>JARHVA010000136.1:667500-1867500 GCA_037957365.1 Torreya grandis
ATTAACTTAGAATATATATGATCAACTTGTAATGTGTGTGTGTGTATTCTTTATATATATATATATATATATATATATATATATATATATCAATTTGAATTTATAAATACATATTCATCTCCACATCGTAAATTATATGAAGTGGAAATGAACATATATATATAAGATCAACTATCTCTCTCTATATATAATTTTACATCTTGATTCTTCTCTAGACTTGTTAACTTATTGATTTGTGAATTTTATGGTTAATGATTAGTTAATTACTATTTTGATAAAATAGATTTTATATACTAATGTATGGATAGCTATATGTTACTAATTTACATGATCATTAATTTGTTGAGTTAGTTGTATTTGTATGTTAAGTACATAATGATCATGATTACTTAGTTCATTATTGCAGTATATTATGGATTTTATCTTGATACAGGGTAACAACCTTTGTTGTTCCAAGGTGGATGTTGGATGGAGTTTGTCCTTCATCTTATGATGGAAGGAGAGCATCGTCAAAGAGGGTGTAGTAGATGGAGGCGGTTTGAGGGATGATAGAGTGAAAACATGAATCCTGCACACACCACAAATAATAGAATCTACTTTTTAATTATTGATTGATTTAAATGACTTGTAGTTTGGTTTTAGTTGTTAATATGTTTTCTACATTTGAAAATAGTGGGTTTTCATGTTAGTACCATAATTTAACCAAGTTATGTGTTTGTAGTTGTAAGATTGAAATTCTTTTTTGTTGTCTTACTTAACTCACTTCATGTAATTATGTTGTCATAGCTTGTACTTTGGAATCCTTGGATGTCCTTACTATGATAAAATTTATGAACCTGTTGTCTTTGGGATGTGTGTGAATATTTTTGCAAATGATATTTCCTTCCTTGAATGATTAAATAGGTTGTGAGAGTGTGGGGCATGTGCTTTATAACAAATACATTACTATAAAAAAAAAAAGGAGGACTTAATTATTGTGTCTTAGATGATTATTAATTTGACTAACTTAGCAAGGTGTGGTTAAAGTTGAATTAGATAGGATTATTGTGGAAGTCAATGTTAATATTTATAATGTTTATAATATTATTAAATGGTAAAGATTTGGAAATTTAGGGTTTGCATGGTGTTGACTTGAACTCTTCGAGCCACTATACAAAACAAACACTTTGGTTTTGGATTGCATGGAAAAACATTAAGTCATTTCCAAAATTTTGTGAGTTATTTTGGAGATGCATGAACCTATTTGCTGAGCTCATAATGATCACATTCAATTTTGGTAGAGATATTGGGGGTTTCGTTAGCATGAAAATAACATGCAAAAAGATAAAATGATGGGGGAAGATATGCCAAGATACACACAGAGATGATAGACAAAAGACGAAAAAGAAAAGAAGAAAGTAAAGGGTTCAAGGAAGATTTGGAAGGAGAATTACCAATTTGGCATAGCCATGATCTTCTTTACCAAGTAGGTTTTTGTTGGTTAAATTCACAGTTAGTATTATTTGAATTAAATTAAAAAAAATGGTAAACCTTTATTGACTAGGGTTTTCATTTTTATTTTTATGAAATTTATAGAGAAACAAGGGGTTATATACTTGGCACTAGGTATAGGCTCGGCACATCCATAGAGTGAAATATATGACTTTAAAAACCCTAGTCAAACAACTATGTATTCTGAATTCATTGCCAAAATTATTAACCAAGTTACAATGTAGAAATTTTGTTTAGTATACAATGACTAGCGGAATAGAGAAATTTAGATTAAGTTGTCCCATCCCTAGTGCCAAGTATATGACTTTAAAAACCCTATTCAAATGGCTATGTATTCTTAATTTGTTGCCAAAATTATTAACTGAGTTAAAATGTAAAAAATTTGTTTAGTATACAATGACTAGCGGAATAGAGAAATTTAGATTGAGCTATGTAAACATATCTAGAAGAGATTTAGAAGGTAGAAAACCATGCCTATGATATTTAGGGTAAATTCAAGAGTAAATGAATTTAATAACTTGGGTTTAAATATAAATCTTGTCTTTAATTAAGCTCAGTCTTTAAACATAGTATTGAATCATTTCTTTCAGTATACAAATGTACTAAGTTGTTTTTATGTTTATATCGATCAAGATTTTGTAAAAAATAATCTGAATTAGGGCACGACTGGGTATGTAAGGTTAAACTGAGATGAAAAATTATAAAGGAATAAGAAATTTTATAACCCTAACTATAATTAAATAATTTCATAGATGTCGTTTTGGTTGGAAGATTTTCATTCTAAGTAGAATAACTTATGATTGGTTTGATTCAATTATAAAGTTTGTGCATAGGAATAACCACAAAATGTATAAGTATACAGAGGTATATACATATACATTACAAGGTATGGACAAATTTGTCGATGATATATATATATATATATATATATATATATATATATATATATATATATGTATATATATATATATATATATGTATATAATTGTGTCGGTATATGATTATTTTATTTACATATATAATTATGTTTATATTGTGTTTTAACCGTGAGAAAACTCTAAGTGGTGATTGTTTGTTGACTGAGTATTTACTATAGTTATATTATGGATATTCATTTTAGTGTGATTATGAAAATGGATAAAATCTATAATAAATATTATTGTTGTGTAAACTTGATATGTGTATTTACATTTATATTAAGAGACCATAGAATGACTTCCTACAATTTGTAGAAGTGTAAATGTATATATCCACTCTTATATTTAAATGTATTTATATATGTGTGACTATGTCTATAATAGGCTATATGCATTTTAAAATACTAAATTAAGGTCTGTTGTATTTATGGAAATAAAACGCAACTGTAATACTAAATTTAATCTTTGTTGGGTATTGGAAAGAAAATTAGTATACTTGTGTTTTTGTATATATACATGTGTGTGTGTGTGTGTGTGTGTGTGTGTGTGTGTGTGTGTGATATTCATGAATTGTTGATAGAATACTATTCTAATTTGAGTATATTGTATGCTCATATGCATATACTAATGGACAATTAAATGCATTGTATGTAATATCAGAGATGTATCAATGCATTTTTTTACTAGAATTTATAATGCTAAACTTAGATGTGAATACAATGGATCCAAGGAATTTCTAAATGCACAATATTTAGAAATTAGAACAAACCATACTATTATTGGCTAGTATATGAATAGTTTATTTATACAACTAGAAAAATGAAAATAAAGTGGTTTTAGGATGAGCTAATAAATAATGTCAGATGGTTGAATGAAATAAATTGAAATTTTGAATACAAAGATTTTAGTAACTTGAAATATGATGCTTAATTATACCCGAATGGTATGACTGTCTTGAAATCTGTTATTATAGTTGATATTATGCTATATATAAGATAGTTGTTTTGAAATATTATATTGTATTCGATGGATTAAATGTAAGTCTACAAGACTTTCTTGCATTAGTACATACTCTAGCAGATGGTAGAGAAAAACTCAATTTAAAATATGTTGGTTTTAATATTTTTAAGCATATGAACCAATCTGGTATTAATGACACTAAACAAGTGAATGAAATAGATTTCACTTACTTTATTAATGTCACTTATATGCAAAGATGGTGTAATATGATTGAGCGGTGTGTATGAAATTGACTGATCCTTGAGATCAAATAATTATAAAGAAAACTTTGGTCAAAGTAGTGTTTATGGTTAAACATTATTATTTCATTTGTTTGATTTATTTTATATATTTTGTAAGATATCATGTTAGAATAGATTTTTTTATGATATGATGCATGTAATAGTTATCTTATAGTGCATGGGTTCTAGTTGACATTCTTGATTCTCACATCATCATTATTTGTCCATCCATGAAGGGAGGGTGATTCCCTAATTGAAAGATTGTGCATGAGATCTATGGTCCATGGTTGGTGTGGAAAAGCACTCAGATGATGTTTTCCCACTCTTCAACAATACTTGACTAGAGACTACACTCATGATTATTTATGGATGTTTTAATTTCGTTGAGATTTATATGCTCTGCTGAACATTGTATGGTTGTAAATTATTCTTGAACCATTTATTTTGTAAAAACTATATTTTTTTTTATTATATTTAATCATTATAGCATTTGGCTGTAATTTTATATCAATAGTGGTTGAATTTATAAATCTATATTTATGATTTAAATATAGTATTCATTTTCATAATTAAAATCTTACTTGATTATGTGATCATTAGTTAAATAGATTAGCTCTAGACCTTACTTATGATTAACTTAAAATAATGTATTTAATTAAATATCACTATGTTATGGTTTCAGTGTGATGGAATCTATACAATGAATTAGAGAATATATATATATATATATATATATATATATATATATATATATATATCTAGTGAGATTGTTACATTATGGTATTAGAGCTAAGACTCAAATTCTAAAACTTAATGAGTCCACTAACTCAAATGTATTCTCCTGTTAACCAAAAAAAGAATAGTGCAGGGTAATTTAAAGGTGATGATACTTGAAATATTAACTCTCCAATAGATCTAAATCAATTTGCTGCTAAGAAACTTGTAAAGTTAGATCAGATTCTCGCATCCGTGCACGAAACTAAGGACCGAATCATGACTTTAGAATAGGAAGTGCATAGACATATTGAGGAGAATAATCAAGAAGAATATGAGGAGCATCCTACTAAGCGGGAAAATCTTCAAGAGTACCAACATGAAGAGGTGCCACAAGATGCAAGAGCTTGAGTGGTTGTATAGATGACATAGGATATGAAAAAAGTGAATTCATCTAAGTTTGATGGAACCATTTTTGGAGATGGAGAAATATTTCAAGATTTAAAATTACTCTAAAGTCACTAAGGTAGTTTGGGGAGCATATCAGCTTGGTGAAGAAGCAAAAACATAGTGAAAAGATAAGAAGCTCAAGATGAACCTCCACTCTACCACTACCACCTAAGAGCAGTTCATGACATTGTATAGGTCATAGTGGCTTCCTCAGTTGTATTTTAATTAGAAGCTGACAAATTTTTAGAACCATAAGAAAGGAGACCTTACTATGAATGAATATCAATATCAATTCACTAAGCTCCTAAAGTATGTCCCTTAGTATTAGATAGAGGAGAGGTTTCACATCAAGAAGTTCATTATGAGATAAAAACCTTAAATCGGTTGTGAGATGGATGTGCATGGGCCATCTACCATGGATTAGGTCTTTGAAAAGGAAGTTAAGTAGAAGCAAAAAAATGAAATCCCTTGTTAGGTTAAAGATAAATTCAAGAAGTTTGGAGGTCCAAAAATTGACTTTCAAAAAGAAGAATTGGAAGAGGAGTAGAGACTCCAAGAATCAATTTAAGAACCAAAATGCTAAGTTCAATAATAGTTCAAGAAATAAGAAACTTGGAAATGGTTTCAAGGGGAACCAATAGTCATATTGGAGAGGACCACCTAGAGGGTGCTTCATCTATGGAGGTGATCATTACACTAGAGAGTGTACTTAAGGTAAATCAAAGGAAAAAACAAGAATTTTGCCTCACAATAGAGAACTTTTTAGCAGAGGATTCATGCAACTATTAACAATCGTCAAGCTGAGTTTCAATCTTCTCCTATTGAATTATAAAGTATTTTATTTGATCATCTAATTTTAATTTTGATTGACACTAGGGTTACTGAATATTTTATTGCTCTTAGAATGCTTAATAAGTTGTCTTGAAAAGTTAAGATTATGGCAAATGCATGGTCAATACAATATGAGAATAAATCAAAGGTTAAGGTTGATAAGTGCTAGTCGAAGCTAAAATCATGTTACCTAAATTCACTACAATAGTGGATCTGTATACTGTGCTACTAGGATCATATGATGTGATCCTAGGAGTAAATTAGATTGCTAAGCATAAAGCTAAGGTTGATTGATATCTCAAGAATGTAGAATGTCAGGATGATTTTAGAAATCAGACACAACTTCAGGGTGAGAAAAGAGAGTTAAAAGTTAGGCAAATTTCTGCAATTCAACTCAAAAAAGTTAAGAGAAAAGGATGTCAGGCATTTATTAGTAAAATAAATGAGATGGATGAATCTAAGGAACCATCCATTAAGGATTATCATTTACTTAAGAACTTTCAATATGTGTTTCTAGAGGAATTAACGAGATTACCACCCAAACATGAGTTTGATTTCTTGATTGACATAATAGATGGGTCTGAACCACAATCCAAAGCACCTTACATGATGACAACTACAAAATTGATTGAGTTGAAAGATCAACTACATGAGTTGTTATTGAAAGGGTTGATTTGATCGAGTGTGTCACTGTGAGGTGCACCAATGGTGTTCATTAAGCATAAAGATGACACTCTTCACCTGTGTATTGATTATAGTATATTGAATAAGGTAAAAATCAAGAACATGTATCTATTACCTCGTATTGATGATTTTTTTATCATATGCAAGAGGCAATAATTTTATCTAAGATTGATCTTCGAGTAGAGTATTATCAACTAAGAATCTGAGATGAAGATATTTTTAAAATAATATTTAAAATCTGATATAGGCACTATGAATTTATAGTGTTATCTTTCAAGTTAAAAAATGCTTCGGTAAAATTTATGAATCTCATGAACAATGTGTTTAGGGATTATCTGAACTACTTTGTGTTAGTTTTTGTAGATGATATCCTCATTTATTCTAAGAATGAGGAAAAACATCTTCAACATCTAAAACTGGTTTTGAAGCAGTTATAGAATCATAAATTATATGGTAAGTTGTCCAAATGTATATTTTTCTAGAGGAAAGTGTAATATTTAGGACACATTATCTTCACAAATAGAATTTCAATTGATTCAATGAAGATAAGAGCCATAATGAAATGGCTAACGCCTAAAAATGTGCATAAGGTGAGAAGTTTTGTGGGATTAATAAGTTATTACAAAAAAATTATTTCATTTTTTTTTTAAATCACTAACCGAATTACCTCTCTTCAGCGGAACAATCAGAGTTTTGTTTGGTTAGACAAGTGCAAAAAAGCTTTTTAAGAGCTAAAAAAGAGGCTTACTTCGATACCTGTGCTAAGAGTTTTTGATCCTAGTAGTCAATTTTTAGTAATCATTGATACATTTGGGGATGGTCTTGGAGGAGTTCTTATACAAGATAGATCGGTTTTAGCATATGAGTCCATAAAACTTAAGCCTTATGAGGTAAATTATGCACCCCATGATCTGGAACTTGCTGTAATAGTGCATGCCTTGCAAGTTTGGAGGCATTACCTATTGGAGATTCCATTTGAGCTCAAGACTAATAATTTGAGACTCAATTATATCTTTACCCAAATGAAGCTAATTGGACGTTAGAGACTTTGGTTAGAATTCTTATTTGATTATGATTTTGATATTAATTATATCAAAGGCAAGAAAAATAGAGTTGTAGATGCCCTAAGTCGTAGAAGGTATATAACAATCTTAGCTACTATTAGGAGTACTTTCTACAATCAAATTATTAAATTCTATCTTAGAGATGAATTTTATGAGCAGGTTAAGAAAGCTTTGTCAGAGGATGCTCAAAATCGCAAGTTTAAAGGATTCAAGTTGGAGAATGATGATCTTTTGAGGTACAATGGTAGGATGTATGTACCTGATATAGATAACTTAAGGAGTACAGTGCTAAAAAATTATACAATGCCCCTTATTTAGAACATCCTAGAGTAAATAAGCTCATCACTGAGCTAAAACCTCTTAATTTCTAGAAAAAAATTATAAAAGATGCAATGGATTTTGCATCTCATTGTTTGGAATGTCGGCAAGTGAAATCTGAACATGTGCATCTAACATGATTGTTATATCTTCATGATATATTGAAATAGAATTGGTAGATAATTAGTATGGATTTTATCCAAAATTTATTGTTATTGTGGAACTATCATGATATGATTTTGGGAGTAGTTAATAAACTAACCAAAGTAGCTCACTTCATATGATTTGTGAAATAGGTGTATTGGTTACATGAATTTATAGAAAAGATTATTTTTTATCGAGATCTGAGAATGACTTTTAAATTTTGGTTGACTTTATCTCTGGGCATGCAGTTGAATTTCAATACTTCATATCATCTAGAAATATATAGACAAACATAGAGAGTTAACCAAGTTTTAGAATATCTCTTTTAAATGTATTGCATGGATCAATAATAAAAATGGGAGGAGTTCCTTTCATTGGTAATAACTCATACCAATCAAGGTTGAAAATAAATCTGTTTGAGGCATTATATGTAAGAAGGTGTAGAATATCAATCGGTTGGGACAAGTTAGAAGATAGAGTAGTTTTTGGACCTGAAATGCTTGTGGAGATGGAAGATCAAGTTAAAACAATCAAGCAAAAGTTGACTGAGGTCAATGATAGACATAAAAGTTATGCTAATCTGAAAAGAACAAGACAATTTTATGTTGGTGATAAAATATTTATGCAGGTTAAGCCTCATAAAATTTTGATTAAGTTTGGTAAATCAATAAAGCTTTCACCAAGATTTGTGAGACCCTTTGAAGTTTTGAAAGTGATCAATCATGTAACATATAGATTTGCTTTGCCACTAGCTCTAGCTCTCTTGCATAATTTCTTCCATGTGTCCTATCTTGAAAAGTATGTTGTTGATTCTTCTCATGTATTGGATTAGAATGCTTTATGGATTATAGATCTCAGGATGGTCACAGTAGAACCAATCAAAATAATTGACACTCACAAACTTAGCTTGTGTAATAAAGAAGTGTCACAGTGTAAGGTCTAATGGGACCAATATTCTAAAGATAGTTTCACCTAGGAGGATTTTGATGAGTTCTATAGGTTGTTTCCATATTTGTTTACTTAATATTTTTGTTGGATATTATTTAATTTTTTTTAATAATGTTTGATTTCAAAACTATTTTTAGAATAAGTGTCATCCGGACAATGACCAGCTTTAGAGGGAAGGATGTTACATCCCGATTTTTCTCTAGACTTGTTCGGTTAATGATTGACTAATTACTATTTTGATAAGCTAGATTTTATATATCGATGTATAAACAGTTATATGTTGCTTATTTACATGATTGTTAACTTATTGAGTTAGTTGTACTTGTATGTTATGTACATAATGATCATGATTAATCAATTCATTACAATAATATACTATAGATTTTATCTTGATACAGACTATCTTTGTTGTTTTGAGGTGGATGCAGAATGGAGTCTGTCCCTTAGACTATGATAGAGATAGATCATCATCAGAAAGGGTGGAGTAGATGGAGGTAATTTGGGAGATGATATAGTGAAAACGGAAACCATACACACACCACAAATAATAGAATGTGATTTTTAATCATTGATTGATTTAAATGGCTTGTAGTTTACTTTTAGTTGTTAATATGTTTTTTGCATTTAAAAATGGTGGGTTTTCATGTTAGTACCATACTCTAATCGGGTTGTGTGTTTATAATTGTAAGATTGAAATTCTTGTATGTTGTATTACTTAACTTACTTCATGTAATTATGTTGGCCTAGCTTGTGCTTTGGAATCCTTGGATGTCCTTGTTGTGATGTAAAGTATGAACCTGTTGACTTTGGGATGTGTGTGAATATTTATACAAATGATCTTTCCTTCCCTGAATGATTAAATAGGTTGTGAGAGTGTGGGGCATGTGCTTTGTAACAAATACATTACTAAAAATAAAAAGGAGACTTAATTGTTTTGGGTGTTAGATGATTATTAATTTAACTAAGTTAACAAGGTGTGGTTAAAGTTGAATTAGATAGGATTATTGTGGAAGTCAATGTTAATATTTATAATGTTTAAAAGATTATTAAATGATGAAGGTTCGAGAATTTAGGGTTTGTGTGGTGTTGATTTGAACCCTTCGAGCCACTATGAAAAATAAACACTTTGGTTTTGGATTGCATGGGAAAAGATTAAGTCATTCCCATAATTATGCAAGTTGTTTTGGGATGCATGGATGTATTCGCCGAACTGATTATGATCACATTTAGTTTTGGCAAAGATATTTAGGGTTTCATTAGCATGAAAATAACATGCAAGAAGATACAAAAATGGGGGGAAGATATGTCAGGACACACACAAAGATGACAGAGGAAAGAAGAAAGTAAAGGGTTCGAAGAAGATTTGGAAGGAACATTACCAATTTGGCATAGTCGTGATCTTCTTTACTAGGTAGGTTTGTTTTGGTTAACTTTGCAGTTAGTATTGTTTGAATTAAATCAACAAAACTGAGAAATCTTTATTGACTAAGATTTTTGTTTTCATTTTTAAGAAATTTGTAGAGAAACAAGGGGTTATATACTTGGCACTAGGGATGGGATCGGCCCATCCACGAAGCCAAATATATGACTCTAAAAACTCTAGTCAAAAGGCTATGTATTTTCAATTTGTTGTCAAAATTATTAATTGAGTTACAATGTAGAAATTTTATTTAGTATATAATGACTAGCAGAATAGAGAAATTTAGATTGCACTGTGTAAACATATCTAGAAGAGATTTAGAAGGTAGAAAACCTTGCCTATGATATTTAGGGTAAATTTAAGAGTAAATGGATTTAATAGCTTGAGTTTAAATATAAATCTGGTCTTCAGTTAAGCTTAGTCTTTAAACATAGTATTGAATCATGTCTTTCAATATACAAACTTACTGGGTTGTTTTTATGTTTAAATTGGTCAAGGTTTTGTAACAAATAACCCAAATTGGGGCATGATTGGGTATGTAAGGTTAAACTGAGATGAAAAATTATACAGGAATAAGAAATTCAAAAACCTTAGCTATGATTAAATAATTTTATAAATGTCGCTTTGGTTGAAAGATTTCTAATCTAAACAAAATAACTTATGACTGGTTTGATTCAATTATGAAGTTTGTACATATCAATAACCACATAGTGTATAAATATACATAAGTATATACATATACATTACGGGTCATGGACAAGTTTGTCAATGACATATATGTGTGTGTGTGTGTGTGTGTGTGTGTGTGTGTGTGTTTTATTTACATATATAATTGTGTTTATATTGTGTTTGAACCATGAAGAAACTTTAAGTGGTGATTGTTTGTTGACTGAGTATTTACTGAAGTTATATTATGCAATTTCATTTTAGTGTGATTGTGAAAATAAATAAAATCTATAGTAAATATTAATGTTGTGTAAACTTGATATATGTAATTACAATTATATTAAAAGACCACGGAATGACTTCTTACAATATGTAAAAGTATAAATGTATATATCCACTCTTATATTTAAATGTATTTATAACTGTGTGACTGTGTCTATAATATGTTGTATGCATTTTGAAATACTAAGTTAAGGTTTGTTGGATTTATGGAAATAAAACGTAGCTGTAATACTAAAGTTAATCTTTGTTGGGTATTGGAAAAGAAATTAATATAGTTGTGTGTTCGTATATACGTGCGTGCAAATGTGCATGTGTGTGAGAGTGATACTCATGAATTGTTGACATAATATTAGTCTAATTTGAGTATATTGTATGCTCATATGCATATACTAATGAACAATTAAATGTGTTGTATGTAATATCATAGATGTATTAATGCATTTGTTTACTAGAATTAATAATGTTAAACTTAGATGTGAATACAATGGATTCATGGAATTTCTAAATATACAGTATTTGAAAATTAGAATAAGCCATATTATTATTGACTCGTATATGAACAATTTATTTATACAATTAGGAAAATGAAAATAAGGTGATTTTAGGATGAACTAACAAATAATGTTAGATGTTGAATGAAATTAAGTGAAAATTTGCATACAAAGATTTTAGTAACTTGTATGATGCTTAATTATACCCAATTTTAGTATAAGTTGATATTATTATAGATGTTATTATGCCATATATAAGCTAGTTGTTTTGAACTATTATATTGAATTTGACAGAGTAAATGCAAGTTTATGAGACTTTCTTGTATTAGTACATATTATAGTAGATACTAGGGAAAAACTCATTTTGAAATCTGTTGGTTTTAATATTTTTAAGTATATGAACCAATGTGATATTGAAAACACTAAACAAGTGAGTGAGATGGATTCCACTTATTTTAGTAATATCACTAATACTCAAAGATGATGTAATATGAGTGAGTGGTGTGCATGAAATTGACTAATCCTTGATATCAAATAACTATAAAGAAAACTTTAGCTGAAGTAGTATTTATAGTTAAACATTGTTATTTCATTTATTTGATTTAGTTTACATGTTTTGTAAGATATCATGTTAGAATGAATTTATTTATGATATGTTGCATGTAATAGTTATCTTACAACACATAGGTTCTAGTTGACACTTTTGATTCTCGCACCGTTATTATATGCCCATTTGTGAAGAGATGGTCATTTCATAATTGAGAGATTGTGTAGAGAATCTATGGTTCATGGTTGGTGTCAAAGAACACTCAAATGATGCTTTCTTTCCCCTAAACAGTACTTCACTAGAGACTATACTCATGATTACTTATGAATATTTCGAGTTTGTTGAGACTCGCATGCTCCGTTGAACATTATGTAGTAAATTATTATTGAACCATGTATTATGTAAAAAGTATGTTTTTTTTTTATATTTAACCATTACAACAATTCGTTGTAATTTTGTATTAGTAGTGACTGAATTTGTAAATATACATTTATGATTTAAATATAGTATTCATTTTCATAATCAAAATTTTACTTGATTATGTGATCATTAGCTAAATAGATTAGCTATAGACTTTGCTTATGGTTAATTTAAAATAATGTATTTAATTAAAGATCACTATGTTATGGTTTCAATGTGATGGAATATGTAAAATAAATTAGTGTAAATGTCTTTAATGTTTTTTACCTCGTTCTAATTTAACTCAATGTTGTTACATATATATAGAGAGATGAACACACCCACACAAGATCATCTGTCTCTCTCTCTCTCTCTCTCTCTCTCTATATATATATATATATATATATATATATAGAGAGAGAGAGAGAGAGAGAGAGAGATGATCACACACACACACACACACACACACACACACACACATTATAGTTTGATCTTATATATACATATTAATCTCCACATCGTGAATTATATGATGTGGAGATGAACATGTATATATAAGATCAACTCTATTTTTCTCTCTGTGTATATATATGATCAATTATGAATAAGCAAAGTATGATGTGGAGATGAATATGTATATATAAAATCAACTTGTTATCTCTCTCTCTACACACACATACACATATGAACCAATTATGTATAAACAAGGTATGATCCAGAGATGAATATGTATATATAAGACCAACTTGTACTTTTTATGAGGCTACTATGTGTAAGGTGTGTGTGATGTGGAGGTGCATATGTATATATGAGACCACCTTGTACTATGATTTAGGGGCATACTTGGATCTCCAAGTTATCCTCCATGAGCTTAATACATCATCTTTCAAAAGAGTTAAGCATTGTAGGGCAAATATTCCAACATACGCAAAAATTCACCCTTCACATAACTTAACTCAAGCTTTGCAAAACAATCCAAATCTTCGCAAGCTTGGCAATTCATTTTGGAGTTGCACAATACTAAAGGAGATTCACAACCTTATGAAGCTTAACAAAGTCAATACAAGCTTTGTAAGCCTAGAAGCTTCACAAACCAAAGGATATTTGCAAGCTTGGTTAACTTCACTAAGCCAAATTACTTCACATACCCAAAAGGACCCTAGCTTGTGTCACAAGCATGTTTTCTCCATCTTTGCAAAGTTCATAATCATTGTTTACACCATGTTGGTGCTAGCTAGTCAGTTTCTTCAGAGGTTCTAATTTTGCCTCAAATGCATTAAAAGGGAGTGAAAAGTGATGATTCAACATCTACAAGGTCAATCATCGTCTCAAGGCGACCCTGCCATCTTTGGTACATTCAGATGCTTTGTGCAACATTAGTTTCATGGAACTTATTCCCCTATGCAAGTTACATCCCTACTAAATCTTGTTGCTCATGCTTGCAACAATCATCATTTTTAGGGACCAACACTGCATTTGAGCAAAAAATCAGATAATGATTGAATTAACACAATCCATCGCTTCTTGGAGGCATTTCTTCATAAGAAGATGAGGATCAATGACTCGCCAAAGAAACTTTGGCCCTACAACTGCAAAATAGTCATATATCTCCAAAAACGTGGTAGAGATCAAGTGCCATGCAATGAGATTCACAAAATTTGACTTATTGGTTTTGAATTGTTCTTATAACACGTGTAATTTGTGTTCGAGTGGCAATTTGAACTCCTTAACATCGACAATTTTGTGTAATGAGCCTTGGCCACTATACATTGATGTCAAGAACATGTAAGGTGTTCCACCCTAAGTGAGCATGAGACTCCATCAAGAGACGAAGATTGATGTGGACTGAATAATAGCAATTTGGCTCATATTGAATAGGGGTAAGGGTATAGTGTGTATAGGATTGCATAAGACAATAATTTTGATTTAGCCAAGTGTGTAAGAAATGTTTTTGTGATTTTCACATAGCTGCAAGTGTGACTATATGAATGAATATCTCCACATTATTATGAAGAATGCATCAATGGAGTGGTGTTGCATGCCAATCTTGTGTTGTCATTATGAGCTATGAACTTCAAATCTAACCATGAGTTGTGAGGCATTCACTCAACCCACAAATAACCTCGCCATGTTCTAGTATCAAACTCAGTTAAGCCTTGTTTGGGAGAGTTAAAAGCAAGTTAAGAGTCCAATTCTACATAGTTGAGAATTTTGTAAAGCACAAAATGGCACACAGAAGAAAACCTTTGGGAAAGAGAGGTCGAGCAAAGAGAGGTCGAGCACCACAAGTTATAAATTTGGGGTAAGTGTTGAGAGGAATGTAGGTTACATATTTCATGCCATGGAAACCATGCAACAAAAGGTAGTTGTTGACTAAGTGAAGATGAAGAAGAAGCTCTCGAAGTTCCCTGCAAGAGTTGGACAAGGAACCATAGAATAGATTTCTATGAGGAGGTGGAGGATATACTTTTGAAAGTTATTTCCAAGATGGGAGGCAAACCTAGTTACTCAAAAAATTTGAACCTTGAACATTTAATAGATTGGATCATGGAGACAACTTTGTACTCCTTATGAGTCTATATTATACATATGTATGAGACCACCTTGTGGTCCTTACAAGTTGACCACACGTAAGTAGGCAAAGTGTGAAAGTAAAATAACTTTTAAGGTTTGTGATGTAGATATAAATTATCCCCAATAAACTGTGTAACTAGGGAGGTACCGAATTATGTTACCATCATACAAGACATACATACCCTACTGTCCTTGCGATTCAAACTTATGATCAATCTTCTTAGAGCACAAATTCTTCACTCTTAAATCCATTAAAATTACCCAAAAGTAACGTAAATGGAAAAAAAAATTATAGAAGAATAAAAATGAAAGAGTGAAACAAAGCGAGCAAAAGGACATGATGTAATTGCCTAAAGTAATGGTATTAGATCAATCTAATAGACTTTGTAGCTCTGATAGGGAAGATATGGTTGCAAACAATTTGGAGAGATATAAAACTACTTTTATATTTTCTCATATATATATTTTAATTAAATAACTGAGAGTTTTGGATGGCCACAGAGTGAGTGGGACTTTAGCTGGCCCTAATCCCTTTATGGCCATACCAATCAATTGGTGGAGAAACAACTACAACCGCATCACTAGATCAGCAGTAACTAACCACAGCCACCTACCTACCACTCACACAACCGGCCACAGCTGGCATTCCTTTTTATGTTTGTTGTTTTTAATAAGTTTATGCTTTTATATATATATATATATATATATATATATATCAAAATCATAGCAATGATTAAGTTTACCTCACTTTTGAGGTAAAATATAATAAAGAGAATCATACACAATCATACACTTTAAAGGTTCAATTGTTGCAATACATTGAGAGAATCTTTTTTAAAAGTTTCTGTTTGACCTGTCAACTATATCATGATATGAGGCACAATTATACGTATATATTTATAATTTAGCACATAAAATATAATAAAGAGAATCATAAAAGTTCTGGGAAGTTATTTTAAAGTTGGCAATCTATGAAAGCAATTGTACCATGCATATTATCATAGTGTAAGTGGCTATGATGGGGAAAGCATAATCTCTCTATAATGGAAGGGCAGGATCCTTAATCCATTCCCAACTACAAGCATAGTTTTTCCTCTGTGATGACGAGTCTAGTACAAAAACGTCAGAAATAAAAATATCATGCGCCATAATATCCAAAAACTTTCACCAACATACAAGATACCTGGTCTGCACATAGGATGTTGACTTCTGTTCTGCAAGATACAAAACTAATACAAGCATTGTATACTTCATATTGAATAGGCAAACGTTATCCTGAAAACAATAACCACCCTTTTAACCACCCAATACTCTTAAATGCTTAAACCAATGGATGTTTCACAATTATTCTGAAGATCACCAGTACCACATTCCTCAAATTACCAATATTTACAGTCAGAAATCATAATCTTCCTCATTGTGATATCTAAATAAATACACAAATGTAGGAGATTATCAGGACTTGATACAGAGGTTAAGATGGTAGTCAATCTTGAACTGACCCAAGCTGCAATACCCATGAGTGACCATATTGGTTTTGCATATAAAATAGAACAGAGTAGATCCCCCCAAAACAGATCAGGTTGCTAAAAGGCCCTATGGGATTTCAAGCAGTATCTATAGATAGACTTGAGTGACATTTAGTTGCGAGGCAAACCCCATACACACAAAAAATCCAACTTGCAAGTAAATTGACCACAAAGCTGGAGGAATCTGCTTTATACAAAAAATCATGGTTCATGGGACATTGTTAATACTAAAGAGAGGGAGGATGCTAATATATCAAACTTACTTCCAGATTGGCAAAGCTTTAGGCCTATTACATCTTGCCTATGATGCTCACTATGGACCTGCATGAGCAGGCAATGAAGTGCACATAACCTGTGCGATATCCTATGGACTTTATCACCTAGAATTATAAGTCAAAAGAAGATCACAGCAGGATATGATGCTAGAGTTTACAATTGAGGTTCTGCCAAATTGGAGATGCAATCCCCTTAAAGGCTAAGCTGGCTTGAAAAAATTGAGCTTTAACCCGGTGTCAACAATGCTCCAAACCCCTCCTATCGAGAATGCTATGCTGAGTATGGAACCAAGTATACCAAGTCCCCAGTTTATATACCAGCTAGAGCTGTATTTCTCAGGCTTCTTGATCAAAACCCACATAAAACAAGGGTATGCAAAGGTCACTGTCAATGTAATCCCTCCAAGCAAACCAGCTAAGCTATTAAGGAATGGAAATGCAACCCCAATAAAGAATCCCATGAACGCAAAAAACACACGAAATCCAGATCGAACCCACCAAGGACATGGCTTGTTGGCCCAACCAATGTATTGAGCTTCAAAAGTGTCGAACATTGGTATGGAATAAATCTGGAAGCTGCTTAGGCAATTGATGACAACTAGAAGAAATGTTAGGCCCAAAAGTCCCCTTGCGATATCCCCATTATGAAATGCATATAAAGCAGTCAAAATTCCTCCTGGAGGTATCTGCATTTACACCAACACCACATTCAGATTCTAGCAATTGCATTCCAAAACCTGTATTTCAATTTTTTATTATCAACCAATATGTTGAATTGAGAAAAATAGACTCACGAGGTTTCCATAGGCCCAATATCCCCCTATTGCAATAGGAAACAAGCAGAGAGCAATTAAAAAATAAGCAACCTTCGCTCCTCTCCACATTGGTACATGGGCTGGATGCTTAAGACTTGATGGCATCGTAGCCTGCATTCTCATGGGAAAAAAGTCTGATCAGGCAAACCCCACATAGATATCATCCACGAAACATCCATACTACTATGAAAAATACAAAAACTAAATTTCAACATGAAAACCAATATCCAGATGTTAACCAACATAATGTGACCTTTCAAATCCATTATATCAAAGTATTATACAGTTCAGTATAAACGAGCATACTTATATTGACTTTTATTGTCCATAGCTTCTTGTTATAGGCACATAATGGATATATTATTTCCACAGTCCATAAGAATTCGAGAGAAAAGTCCTGGATAAAACTGTGTATGCTACTTTTTATCGATGTTTCAAAGAACTCTCTGTGATCCATCATCAGTAAGTGGATTTGACCTAACGATTCAGTTGCAGTAGATCCTAGCTTCGGAATAACCCATTGTTAAAAAATTTTAAACCCAAGAATGTAGTTAAGGGAGAAGCCTAATTGGACTACATCTGATGATGTAGTGGAAAGTTAAAGGAGACTTGCTTCCCATAACACAACGTGACAATGGTAAACACAATAACATACACTCTTAGTCTACTAGTATGATCAAGGATTTGGACTCCATGGAGTGTCTGCATATGTAAGGTATGCGAAGCAAATGGTCACATTTTCTAAATATATCATTGGATTTACAATACGAAAGATGTAATTAGTTTGATTCCATATGCATACTACTAGAAGGATGTAGAAGCCACTTGAGAAATTGGGCCCAGAAACACCATGATCTGGGTTTTTTTCCAACTGTAAGGTATATTTGGCACAGATATTGAGGAAATTTACGGTTTCATAGCTTTACTTGGCATGCAACCTCAAGACAAACAATAAATATAAACAAAGAGGGTAAGAGAAGTTTTCACCTGAATCTCAAGAGCAAGATTGTGGCCCCTGAAGGCAAAAGTTATTGCACCCAATGCATTCAAGATCGAGAAAGCTGACGCAACATCAGATGTTGCCCTGACGGGATCATAAGATAATCCTGGAGGCCTAGGCCTACTTATAGACAAAACCCAAATCAATGTGCAGTAGACGACTGCAGTTACTGCTCCAATCAAAGAAAGCCATGCAACAGAGTTAAGATTGGGCAGCTGAGCAACAACCAGAGAAAGGCAGGTGAACACCAAATACCACTCAACTGAAGTTAGTGGATTCGATTCACAGGTAGGGCCACAAACAATTTGGAAAAACAACTTCAATGCACCCCCACCAACAATGATCAGTCCCATTGCAGTACCAGCTGATAGATACATGGTCGGAAAAGTAGAAAGCCAGCCACCCAATTTCTCACCTGCACAATTAGAGAAATTTTACACAGGTCAAGACACACTATTTCACGGACTATATAAGATCATTAAAAGAAAGCAGAACAACCTCCATTACTTCTTAGAAGTGCAATATATCACGAAGATTGGGTTGTCTCAATCTAGCCCTAGACAGACCAAAATTTATTTGGGTTGTCTCGAGTCTTAATCTAATCCTAGACACAGACCAACAATTATTTTGAATATAACACTCACATCCAAAGAAGAGTATTTTAGCATCATTCATTTGTATGTCCATAAAGCCCTCAAATCTGGAAGGGGAGGGAACCTAAGCAATTCAATTCAACGAAAAAAGAAAAGGATTTTCGTGTTACCAAAAGCAGCTTTAGCAAGTTCCAAATATCGATTGTAGCGCTTCCCTGGTACAGATTCATGCAATCTTATAAGGAGCCATAGTGTATACATTTGCCATATATAAGCAACAGAGAGAGAGATGATTCCCCATGTCCTGAATGGATCCAACAGCACAAAATCAAATTGGTTCTCAAGAAATAAGTGTAAGCACACCATCCAAAGCAAAGAAATAAAGGAAAGCCATCTACAGAATTTAAAACGGCTAATCAAACTGACTACTTGTCAATTTGACGGGCTTTTCTTGGTCACTTCTCTAAAATGCTTAAGACTTTTGATCACATGCATAGCTTTTAGACTTCAGGACAGCGAGTCATTTCAAATTGTTGCAGCCAAAAAAGGGGGAAATGAACCCAGCCTTGTAGTCACAGATCTGAGTCTCTGGGAAATCAAAAGAACCAACCCATTCCAGCTAGTTATCCAGAAGAAATGAAAAATACCAATCTTGATCCCTCTCGGCCATTAAAACTCTAAGGTCCTTATCATTCCAGAAGGAAAAACAGAAGACCAATTTTGATCCCTCAACTAGTGATTGTTAAATTTTAAGGCCTTTAAATATCATTCCAACTAGTACTCGAACAAAAATGGAAAACAAAACACGGGCGCAGAAATCCTTGACCGTCAGAACAGGAGGACATAACCTTTCTAACTAGTTGTTAAAAATAAAACAAAGGAAGAGCAGATTTTTTTTTTTTTTTGATTGAAAAGTACCTTCTGTGAATCATATATAAAAATTTAAAATACTTGAATAATCATATAAAAAAATAGGTGGAATCGCATCAAAACCGAAGAGAAGACTTCACATCTGAATGGCATCAAAACCCAAGAGAAGACTTCACATCAATCCCAGGGATCGAGAAACTAGTTCCAATATGGGTTATTAAAAAACCTGGTTTGCTGATTGCAGAGCAGATTTTTTAATAACCCATATTGCTTGAAAAATTACGAGGACCCATCTGTTGAACAGAAAAGCAAAAATTAAGAGATCTGACTTGGTCAGCCATTTCAACACAAAAGAAAACAAAAGAAGATAGCCCTTGCTCTAGTTACAAATATTGCTCTTAAAATTCAGAGGGTTTTGATCAGTCACAGATATCCAAGGCACCTAGCCATCCCATCTACTTGTCAAAAATAACAAATGGGCAAAGAAAGATGCCTGCCTTGGTCAGTCATGGACATTATTCACTTTGAAATTTCAAAAGCCCTATAGAGTCTACCTCAAAATGATAACCAAATCATTGACTTCGTTCTTCATTCCCCTGAAGATTGATCCAATAGTGAGATCCAAAACGTTGGACAAAAACATTTTGACACAGATGAATCCAGAAGAATATTATTCACAAATAAAGCAGTACAAGAGGGCCTGGCCATTCAATCAATGATAAAAGGGATAGCTGGCCTTGATCACAAAGAGACACCAGACTCTCAAATTCGCTGGACATAACCATTCTAAATTAAAAAATATAACAAAATCATGAACAATCTTGGTCAAATTATATATACTGCTCTTATAACTCAAACAACTTGGGCCTTAGAAAGACAAAGGAGCCATGCTTGATCAGTCTCAAACACATCAACACCGCTAATTCAAATGACTTGGCTTTTACGAAGACAGAGCCATACATCACCCACTAAAATTCCAAGATTCTGGCCACTGGAAGCATTTATCGTGCAATAAAAGTAAAGCAAAGATACATACCATCCCAAAACTGTGAAGGAGACAGGCAGCACCAAGGCCTGGAATCCAATTCCTGCATTGAGATTATGAAAGGCTGAATAGTAAGCATTCCCATTTCTGGATTCTGTAATAGGTAGCCAAGCATCTTGAGGATTCAGCCTTGTAAGATGCCCCACATCTTCCAAGTAACTCTTCATGTTAACCAGCACCCTCTTCATAGGAGTCCCAATCGGGCTGAGAGATGGGGTCCATGGAGTCCTTGGAGTCTTAGGAGTCCTTGGAGTTTTGGGTGTCTTTAAAAGAGGAGACCTTGACATGGAAGGAGATGCAAGACCAGAAGGAGGTCTTGTTCCCCCAGGTGTAATTGCATGTGAATGTGCATTAGACACCTGATTGCTGTGATATGGGGACCTTGTTCCACTGGGTGTGCCACCACCCCTTGGAGTCTGTGGAATTGACACTACTTCTCTTATAACTTGGTCTCCCCCATTCCCCTTGTTATGGTAGGGGGACCTTGTGCCACTGGGTGTGCCACCATGGTAGGGGGACCTTGTGCCACTGGGTGTGCCACCACCCCTTGGAGTCTGAGGAATTGAAACTACCTCTCTGATAACTTGGTCTCCTCCATTCCCCTCCTCCATATCTAATTGTTCCTCTGTAACAACATGGTGTCTAAAACTGGCTTCCTGCATATCTCTTGATCCAGCCATGACCATGCACTCTGATAAAATTGTGGGTATACTTGACTATATATACATCTACGATGCCATCGTGGGTATAATTATTATATAAAATTCAAGGCTGCACAGGGCCTTTGGAGGTTGTTGGGTGTGGGGACTTCATGTTGACCACGTTCGTGTAGTCTAACGACTGACGAACAACTTGCAGGCTGCGACATTGACTCTAAGGAAACCCTGTGCAATATCTGTGGGTATACTTAATGGATGGATATACATCAAGTCCAACTCCATTGTGGGTATATTTAATGTATATGCATCAAGTCCAACTTCATTTTGGGCATATCCAACTTGCGCATTTTGTATATATGTTTGTGGTAAAAGGGAATTATAGCTAAGCCACCATGGCACAGTCGGGTATATGTTTTTTGATAATTTATGTCTGAGAAGTTACCTACTGTGGCACAATTGGGTACTGTGGCACAATTGGGTATTTATATTTTTTTATAATTCATTTGTGATATATTTATTATATATATATATCAAGTCCAATTTCAGCGTTTTGTGCGTGTGAACGGTATATGAGGATCATGTCTAGGCTACTGTTGTGCATACCTTTTTTTTTATATAGTTCATTTGTGTGTATATTTATTATGTATATATTAAGTTTAATTTTGTTGTTTTGTACATAAGGGTGTGTTATATGGAATTATATCCAAGTTATCATGGCATAGTAGGACGTATTTTTTTTATAATTTATTATGGATATATTTATTATATATACATTAAATTTAAATGGAAGATTTGTATATATACTTCAAACTTAGTTGTAGGTATATGACACACTTGCCGACAAATGGATGTGGTATATGGGATCATCTAGGCTACTCTGGGCCCCTTTTTTTATTTAAAAGTATATATATATATATATATATACACACACGCACACACACAAATGGGTGTGGTATATATATATACAATAAATATACTCTTATAGATAAAAAAAGATTATCATTTAGGCTACCCTAGACCCCTTTAGGTATAACTTTTATAAAGATTTTTTTATTTATAAGAGTATATTTATTGTATATATATACACATACTCTTATAAATAAAAAAATCTTTATAAAAGTGGGTGTGTATATATATACAATAAATATACTCTTATAAATTAAAAAATCTTTATAAAAATTATACCCAAAGGGGTCCAGGGTAGCCTAGATGATCCCATATACCACACTCATTTCTTTGCAAGTGTACCATATACCTACAACTATATATATATATATATATATATATATATATATTAATATTATTAGAAGTGGTGGAGATTGATTATTTGTAGGGACAAACATAATATAAGGAGGGTAGAAGGTTTTTTATAAAATAAATGTAGGGAGATAAAGTTAGGGGATTTGAAAATTAAGAGAATTTTGTTTAGTTTGCTTGTTTTACTAATATTTTTTTATGGATGTAAAGTTTGGGGCAATAATATGTTAGATAAAATAGAGTTAGAAAAATTAGAAAATATTCAATCATAAGCAAATTTAAAATTAAAATATCAGTTCTCTATAAAAAAAATTATAGTTAAAGAGGTCTTCCTATTGAAGGTATCAGTGATGATTTGGATGTTAAGTTGTTTAAAGAAAACATAAAGTATGGACATTCATCAATAGTTCAGAATAGTTGTAGAGGAAAAACTAAGCCAAGGGAAAAACAAGTGGATGAAATAAAGGAACACGTGGATGAATAAATGGGGTATTAATATGCAAGGGTGTTCAAACACTAATGAAAAAATAAAAGATAGGTAAGAGAAAAATTTAAGGTAATCATGTGTAGGGATTAATTTTGATTGGCTATATTTATGCATTATTGCCCTAAAATACAATCAATTTTTTTTAAACCATTTGTGTGTGTGTGTGTGTGTGTGTGTGTGTGTGTGTGTGTGTTATTTTTTGTTTCCTCTTATCATTAATTATATTGGGATTTGAAGGGCAATGTTGAATAAATAATTGTCATGAAATTCATAACATGGTAGACCATCAAATTTTGTCTTTGGCCATGTGGGTAAATAGATTTGGGCAAAATAAACAATTATATGTTAAAGAATTTAATTCCACATGGGACCATGATGAAAAGGCTTACATAGGAGCAAAAATCCCTTAAAAGGCAAAAATGTCGATGGCTCAATGAAGGACTAGCCTACATCATCTTAAATGCGAAATCGACATGGAGATAATGCCTTAATTTTTTTAGAAAAAAAAATGTACCTATTTTATAACAAGATGATGGTGGAGACACAATGACAATATATTATAGAGTGTGCCTCCTATAATGACCTCTTAATCAAATATGACAACACCTTAAAAATAGACAACCTAACCAACTTATTTGAGCAGGGGAGACTAGACAAAATAATAATCTTTTTTATCAAAATCTATATTAAAAAATCCAACATCCAAAAAAAAATACATAGTTTATAAAATTAATAAAATAACGTTTGTATCAAACAAAAGAGTTAACACAAAATACTCTTATTAGTGCACTTAATCTCATACACTATTTATTTTCATAAACACTATTAATATAATTATTTCATTCATTCATCAAATCTAACAACCATTTTTTTAATATAAATATTAAAACTAGAAGTGGTTAAATTTTGTAAAAACTTATTCCATCAAAATTTTCAATTTAGGTCACCATAGTGCAGTTGGGTGTTAGTAATATGAGAATTTATTTAGGTCACCATAGTGCAGTTGGGTATCAGTTTAATTTATTTCCAAGTATTCTGACTGTTGGTATATGAAAATTCTATCCAGGCCTCCATGTTGCAGTTCTGTATTTTTAAAATAATTTACTCATAAATATATTTATTGTATATACATCAAGTCCAAACTCCGCCATTTTTTATATATGGAGATTCTTTCCAGGCCACCATGGCACGGTTTACTATTCAATTCTTTTTCAAAATTGATGGGCTATCTGGGAAAAAACAAGTTTTTTTTCAATTCTTTCTCTGTGGGTATACTTTATTATCAAGGAATAATTTCATTATATAAATAAATAAAATGTTGGCATGTGGGGACTTTGTTTTAAAACATTTGTACACAGTGGCACTTAATTCTTGGATTACTTAATTCTTAGATTTGATTGCATGCAGTCAACTAGGATTTATTGGAGAGATAAAAAGATTAAAAAACATTTAATTATAAGTAATTTCAGAATAAAAATGTTGGTATGAGATTATATTTGTTGAAATAGAGATTCTACGTTAGAAGTATTAGTAATGATTTGAATATTAAGTTATTTAAAGAAAATTTATATCAATGGTGGTAAAGAAAGAGTTAAGTAAGTGGAAGAATATGTAGATGAAATAGAGCAAATCGATGAGTAAATGAAGTATTAATATATAAGAATATTCAAATACAAATGAAGAAATAAAATAGTATGTAAGAAAAATTCAAGATAGTTATATTTAAATATTAAATTTAATTCATTGTATGACCATATTTAAAATAAAATTTTAAACAGAGCATCCAAAATTTATAAAGATATATATGTATATATACTTCCTTCTTCTACCAATGATTATACTAGTATTTCAAGGGCAATGTTAAATATCTAATTGTCATTTAAAAAAAAATGATAACAAGGGTAGACCATCAAATTTAGTCTCTAACTAAGTGGACAAAGTTCTTTAGGTGAAAGAAAGAAAGCTATGTTAAAGAATCTAATTTCACATGGAACCATGACGAAACCCTGTACATGGGAGTAGAAATCAAGTGGGAGGCAAAATTGTTGATGGCTCAATTAAGGATTAGCTCGTATCATCTTAGGTGTGAAATCGACAGGTGAAAAATACCCTAATGTAAATGAGAAAAGAGAATATGTGTATTTTATAACAAGAAGGCAATGGATACATGATAACCCTACATCACAAAGCGTGCAACCTATAGTGACATCCAAATCAACTACGAGAACAACTGGAAGTGAACAACCTAATTACATTTTTTGAGATGGCAAGGCTAAACAACACAACAATTATTTTTATCAAGACCCACAATTAAAAATCTAACATCAAAAAAAGAATGGATAATTTGAAAGACTAATAATGCAACTCTTGTGTTAAAGTTGTGTGAGCACGAAACACTTACTATTACTCTTAGTCTATATACTCTTTGGTCTTATAAATATTCATACAACTTTTGATCTCATGAACATTATTCAAAGTTTTTGTTCTTTCATTTATCAACTCTAACTCCAACATTTTGTAAATATAGATATTGATATAGAAAAGGGTTAACAATCTTATAAAAATGTATCCCATCAACCAAAAAAATCACATGCATTCAAATTTTATTTAAATCATAGTTAAGTGTTTTATAAAAATGTACACCACCAAATTTTCAGTTTTTTTAAAGTGTATCCAAATTCCATCTAAATCATTCCATATGAGTATTTGAAAATGACATAAATTGTATGAAATGATTTAAATAGAATTTGAATGAACTATACAAATTCAAAATTTTTTTGGAATATATATTTTTAAGATGTTAAGCCACTTCCATTAATATATAAGAATTATATATATATATATATATATATATATATATATATATATATATATATATGGATATATATTTTTACATTGATAATAATAATTTACAATCATTGTAGGGGGTCAGAGGGAGCAACTATAATAGTGTAAAATGTCAAAATGATCATCTTAAATTGGATGTCAATTTGATCGTTAAAGTGTAGGTTTTCTTCTTATTTGAATAAAGTGATTGACAAATCATATATGTTAGAGTTTGGAACTTTTTTTTCTTAGACATATGGTAGAGGTTGGAGCCCTTTTTTCTTCGACATACGATAGAATTTGAAACCTTTTTTCAGACAAAAAAATGGTTCAATAAAATTAAAAACACTCACTACTAAATTTATTGACAATATGGAATCATTAACTCATATAAAACTCTTTAATAAACATAACTGTGTAACAAATCCAAAATAAGTATCTCAATTAATACATATCCATGTATATACAAATATGTCTAAAATACATATAATAATTTTAGATAATTTATTTATGAATATACTTATTATACATACATTGATCTAGGGCATGAATTTAATCTATTTTCAAGTTTTCTTTTATTATGTTACATTCCTTCATTTTTTACTGTCTGAAGTTATTATTATAACTTCTGCCTCTTTTTGGTAAACACGTCCGATTGAGATATAGTCAAGAGAGTCGGAACAGTCTACTCTCATTAACTCAATATAATTTACTTCCAAAGTTTTGAACTCACCAATCCATCCAATTCGCAAAACTTACTTCTAAATATATTTATTATATAACTATTAGTATATAAAAATTCTATCTAAACCATCATGCTACAATTCCATTAATTATTGTAAATATATTTATTGTATATACATCAAGTCCAACTCCGACATTTTGTATATGTAGAGATTCTATCCAAGCCACCCTGCCAAAGTTTAAGCGTTACTATTCTATTCCTTTTTCTATAATGAAGGAATAATCTCATTCAATATATATAAAAATAAATAAGATGTTGGCATGTGGGGACTTCGTTTTAAATCATATTTACACAGTGGGAAACAAAGTCCATGATTGATTAAATTCTTGGATTTGATTCAGGCTGTCAATCAGGACTTTCCGGAAAAATGGGCTGTGTATGTCAGCATACATATTGCGATGCGGTGTAAACGTATACTCAGTGCATATATATTATATGTCAGAAAAGATTCCAATTGGATTAGCATGAGGAAAAACATGGATATGGACTTTATTTCAAAATTTGTGCTCTCTTACCAACCAAAACATAAATGAGAAAAATGTCTTCTTGCATAGGACAAGCTACTAAAAACAAACGGGAGATATATTTTCGTTGAGGAATTGCCTTTCTGATTTTATAATTGGATTTGAACCTTTCAATCCAATCGTTGAAATAATGTGTTGTTGAATGCGAAGGAAAGTCTTAAGAGCCACCTGAACAACCACCCAAAGCTTGACTAGATTGATATGGCGGTGTTTTCTCATTATGCATTCATGGAAACATGGTGATGGCTTTTGAATGGAAAGAAGAAAAAAAAAAAAGAGATTATAATAAATTTTAAAAATAAATTTTATTATTTTAAGATGAATATGCTTAATTTGTATGAATTGAAGTTGTTTTGACGATTTTAAATATTTTATATTTAAAGTTAAATAGATAAGGTTCGTCTGGAGTTTAACTTTGTTTAGTGTTTGCTCGATCATTGAGGAAGTGTTTTGTGTAGAGTTAGTTGGGAATTTCTTGAACCATCACGATATTCTTTGCTCTTTGGAGATGAGGGTGTGGGCTACGTCGACCACAGCCCAGACCCAGATGCAGGGGTCACTTTCCACGACAATCATTATCTCGTTGGTCTTGTCCTCGTTGTGGTGGCCCGAATGGCTTGTCCAGATCTGGAGGTGATGGTAGGGGTTAGGGATATCCTCCCCCATCCCAGGGTGGTGATATCAGAGGCTGGGATCTACTTCCCCAAGGCAAATTCCCACCCCTGGTTCTTGGCATTTCCCTTGAAAGAAATCAAAATGAGACTTTGGAAGCTCAACAAAACATTGGTTGGGAGCATTTACTTGTTGATGACGATCCTCCTGCTTTAGGAGGATGGGGTGATATGCCTCAGGGTTCACCGTCTTTTCCGCCTCCTCTGATGTACATGTTTGTTGCTGCTGCTTAATTGTTCTCGTTATTGTTATTTGTACCTTACTTTTTTTTGCTTTGTTGGCAATTACTGATGTGATGTAATATTTTGTGGGTGTGGTCATTTTCTGATCACTTTTCTGACTTGTCCCGAAGTGCTTTTTTTAACCCTCAATGGAATTTTGCTCATGGGGTGTCACTTCTCCACCCATTTTTTTTGTATGATTAATATTGTATTATATCTTGTTTTATAAATATATAAGCGCTTTTCAATTTTAAAAAAATTGTATTTTATTTTATGTATATATAAATTAAAACTTCATATGAAATTCACCCTTTACATTGTTGTTACTCCTCAAACATTTAGTTGAGTCTATCAAATGCACATCAACTCACTATTGTTTTTAATGAGATTTTGATTTCATATTTTCGAAAGAAAATTTTGAACCTTTTTAGTTACTATACGATATGAAGCCTTATGTGGTGTGCTTATGTGATCCTAATTAAAGGTATGTTATATGATACAAATTCTTAATTTGAAATATGTTTGTCAATTAATGTATTTAAATCAAGGGTAATTTTAGTGGCTAATATTTGTCTTTTAGTTAAAAGTAATTTTTTATCCTTTTGAAAATGATTAATTGGATCGACGTATCCATCAATCTATTAGCTCAAAATTTCTTATCCATTAATCTATTAGTCCGTAATTATTCAATTTATTTAATTATCACTTCCAATTATCCTATAGAATATATTCTCACTTACTATTGAACATAGTTTAACCAAGATTACTATACATTTGTAAATCTTGATTGTCCCAAAATTATAAAAAACATATATTATTTGTTTTGAATATCCACTTATAATCATAATCATATAACTTGTTATATATCCTTTAGCTTTTATATATATTATTAAATAAATAATTTTAAATATATGACCTATTAGATCATAAATATATTAATCAATTTGTTTCGAGGTCAATTTTTGCTGTCCGAATTTTCAAGGTTGTTCAATGCCTGTGGGCTTCATCGATAGTCCTCAGAAGATTAATCTCACCTCTGCTTACCTTAATAAAAATCACTGAATAAAGTCGCAACATCCCAATTAAAATCGAATATATATATATATATATATATATATATATATATATATATATATATATATATATATATATATATAATACACACCTCAACTTTTTAGTATATATCAAAATACATATGAATATACAATAACCATAAATACATATATGTAATCTAAATATATTAAGACCTTTCAATCTTATGCCAAATTTAAACTTATAGTCATAAATACATATATATCTTATTTATATATTAAGCCCTTTCAATTGTGTGCCAAATTTGTAATGACAATTCATTTTTATTTCAAACTCACCAAAGTATTTATTGTTAAAAAAATTGTCCAAATTATTTATTGTTAAAAAAATTACTATGTGGACCAAAATAAAATATATCTTGGTTTAAATTATCTAATTAAATTATTATAATGAATGAAAATGAAATATATAATTTTTAATTTTGGGATTTGGGGATTTAGCAAGGCATGGAATAGGCATATTAGGTGAGTTTAGCATATGCACTCACATCAAGACCATAAGGTAAAACCTACAACTCCCACAGGAACAATGTTATCATCTTTGATGAAGTAGAAAAATTAGAAGGAATATTTCTAAAGAGGTGACTCTTTCACATATTCAATGTTTACAATTATGTAAAATTTTGTTAAAAATTTTAGGAAATTTTCTAATAAGGGTACAATTATAGATCCATAACTAATGTACTTGCTTTAAATGAGCTTTTTTGATATGGTAATAAGTTGTAGTGTCAAAGGTGAAGTTGATCAAAGTCATCAAGTAGTTGATAAAGGTAGGGATTGCGAAGTCGAGATAATTTCTATAGAAGGAATGTGCTTCCATCTGGGATTAATCCAAAAGTAAAAGGAATGAGACTAAAGAATATGTTGCTTGTCAAATTTAACACTTTCAAATTGTTTAGATCATAGATACCATTAGGGAAGCCCCAAAATTGAAAACATTTTCGGATAAACCAAACCTTTGAAGATGCTTGCACTCTAAAATAGCTTGTGTGAAAGGACCTTGTTGTCTTGGATTATAAATGACAATAATCTTGAAAGGACCTATATGACATAAGTTAGATTTCTCGATATCAAAGAATAGGTGAGATTTATTTTGGTGAGTGTAGAGGTAGGGTCACAGTAGACTCCATTCCAAGCTCATGAACTATGGCAAGATTGATTCTAGTTGTACATTGTGTGTTGCAAATTTGTCTCCTTTATTTGTAATTAAATCCTTTCCTTTTCAAATATTGTAGAGTGTTGTTTTATGAAGAGGACTTCCATTTAAATGAGAGTATAAAAATACCATACATTTCTAACTTAAAATTTATAATTATAATTTTATGATGAGCATTTAAGTTTTGAAAAGAGAATCAAATTTATTGTAACGTCCCTATTGAGATTGACATAGAATCACGTGATTTTTTTTTATAAATTTAATCAACATATTATTTTATTAGATTTCACCACGTGAATCTAATTATTGATCCAAATAAAACACTCTAAGTATGTTAACTATAAATAAGCATGTAACATCTATCTTTCACTGATCACTATCATTAGATGAAACACAACATAATTGAATATAGAAAGTAATTACATATTTCCAGTCACAGCTGATACAAACATACAGCCACTACTATCAATGTACAATGAGTAATAATTATATTTCATCAGGGATATTATTTCAATAATAATAAATGCAATACAAGATACAAAGCTCCATGGAACATGAGCTCTCAAACTCCAGTATCTATGGCAATCTCAAGTGAAGTCTCCAAAGAAGTACTGTTGTGAGGAAGGAAAAAATTATCCGAGCACTTTTTCACACCAACTACAGATCATCGATCCCTTGTATAATCCCTTATTAGGGAATGGCCTCCCTTCATGGATGTATAGATAGTGACGGTGCAGGAATCTAGAGAGATAATCTAGAACCCATGTGCTATAAGATTTCTAATACATAATGTGTACTATAAAAAAATATATTCTAATATGATATCGCACAAACATATAAATCATACATATGAAATGATAATATCTAACTAACATTACTTTGGCCAAAGTTTTCAATAGTTATTGATCTCTACGATTAGTCAAATTCATACACACCACTTGATCAGATTACCTTCATATAGCATTGGTGATCTCAGTAAACTAGTGAAGTCTATCTCACTACTTAATACTAGCAATATGAGATTTGGTTAACATGAATATAACCAATAGATTCATATATATTACTTCCTACTATTAGGCATAAAATATGCTAAACATAAGAATAATCAAAATGCATACATTTAATTTGTCAAACGTATGAATGAATCTCCACTGTATTATTTATCACATAAATAATAAGCATAACAAGTACATTTCATACCATCTAGGTATAATATTTATTTAGAATACATATTCTAATTTTCGTAAGTAGATTCAAATATAATATTTTTTTGTGACAAGCATAATATCACAGTCCATCATTTTTATGTACATAGTACTCAATTTCAAATAACTAGTCATAATAATTTCATAAAATGAAATAACTCATAAACCAAGTTATACCTTATATAACATAATCTTTCATTTAAACAACTTATTACATTTTTAGGAGAGTGTATTCATATGGTTGTAGTTTCCTGACCCTCGAGATCCTATGACTTATTTTTAACAATCAATAAAACTATAGTTATAGGCACACGACCGAATACACCAATTTATGTAATATATTTATATAAATACCTAAGTCCACATATAGATATATTTCTTATATATATGCCCTTGTACATATTAACTATGTTTTCCATATAATTACTCAATCAATATATAGCTATTGTATATAAAGGTCAACAATCATTATGACTTTTCAATACACAAAATACATTGACGATCAATTAATATTCTCAGAATATTAATGAACAAAGTATAATAATTAGTTGACTATTTATATCCATATTTTTCTCTTCTTAAATCAAAATGCCATCTATTTATAGTGAACACACATCATTTCTTATAATAATCTATGCATATTACCCTATATACATCTTGTTACAAGTTTGACTCCATAGACTTGTTCTATATAAAACTCTTGTACTTTAAAATACATTGTCGGTCTTTACAAAGAGTTAAATATTCAATACAATAACGTCTACGATTTTATTATCTATATAACTTGTATGTACTATTTCTATATTTAATTTCCAAATCGATGCAATTACTACTATTGGTATATACTAACATATACCTTTGTTTAGTACCTAATTGATTTAGACTTAAATTATCAATTTCAAATTTAGCTTATTGAATTCATAAGATCATGACTTATCAAACTCAGCCAACTTAGATATATAATTGATTTTAATGATAAAGGTGCACCGTCCATATAAAATTCACAACACCTTCCAACAATCAATATGCATATTGTCTATATAAACCTTATACACAGTTCGCTATAATACATAGTTTGCTATTTTAATACATAGTTCACTTTCTTAAATATCATAATACCTAGTCATATGTTTTCATGAGTAGATCAACAATATTCCTCAGATCATACTTATTTATGAATCACTATTTTTTAGATGCCCCAAAAGCAATACAATGATAATAAATACAAGTATGAACAATGAATAAATATAAGCACAAACTATATATATATATATATATATATATATATATATATATATATATATATATATATATATATATTTTGTGCTTATATTTATTCATTGTTCATACTTGTATTTATTATCATTGTATTTATATGATGAGTATACAAAATATGTATACATATATTCTTACTGTTGAATTGCACATAGTTTACACACACACACACACACACACATATTCATAATTTTTGCATATTAAACACATACAACTTGTCCATTCTTATATTCATCACCATAGTTTGTAGAACAAAAGTGCATCGTTCGATTAGATATAAGTTTGTAGTTCTATGACTAGGACTCATACATTCTTAGATAATTGTATATATGTATGTCGGATGCTAAATAATTACAAAGTTTATATATCAATTTGTTTGACTCTCTAAATTGTTTAGACTTTGAATTTGCTAAATTACACACAACTTCTACTTGTATTTCTTAAGCTAGGCATCATAGCAAGTTGAATACATTTATTCTTAACACATTTACATAGAATTCTTTTGAGTTAAAACAGATAACATAACTAACCTTTTTAATAGCCTCCAGATGATACCAGGAGGTCCATGCCTTCCTTCCCTTCTGCTCTACTTCTTTTCTTCTTCCTTCACTTGACTCATCCTTCTCCTCTATGCGTTGTCCTATTTTCTACTCCCATCCATGCTCTCCTCTTATCCTTCTTCCTAAGCCACGTATTTTCCTTTCTTTCTATTTTTGCATGACTTTATTTCTTTTAAAGCTCCTATTCTTTAAAGATTTCGATTATTTTTCTTTCTCTAATTCACCCAAAGCAAAAATTAAAAATGTGTTTTATAGCAATATGAATGATATAAAGTCAATTATATTCTTACTTATAACAACTTAATTATTGTGTCATATAGATTATCTATGCCTTTCATTATATATATATATATATATATATATATATATATATATATATATATATATATATATATATATAAAGGCATTAAGTCACATAATGGTATTTCCCGATATCATAAAGATAATCAGCTAATATTCCCAAACATTAAGAAGGCATGTCAGTTAGTCTACATAAGGTAGTACTAAATACTATTCATGTAGATTTATGTTCTTAAAAAAAATATTAATAATCATGAATACAATAACATGACATAGTCATACTATAACATTATACATTCAATCTGCGTATAATGTCCACAATGCAATCATACAAGATTAATTTCATATAATCATTAAATTGAGATAACATACATAATTAATCATCTAAATATAAAAAATAGACTAACTCTAACAATCCAAAGTATGTATTTAATGTGTACTATTTAATGTGCTATGTGCAAGGTTTTATCCATTCCTCTATCATCCATCAACACTTCCATCTACATCACCCTCTCCGATGATGCTCTCCCTCCGTCATGCTATGAGGGATGAATCTTTCCTGCATCCAACTCATGACAAGAGGGTAGTTAGTCTGTAACATTGTCATATATATCATAAAATATTATTGTAATAAAAAATCAATATGATCACAAGGTAAAAATATATATAACACAGCTAGCTCATAAGAATGAAATCATGTAATCAAAATAACATACAACTGTCCCATACCAACATATGACTTACAACTTAGTAAAATAAGTCAGACCCCATTTAATTTTAAAATAAAACTTAGCCTCATACTTACCAATGTACCAAAGCATGTGGAAGGCCTAAATATTGCCTTGGGGGTATTCAATCATGTTGAAATCTTCACACACTAGCCATGTGGAAGCAAGAAGCTCATGGACCAAAGATCGCCAAAGTAGGGAATAGTCAGGGCCATCATTAGGTGCATAAATGTTGAGAATGCCAACTAGATGGCCATCAATGTCAAAGTTAATCTAGATTGCTCGATGTGAAAGGTCCTCCCTCATGGCAATAATGCCAAGGGAAACCTTAGGGGTAACTAAAATACAAGCATCGTGACATCCTTCCTCATGCAAGATGGTGATCTGGATGGCATCATGTCAAATGCTTCACAAATATGTCTAAAGTAGGAAGCCAAACACTTTAAATTCCTACAAACATATAATATCTGGAAAACCAATCTACTAACAAGAAACACAAAGTATTTGTGGATAGACTTTGTAAGACCAGTAATATTCCATGATAACACATTCATGAGGAACGGTCATCTATTTGAAGCTCTCCATATCCATCCTCAAAATTTGATAATGCCACAAATATGTTGTGTTGGTGAAGATGTCAATATATGCCTACCATAATGAAGTGGCATTTGGCTTCATGCTCCTTTTGAGGAGAGTTTATGCCCCTATAAGGTGGGTTGCATGACCACCAAGAGAAAGAGTTGTTGATTGAGAGAACCTCTGCCATGAGCATCATGGTATTCTAGAAAACTAGAGAAACACTCTACATGTTAGAAGGAACTGGGATGGCAAGGGAGGATAAAGAAGTCTCCTGAGAGGGTTTGATAGCTGGAGAAGAATCATCTTGAGGTGGTGTCTGGGTGGGCTTTGTGGCTTAGGCCTTGATGACCTTTTAGGGGGCACTGTGGTCCAACCATCACCTTGGTCTATCAGTTTGGGATTCTTGATCTATGGGGGCTTGGGATGACCCATGTGAGGACAATCCTTGATGCGGTGGTGTGAAGCTTGACAGTGAAAATAAGTGTTTGGCAGGTTGAAATAAACAATTGAAGGGAGGTATTTTAACGTGATGGTAGAGGTATTTATTATGCCATCATGGCAAGTAAATTGGGTAGAATTTTATTTAAAGGGCATCTGATCCAAAACTCAAAAGTTTTGGTTAACGAAGATTGCAATAGCACAAAAACAACACAATAACAATGAATTCTCTGAGAAGAGATGTCGTATTACTTACAAATCGCAATAAAAATATAGGCTTATCTCTGGGAAGAGATGTCTTGCCAAAACATATGATTATCTCTGAGAAGAGATGTCTTACCAAAACATACGATTATCTCTGAGAAGAGATGTCTTGCCAAAACATATGATTATCTCTGAGAAGAGATGTCCACCTTCCCCTTTTGGATTACAATGCATTTATACATATTTTATAAAACCACCTTGGGAGATTGCGTGGCTCGAAGAATTAATGGGTGATAATTTTTCATCCCAGCATTAAAATCATACAATGCTCGAGGACATACGTCCCAGTATTAAAACAATACAATGCTCGAGGACATAATCGCTCGAGGACAAAAATGTCACCGACAATACAAAAAAAAAATAATACAAAATTTGAGGAATTGTTGTCACTGAATGGTCCTCGAATTGTTGCCCAAATCATTCCTCCTTCCTTGAAAATCAATGGTCCCCACTGCGTCACCGTTCCCTATCAAGTGTGGTAGTTGTGTCTTGATCTGATTCCCAATGCACGCTTGGAAGGGACTGTGATTTATGGAACTATGTGGGACCCGATTGTTCACCATTTCTGTTTGACCATCAGTTTGTGGATGGAAGGCTGTGAACTTCTTCAGGGCGGTATATATTTGCTTATGTTGTTGTGTTGTTAGGGTTGTAACATTGGCCCTTTTGGATTCCTGTGGCTTGACCACCATGAAAACAAATTTCTTGGCGCTAAGCAGAGAGACAGATGTGGAAGGTGGTACTTTTGGTACCCTATAGCGCTGTGTTCCAAGAGTGAGAGTGATCCGTCTAGTTCTTGATTCATATATACCATGTCGATCATACATGAATGGCTAACCAAAGAGTACATCACAAACATCTAGATTGACCACATCACATAAGACCTCATCTTGGAAAGGTTGTATTGCATATGAGAGAAGACATTGGTGGGTGACACGGAGGTCTCTCCCTGGGCTCAACCATCCAATAATGTATGGTTTTGGGTGAGGCTTCATGGATAGATTTAGGCTTTTCACAACATTAGTAGAGATTAAATTATTTTGACTTCCGCTATCAAGAATGAAATGTAGAGGCTTACCTTTCACCCATAACATAGAGTGAAACAACCTTTCCTTATCATCTAGCATCTCGTCGTGTGTCTGTGATGAAGCTACAATGGCTTCAGGATCAACATATATAATTTCTTCTTCAACCTCTTCGACTGTAGGGTCTATATGAGGTAGAGCAGTAGATCTTGTGGATGGTGACTCAGAAAGTAGTGATTTGATAGCTCGACATTCTTCTTTGGAGTGAGATCCAAATTTGTGATAACCACACCACTTCCTAGTCTTTCCTTCCTTTTGCTTCTAATTTTGGCCTCGTATTTGACCTTCATTATCATGTTTCCATTTTGAAGACTAATTCTTTATATCCATTCTTCCATGCTTCTGCTCAATTTTTACTGCAAACTTATACGCCTCACCGATGGTTTCCAAATTGAAGAGATCCATTTCCCCCCATATGTACCATTGTAGTCCACCACAATATTTGAGAGTTTTATGTTTCTCACTTTCTTCAATGCCCAGTCTTGCAGATAAAGAATAGAAAGTGTTTGTGTAATCTTGCACAAATTGGTCCTTGCCTTGGCGAAGTTGTTGCCACTGTATGTACAGATCATCATATGCGCTGATGGGATAGTATTCTTCTTTTACTGCTTCCATAAAATCATCCCAGGTGGGTTCCACCCCAAGGCCAATGATATCCATTCTAAACCTCTTTTTGTACACTTCCCACCAATTTTTCACGGGCAATGATGATTTCAAAAGAGCAAAAGTGATCTTTTCTCCATCGGTGAACTTATCTACAGAGAAGTAGGATGATAGTTGATCCAACCAATTTTCCACTGCATCAGCATTGATTTTGCCTTCAAATGTGGGAATATCAAAATTTACCTAAACCTTGAAGGTTTTGGGGCACTAAAAGGAAGCTCCCTCGATGAGGAGCTCGAATGTGTAGCCACAGAGCCAAAATTTCCCAGTGGAAGTGTTTGAAGAATTTGAGCAAATTGTTGGAGCATCTGTGTTTTTTGTCATTGAAGGGCTTCATTCACCATTTCCTTGAAAGGATCGGATGTCTCGGTGTTATCTGCTATTTGAGGTCATTTGGGGTGCATAGGTGGAGCGTTTGGAAGCTCTGTCACTTCCCACCCAAGTTTCTTGTATCCTGACCTTGTCCTCGAGAACATACACTCTCAAGATAAACCACTCTGATACCACTAGAAGGACTGGCTGTCACACCAAAAGCTCTGGAGTGATCTAGGTCCTCTTTCATACCACTATATGGCCAGTCTGAGGACACCTGAGGTGATTGTCGGTCGAAACATGTGGCAGGTAGTCTGGTGACCAGAAGGCATAGAGACACGTCATACATCATCGCAGATCAAGCCCACTAGCTTCTGCGAGTCTCGACCTAGAGACCTAGCTCTAATACCACTGATCCAAAACTTAGAAGTTTTGGTTGATGAAGATTGCAATAGCATAGAAACAACACAATAATAATGAATTCTCTGAGAAGAGACGTCGTATTACTTACAGATCACAATACAAATATAGGCTTATCTTTGGGAAGAGATGTCTTGCCAAAACATACGATTATCTCTGAGAAGAGATGTCTTGCCAAAACATACGATTATCTCTGAGAAGAGATGTCTACCTTCCCCTTTTGGGTTACAATGCATTTATACATATTTTAGAAAACCACCTCAGGAGATTGCATGGCTCGAGGAATTAATGGGTGATGATTTTTCATCCCAACATTAAAACCATACAACGCTCGAGGATATACGTCCCAGCATTAAAACAATACAATGCTCGAGGACATAATCGCTTGAGGACAAAACTGTCACCGATAATACAAAATGAAAACAATACAAAATTTAAGGAATTACTGTCACCGAATGGTCCTCAAATTGTTGCCCAGATTAGCATCGTAAATGCACTTCAGTAATTAATGATATATTAAGAATTATTTAGCATTAAAAAATAAATGTTGAAACATGCATCATTTATTATTTGTTCCTACAATTAATAAACAAAATACTCTATAATAACATCTAGGGAATATGCTAATATTTATATGGCAAACTTTAGGCAAGACTTTATATTGGCTATCATAATATATATTTCAAGCTCTTTGATTGGCTAAATAAAAATCAAGTAATTGAAAAGTGATTTTATTAGTCCTACCTTGGTAGAGACTAATAAGTGTCATGATGTAGTACCTATTATTCAAAGGAATAATATAAAATATAGTATAGTGGGTCCATTTATTATAATATTTTTGGTCTAAAAATATGATGTTTGATCTTCCACAACATGATATTATTCTTATTTTAGAAACTTAATAATGATGTAGTTCAGTAGATATCCACATAGCAAAAAAATTGTACAAGTTAAAAATATGAAATGAGAAAGATAAAAGTTATATTAACATTTAACATTACATTTTTACATTAGCCTACCCATTCATTTTCTACTCCAAATGAGGAAATATAAAATATAGATGTAGACAAATAGAGTTACCACTTTATCTCCATCTCTATCGCTGATAAAGGATTACAAATTTCAAAACAACCTACAATTATAACGTTTATAATATTCTAACAATGTATATTTTATAAAAAAAATATTAAAGTGAATAAGGGGGACAAATTTAGAAAAATATTTTAACATATATCTAAAAGATTTGGTTAAAATATAAAATAAGGTGAGAATCTTTAGGAGTAGATATGATGAATGAATAACATGAATCCACTTTTTCAAAAGTAATATTAAATTATACTTCACTATTTTTTTTTGATGAAATATATCCATATATTAACTTAACAAAAATATACAAATAATTCATAAAAAAACACAAGTGGTATGAAAGCACACCACCTCACTATAGGCAAAGCCTAGGAGCAAAATCCAAAGCATCATAAATTAGGCAAAGCCTAGAAATAAGTCACAAAGTCATTAAAAAATATAACTTTTATGTAGAAAGAGCAAGGCCAGAAGGTGGAGGATCTATATCATTAGGACCCCAGTCTGATCTTGGCAAATCATTGCCATTTGGAATAAGCTCCTATCTAGTAGCTTGAGTAGTGTCCCTGACATCATCATTTGTTTGTGTCTAAGTGGGTAAAATAGACAAAAAAAGCCTGAGGAACTTATCCAACATGTCTAATTGGCCTCCAAGTGGCACCACCCAAGCATCTAGGTGTAAAGGAGGAGCACCCCAGCCATCCTACTTAGTAGGGGAAGGAGGTGGCAGCTACCACCCTTGTTGCTCAAGAGGGGAAATGCGCTGATACAGGGTGTCACTATGAGAGTGGTGCCTAGAATGGCTATGATGATTCCTACCATGATGTAGCTAAGGCACTCTATCATCCAATCTAGGATCCCTAGGTGGAGAAGGCAAAACCCAATCCATTGCATAAGGAGTATCTCCCCAGTGGGAGAGGAGATTTTTGTAGATGCTCGAGCTCCATAGCCACTTTATTGGCTTAGACTTGAATCTATAAGAGAACATTTAGAGATGATAGAAGACTTGTGTAAAGCAAAAATATTACAATAAGTAGAAGCATTATTAAACATAGAATTATTTCTTTCTTTCCAAAGCCAGAAGAGAATCTCCACTCTGAAAGTATGCCAAACTTGTGTGAATTTGAAAGGCATCATAAGTTTGTCTCCAAGGAGGATGTGCTACCAAATAAAAAATTTGAGTTGGAAAGGCTTGAAAAGATCATGGATCTAAATCCAAACCCTTTGAGATTTGGAACAATACCAAAAAATATGAGGAAGCATCTCAAGGTAGCCACAGAAGGGGCAAGTAAGCAGGTGGACTCCAAGTTGTATGAGTCTTCTGCCAATAGGCAAGCCTTGGTGCAGTATACACCAAGAAAAATGAGCAAGCTTGGGCTCCACACAAACCCCCTAAATAGTGTTGAAGTGAAAGCTCCATGTTTTAACAGATGAGTGTAGCCCCCAATGGGTGTTAAGATTGTCAACCATGGGAAAATGGGGGGTGATCCATGCATTGCCAAGCCAAGAAGTGTAATTGTGGAAAGGGGTCTCAACATACCATTTCCAGTCCTTCCACCACAACCTAGTGGAGTGGGTCAAGATTTTATGGAGCATGGAAGCTGGGATGACATTGAGGATCTATTGGTAAGACTCTTCGTCTGCATTGTCTAACTAAAATTTAGCTTTTGCCTCCTCCCAGGATAGCTAAGAGCGAGAGCACCTCCATAAGATATTTTGAATAGTATGAATTCCTCGATGATAAAGCTTGAGAGCATTGACCTAAGGGACTTCTACCAGGGGTAATTCATTGTGAGAGAAAATGGGAGACTACCAAAGAGAATGAGAGTTAGCAGAGAGCCCATTATGGAAACTAGATCCATTCTAGAGTAGCCATGGCTTGATCTTTTCCCAGGCCTTCCAAATGCTTTTGGCCACAAAAGACCCAGTGATTTGGATGAGAGACTAAATGAAGAGTAAATTGGGGAGGTCAAGCCCTTTTTAGTCTTTTTTGTCCTTTGGCAAGCCTAAGGAGATATAGTGTTTGAACAACACCTTTCAATCTTATTAGACCTCAATGGCCCGTACAATCCATTTGAAACATAAGGTAATTCCTTGTTGGGCTATGTCGATGAGCCCCATCCCTCCAGCATCATGTGTGAGGCAACAATACTCTTAGGCCACATTGTGAAATCCTTTACCTTGAAGATAATTAACCCAAAGGAAATCTCTGAGCAATTTCTCCAATTTTTGGTAAGATTTGTTAGAAGACACCCAACGTGACAAGTAATACACATGGGTTGATGCAAGAAGTTTTTAGCAGATTTGAAATTTTCTTGCTAATGAAAAATACTTGGTCACCCAGTATTCTAGCTTCTTAGCAACTCTATCAATAATATATTACCACAACAAAGGTATAAAGGCATAAAAAACAAAGGGGATGCCAAGAAATTTAAATATTTCATCATGTTGGATCCACGTCCAACCAAATTTAGTAGACCACATTGGTAGAGGGAGGTAAGATTGTCTATAGCAATGAGCTTTCTACCATTGGATGTTGGAGGTAGAGGCTAGGCAGAAGGTGTCAAGACATTGTAAGGCATTATCCACACTGGTTTCATGCTCAATGAGAGTAAGGAAGGAGTCATCCACAAAGTGGCCATTAAGTAGTTGCATATCTCCGTACGAGTTCATAGCATCAAGAGGGAGATAAATTCCCTTAACAAAGCCCCTAGCCTAGGTATTGCTAAGAAGATATCCAAAACCCTCAGTTTTAAGAACATACAAGGTGAGATCTAGTGGTAACCCTTGACAAATAGAATAGAACAAACCAAATTGCTCAGAGGTGACTCCATTAATAAAGAGGACATCTGAAGCATCTGAGAAAAGCATCTGGATGGTTTGGATGAAGATGGGCCCGAATCCTAGAGCTTGAAGCATGGCTAAAATAAATGGCCATTCCATGTGATCATAAGATTTTTTAAAGTCAAATTTTATGAACATACCTTATTTCTTAGACCATCTGGTCCAATCCATCCCTTACCAAATGACAATGATGTTATCCAAAATATAATGGCTTCTGATGAAATCCATTATTCTAAATGCACAATGAGAGATAACATATTACACAACCAGATTTCCAGAGCCTTGGCAATGATTTTATAGGGGACATTCAGGAGGGTGATGGGTCACCAATTGTAGATCAACTCATGATCTCCCTGCTTAGGTATAAATTTGATATTTCATTTATTTATATTTTTACCTAGTGATTAATTACAAAACGCTTCTTGATAAACATTATACAAGTCACTGCCCATAAGGTCCCAAAGAGTTTTATAGCGTTCATAGGGTAAGCCATCAATGCTAGGAGCTTTGTCATTAGCCATGTGAGACATTGCCTCATGCAAATCATTGACAGTGAGGGCCCTATCACAAACCACCTATTGGTTAGGAGTGAGTTTGCATGGCACCAATAAAAAACATTATTGAAGGGTACTTTCATGCTCAGCTGAAGACGCTTGAGCTTTGAACACTTGTTGATGATGGTGGGAAAAAGTTTGCACAATCTACGGAGTCTCTGAGAGTCATTTTCTAGCCTCAAAAATGACTTGTATTTGTTGCTTCGAGTTCTTGGCTCACAACATGTAGAAGAAATCCTTAGAAGCTTTGTTCTTTATCTTAAGCCAATGAAGCCTGGCTTTGACTTGGGCTCCTCAAGCATTGTAGTTGTCTGTAATTTAAATATGGTTCCGCAAGGATACAACTCTCACCTAAAATATCTCACTAAAGGGATATTTTTTTAGGGCTAGAGTTGTGTGGCTCAGCTCTGAGGAAGTAGTAGAGTATGAGTGTCTTTGAATTTTAAAGAGCTAGTGGTCATATATCCATAAAAAGTGAGAGGTCCTTCTAATGGCATCATCCTACTAGACAATCCAACCAGATTCTTGAGAAGGACATGGATCTAAATTCCAAACTCTCCTAATGTGTGCCACTGTGGGCCCATGTTTGAACAAGGAGGTGTTAAGGAAGAATTGCATTTTTTGGACTTTGTGTTTTATGAACTTCCATGTCACTTGGAATTGAATAGGGAAGTCATCAGAAAGCCCAAAATTTGATAGTGCCTGTACTAGAGGAAAAAGACCATTATCAAAAGAGAAGTACGGTTGGGTGGACATCATTTCCCTATCTAGATGATTCAGAATTTGAGTGAGGCCTTCCTTGAAATTAATCTAGGTGTACTAAACTCTATCTACAGGTCAGTGGTAAAAATTGGGGTCATAAAGGCCCCATTTATTGCACATGTAAAACCATGCCTCCCTTTCACCAATTTCCCACCTCATAGGTAAGTGGCCCATTTTATCCTCAGAGGAGGCCACTATATTAAAGTCACCACATAATACACAATGGGCATCAGAGAGATAATCAACTATCCACCACCATAAATGGGTACATTTCTAGGCATCATTCGAGGCATAAATATTAATAAAGCCAAAAGAGTGGCTTTCAATGCTAAAAAGAGACCATACTAAGTGGTTGGTGGGGTCCATGCCAGATTGCACTAAGTGTGGTTTCCACCTTAGAGAAATGAATGTGATCACCCCTTCACATCTTGCAGCATGGTTGATATGAAGAATGATATTGTCATGCTAGATGGAATTATTGACAACTGTCAATAAATAAATCCACCACCTTGACTTCCTATAGATAGAGAATGTCCATCTTAGAAAACTTCTTTCTGAAATCATGCATAACAAACTTGCATTCTAGATATATGAGACCCTAAACATTTCATAAAAAATAATTCATAGATGACAGGTATCAAGGGATATGTCCTTTGAGTCCATCCCTTCCAGGGCATCATACTGATTCTATAGAAACTGCCCTCTATTGGCACTCAAGAAATCATCAAATTATTTCTTCACAACAAGGTTAACTTGATACTTTCCTTCCTTCACCTCATCACTCCTTCGAGGAGGGCCATGAGAGCATTTGGGTCTATCTCATCGAGAAAGAAGTGGAAGAGTGACCAATTGGGAGTCTAAAAATCTAGAAGAACTGGGCACAAAGGCCTCAAAACCTTGGGACAAGATGTTAGCATCTAGAGGGGTGTTGAACACCCTAGGATTTTCTACCAATTGTGGGGCTTCATCCAGAGAGGGTTAATTCTCAATAAGAGCTTGCTCCTACTGGCCATTACTTGAATATGGTTTGTTTCCTTTAGGAGCAGTAATTATGTTTACAACTTTAGAGCGAGTGGTATTCTTCCCTTTCGTGGTCCATCCATCCTCAACTAATTTCTTACTAGCTTTAGGAAAGGGCTTGGGGAGAGACAATGAGCAGTTAGACACATTATTGTAAGCTAACTGAAGGGGAAAATCCTATATCTTATAGTTTGTGGCTTGGTAGTGAAATCAAGTGTTAGGAAAGTTGATATACAAGACTCGCTGAGAGTGCCTCACATCCCTAACTTGGATTTCCACAAACTCCTTGAGGTCTTAGGAGAGATCTACCTCTACACAGACCCTTTTTTGTATTGTAGCTGAGTAGAACCAATTTTATTTATGACAAACCACACAGTGTGTGGAGGAAGTTATCTGGTGAATAAAGTGCCAACAAGGGAGCAAGGGACTTGAAAATTCAATCTAGACTGGGACTTTAATAGTGGTGTGCTCTGAAACCACAAAGTCTCATGTCTAGGGGAAGAGAACCATAAGTGAGTTCCTAACGTACCAAATGGAAAACCTATGGAGGATTCCTCCTACATGGGAAGGTTCAGAGAAGCAAAAGAGAAAAAACCCTTTAGTCATGTTCTGGATTCTCTCTAGCTTAATGTCATGATTTGTCTAGTGAGTTTGAACCTACAACCGAAGCATAATTTGAGGAGATTCTCCCAAAAAAATAACCTATTAAACAAAATTTCTCTAACCATTGACATGCAGAATTAAATTCAGGAATAGGTAATATAACTTTAGGTTCTAAAGCATTACCTCGTGGTATACCTTCAAGACAAACTTCCTTGAGCACTTGCAGGGGGGCATTGCAGGATGCTCCACCATTCTTCTCTACAACTAAAACAACTAGGATAGAATGAGGAGAAGTCATTATAAAGGTTAGCCTCACCTGTAGGTGAGAAACCTTAAAATGACAATAAATGCTAGTCTCGTAGGTGACTAAAGTCGCAATATGACACAACACTGAGCAAACAAAAAAAAAGGGCCAACTCAATGACATGCATGGAGGAAACCCTATATTGTGTTATTTTTAATAATCTAATACTTTAAAACAATTTGAAAATTATATATATATATATATATATATATATATATATATATATATATATATATACTTACTTATACTTTTCAGTTTCCATTAAAAATTAATAATAAACTAACCACTTTCAACGTATATATAAAATTTAGCAAATAACTCAATTTCAAAAAATTACAATCTTTTTGCATCAGTCTAATACAAATATAATTCAATTTAAAGTCAATAAACTTTAATTAAAATATAATTTTAATGCAAATATAATTTAATTTAAATTCAATAAACTTTAATTAAAATATAATTTTAACTATAGTTAAAGAAAAATTCTTGCAATAGTTAAACAACTGTAGCTTAGAGAAAAACACAACATGTGCCCATGGATTTGGCTGCACAAATTGAGTTGAATAGAAGAATGTTCTACCTTTTTAAATAAAATTGACAACAAAATCTTCTTTATCATACCTTGTTACCTTTGTTTCAACTTTCGAGCTTCACCTCAAAAAATATGGAGTATTATAAGAGCTTTTGCAAAAATTTGGCATGAGAAAAGCGTTTTGTTTTATTAGCTAAATAATGTTTATTGGAGACTAAAATCAACTAGCGAGGATCTAATTCTCATGAAAATTTGAAGGTTTAAGGACAAATTTTGATTTTCTTTAGTTGAATCCAGAGGTTTTTGTGATAAATTTGTAGGTTTTCTTGATTAAGTACATATTAGGAGACAAATGTGATGGAGGTATCATGTTAAGCTTTCATTTAAAAAAACTTACATTAAAAATAATTTAAAAATTAGAAATATATATTTTTAGGTTCCATAAATATTGAATTTCTCTAGGAATTCAGTTACATCATTTAATTTTAGCCAATAAAAAAGAAATAAATAAATTTATTTTATATTTTTTATATCATATATTTGCAAAGATAATGTTAAAACTTATCAAAGTAAAAAAATGTTTTATTCACATTGATTGCACATTTTTCAAATACAAATTGATACTTTAAATTGATTACATTAGATAAATGCACAACATGTACTAATAACTAATTTGTATTATGTTACAACTTGGTTCAAAAATATTGGTCGTTTCAACAAATTTGAATTTTAATCCATATAAGATTTTACTTTGTAAGTGGATTGAAAATATCGAATTTATGACTTAGCTTGATTATGAAATCAAAATGAAGGTCAAGGTTTTTGAACACTTTTGTTATGAACCTCTCATATAATCATGTAAATATGTATAAATATAATAAAGATCAACAAAAAATATTGGTGCATCTAGATGCTTAAATATGAGATATATTGGAGGATAACCTATGAAAACTTGTTCTTCTAGGGTTTCATGTCAGCGTTGTTTTTTTATGATTTCTGACCTACTTTGTTTCTAATAGTGCATATGTGGGAGTTCTAAAGGTAATCATGCATTTCCCACTACCCTTTGGGCATATTTTTGATATATAATGGCCTCCACCAATTTTTTTACAACTAACATTGTAGAGAGTGGGAAGGAAAGCATCAACATGAGCCAATAAATTTATCCTGAAAGTTTAGATTGAGGTATAACTTTTGACTCTCCCTCTCAACCTAATGTTTGCTTACAAATTGATGTTGTTGATAATGTATGCAAGTGGTATGAAAATTATTGTGTTATAGCTTACTATGTTGGCCACATCCCCTATGAGGAGTCCCTCAATGCCTGGTTTTAACACCAATGGGAACCCTCACATATCCATGTCACTGGCATTCTAAACCTTATAAAAGGGTTCTTTATTTTCTCCTTTGAGGAGTCATCTCAAGTCCAAGCTCTCCTTGCTAAGTTGAGTTGTTAGTTCCTAAGGAACACCCTTATGACTTTATCCCCATGGTCCTGACCTTCAAAGTTTTTGACCTGGCATCTCTTCAACTATTGGTGTGGATTTAACTCTTTGGCCTTTCACTTCCTCTATGAGCCTTTCACAAGGAGATTGTCAATCCCATAAGTCATGCTTTTTGTCAAAAAATAATATAAGTTTTATTTTTCATGCCATAACAAGTATGTTTGCATCGAGGTTGACTTCACTTAGGATTTGAAAGAATCCATCTATATTCAAGTCAGCCTAGAATGTTGGGCACACAAATTCATATATTTCAATAATCCCAATACTTATTTTCATTTCTAGTCTCATTACCATCATATTAAGTATTTTCCCCTCATGGGTGGTCAAAAGCCTCTATTAAAAAAATGCTCTATGATAAGCCCAAGGTGGTGAAGAATAATACAACTAGATGACAATGATTAAAAAAAGTCTTCCACTAACAACAAAATTTCCATACTCCTTATTACCCCTTCTATTCCAAAACCCTGTTCTAAGGTGCATAAGGACAATCCTCCCTCGAGTCTGTTAGTGTTTCAATGACCTCTTAGAGCTAAGTTTTTAAATTTATTCAACCACACATGAGTTCATCTCCTACTAGGACTTCCTCTACAAGTAGTACTACCTCTAGGCAGTCACATAGTCCACCCCATGGAGGTGACAACTCTCCCTAAGAAGATAATGGGGCTATATGTCACTCCATCTCATTTGAAGATTTCATATTACCAAACCAGCGAGTCTTTCACAAAATAGTTTTGTATCAATTGAAGATATTGAATATGTTTACAAGAAAGTCCTCATGGATGATACTCCAAAATGAATGTTTTATCTTGGAATGTTTTAGGTCTCACAAAGTCCTCTTTTCATTTGCATGTCAACGGTTGGGATCTCTATATTTTGTTCATTTATAAGAAGTTAAAATTTTAGGGTTTATTTCACAAGCCTCTCTTAAATGTATTTGGTCTAACACATCTCATTTCTCCACTTTGCATGAGGAGAGTCATGGCACCACCAATATTCCCCAAAATTTCCCCCTTTAATAGTTACCTCAGGGGAGATCTATCACATCAAGTTATTTAGATTCTCCTTAATATCAACTGTCATTCATTTAGGGTCCTCACTATTTACACCCCAAATGATGCTCTTGACAAAAAAAAATTATGGCAATATTTCACGAAAAACATACCCCTTACTAGTTGGTTCATTTGCAGAGACTTTAATATGATTGAAAGTTCCAAAGACAAGGTTGGTGTCCTCTTGATGTGATGGCGTGTGGGAGAACATGAGGTGTGGTTTTGTTTTAAGAACTGGTGGGGTCTTACGGACCCTATCCTCTAATGACACCCATTAATTACCACTCCTTGGTTTACATGAACCAACTATCATGTCAACACCAATAAAGTCCTCAAGAGATTGGAATATTTTATGCTTTCAAAGCAACACATATCCTCTTTCAATCTTTCTGATATATACCATATCTTTGTGCATTTTGAATGTGTTCTATCAGACCATAATCCCATCACTTTTAGAGTGGGGTGGAGTAGATGTCAATTCAAATTGTTATGTAATAAATTATTCCTAAACACCTTCCTCCTCAACAATGATGGCACCATTTGTCTCATTGACAAGGTGTGGAATATTTCACCAAAATCACCTTTCACTGTTAGTTGGATTGGGTGGTGGAATGAGCCATGTTTTACACCACCATCTTTTTATTCCATTATGGTAAACATATATCACATGTTTAAAAGTAGGATGATGGCATTGTGCTCAAATAATACCAAATAATATCTTCTCTCCTTGAGCATAATCTATTTGACTCATAAATACAATCCTTGGTCACCTCTCTATATCGCCAAATCAAAGTTGCAGATAGTCAAGAAGATAGAGGGGTGCAAATTTGCACTTCATTGGCTCAAAATTGGAGATAAAACCTCTAAAGATTTCTGTAAATATATTAGATCTAAGAAATTTTGATACTAGATCAAGGTCATCAAGTTAGGTCATATAAGACTTACTAATCTCGCTAACATCTCTGCTACTTTTTTGGACCACTATAAATTAGTATTCTAAGCCTAGGAGGATAAAATGGAGAGAACTCAAGATTTAAAAAATGCTTAGATGTTGTTCCTCACAAGCTCAGTCTAGCTGACCAAAAATTATGTGATGCACTTCTATCTCTTCATGATCTCTTTAATGCTCTACAATGTATGAGTAATGATAAATTTTTAGGCATTGATGGATTCCCCTATGAATTTTACAAAACTACTCAAAATTATGTTGGGCTTGATTTGCTTCAAATCTACAAAGAATGACTACAAAAAAAATTCTTGGGATCCCTTATTAATAAAAGAAACATCAATTTATCCCCAAGACCACCAATCATGTGCTTATCACTAGTTGGTGTCCCATCACCCTCCTCAATGTGTCATATAAAATCCTTATTAAAGATCTTGCTAACCACCTCCAGCTCCTTCTTCATGTCATTGTTAGACTAGAACAAACAAAATTTATAGAGAATAAATGTATCTTAGACCAACCTTATTATTTTTTTGGAAGGAATGGAGTGGGCGAGAGACTCTCACTAGTGAAACATCTTTCTAAAATCAGATTTCAAAAAATATTACGATAAGATCGAGTAGACTTTTAATATTTCTATGCTTTAGTCTCTTGTCTTTGTCTAATTCGTTATTTTGGTTGTCCAAACTCTTTTCTAAAAAACCTTGGCCTGTCTCACCATCAATGGAGTCAAGTCTTATAGTTTTGGCCTCTTCCACTCAATTCAACAAGATTGTCTTATTATGTCAGCCTTATATATTTTGTCTATTGAAGCTCTTGAATATATTTTGGTTCGTAGATCTAATCAAGGTTTCATTATGGGAATTATTATTCCCGATAGGGCCTTTCAACTCTTCAATGGCCAATTTTTTTATGATACTTTTCTTACTCTTGAAGTGTAAGAAAAATATTTTATGGAGGGTTTACGTTGTCTAGACATTTTTTGTGAAAGCCTTTGGCTCCTACTTGCATTGAATAAAACCCAATGCTTCAAATACTATGATGCATGTAGACATCCAATTCCTAACACCATTTGTGTTGAAATTATCAATCTTATTCAAATTGAACTCCGATGCACCCTTTAGGTCAAAATCTATAAAACATGCTAAATGGTTTGAACTTGTCATTTACAAGTGCCAATTTAGGTTAAAGTATCCCTAAATAGGGTAATACAATTTTTGGACTAGCTAAGTTTGATCAATTCATTTCGAGTCAAAATGATGATTTTGCCTTTTGTGCTCTGGATCACTCTTTTCTCATAAATTCATTGGTACACACCATGTACCTTCATTATTTTGTATTGGAAACATCCTAAATGGAAAAACGGTTCTGGTGCATCTAACGTCACCTTCTAATTCTTCCTGAATCAAATTACAACTCAGTAATATGACTTTCTAACCATTTTGATTAATTGAGGACCAATTTTCAAATAATTGCACAAATGTTGATTAACTTTGTTTAAATCTAATCAATCCAAATCAAGAGTTTAAGTGGATTTTCCATGAGAGTTGTTGAATATTTATTTTTGAAAATTGATTCCTATTAATTGCATCATCAGGTGACATCATTTCTTGGGAAGACATCTTTAGGCCATAAATGCCACAAATATCAAGATTACAAGTCACCCATGCCTAGTTAATGCCTTCCATGCCTCTTCAATGCCCCTTCTTCCAAGGTCATTATGAAGATAATTATGGATTTCATTCTAAATATTAGGATTATCCATGGCCACACATCTCAATCTTGAGATGGACGGTCATGGTTGATCCTGACCAATCTCAAAAATCTATAAATAAAGAGGCCATAGACATAAATTTTAAGCTTGAATATTGCAAATTTATAATGTTAAATTGTTTCCATAAGGATTTGCATTTGATCATTGATTTAGTTTTCAAGCTTCATTGATAGGCTAGTTTAGTGATTTAGAATCATGAGCCTAGGTTTTATGGAGTGTTCTTGAGGCATTGGAGGAGCTTACCACCATTGTTGACAAAGACAAGGATGATTGATCAAGGGAGAATATGATTTTGAGCCACATGGGTATGGTGAATCCATTTGAGAAGGTAATATGATGTTGCTTTCTTTCATTTGTTTCTTTCTATCCTTTGTAATTACCATAGGAATAGATAGGCTTGGTTAGTTAGTTCTTTATGCATGTTTCATTATTTATGGACTAATGCTTGACTAACTTGCTTTGTAATCCTCTCTACAATGCCCATGCTAGACTGGTTATTTAAATATAATTGGAAATGGATTCTTTGAGGGGATAAATTCAAATTCTTGGGCATTACCTTTGCCTTCGATGGTTCCCCTACATATATGTGGCAATATGTCACGAACAAAATGGATAAAAAGGTTGTATATTGGTTCACCAAGTCCCTCTCTTTAGTAGGGAAATTCTAAGTGTGTATTAAGATTATGGATGTAACTCATGTCTAATAATCCTCCTATTGGGACCCTTTTAAAGCCTCATATGACAAGTTGGCAAAAAATATAAGAGACTTTATTTGGTCTAATGCAAAATAATCTCAAAGGTTCCATAGAGTTGCTTGGCATATTTATTGTCTTCCTCTTGATGAATGAGGTATGGGGATTGCTGATATTTATAGGCATATCATTACCCTTTGGGATAAATGGGGTTTTAAATTATTGGCATTTGTACCTCTTTGGGGATTTTGTTAATTGACTACCATATATAACTTTTTTATGGATTTTTTTAGGGATATTATTCTGTTTCAATGAAGCATCTTGTCATTTTTATATTAATGATAAAGTGTATGTGATATATTTGACCTTTATACAGATTCAAGCCCAAGCTGAAAAGGTAGCCATAAAAATTAGGAATTTACAGTGTTTGCTTGACCACTTGGGGAAGTGTTCCCTATACCATTAGTTGAATCCCCCCAGATCATCCTCCATGGAGTTTTCCACCACTAGTAACCAGATGCTTGTGGAGCTACTCATGCAACCACAATGGTTTCTCCACCCCTCCTCCTAAATGGCAGGGGGTGTCGGGTTGGGGGGAGGGTGTTGGAGTCTTCCACCTCCTCATGGGAATTATAATATTGGTTTGAATTTTTTGGGTTCGTCTACTGGTCCTAACCCTTTTGGTACTATGGTTCAACCTCCTCTTAGGTGGGGCATTAATGTTTCTTTCACTCCTCGAGACCATATAGATAGATGGGTGGATCTTGTTCTTCCCTCGACTGAGACTTCTTGTTGGAGTGATAAGCCACCAAAGGATGATCATCTACCTCCTCCTTCTGGTGTGGTAGCCTGTGTTTAATTTCTTATTGATTCTTATGTAGTTTCTTTGGTATTGTGTGACTTTTCATGATTTTATGGCATATATATTTTTTGAGTTGGATTTGTTTCTTTGGAGAGAAATGTGAGCAATGAATTCCAACTAGATGCTTTACTTTGTAACCTCTATAAATTATTATTTTTTGGTATTAATAGTTCTACTACAATGTTCCAATAATAATTATGAGATATATTAAGAATAAAAGGATAACCCTTAAAGTGGGGTTACACCATAAAATATTCCTTTAACAATGAATAAATCCACAATTATACTTTGAATAAAAGGCTCCACAAATTTATATCCATTATAATGATATTCATCTCCTTATATAGGCTTATATCACTAATAATGGATGGGTATAATCCTAATCTCAATATAGGTCGACTCATTTCCTAATATAATTAATTCAAAAATTTACCCATATAACTAACTAAGGGGGATGTGTGGCACATGTTGGCATCTTTATCAACTAAAATACATTAAAATATCATCTTTCTAAGTACTTGATATTCCCTTTCCCTTAAGATGTTTCACCTTCGAAACATAAGAAGTCAAATAGTGGGTATGCTTCAAATTATTGCACACTTATCACCATGCTCAATCATCCAACCACCCATATGTGATCTTGGTGAGTGATAGTTCTATGTTCATGGAACCTAATACTTTTTCACTACTCTGATACCATCCATAACCTTAGTTGTTCCTCCTTGGCATCCATACATAGTCATAATCATTACACTTATGATTCCATAATCCACATGTGTAGCCATAGTAACTGTTCTTTCGATTCCCTATATATCCATAGTGATTGTCGCTATGACACTCCATAATATGCCTCCATCATTGATGCCTCTAATGATGATGTGGGTGTTTATATGCCTCAACATTAGTACCATTTTCTGATACTTTGACATTTTCAAACCTTTACTCTTCAAGTGCCTTTGTCTATTGATTATACAAATTTTTCTTTTCTACTTGAACCGTTTCCTCATATTTTTATTCATCTGAATCTTTGTTATGCTCTTCTTCATCATATTTATACTCATCTACATGCTCTACCTTGACATTTATTTGTTCTTTGCTAAGAGTGATATTTTATAAAGTGACCCTTTTTTTTTGCATACTAAAACTTTATTGACTTCTTTTGTACATGTATACTAATTATTTCCAAAGTATCTAACCAAGGATATCCAAGAACAATATCCAAACCATTCATAGCCTCTTAAAACATTAAAATATGAATGCAATATATATTTATCCATAGTAAGCTTCAAATATTTAAAAACCCGAACATGCTTACCCTCATTTTGAGTGTCCTTGATTTTATTTATTTAAACCTATAATTTCTTGGCTAAGTCAATATACCTATTGCTCAGGTTTACAAATACGATCACACTATTTTTTGGAATGCATCCATGAAATTGAAATATTGAAGCTTCCTTCTCTGAGGCTAAGATATTTGAATCGTTAACCTCCATATCTCCTTCTACTTCCTTATCTTGCTTGACATTATTACCAAAACCCTTATTTTCTTCTTCCTTCTATATTCCAGCCTCCCTTTTTGCCTCCTTGTCCTTTTTTTCCCCTTTGTTACTAACTCATTGATCTAGGAAAGCTTGTTCTATTTCTTCAAATGATTTTTTTTTCATTTGAACAAAACAACTCAATGTAGTACCCTTTTCTTATTCTTTTTGTATTAAAGCATCCTTGTCCTTTTTTTTTCCTTTTTTACTAACCCATTGATCTAAGAAAGCTTGTTCTATTTCTTCCAATGATTTTTTTTTTTCATTTGAATAAACCAACGCAACGTAGGACCCTTGAGATAATGGGACAAATAGTTTTGCCAAAAATTTGACCAACAACAAATATCTTTAAAATGGAACCACCATTCTATAGCATCAATATCATTATCTCTAAAAAAAATTAAAGTACCATGATCACCAATTCCTAAAAACTAGGGTTTCAAAGTTTTTTCTCTTTTGACACCTTTTTACTACATATCTAAAAATAAAATCATGTAGAAACATATATTTGACTTTTTTTCTTTCAATTGTACAAAACGGTACTTGATTTACTACCCTAAAATAAAATATATGATTTTTTTGGTGGGTTATGCATTAAAATTCATAAAAATTCAAGGTCACAGAGTCAACTTCAGATCACCATATATCTCTTGATACTGCTCAAAATCCTTAGTGTGACCACTTTTCAGAAAGCTCTTGATGTCCTCTTTCCAACCATAGAAGAACTGTTTGAATTATGCTCCTATGTGAGGAGAATGACCTTTTGCAAGCTAATTGCCTTCTTATTTTAAAAATAATTTGCAAAAATAAAAATTCTCCCACTTTGTCCAATCACCACTCTAATCCCAGATGTTATTAACCTCACATATAATCATGTAAATTTGCAGAAATATAATGAAGATTAACACAAAATATATTAGTCAGTCAAAATGTCCAAATATAAGAAATATTCATAATAGAATGACAACCTTTAAGGTAGGCCTACACCATATGATACTCCTTTAGGAAAGAATAACTCCACAATTATGTTTTAGATAGAAAATTCTACAACTTACTTTATATCACTTACAATGATATTCATCTCCTTATATAGACCTATATCACTATTAATAGATTACTATAATCATAATCCCAATATAGTTTGATTCATTACTTAATATAATTAGTTCTACAAATTACCTATATAACTAATTCTATAAATTATTCTATAATTAACTTAGGGGAGTGGGTGTCACATGTCGACATCTCTATCAACCCATATCTATTTAAAGATCATATCTCGAGGTATATGACACTTTTAACCAATTAATTGGTATATATATCTTAAACATATTTATTTAAAAAGTATTAAAATATCTTAAATATATTTACTTATAAATTATCGAGACATATCAATTTTGAAGGTTTATATTAGATTTATCATATAATGGTTCTAATTTGTTTGTAAAAAAAATCATTGATTGATAATAGATGGTATCAATTTAGTTGATAACATTATGTTGGTATTATTTTATTTTATTTTAGAATAAATAAATGGATTTCAAATTTTAATATATAATCAAAATATTACAATTTTTCGATCGTCTTCAAACAAAAAAAATTACTATATAATATTCAAATAAACATTAAATTTGAAATTAATTATTTTTATTAACATCTCATATTATTATATTCCATATTATACCCCTAATCATTTACAATTGTTATTGAAAAAAAGTTGAAAATACAAACAATACAACCTTGATTTTAAGGCCCAAATACTGGTTTTAAGCCCATAATATACTGGTAAGAGATTTTGACCCTTTATCTTTGGATTCTTGTTCAAACATATGATTGAAATATTATGATTTAATTGCATTATGTCAATCTAAAGGTGGGAAAGTGGCCAACCAATAGGTGGATTAATCTTATCATTAACTAAAGAGGCCACCTGAGGATGAAAAAGATGAAATATATTATTGGATAAATTAAAAGATACCCTTCTAAATTCTTACTTTTTCCATACTAGGGAACAAACGATGGGTACATGCTTATGATCATATAGTTTAAACAATCCCTGGCTCATCTCATATCCATGGTAATACATTCTAGTTTCTTGACAGTATATGATAAAAGGTGGATCTGTTTGGTGATCTTTTTGACTTTATAGCTTTAAAAATGTTAACATAATGGTAAAGGTGTTTAAGTGGAAAAGGAAAAGTTGATATTTTTTTCAAAAAAAAAAAATATGATCACAATTGTATTGTGGTTAAGAGATTTAGTTGTGTCTAGTTTTATTTAAATTCAAATTTCAAAAAGTATATTAAATCGGTTGTGGTTGTTGGAGAGAGATCGAATGGTTATAACATCTGACAATCTTGGGGTTGTTGGCTATAGTATCCCATTGATGATGGTTAGAAATTTATAAGGGAGATTCGAGACTCTTGTTAATGTCTAGATTGGTTCATAGCTCCAGTTAATACTATCCCCTTTGGTTCATAACTCCAGATTCTATAAAAACATTCACCCATATCAAAAAAAATAAAAAAATATTCATTTGAAGTTTAATATTTTTTATAAAATTATTGTTAAAATTCTTGCTCTTAAAGTTATAAGTAAATTGGTTTCATTAGTAACAGATATATCTTTGATAATATTATTGATATTTGCGAAGGGGTGGAATGACTTGGAAGGTCTCATCAAAAAGTTCTATTTATTGAATTTGATTTTGAAAAATTGAATGGCCCTTGATTTTAACTATGCTTCAAGTTATAGAGTTTAGCCCTAAGTTTTTAAATACGGTTAAAATATTATTCTAGGATGCAAGTTCCTAGATTATCATCAATGGCATTCAATCTGAGTAATTTGGCTTGTCTTGAATTGTACATCAAGGTTGTCCTCTTACCCCCTTGCTTTATGTATTCGATGTTAGAAGGCTTCAGCTACTTGTTAGCAAATTATACCTCCAAAGGGCTAGTCAAGGGTATCTCATTTCCTAAATCTCGCAAATAGATGGTCAATGGGCACTTTGTTGATGATTGCTTCCACACATTAGCTCAAGAATAAAAATCAATTTTCAATGTTATGTAATGCATGGTGATGCTTTGTTTAGCTTATGACTCCTCCATTCAATAGAGAAAAACCTAATACTATAGGGATTCTATTTTACATTATCTACATGGTTGCTTCAATATAAGTGGAATTAGATTCAACTTAGGAAACAATTTAATTTTCCTAGCATCCCTTTTACGTTTCAAGCTACACCTTCATATATGTGGCATTATTTGGTTCAAAGGGATGAGAAAAAAATTAACTATTAGATCTCTAAACCATTCTCCTTAGCTAGAAAATTTTAGATTTATTCCAAGGTATTGGCTACCACACATATCTACTACTCTTTTTGTTAGGCTCCTTCTAAGGCTACCTATGCCAAGGTGGATAAAAATTTGAGGGAATTTTGGTGTGCAAACTCTAAAGTAAATATAGGGTTTCATCGAATTTATTGGGACATTATAAGCCAAGATATTTAGGATGCCTTAATATTTTAGATGTTAAACTCTAAGGTTATGCCTTGTGTGCTTAATGGATCATCCATGTTTTGAATGGCGATGAGTCCTAGAAAATAATGTTCATGAATTGTATCCCTCAAGGAAGTCATATGGGAAAGGGACTTTGGAACGGTTTGAATCTCTAAACTCTCCTACTCACTCAAGTCCTTTCACTATTGTGATAACTTTTTTGGCTAAGAGTATCTGAAAGGCTTGGGATCTTCTCAAAAGGTAATTAATTTGGGATGGAGATGGGGTTAGATATGGGATTTCTTTCAATTCTCATTCTCTATGGTGGTCTCTAATTTTTACTTTTCATGAGGTTCCTTCTTATCTTGTGCATTGGATTAAAAAATTTCCACTTTTTAGAAAGGTATCAAAGTCATGTCTCTAATCTATTTAGTAAGAAAACTAAAGACTAGGTGCCTTGGCATATCTTAAGGGATCAATTCCAATGATCATGGGTCTATTTTATAAATTCAAAACACCATATATGGTGGATTAACTGGAAGTGGCATGTTGAGACCCCCTTCCACTGACATAAATATCGGTTAGGTTGTCAACTCCTCTCTCCATGGTATCTTCAAGTTAATGCTCTTAACATCAAATATAAAGTTAATTCCACATAGCAAGTATGGAGAAAAATATTTGAACGTATGTGGGTGGCTAATATTGAGCCAAAATAAGCACACTTATCATGGTGTATTCTTCACCAAAAATTCCCAATAGGTACACATTTAGTGCCCCTTTGAATGGCTCATCATGTTTACAACTATCCAAAATCTTTAAAGCATATTTTTTTGTTCTGTAAGCTTGCTCAATCATCTTAACATTAGATTCACACCAACTTTCAGCCCTTTCATCTACAAATGTTTCCCTGGAAGATGGTGATTGTAGGGGGCTAGGCTATGATTCTTACAAAATACACACAAATTTGACATATATTTCATGTAGATATTATCTTCATTTATGGAAGAGTAAAAATGAAGATACTTTAAATTATGTTATTCTTAATGATTGAGTTTCCATAAGTAATATGATTAATGTTATATCTAATATTATGCTTTAAATTCATGTCACTCAAGCCAAGAAAATTTATCTAGAGATGACCCACCTCCAAAATCTATTATCATTAGGGTAGTTATCCCTATGTTGTTAGTATAATCCCTCTAGACTCTCCTCATCATAAGTTACCAAGTTTATGGGACTATGGGCATGGACAACAAGACTCATTTTGGTAGCGGGGTCTATAATGGCTCTCCTTATAGACATTTTCCTTCCTTGGCTTTGGGACCTCAAATTGGTGGTAGTGGTGGTGTTGGTGGTAGTGCTAGCCACTTTGGGTGGTCTACACCTCAAAAAAAAAAAAATCCTTTGCTTGGTACTTTCTATTCACCTAGCAGGGATGATAATCCTGAAGGAAATGATTAAAAAAAACAAGTGGTTAGGATATTGTCCCAGATCTTGTAGACCCTATGAATAATAGTGGTTGAGAAGATTGGAGCGATAAACTAGATGACCCTCCACTTCCTTCCCTATTGTTTGTTGTTTCCCCTATTGCTTAATTTTTTTTAGTCCACAATGGGTTTTAATGATTATGGCTCTCATTAATTTTACCTTTTTTGGTTGAAATTTTATCAAGCTTATGATACAATGTTTTTAACATTGGTTGATGTGACTACTTCCACTTTTTTTATATAATTACTTCTTTACCTTATTTTTATTAATATAATTCGATAAAATTTTCAATCTGAGAAAATCTTAATATAATTAACAATTATATTTCTATTAAAAATTATTTTTTATTAATAAAATATATCAATATATATTGTTGATCATAAAAAATATGAGTAAAATGATATTACACTCCAAAATATAATATCGATTATATAGATTGAAATATAACAACTTAATTCCTTCATTTAATCTTAATAATTTCTACATTTTAAAAAAACTAAGATATAGTACAAATAAAATGAAATTAATAATAAATAAAAACCATATTACAATTTTTAATGTAAAACATAATTAATTTTTAGAAAGAATTTTTAAAAGATTGTCATAAATATTAAAGGGTGTTTTTATTGGTTAAATGGAAGTTGAAAAAGGGATATGCAAGGAAAATACAAAATCATAATTATTTATATTCCAAATAAATACCACATAATCTTTTGTCCCCAAAAGATTACAAAAATGAAAAGCCCGCAAAACAAATATTGAATATGATTCACAAAAGAATTATGAAATTTATACTTTTATTTTTTAATTAATTTTCCCTTCCTTGCATATGAAGGGGCAATGTTAAATAATAATTGTAAAAATAAAATAAAATTATAGGTAGAGTTGTAACCCTTCTAAGAAATTATCACATATAAATGAAGTTGAGTCTCACATTATAATTTAATGATATATTCATTTGTGAGATGCAGGGGAATCAATAAAAAAGTGTTTTATTTTTAATAAGATATTAAAATCTGATTCGTAAGATATTTGTCGATTTGACTTTTAAGATATTTGTCGAATTTAAGGCATCCACCTCCTCTGATAAACATGAATTTGTCACAATGAATTATAATAAGATAATTTTGGTAATTCTCCATTTAAATATGTATGAAATCCTTCTCAATGTAACATATTCCACAAAGTGAACATTGACATTGGTATTAATATTTTTATTTTGTTAGTTTCTTAGATAACATCACCAACAATGGTATTTCGACCAATTGGGAAGGTCAAGCTATTGTATCTAGAGATTTTTTTAGCCATGAATATTTTTGATTTTTTCATTTATTTTATCCATTCTTGATGGAGAGAACCATCATCAAACTTGTTTTTTATAGATGTAAATAAGAATTTATAGCTTTTACTACTGTCAAATCAACTTTGATCTGTTGATCTTGTATTTATTGACTTTAAAGCTCTTGCTTGACCTCTATCCTTTCAAAGTATAACTTGAATTCTTTGGTTACAAGATTCATAAGCCACTCTTGAATCATGATTTCTCTCTGTCACCTACATTTCCTTTCATACTCTCACCCTTTTTATCTCCTTTCACTCTTGTCCTTTTATTGAGACTAGTTCAATAGTATGTAGCCTCAATACATGAATTAGGTTTCTTGGGCTTTACTAGGGTTCTTAACATCTTCTCTCCACTTTATTAAGTTCTCTTAAAAACTTATTTCCCATCCACAAGGCTTCTCACTATAGCCCTTGGCAATATACTCTATTTCTTTCCCTTGACTAAGTCTTCTAGTAGCCTTTTTTGGGGATTTTTCTCCTTATACGGTCTGGTACAAACTTAGTTTGAGAAACTAAGACTTTTCTCAAGTACCCTCTATCCTTATCTTACATTCCACAAAGTTTCTTACCCTAACTCTGCTCTTAAAGCATGTTGCTAACCACTTTTTAGACTCTGTTTAGGCCTATTAGGTCTCCTTTTACCCTGTGTTACACATAGTCAGTTATATTTTGTACATAGAGGTACATACCAACATGAAACTCCCAAAATATCTTAAAGCACATGATTACCTTGCTAATCACCCATTTTTTATGGATTTTGGATTGTTGAAACACTTGTAATGTTAAATTTTGTTTCTAAACCCTAATGCAGGGTTTACACAAGCTTTGTAGACCCGAGAAGGGGTATTTTGATCTTACACTTTCCAAAATAGGTTTCAATACATTCTAACAGTTGGATAACCTCTATACAAGCTTTACCCACCTTTTCTAATCAATACTTAACATCCATGACACCTTGGTTATGCATTTCTATAACACTCTGTGTTGGACTGTAGGACTGTATTCATCTACAAAGGAACAACTTTGCTTATTAGCCTTTCATACATCTTTCCACCCATTGTAATACTTGGTTAGGGTCTGTATAATACCCATTCACCTTCTTCACTTGGTATAGTTTTTCTTGACATCTATGTTTCCAACTTTTATAAGATTCTCTATTTCACTGTGTCTTGTTACATAATGGTCTATAGGTTTGGTTACATTGTCTATGAAACCTATATGTATTCAGAGTCATATAAAGACCCTTAAAAATATGGAAAGGATAACTTACTAATATATAATTTTTGTGTTTCAACTCAGTTTACCGAAAGTCCTTCTCATATGGAATACATACTCAATCTTTCTTATCATAGAATACAAGCTTATAACAGGTTCACGAAACTTAAGGTCACTCTTAAAAGTTACAGAACAAATATATCATCTCCATTCATTTAAATAATTTAACAATACTTACATTATCATTCTTAAATCAAGGCATTGAACTCTCCAAGTTTTCAAATCTCCAAGTTTTCAAAGACTCTTTTATTCTTCTACGTTCATGATTCTTGACAAGCTCATACAAAATGGAGTATGTAGACAAAGTTTTTTAGTTTCTTGATGTTTCTCTATTCTCCATTCAAACCCCTCTTCCACCTTTCCTAATCTCCACACACTCTAACTCGCTATCCAAAACATCTAACTATTCAAAAAGACTCCTACAACTACCCTAACTAACTTTTGATTCCTCCAATGTAGCAAAAGAAGGCATATCATTAGTATGCTTAGATATAGTTAGGATTTATACTCAACACTAACTCTAAAAAGTAATAAACCACTATAAATGCCCCTAACACACAAGGTCAGAATAGTTTGACCTTTCACAACATCGAGAAACTTGAGTATCAATGTAAAGATTTTCAAATATTTGAAATGATCATTTACGCAGGAAAATGCCTAAGTGAGTCAAATTAAAATTTGACAAAGATATAACATCTATGAATGACTCCTAAAAACCTCCTATGACCGTGATGACCTTCTAAAGACTCAAGACCATGGAGTTAGACAAGATTTCACAAATTGTAATGATGATGCTGCATCATACTATTGAGGAGCAAAAGAAAATGTTCCTCTTAAAGTTATAACAGATTTGACTTTGATGTTATGTTCATCATCCCTTTTTCAATGGCATGTCATCTTGGATACCAAGGCCTATTTTAAGCATGTAGACCTTTTTGAATCTTGATTAAACTTATTATGGCTCCTCCTTTGATGATCTCTCTCTTGCCATGAATCTCCAAACTGATCATGGGCAACTACTGCTTGTTCTTCTTCCTCTAAAGACCTGCACATGAAGCAAACAAGTCAAACAAAACCACTTCTTGCTTGTCCTTTTGAAGTTCACTTTGTTTCCATTTAAATTTTTTTTGTTCTTTGGCTACCAACTCTCCTTCATCTTGGATCAGTATTGTCATTAATGCAAACTCAACTATTATGATGGAGTCCTTATCTCCTATTAGACTCAAATCTTTTGATTCTTGCATTATTTATTGCCACATCTGCTTCTCCTATGTATTATATACACCTATATCACTTTTATCTTCAATTGGTGCCAATTAAGTCACCTCTACCTTCTACAATTCAGAATTTTCAAGCACTTTAATATGTGCTTCTTCTTTATGCTCTCATATTGCAACCTTATAGGTTTCTTCCTACATATCAAACACTTCTTTTGCTTCCTCTATTTCTTCTTGTCCTCCCATTAGCTTATTCAATAACTTCAATGTCCTCTCATACAACTCATCTTTATTAATGTTCATGTCAACATAATCATCAAAAACAACATTGAAATTGTTACCTCCTGCTTCTTTCATGGTTACCATGATATATGGTGATGTTGCAAACTCTCTCTCTCCTTCATCAAGTGGTTCACCATCTTCAGGGTAGAATAGGATTGTATCACCATACTCATCTATCTGATCAACTTGTTCCTCAATCTTAGCATGCTACTCATGCTTCTCCCTTCTCATCCATTCATTGTCTTTCTTGACATATTTTTCATCTTCACCAAACTCTTTACATGTATACACACATTCCAAGAATTCATTAGTCATAATATTTTGAGGCTTGTTTTCCCCTTTGCTTCTTCTTCTAGTCTGCCTTACTATCAATTTCTCTACTTGTCTTCTTCTCCTCTCTATCATTTGATTGAGAGGTCATCTTACTTTTATCTTGATGTGTACAAGAAATCTTAGTCTCATCTCTTCCAAGACTTGCTCTAACCTTACCAAAACCAACTTCATCTCAGCAATCTCCTTTTCTCTCTCTAGTTCCCTTTGCTTCACTTATTTTCCTTTGTCCATCTTCTTTTGGCATTCCTCATTATTTAAGCCCTTCATCTTTATTTCACTCTCTCTCTAGGTCTCACCTTGACCTTTCTTCTTCTTGACAAGCCTACCTACTTGTCTCCTTTGACGTCACTTGGGTCTCTCTCACTTGACTCTCACTCTCTTAGAGTCTCTCTCTTTCTTGTCCTCACTTAAGAATCCTCTCACTATCTTAAGCTCTTCTTGAGCTTCCTTCCTTGAGATTTCACTAGCTTTCCTCTCTCTCTAAGCCTCTTATCTTAAGGGCTTTAGCCATACAACCTTCACTTTCTCACATATATTTATACCTCTCCAGTCTTTCTTGTAACTTGCATTAGCAATCTAATAACAATATCTCAAGCAACCTTCAATATGTACTCAACATTATCTTCACGCAATTTTAACTAACATTTTCAAAATACAAAACATATCTCCTTACATAATGTACCATGATCTGATACCAATTGATGTAGAGGATCATCACCAAACTTGTCTTTCATGGATGCAAATAAGAACTTCTACCTTTTACCTCTGTCAAACTAACTTTGATCTGTTGATCTTGTCCTTATTGACATCTAAAGCTCTTGCTTGACCTCTATATTTTCAAGGTATAACTTTAATTATTTTATTAAAATACTCATGATCCACTCTTGAATCATGATTTCTCTACGTCACCTACATTTCCATTCTTACTCTCACCCTTTTTATCTCCCTTCACTCTTGTCCTTTTCTTGAGACTAGTTTAGTGGTAAGTAGACTCAATACATGAATTAGGTTTCTTGGGCTCTACTAGGGTTATTAAAATATTCTCTCCACTCTATTAAATCCTCTTACAAACTTATTTCCCATCCACAAAGCTTCTCACTACATACCTTGACAACATACTCTATTTCTTTCCCTTGACTGAGTCTTCCAGTAGCCTTTTTTTGGGCCTTTTCTCCTTGTATAGTCTGGTATAGACTTAGTTTGAGAAACTAAGACTTTTATAAATTACCCTCTATCCTTATCTTACATTCCACAAAGTTTATTCCCCTAACTCTACTCTTAAATCACTTTTCCAACCACTTTTTAGGCTATGTTTAAGCCTATCAGGTCTCCTTTTACCTGTGTTACACACAGTCAGTTATATTATGTACATAAAGGTACATACCAACATGAAACTCCCAAAATATCTTAAATCACATTATTACCTTGCTAATCACCCATTTTGTAGATTTTGTACGGTTGAAACACTTATAATGTTAAATTTTGTTTATAAACTCTAATGCAAGGTTTGCACAAGCTCTACAGACCGAAGAAGGGGAATTTTGATCTTACACTTTCCAAAATGGATTTCAATACATTCTAATGGTTGGATAAACTCTATAAAATATTTACCCACCTTTTCCAATCAGTACTTAACATCCATGACACCTTGGTTATGTATTTATATAACACTCTGTGTTAGATTGTAGGATTGTATTCATCTACAAAGGAACAACTTTGCTTATTAGCCTTTCATACAACTTGCCACCTAATGTAATACTTGGTTAGGATCTGTATAATACCCATTCACCTTCCTCACTTCACTTAGTTGTTCTTGACATCTTTGTTTCCAACTTTATAAGATTCTCTATTTGATTGTGTCTTGTTACACAGTGGTCTACATGTTTGGCTACATTTTCTATGAAACCTTTATGTATTCAAAATATCTGAGTCACATCAAGACCCTTAAGAAGATGGAAAGGATAAATTACTAATATATAATGTTTGTGTTTCAACTTAGTTCACCCATAGTCCTTCTCATATGGAATACATACACAGTCTTTCTTATCACAAAATACAAGCTTATAATATGGTCAATAGACTTAATATCACTATTACAAATTACAGAAAAAATATATCATCTTCATTAGCTTAAATAATTTAATGATACTAACATTATCATTCTCAAATCAAGACATTAAACTCTCCAAGTTTTCAAAGACTATTTTATTCTTCTATGTTCATGATTCTTGACAAGCTCATACAAAATGGAGTATGTAGATAGAGTTTTTCCATTTCTTCAGGTTTCTCTATTATCCATTCAAACTCCTCTGCCACCTTTCCTATTCTTCACACACTCTAATTCACTATATAAAACATCTACATATTCAAAAATATTCCTACAATTGGCCTAGCTAACCTTTGTTCCTCCAATGTAGCAAAGGAAGGTATATCATTAGTATGCTTAAATATAGTTAGGAATTAAACTCAACACTAACTCTAACAAGTACTAAACCACCATAAACACTCTTAATGACCCCTAACACACAAGGTCACAACAATTTGACCTTTCACAACATCAAGAAATTTGAGTATCAATACAAATATTTTCAAATATTTAAAATGGTCATTTAGGTGGGAAAATGCCTAAGTGAGTCAAATTCAAATTTGACAAAGATATAGAATCTATTAATGACCTATAAAAACCTCCTATGATTGTAATGACCTTCTAAAGACTTAAGACCATGAAAATAGACCAAAATTCACAAATTGTAATGATGCTCTTGCATCAATCTTCTAGTTAATATAAAGGTTGTTTCATTAAGTAGATTGTCAAGACATGTTGATATCTTCAATATTTTTTAGTACATGAGTGTTGTAAATATAAAAAAAATCATGGTAAATTGTATGAATGGTATATTTTCATTTGGAGCAAAATAGGGTGATGGTAGTAACAAAGTATGTTAATGTTGTGATTTATGTGACTAATGTCAAGTTTTTGATACATGTAGAAACACAAGAGTAGTGGAAATTATGGAGGTAAACATGAATGGAGGGAGGCATGAAGATAAGGGAAGACAATAGAAAATGTATAAAGAATAATTACCATCATAGAAAATAATATTGCATATAATGTTGAAATATTATATGGAGAAATTGAATAAAATTACTATTTATTAAATAGATTATAAAAGAAATATAAAAATTAGAAGATGTTGGTAATTAATTATTTAAAAAATAATAATAATAAAAATATTGCAAGATAAATAAATTAGAAATGTTTGTCTTAAATAATAAAACTTTTTTTAAAAAGAACTTGTTTTTAAAAGAATTTTATTTTGTTTTTTAAACCATAACAACGTTCAATGATAAATTGAATACAAGTAGAAAGAATACAATTTTCTTCCCATGCAAAGACATATGTATGTAATTTTCACAACATAAATTTATACAAAAGGCATGTCTAAGGTTGACGCTATTAATCTTCCTTCTAGATTTTCATTGTGCATGACAAGTATTATAAACCAATCCATAGTTAATAGAGTTACTGTCTTGTTAAGTATATTTTTTGATAATGGTAAAAAGAGGGTTTTGAAAGGGGCCCTAACCTTTTACTTTGGAGAATAAAAGTAAGACATTAAAGGCCCAAACGAAATGCCTCTACCAATAACGATCAAGGAATATGCTACAAACTAGCTGCAAACCTATAACAAAGCAAAATAGTAACTGAAAATGATTGGCAACAAAATAATTGAAAGACAACAAACAACCTACAATAATTCAACAACAAATATGAATCATATCTAGGTAGTGCCTTCAATTTTGTGCTCCTAGTGACTCTATCACTCATTTGAACCGTTCTCTTATTCCATTCCTCTTTTTCTCCCCCCTCATGGGTGTCTTATGTCTCCATTTATGTTAATCCATTTTTGAAAAAAAAATTGTACATAGATCTCTCCCAAAAGGCAAGGACCCTCATCTTCCTACCCTTTATCTCAGTAGTTAGCCTTAAAGTTTCAGTGTTTTCTTTTGAATCAAAAGACTCACTCAAAACCTTTTCTACTTGTTGCTGATCTTGGTTCTGATATTTTATGATATCTTCGTCCTCTAGAGTTATGTCTTCTTGCTCCTTCTCCAACAAAAGAATATCCAAACCATTAACATTTTTTGAAAAATATTTTGGTGTTGATCTTCAAATTTGTCACTCCTACCATCCCCAATACTTTTCTCCTTCTCCATCATAGTGACCTTCGTACTACCTCTATTTATAATCTCCTCCCAATGTTCTTGTTATTGATATTCTAACTTGTTACACTTGTCATCACCGGGGCCTATTTCCTTGTCATTATATCCTCAGATCACCCTCCATTTTCCTCATGATACCTAAGGATCTCAATTCTCCTAGGGCTACTTTCAACCATACCTTCAATAATAATAATCATAGTACTTGCAACAATCATAATACATATAATTTGAATGAATTATGACATGGACTCGATCTAAATGCCAAATTTTAATATGGACAAAATGGTTTCAATAAATATGCCACATAAAATATGCGTGTGAAAAATAGTAGTTAATTTAATTAATCAATTTTAAAATTAGAGAAAGAGAAATACATATAAGGTTTATGTTTCTATGGTTTTATTATAAGATTTAGTAGTTGTTGTCACAAGACGATAATGAAAAGGTATGTTTAGAAGTGACAAGAATTTAAATAAGAAAATTAACTATAATTAGATTTTTTAAAAATCAAACTATACATTTTTAGTCTAGATACTATGGACCATACACTTATGTTCTCAATAATTTGGACCATACACTTATGTTCTCAATAATTTGGACCATACACTATTGTTCTTGGAAAAAATGAATACATGCTTAAGATAATTTGATGAATATGTTCACCTAGTTATGATCTTCAAAAGCTTTTTTCAATTTCTTGATTTTTCACTCTGATTCCCATGTTCCCATGAAAAACAAATTTATTATTCTTTCCTTGATTGGTCAACAATATTTGAAAGTTCAAGGAAAAAATATATATTTCGAGATATGTGTGAAGTTTTGAAATGCTGTGCAATATGTAGCATGAATATTCAAGATTGTTTGGTCCATATTAGCCATCCACTAAATAATATATACGTTGTCATGAGTTTATTAATTAAGTAGATAGTCGAGACATGTTGATATCCCTCTATACTGATCATTATGTGAGCATTGGAAATAGCTAAATTATTATGGTACAGTGTTTTTTAATAATTGAAACCCTGCTTTTACACGAATTAGATGTACATAATGCTTCTTTAGTATGGTATAGTGTTTGAATGTGGTCATTGAGAGTAAAATGAGGGTGATGGTACAATAGTGAAATATATTATCATTGTCATCATTTCCATCATATAGCTAACTCTAAACAAAAGACATGGTGTCATTATAATGGTTATTTATAACCCACTAATTTATGCATTAATTATACTATTCCCCTATGTTGGGATCTTTCTTTAATCTTTGGATGATGGGTTTACATGAGTAGCTTAGACTTAAGCCCTTATATGTATTCAATTTATGTAGATACTTGATAATCTCTATAACCTCTCTTGATTGATAGCCTTGGCCACTTGACTATATATGTAGCATTTAGAGGGTTTTGAATACTTTACCAAGGCTTACTTGTCTATTTTGCTAAGATGATTATTTTGTTACATATGCTCACTCCCCATCAAATGAAAATTCCCAGCTATCTATCTATTGATATGTAATCATTATTTCACAACATGCACCAGTAGAATCTTAGTGAATGTTCAAGAGGTAAGAGTGTAAGTTTCCACTTGTAAATACATAATTTTGATACAAGGATTATAGTTGCAATAAATTTATCTTATTTTCATACATAGATTATTAGTGTGAATTAAGCTTTTATTGACACACTTTCCCTTTATATTGGACCCCACATAGCTTTCATTATCATCATTTTCTTATGAAAAACTTTGGATCTATAATTTGTTTGCCTTGAGATACTTATCATTATTCTTTTATAATTATGGATCTTTGTTTCTAAGCTTATGTTGCCTAGACTGATAGTAGTCTAACCACTACCAAGACATTTTGATTCTAGTCATGTCAGTTGTAGGTCCTTCCCTCCATCTTGCTATGTTTCTTTATGCCTTGATTTTTAGCTTTTCTGCTTCTCTATTGTTGACTTGTGAGTGAATATGTCCTAATTTGAATAAAAAGATATTTATATCTACACATATACCTAAAGGTATTTAAAAAAATCAATTATAAGTGATCACAATCATATCAAGTGTTATCAAGGAGATCACATTGATTTTGCCTTTTGTCTATTGATGCATACATATATCAAAATAACGATATTGCATTAGCGAAAGAGAATATTCTCATAGGGATATAGGATGATATTATCATATACATAGGACTTAATGTTGACATACATTAGTTGATTTTCGATCATGAAAATAAAATCTACCATAAAATAGGTAGAGGGTTAATTGAGGTAATTCTCTAAAAACAATCCAAATTTTTACGTCTTAATAAGTATGGACTTGAGTTCAAGTAAAAGAAAAAGAATTTTGACATTTACATATATCAATTTATTTATCAGAGAGAAGTTTCTAAGTTTTATTTATTGATGAAGAGTATCATAAAATTTCAAAATAATTGAACCAATACAACCACTTTTAAAACAAGATTTTTATTATCGAAAAGATTTAATACTAATCATATTACCATTCGAATGGACAAATTATTATCATTGTCTGTTTTTTAAATACTCCTCCATTTTACTTAAATTTTATTTTTAGTACTTTCAATCTCTATCAAAATTCAGCCCAAAATGTATTGGTAAGAGATTTTAACCCTTTCGTTTTGGATTATTGCTCAAATGATTGAATTGCATTATGTGGTAGGTTTTGAGCTTAAATTTTTGTCATCTTTAGTCAATTCAAATCCATAAATTTATGTCAATTTAAAGAAGGTTGAATGGCCAACCAGTAGGTGGATTAATCTTATCTTGTACCTAATCTGCATTGACTAAGGAGGTCACATGAGGGTGAAAAGGGCGAAATATAATGGACAAACTACATTTTCAATAAAAGATACTCTTCCAATTTCTTACTTTTTCTAGATAGTGGACAAAAAACGGGTCATATCTAACATCCTACTTTCTTGACAAAGTGTGCATTTCTTTGAATTTTGTAATCGTTTTTTTTTTTTTTTAATTTGGGGAATTTTGTATTCGAAAAGTTAACCACTAATAGTAAGGGAGACTCGAACATAAGTTATTATGGATAAAGTTCACTTTTCTCACCATTTGGTTATTACCATAAAGATATTGGAAACAAATAATTACGATCTCTTTTTTTTCTTCTATTTTTTTTTGGAGGAGAGATATGTATTACAATAAATAATCACAATTTTTTTTAGGTATAATAAATAATATTTATATAATCATTAAATTATATAAAAGGTCGGTATCTTAGTTTATATTTTAAAAGTAAATATATAATAGATTATAATGATGAATAAGCATACATTTAAATTAGTGAGTTTTTTCGATTAAACAGTCACGATTAAAGAGCATTCATATCGTTAAAATTATTCAAAATATGATTTTAGTTTTAACCATTTAATTTTGTGTATCGAGTACTTGGAAAGATTTATACACTCGTAAATAAATATAAACAACCATCATCCTTACCAATCAAAAGACAACCCTTTCAATATATTAAATTTTTTTAATTTTAAATATTTTAAAAAATTAAAAACAAATAATTATGATTATATTATGATTTTTAAATTCAAAAATTTTTAAAAACATGGAATGAAATCACACTCTAAATTATATAGAGAAAGAAATTTAATTCTTATAATAGATTTTAACAATTTCTCCATCTAAATGCAAGTTAAAAAATGCTATAAATAAAAATAAAATTGATAGAAAAGACTTTTATTCTAATTTTAATATAATCAATTTTAATACTATTATAAATATTAAATGACTTTTTTATTGACTAAATGAGAGTTAAAAAAGGGGTTCCATTAAATTTTTTTTCACTACAACCAAATTAAATAACAATTTAAAAAATCTAAATTCAACAATCATAATAAAAAAACTATTACTATAATTTTAAAAAATATTATATAAAAATAATTAAAATTAAAAATAATTATTAATACTCTAAATAAAATGCCACAATAATAGTAGTCATCAAAACTTTACATGATGGGTAGGGTCGTATTAAGGAATGATTATAAAGAAATGAAGTTGAGCCTCACATTGTAATTAAATGATACATTTATGTGAATCAATAAAAGAATATGTTATTTAAAAATATATTAATGTTTGATTCTCAATGCATTTATTAAATTTTATTTTTTTATTATAGAATATTAGGTATTAAATTATTTTTTCAAGTACACTTTTTATATGAGGAAAATGATATGTTAATTTTTATTTTTATTTTTTAAGGTTTAGTTGAGATAGTACATGAAAAGATGATAGGTCGATAGGTTTATGGGTTTGGTTGATTAAGTTGAGGTATAAGGACAAAGTTTTGAATTACAAGTGTTAAAGGGTATTCGTAGTGATACAAAAAAAGTTATTTTGTATCATGTGGTTTGTTGAGAGTGTTAAATTGAGAAGAGATAAAATTTTAAAAAACCTCAATGTGAAAAAGATATGTTATTGAAGGTCAATGTTAGGTATGGGGAATTGGGTGTTATTGGGTTAAATAACTATAAGGAATTGGTTGAGTCTATCAAGTTTACTGTTTATGATCAATTTTATACACAAAACGAATGATAATATGATGGGGCTAGTCTTGAGGAGGGAGAAGAAGAAGGGTGAAGGTCTAAACTTAGAGATTGCTAAATTGATGGGGTAGCATATGAGGGGGTCTAGCTATTGGTTACACTTCTACAAAATCTTGTTGTCAAGAGCACTAAGTTGGCTAATGATAAAGTGTGGAGTATGAGTATAATACAAATCATCAATTCTGAGCTCAACATTAACATCGATTTAGATGCTACTAATGTAAATGAAAAATCTAACTCTAAGAAAGATGTCAACTCTGTAGAGGTATGGTTACTATAGAACCCTCATCTAAGGGGGGAAAACAATCTTGTTTTAAATGTTTAAAATTTATAGTTTGTCTTGATTCTGATTTGGAAAAATATACTTGTTATTTTAAATGTTAAGAAACAAGGTTTTAGGCTTGTACATGTTTTGACAAAGCTTTGTTTGATTCTCTTTTTTAAAATATTTTTGATAATGTTTTATAAAGAAAAATGGACTACACTACATATTGAAAATAAAATGTTTGCAATAATGAAATGGATAGCTAAAAGTAAAGTAAAAAATATAAATTTTTCTTTTTTTTTATTCTTTTCAATATTCTTATGAATGAAAATGCTAAAAAACTAAACTCCGGATGGGTGATGCAAAAGCTAATTTTAATTTTTCTTAGTTTGATTGCAAATTTTTATTTACATTATCAAATGAAATGTTATGTAGCCTTTTGTCAATTGGCACCAATCAAATGAAGCATGTCCCATATCTCCAACCATGTATACGACTGCTAGTCCTAATCCTCCATCACCCATCACCCCATCCTATCATGATCCTATCATTCATATTAGTCCTAATCCTTCATCACCCATAATACCATCCTATCTTGATCCTATCATCCATAAAAATCAATCTCTAATCGAATCCATACCTCACATCACCTCCCTGGGCAACGTTATCTCTCCTAGGTGCAACAAAGACACCTAGTCTAGATACCTAGAGGGGTCTCAATCAAGCATCAACAAAGGTCATACATACCCTAATACATCTAGTAGCATGATCACAAAATCACACATCCCTAGAACTAGTGTTCGTTGAAGTTCACAAAATTGCCTACACCTTGCATCTCGTACCCATATCCAATAAATCGAGATACCATCTAAAAATCATAAAACTTAAAAAAAACATCCATCCAATGGTGAAAACTAGTTTTTTAGCATCTAGGGTAAGTACCATGATGAAAATTAGTTTTTGATGTCATGTTACAATAATCTATTATCTGCATTATACCTCAACACTTGGGGGCACAATCCATCTACTTCATATTCTCTGTCAATCCATTCATATTGGTCTCATCCTTTGTCAACCTTGTCTATATCACCCATCCATGTCTATCTTATCCCTTAGTCCAATTCATCATCTACCAACATATCACATTGATTCCAGTCTTGGTCTTCATAAGGAAGTGGAAGGTATCTTGAGACATTTTCTCAAACCATCTTAGTATATCCTCCAATGGACACTCAGGCAACTAAACATCTAGTTCCTTCATGATGTGGTCATTTGGCAATCCCTAGTCCCTTCTTCCTTAGTCCTCATCCCCTTTTCGACCTCACCCTCATCCTCTTATCACTCATCCATCATTCCATCCATCTTTGTCATGGTTGCTAGGCTTAGAATTCCCTTTGCTACTAACCCCGTTTGTATAGTGTACATACATATCCCAAAAATCCCTAAAAATTGAAATATGTGAAAAAACCCTAAAAATTATAAAAGTTAAAAAAGCAAAAAAAAGTTCATGGTGTCTTATCTTATGCCCAATCTTCTAGTCGCATCCATCTCCATACCATTTGATAGCCATATCTATGTCATTTATTTATCTTCATCTCTGTCATCCTTGGATACAACATTTAGTCTTAAAATCCCATCCTAGTGGTCACCCATCCTTTCATATCCTCAATCTCATCCTTGGCCTAGGTATTATTAGCACACATAACCGTGTCAAGGAATTTAATCTGGCACCCATCATTTCCCTATCAATGCCTCTTCACACCTAGCACCCATCACATCACCTCTTTGCAAGTGTGGAAGGTAATTGATCCCATCATTGTCTTTATAATTGCCTCTTCATACCTATCATCCATCCAATCATTATTTTGCTAGTATGAAAGGCAATGGATCCCATAATCTCCTAGTCTCCTTACTCGATTGAATTCTTGCAGGGCCTTGTCTGTTGGAAATCCTTGGTCATCACTTTTCTAAACCACCTTCCTTGGCCACTTTTTGATTCAATTTCAAGACCAAATTAGTATTCAAAGACCTTATCACGTCACCCATCCTTCCATCCTAAATTAGGGGTAACACCTTGTCCTAATCCTAATCATGATCATCTTATCTAACTCTAAATCCCTAATCCTCATCATAACCAACTTAGTCCAATCACTCATCTCTTCCTTAGACAAGACATTATGACATCACATGTAGATATTTATGTGTTGCTTGTCTGTTGTTTGACTTGTTTATATGTCTTTTATCATGTATAAATCTTGTTTGTCTTCTGTTTGCAATCATGTCTCTTTTTGTCTCTTGGCAGTAAATGAGGATGCTATGAGGTCACCCAATGCCACAATAATGTTCTTAGGTGCCCTTAATGATGTAGAGTTGCCACTTGCCCATGCACTTTGGCACAATGTCCTCTTGGTCATGTTTATATCATGGGGAATACTTCCAAGTGCTACATTAGATTGCTTAAACTATGATGAGCCTTATGACATTTGTGATGGCTTGAGCATCTCATCATCCTTATTCCCATCACTAATCTAATCCTCTCAATCCATATGACCAATATCCAATTATTTATCATCATCTCATCATCTGAGCCACATCCTTTAATCACTAACATCATCCTCTAATCATTAGTCCTCATCTTCATCATCATCTTCTAGTTAGAACTGCATCATCTTGAGGTCTTTTCAGACTATGTAGGCAGCACTTGGCCACTTTTCAATGACCAAGGATAGCTCAACCACTATCTCTCTCATCATTAAGTCCTGTATTAGTCAAATATTTGAGTTATAATATTAATTATTCATTGACCAATCTCTTCATTAATTTCCATCTCCATAATCATCTCAATTTTTTGTCATTCTCCCACACATATCGATTGGGTTTGATAAATCACAATATCCATCTTTTCTCCCATCATCATTAATTGATCAATTTGTTATGTATCGCTCCTTTCATATATCCTTACTAGGGACATCATTATCATTCATCACATTATGGATCATTGATTTGATGCAATGCAGTCCAATCCTTCTCCCTAGTCTTTTGGTCACTCAACCATATCATTTATTCTATCATCACCTACATCATATTGATCAACTTTAACTCTAAGCTACACCCATCATTAATCTCATCAAATCATTATCTTATCCTAGCCTAAATCTCTCCCTTGCATGCATCTTTGCTTGGGATATGCCTAAAGATTGTGGAATTTTATCCTATATCATCCTATTACAGTTGATTCCCCTTGGGATGTGTCAACAACCATGACACCCATCACCTCTACTCCCTATATATGTGTCCTTGTTGGGGGCAACATCATCAATCTATAGATTATTTCTCAAGGTCAATTAATCTTCTTCATCATCTATCTCACATATTGCATCCCATCCCCTTACCTTTTCATCATGTCCCACCCCTCGTTTCTTGTTTTGAGTGGCCATCCATCTCATTTTTCCCTGTATGTCCCCTCGAGGGGGCATCATATCCACTAACATCATCTACTGACATTCATCTATGAAATGATTTTTTCTTTGAAAGACCATTACTCCTTCCACTTTGCTTCACTTGCAATGCCTCTTCAAAAAGGGACAAAATGTATGTACCTAAATTTGCTTGCCTACATTATTGTCACTAATATTCCTATTAGTCAACACTAATTTTGTTTATTTCATTTATTCTAATTTATCCCACTAATATTTATCCTAGTTATTTATCTAACATTCCATCTTCATATTTCTTCATTCACTAACCTTAGTCCTACCCCACTTCTTCATTAATTTTCCTAAATACCCATTATCCCATCCTAATCCCACTTACCTATTATTTGGGAATTTTAAATTCTCATGACCCACCTACCCACCTACTAGCCTATTCCTATGCTCTCCTACACACCTAGTCCCTAATCACCTACTTAACACATATATAATCCCCATCTAATCATAATTAATCCCTAAGAGGATTCTAGAATCCTCTCTATTTTAACCCCTCCTCTCTAGAAGCCTCTAAATGTAGAGACTTCCAAGGAATTTTAAATTCCTTTTAATTATCATCCATGGATCTCCCTCATCTAACTTCAAATCTCCACCATTGATCTCTCCCTCCAAAATCTATTTAAACAACTCACTTCCTCCATGGAAGGCCATCTCCGGGCTTCATAATAAATCCATGTCAAAATAATCAACAATCTTAGGAGTTCATAATCAAGCATCGATCATCATTGATCAAGCATCCATGTCAAAAATCTAAGTCAAGATAATCCCAATCCTCTCTGTCTTTTATTCCATTTAATCATGGTGTAGAGCATTTAACTTTAGAATTGTAATGTTGGTTTGAATGTTTATTCATATATTTGCATAAAATTCTAATGACTTTATCACTTTAACTAGGTAATTGGTTATTTGGGTTTGAATTTACATGTTTGAATCTATATTGTGCTCAAATTTCATCTACACTAAGGTTAATGCTAAGGATATTCCTTTTATATTTTCATCATACATGACAAGTATTATAAACCAACTCATAGTTAATGGAGTTAATGACTTATTAAGTATATTTTTTGATAATGGTAAAGCAAGGGTTTTTAAAGGGGCCCTAACCTTTTACAGTAGAGAATAAAAGTAAGACATTAAAGGTCCAAATGAAACACCTCTGCCAGTAACTATTAAGGAATAGGCTACAAACTAGTTGCAAACCTAACAAATCAAAACACTAACTAAAAATGACCAGTAACAAAAATATAACAAGACAACACACAACATACAACAATTCAAAAACAAATATGGATCTATATCTATCTAGTTCTTTCATTTTCATGATCCTAGCAACTCTATCACTCACTTAAACCTTTCTCTTATTTATTGCTTTTGTGCAAGTCACTAAATTCCATCCGTCCTCTATTTCTCCCCCCTCATGGGTGTCTTTTGTCTCCATTTTTGTTAATCTATTTCTTACAAACTCCTTGTACAAAGATCCCTCCTAAAAGGCAAGGACCCTCAACTTCCTACCCTCTATCTCAGTGGTTGGACTTAAAGTTTCAATTTTTCTTTTGAATCAAAAGACTCACTCAAAACCTTCTCTACTTGTTGTTGATCTTGGTTCTGATATTTTATGATATCTTTGTCATCTAGACTTATATATTCTTGTTCCTTCTCCAACAAATGAATATCCAAACCATTAACATTTTCCTCAAAAATATTCTATGTTGATCTTTGAATTTATCACTCTTACCGTCCCTAATACTTTTCTCCTTCTCCATCGTAGTGACCTCCGTGCTACCTCCATTTGTAATCTCCTCCCAATATTCTCGCTCTTGATCTTCTAACTCGTTATCCTTGTCATCCTCGGGACCTATTCCCTTCTTCGTAATTATATTCTCAGATCATCCTCCATTTTCCTCATGATACCTAAGGATCTCAATTCTCCTAGGGCCACTTTTATCTATGCCCTCAATAATAATAATCATAATACTTATGACAATCATAATACATATAATGTGAACAAATTATGACATGGACTCGATCTAAATTCCACATTTTAATATGGAAAAAATGATTTCAATAAATCTACCACACAAAATATGCAATTAATTTTAATTAGGCTAAATAATATGTGAAAAATAGTAGTTAATTTAATTAAATAATTTTAAAATTAGAGAAAGAGAAAGATATATAAGGTTTATGTTTCTATGGTTTTATTATAAGATTTGGTAGTTGTTGTCACAAGATGACAATGGACAAGTAGGTTTAGAAGTGACAAGAAGTTAACCTAGAAAATTAACTATAATTAGATTTTAAAAAATGAAACCGTACATTTCTAGTCTAGATAGTATAGACTGTACACTTATATTCTCAACAATATGGACCATACACTATTGTTAGTGGGAAAAATGAATACATGCCTAAGATAATTTGATGAATATGTTCACCTAGTTATGTTCTTCAAAAGCTTCACTCAATTTCTTGATTTTCACTGATTTTCACTCCAATTTCTTGCAAAATAAAGTTATTATTCTTTCCTTGATTGGTCAACAATATTTGAAAGCTTAAGGCAAAAATATATATTTTGGGGCACATGTGAGGTTTTGAGTTTTTGTGTAATATGAAGCATGAATATTTAAGATTGTCTTGTCTATATTAGCCATCCACTGATTAATACAGAGGTTGTCATGAGTTTATTAATAAAGTAAATAGTCGAGACGTGTTGATCCCTATGTAATGGTCATTACATGAGCATTGGAAATAGGTAAATTATCATGGTATAGTGTTTGAATGTGGTCATTGAGAGGAAAATGAAGGTGATGATACTAGTGAAGTGTGTTATCGTTGTCATCATTTCCATCATATAGATAACTCTAAACAAAATACATGGTGTCATTATAATGGTTATTTATAACCCACTAATTTATACATTAATTACACTATTCTCTTATGTTGGTATCCTTCTTCAATCTTTAGATGATGGGCCTACACAAGTAGCTTAGACTTAAGCCCTTATTTGTATTCGATTTATGTAGATACATTCTAATCTCTATACCCACACTTGATTGATAACCTTGGCCATTTGACTACATATGTAACATTTAGAGGGGTTTGAATACTTTATTAAGGCTTACTTTTATATCTTGCTAAGATGATTATTTTTTTACATGTGCCCACTCCCCACCAAGTAAAAATTCCTTAACTATCTACTTATTGATATGTAATCATTATTTAATAACATGCATCATTAAATTGTTAGTGAATGTTCAAGAGGTAAGAGTGTATGTTTCCACTTGTAGATACATAATTTTGGTACAAGTATTGTAGTTTCAATACATTAATCTTACTATCATACATATAGATTATTAATGTGCATTAAGTGTTTATTGACATACTTTCCCTGGACCCCACATAGTTTCATTATCATCATTTTATTATGAAAAACTTTGGATCTATAATTATTTTTTCTTGAGATACTTATCATTATTCTTTCATAATTATGGATCTTTGTTCCTGAGCTTATGTTGCCTAGATTGGTAGTAGTCTAACCATTACTAAGGTATTTTGATTCTAGTCATGTCAATTGTAGGTCCTTCCCTCCATCTTGCTATGTTTATTTGTGCCTTGATTTTCAGCTTTTTTGCTTCTCTATTGTTGACTTGTGAGTGAATATGTCCTAATTTGAATTCAAAGACACTTATATATACACATATACCCAAAGGCATTCAAAAAAATCAATCATAAGTGATCACAATAATATCAAGTGCTATCAAGTGTTATCAAAGAGATCATATTGATTTGCTTTTGTCTATTAATATATACTTATTCCAAAATAATGATATTACATTAGTGAAAGAGAATATAGATCTTGTCCTAGTTGCATCTTGCATCTCATATCATATGGATAAAGAACTCTATTATCATATATATGAGACTTAATGTTGATATACATGAGTGTTGATTTTTGATCATGAAAACAAAACCAACTATAAAGTAGGTAGGAGGCTAATTGAAATAATTCCCTTAAAAAACAACCCAATTTTTTATGTCTTAATAAATATAGATTTGAGTTCAAGTGAAGGAAAAAGAATTTTGATATTTACACACATCAATTTACTTATCAGAAAAAAAAATTCTAAATTTCATCTGTTGATGAAAAATTTTATAAAATTTCAAAGCAATTGAATCTATACAACCACTTTTATAATAATATTTCCACTGTCAAAAAAATCTAATACTAATCATATTACTATTAAAATAACAAATTATTGTCACTATCTTAAATCACTATCTACTTCTTGAATTTTCTTCTACTCTACTTCAAAATTTATTTTTGTTACATTTCTATCAAAATTCAACCCAAAATGTATTGGTAAGAGATTTTGACCCTTTCTCTTTGGATTATTATCCAACCATATGATTGAAATACCATGATTGAATTGCATTATGTGGTAGGTTTTGAGCTTAAATTTTTGTGATCTTTGGTCAATTCAAATCCTTAAATTTATGTCAATTCAAAGAGGGTAAAATGGCCAACCAGGGTAGGTGGATTAATCTTATCTTCTACCTAGCATTGACTAAGGAGGCCACATAAGTGTGAAAAGGACGAAATATAATGGATAAACTATATTTTCAATAAAGGATTCTCTTCCAATTTTTCACCTTTTCTAGATAGTGGACAAACCACGGCTCATATTCTTAATTGTGATTTTTAATTCAAAGTGTTTTAAATTTTAATAGAGTTGTATATTATACGATAAAAATATTTTTTAACATTATCATAAATATTAAATGAGTTTTTAATTGATTAAACGAGAGTTAAAAAGGGTTTTCATCCTTTTTTTTTACAATGAAATTAAATAGCAATAAAAAAATATAAGATCAACAATTACGATAAAAAAATCATGAATATAGTAATATTTTATTATATAAAAATAATTATTAATATTTTAAAAATATCACAATAATCTTTTCTAAATATATTACGAAAATGAAAATCCCATTAAATAAACGTTGAGGGGTGTCGAATATATGATGCATATATATTTATATTTATTTTTTAATTTTTCCCTTAATAATATTAAATAATACTAGTCATCAAAACTTTACATGATGGGTAGGGTCGTATTAAAGAAATGAAGTTGAGCCTCACATTGTAATTAAATGACACATTTATTTGTGGGAAATAGGTGAATCAATAAAAGAGTATTTTATTTTCAAAAAGATATTAATGTTTGATTTTCAATGCATTTATTAAAATTTATTTTTTATTTTAAAATATTAAGTATTAAATTATTTGTTTAAGTAGACTTTGTGTAAAGGGAAAATGACACGCTGACTTTTATTTTGACTTTTTAAAGTTTAGTTAAAATAGTGCAGAAAAGATAATAGGTTGATGAGCTTATAGGTTTGGTTGATTAAGTTGAGGTATAAGGATAAGGTTTTGAATTATAAGTAGTAAAGTTTGTTCTTAGTAATATAATAAGAGTACTTTTGTATTATTTGGTTTATTGAGAGTGTCAAATCGAGAAGAGACAAAATTCCAAGAACTTTTAATATGCAAAAAGATAAGATACTAAAGTTTTTGGTCAATGCTAGGTACGAGGAATTGGGTGTAATTAGGTTGAGGGTCGACTATTTATGATCAATGTCATACACAAAGCAAATAAAAATATGACGAGGCTAATTTCGAGGAGGGAGAAAAGGAAGGGTGAAGGTCTAAAATTAGAGATCCCTAAATTGACAGGGTAGCATATGAGGGGGTTTAACTATTAGTTGCACTTATACGCAGTCTTGCTCGTCAAGAGCATTAAGTTGTCTAATGATAAAGTGCGGGGTAGCAATGGTATGCAAAAATTCAATTATGAGCTCAACATTAACATCAATTTAGATGTTATTAACATAAATGAAAGATTTAACTCTAAAAAATATGTCAACTCTATAGAGCTATGGTTACTATAAAACCCTCATCCAAGGGGAAAAACAAGCTTGTTTTGAATGTTTAAAATGTATACCTTGTCTTGATTCTAATTTGGAAAAGTATACTTTTTATTTAAAATGTTTGGAAGCAAGGTTTTAGGCTTGTACATGATTCTCTTTTTTGATAATTTTACAAATAAAAATGAACTACACTACATGTTGAAAATAAAGTGTTTGCAATAATGAAATAAATAACTAAAAGTAAAGTAAAATAAAATGCTTTTCTTCTTTTCTTTTTTTCAATATTTTTATGAATGCAAATCCTAAAAAAACTAAACTCTAGATGAATGATGCAAGTGTTGACTTTAGTTTTTCTTAGTTTGATTGCAAATTTTTATCTACATTATTAAATCAAATGTTATTTTTCTTTTCTTTTTAGAATGTGATTAAGTGCAAGCTACTATACAATTTAGGTTTTTGAACATGCAAATGAAAAACAAAATTGTGAAATTAAGATTTGTTTTATGTTATACAATTTATAATTTTTCTTGTGATTTAGTCTAGTATGTGTTTTATCTTATTTTGATAGACTAGAAAAATAGATAACTTAATATGACAAACCATTGTGTCAAATTAGACTACTACAAATATACAATAAATGTCACCAATTGATTTAAAACTTGTTAAATCAAGAAATATATTAAATATAAAAAGTATAAAAAAGAAATATAAACTTAGTCGGAAAATTGATGTACCAGATGTTTATGGGCCTAAGACTATCTAACAGTCTACGTTGAATAAATTTGAACCTAGAACAGGAGCTTGTGGAACCTCCAGATAACAATTTTGTAATTGGACAATAATGGGGGCACTCCTATCTGAATGGGATAACCTTGTCTGACAAACAATAATGATATGAGATTTATGGGTTTTGTTTACCTTTACCTATTTAGTTTACAGACTATACATGTGTATGATTATAAATTTGAGCAATAGATTTAAACTTTATCACAAAAAAGATCAATAGTTTTTGGATGCAAAACAAGGGTTATGGATGCAATGTGATAGAGTATGATGGCTATGTGAGCTTGTGTATTTTCCAATTAGTCTATCCAATGGCTTTGCATGGTTATTTATAGGGGTGGTGGAGGTAATAAAAAGGAATTAAAAATTCCTAAGAATTCTCTATATTTAGAGGGTTCTAAAGGACTGGAGAGATTAGAATAAGTTTTGAGTTAGAGAACTCTAGGCTTCATTAGGTATTAATGAGGATTAGACAAGGGTTTTAGATAGGATTCAGGAACTAGGTTTATAGGAAAGGCTATGGATAGGTAGGGTGGGCAAGTGGAGACTAAATGAAATAAGATTAATAGGCTAATGGGATATTAATGGGATAAATAATAGATTAATATAATGTGGAGTGTGTGGAAAGGTTAGTATGCTATGAGAAATATGTAGTGGAAATGGTAATTAGATTGTTAATTAGAAAAAGGGTTATTTAGTTTAACTAAAATTAGTCGAGATAATTGGCGACGTTAGTTGAATGATTAAGGTGAGCAGATTTAGATGCATATATTTTGCCCCTCTTTGAAAGCGCATTGCGAGTAGATGAAGTGAGAGCAATGGTCTTTCAAAGAAGAACTAATACACGAAGAATAAGTAAAAAATGAGGTTGTATGATGCCCCCTCTAGAGGGCATGCAAGGAAGAATATACCAGATTGCCAATTAAAAAGAGACATAGGGTGGCTAAATAATGAGGATTAGACAAGGGTTTTAGATAGGATTAAGGAACTAGGTTTATAGGAAAGGCTATGGATAGGTAGGGTGGGCAAGTGGAGACTAAATGAAATAAGATTAATAGGCTAATGGGATATTAATGGGATAAATAATAGATTAATATAATGTGGAGTGTGTGGAAAGGTTAGTATGCTATGAGAAATATGTAGTGGAAAGGGTAATTAGATTGTTAATTAGAAAAAGGGTTATTTAGTTTAACTAAAATTAGTCGAGATAATTGGCGACGTTAGTTGAATGATTAAGGTGAGCAGATTTAGATGCATATATTTTGCCCCTCTTTGAAAGCACATTGTGAGTAGATGAAGTGAGAGCAATGGTCTTTCAAAGAAGAACTAATACACGAAGAATAAGTAAAAAATGAGGTTGTATGATGCCCCCTCTAGAGGGCATGCAAGGAAGAATATACCAGATTGCCAATTAAAAAGAGACATAGGGTGGCTAAATAATCAAGATCAGTAGGGGTCAAGATACCCCATATGATAGTTGAGCTACAAGTGATGTGATGCCCCAAGCCAGGATGCAAGGGGATAAATATGAGAAAGGTTGTAGGTGTATGACTAGTCCCAAGGGGGAATGCACTGTAGTAATAATGATAAGTCTCATAGGCTAAGTCTTAGGCATAGACCAATGCCTAGATAAGTGGCAAGTGGATTCAATGGTTAATATAAGTAATCTCGAGATAAAGATATATGTCTAGGGAATATGTAGTCTAATTCAAGGTCCAAGAAAGGACATGTGCTATGAAGACCAATATGATAAAGGCCATGAGCTTTTGACATATCCCAAGCAAGGATTAATGCAAGGGAGAGCTACAGGCTAATATAAAATATTGATATAATTGATTCAATATTTTGATATGATAAATAGTGTAGCTGAAAATGATTAATAGAGATTAATTCGAGTGGCCTCAGGGGGATGATAAAGGTGAAGAAAATGATGGTTGATCTACCCTTGGGCACTAAAAAAAAGTGGCCAAGTATTGCCTACATAGTTTGAAGAGACCTTAGGTCAATGTAGTTCTGAATCTTGATGTTAGACGGGGAGTAGGAAGATGAATACCATGATCCTAATAATAATGAAAATGGTTAATGAATTTATAGTGTTTGGAGAGGAGCATGATTAAATGTGAATAAAATTAGGTGGAAAGAATTAAAAAAAGTAAAATATTGATAGGAAAAGATTAGTAAAGGTTAAACGGGTGTTAGTCTAGGGAAAGAGATGGGGGGGTAAAAAAGAAATTTATTTTTACCCTAAGCTATAGTAAAACTGTGTTCTCGAGCCCCTAGTTATGGATCAAATTCTATGTTCATCACATTACAGTGAGAGTTTAGGAGTACCAGAGGCTTGCTAATGTTGGACCACTGGTAATAATTCCATCCTATCCTATTAGTTTATATTTAATTCATTAATTTCATATTTATTATAGGGGGGAAATGGAAGAGTACAAAATTGCAACTAGGGGCATTGCCCTGAGTTAAAGTGTTGTACTCGTAATCTGTGATGTCGAATTCAACATCCATGGTTTTAGAACATTACAGTTGACAATACACTATTTTGCAAAATCATAGGGGCTATTTGTCTTTTTGTAAAACTACCATAGGGGAGTTTCAGTTTACAAGACCACAACAAAGAAGTGGTGGTTTTACAACATCACCACAAGGGATCAGTGATTTTACAAAATCATGACTAAGGGAATAGGGATAGTAGTGATTTTGATGAAAATAATGATATGAGTCAGTTAAATGAGGGATGGGTAGACTGGGTGGATAAAGGGGAAATAGGATAGGAAAATGAGGGTTAGTATAAAGGGTTATGGTTAGTATAGGCTAATAAGGTTAGTTTATGGGATTTTCATACTATGATTGATGACCATGGCATGACTGTGACATATACAACATGGTGGAGGTAGAAGAGGCCCAAGAGGTTGTTGAGACTTGGTAGGAGAGGGTTAGTTAGGAGGGTTCTTAGACATAGGCTCGCTTACAGAGATAAAGGGATCAGAGAGGACAACAACAAGTTGGGGGATGGTGGAGATGATAGAGATGGGCATGCATTGATGGTTATATATGGAGATACAGGGGTTGGATAGTTAGATATATAGATAGATATAGGACATGTGTGTAGGGATAGGACCTAGTGACATTATTGGATCATTTAGAGCACTGATGAAAGCTGAAGACCAGGCTCATATAGAGAGCTTGGAGAAGGAGGTGAGGGCTAAATTAGTAGAGTTATTTGATATTATGATAGAGAGGGATAGATATCATGGGTAAGTTTTTGATTTACAAAGGTAGATAGCCTAGAGGGATATGCATATGTGCCCCATGTTAACATAATTAACTATGATATTGGGCTAGATTATTGATAGATACATGCAGATAGTGACTCTTCAAAGACAGGTCAAACATATTCAGGCTAGGCTAAGTCAACAAGAGGCAAAGTTGTAGTGGTTGAGAGGGATAGGGATGAGGGCACCACATTACTTCAGAGGTAGGGTTTGGGATATGTGACTAGGTAGATATCTTGATTAAACATGGAGGCATAGTATTATAGGAGCCTATATGAGGGTGTTGTGCCAGTTGACCAATGAGCATCATTGTAGAAAGCTAATACTTCTTTGCATTCCATTCATTAGCCTCCTAGAAGACCACCAAGGTCACTTGGGCCTTGATATGAGACACTTGCCATATTTTAGACTCATGTTATTCATTTTTGGCACATGGATGTCTATGATGCATATGGTTGTATATGATTTTTGACATTACTCATGGACATTTGATGCGATTATATGATGATGTGATTTATTGTGATATGATGTGTTTTATGGATTTTGTATGTTATTTATTTGTGATTATGATGTGATGATAGATTATATAAAAAAATTGATTATTTATTTGCATTGTTATGAGATGATTTTGTTATGAAAATGTATATTCGTATTTGATGTATTTTGGATGTATAATGGTTATAGGATAGTTTTTTTATTCTTTTCTTTGTTTTTATAATTATATGAGATAATAAAGGAATATTTACATGTGTTGAGTGATTGAATGATTTATGGTGAGTTTATTATGGATGTATTTTTGTATTATTGTTATGGGGAAAGGGTTGATTTTAGATTTTATACATATAGTGATAGAATGATAAATTGATAACATGATTATGATGACATGGATTTTAATATCATGGCATATTAATATAACAAATGGATATTGTAAAAAATGTGTTTAGATGACATGGAAATGAATAATGTGGTAATAATATGAAAGATGGATGATGTAGGTAATATTAGGTGTTTTATAATTTTAACATGTGTCAAAGTTCTAATAGGTTGTCCTTGAAATTTAACTTTGTGTCTCCTTAATTTGGAAGGATAATAGATAATCCTCTTGCACAAGGAGGGTGGATTGGATATGATGAAAAATGGGATGGTTTAATGATTAGTAGGTGTAGGTTTAGGGAAATATGTGGTCTATGTCTTGACATCATATAAATGTCAACAACGCATTTTAATGTTTCACTAGATAAAATTTATCATGACATTTAAATAATCGGGGTAACATTGTTATTGTAGTGCATGGGGGATAAGAGGGAACTCCATGAATAATATCCCCAAATCATAATGGGTAGTCATCATACCATCCTTGTTCCCTTTATATATAAAAAAATGAACATTTATAAAGAAGACAAAAATTAAACACAGTAAGTATTTACAAAAAGATAACAATTAAATGACCTAATAAAAAAGTATATTACAAGAAAGACAATAATTACACAATACAAGTATTTAAAAAAAGATAAAAATTACACACAATGACCTAATATATGAAAAAAAAAGTATTTACAAAAAAATGTTTATTACAACATCTTAGGGACAATATAGAATGATTTGTAATGATTATGATAGGATTAAACCAGGCATATTATACTCCCTAAGAACTAGGTAAAATATTTTAGGATTTAGTTTAATTTGTTATAAAATATGATGTATGTCCTTAGGAGGGATGGTTAATGACCTTTTTTAATTAACGATAAACTTAGTAAGGATGGGTCATATACGTTTGAGCAATAAATGGGGATGAAAGAAGATAGTTACTATTAAGGTTGATAAGAAGTAGATCCATATGGAAGAATAGATCTTATATAAATTTAGATACGAGAAGTAATTATTGGTTATATAGGAAATGAGTGGATTAAATGTTCTAGATGACTCTTCAACAGTTTCCTCCACATTTTTTATAGCATCAATCTTCCCCAACTCTGATAATCATACCTCTTTATTTTTGAAGCATATAACTCCATACACACCATTGGGATCAAATTCATGTGGAAGATGGGAAAATGAAATGGAATGTGTGTAATGTTGGGAGATAAACATCATGGATGGAAATGCCTCTAAGTACAAGTGAGGATTGGGAGCACGATTCTTGTAGAGGGAGGAATTTTGATAATGAAGTATAAGATTTTGAAAACATTTCATGCCTTCTAGGTGTAAAACCATTTAAGATGCATGATATTCATTGGCTAGTTGAATCCTCCCCTTCCAAAGTGGCCAATTTATATGCCCCAAACCCGAATTTGGCAATAATAATGTAAGGCCCAAGCCAATTAGGTTCAAATTTTCCTTTCTTTTCCCGATTAACATTGGTATTCTTCTTATTTTATTTGAGGACTAGATCACTAATTTTTTAATTCTTGAGAATGAATTTTCTTGTGATATTGTCCTTTTAACTTATTTTGATATACTTTAAGGTGGTCAAGACAATTCTAACGCTTTTCATCTAGTAATTATAATTCTTGTAGCTTCTTAGTTTTATATACATTATCTGTGATCATGCCCTATAATGATATGTGCAAGGAGGGGATCTCAACCTCAACTGGTAGAATGGTTTCAACTCCATATAATAAAGAGTATAGAGTTACCCCAGTAGGCATTTAGATGTTGGTTCTCTATGACCATAATGCAAGATATAATTATGGATGCCAATTCTTTTCAACATCATTGATAATTTTTCTAAGGATTTTTATTAGTGTTTTATTTATAACTTATGCTTGTCCATTTCCCTAAGGGTAATATGTTGTTGAAAAATACTACTCAATATGATACTTATTACACAAGTCTTATACTTACTAATTTTTGAAAGACTTGCCATTATCGGATATTATTTTATATGGAATTTTAAAGCAACAAATGATCTAGTTCAAAATAAATTTTGATATCTAAAGGCCTATGGTATATATGTGTGACATGGCTTCCACCTATTTCATAAAATACTCTATAGTTGTAACAATGAATTTGTGACCATCCGACAAATTAGGATTAATTTTATTGATGAAATTTAATCCCCATATTGAGAAAGACCAGGGGCTCATGATGGGTTGTAGTTCTTGAGCTGGGGCATGTACAAGATTCCCATGTTTTTGACATGTTACACACTTTTGCATGAATTGACAAGCATCAAGATCCATGGTAGGCTAATAGTATCCAATCTAGAGTAACTTCTTAGCTAGGGACATTCCACTAACATGGCCTCCATAAATACCATCATGGACTTCCTTGATTACTAGAAGAGTCTCCTCTAAGTTTAGGCATCTCAATAGGGTCCCATCATAAACCTATTGATAGAGTGTGCTACCAAGGATAGTGTATTAGGAGGTGCATTAAATGAAGGCTTTGTGTTGATGGCAGTTAAGATCAGGTAGAAGAGTGTTGTCATGGAGGTAAGTATAAATATCATGATACCATGACTGACTAGGATTAGGGATTTTGCATATCTATTTGTGAGTTAAATCCTGATGTGTAGGTAATAGTAATTTTTCAACCAAAAATTTGCCTTCAAGAACATATTCTATGAGATCTAATAAAGACCCAATAGTGGCCATTGCATCTACTGATTTGTTACTTCCTCTTGGTACTTGTTCAAAGGTTATAGATTAAAAATTCTTCTTTAATTAATTGACTATTTATGTATACAGAAGTAACTTCTCATCTTTAGTTTGAAACTCTTCATTAACCTATTTAATATTTAACTAAGAATCACCTATAACTTGAAGTTGTTGAATATTCCATTAGACAGAAATTTATAGTCCTACAATTAATACTTCATATTCAGTGATATTATTAGTGCATGGGAAAGATATTCAAAAATCCTTAGGGATCAGGCTCCTTGTGGTGTCATCAAAAGGATACCATCTCCCAACCCATGCATGGTAAAGGATCCATCAAAATAAATTTTCCAACCTGGTGATTCTTTAATTATTAATGTAAACACCCCATTTTCGCCACAACTGTGTTCCAATCAAACTTCATATTGATTTCTATCAAATGGTGAAAATTAAGCCTAATAATCATTGAATGACCCAATTTCATTTACACATCAGACATTAGTGATCAGAATCATGTTTAGGCATCCCTGTTTGGGGTATTATCCTGTAGGCAATTGTAAACTCTCATTGATTCATCTCCAATCAACTTGTGACCTAATAAATTGACATATTGGCCTTTGGACCCATTAATCAAGGCACTTAAGCAATTCCTAAAGTGTAAAAATGCTAAGCAAAATGAATTAACTAAGCAAATCAAATTAAATGCTTAAGTGAAATTTTCATGTGCAATTAATGAAAATGAATTTTGTAAAAAGAAAATTTTAATAAAAATGAGGTCATAATGATGTCATCATCCTTAAAGTCAAAGAATTGAAAATATATCCCCTAAAGCCTTAAATTCAAAAATGGAGAGCCATGCTTAATAAATGGGATCTCTATCCCAAATTTTAATTTTCTGTCCCCTCCTTAACTCAACTACCATAAATAACTTTAACTTAACTACACTTGGGTTAGAGTTCGTTTGGAAGGCTATAAAATCAAGGCTTTACCCATTGTTCAATAAGCTCTATTGGTGTAATGTTATGTTACAAATATACCTTCAGGTAGCCTTTTATGTAGTGTTATAATGCTCAATTCTTGAGAGAGAGAAGCCAAGCCAAAGCCAAAGCTAAGCCCAACATTGCCAAGGTGACAAGGAGAGATGATGCAAGGAGCACCATTGCCAAAGATTCTTTGATCACATGATCAAGGACATTCCTCCATGGCCAACATACAAATATTTCTCTTAAGGAAGGTAAATATTGTTTGTTTTATCTTTTATTGATAGTTACTTGTATTGTTCTCTTGCTCCTTAAGTGTCTAGGCTTGAGGTGTTAACTTTATTAGTGTCTTTTTATTTGGTTTCTATCATACTAACATAATGCTAACTCCCATCTTGGATTCCTATTGATCACATAATGGCACGCCTAGTGGGACACACACCTTACAAAGTTCTTCTAGCTACTTTTTAGGATGTTTTTCTAACCATTTTTATGCCAAGTTTCTGATTTAATTTTCAAAAACATGAAGAAATTTGAGCTCTTGACTAGAACCATAGGGATCAATGACGATTGTAATAAATCACAGCTGATCATTAAAATTGATGTTGATCAAAGGAATTTATAATGAACTCTATGTCAAAACATAGTCAAACCAGAAACATAATAAAAAATCAAAATTTTCTTACTTTTCTTGGTGGCTAACAGTCTGTTTATTGCCTATTTAACATTATTCTTGTAGGGAAGTGATTTTTTTGAGTTTGAAACATTATTTATCAAATGTTTTTATTTTTAAACATGTTTATTTTTTGTGTGATTACAGGCAAGAATTAGTGATGATCATAACCAAATTGGCATCGATCGTAGATATCAGCCACGATTCCTGGAGTAATCATCAATGATTTATTTGTGTTTTTCTTTTTTTTAAACTTGAGAGTTAAATTTTGTGTTTGTATTGAGATAAACTAAAATAAAATAACTTTGGATCAAACAAAAATTAATCCACTAACTTGTTTGCAAAAAAAAAGCCAAGAAAGAAGAAGTTTGGGTGCTTTTTAATCAAATTTTCTTTTTGCAAAGTCCAAATTTTACAAAGGTTAAAACTCATTCAAATTTTAAAAGGTGTTTTAAAATTCAATTAACAATTTTTATTATAAAATTTTAAAAACTTTTATAAGTTTAGACATGGCCAAGGGGCCAAAAATTTCAAACATATTTCACTTTGGTGTTAGTAAAAAGAACCTACATCTTTAGTTAGAGCTCCTAAGAGCTTTTTCGATTCTTGTTTATTCTTTAGACTAATTTAAAATTACTTAGATTAGATTTTTTGATTTAATAAAACACAAAAGTTAGTGTGTATGCTCTCCCCTCATCCCCTTTAGGGAATTCAAGTGACCAAAAGTGATAGTTTATTGTTGTTGTTTGTAAAAAGTGTGTTGAAAAGAATGTCATGTATGCTCTCCCCAAAATTTGAGTGACTTGAGTGATTCAAAAGTGACCTTTACAGTCTTTCCATTTTTTTAAAAATGCATTTATCTTGTGGGCATGATTTCATAGCCTTCCCATGAGTTCTTTAGGGGTGTGTTGACCTCAGGCTTGATCTCCCAACCCCACTCCATGATGGGTTATATAAATTAGGAAAACCATTGAATGGGATAGTGGTGAGAAGTTAGCCTGACCATCCCAATGGGTACCCGAGCCATGGGGTAGATAGATATTAGAATTCACTAAGAGGTTCAAAGATTAATTTTTTTATGTAAAAGACTAGACCATTTCATAACAAGCTAGGAAGTTTGGATTCAATTAGCGTGATTGTGCCATTGTGTTAGCCATATTTGGGACTATCTAGTATGCAAAAAACTTATAGATTTTTAGTTAAACCCCACTTACCATGGAATTTAATATCAAATGTCGAGTGTTCCTCACTCTAAGTTCATGCCATGTACCAATTCTTGAGAGACAAAGGGGGGCGTAAAAACTATACCTACACATGTACTTTAATTTTTGGATTAACACTTAATTCCTCACAAGTATTGGTATATCGGTGGAAACTTTGGTTGAATTTACGTACACTAGTGTCAGTTATAGAGATAGGATGAGCCATTTGTACTAATTTTTTTTTTATGATTTACATGTGTGTTTGAAGACTATGAATTGTTTGTTTGTTCAAAATAAGTCATAATCATCACATGCTTTTACACCACTTTAGCCTAAGAGGCATTATTTTGTCCATTTGGTGTCATACTTTTGACTTAAAATTTTTATATCAAAAATGTTTGTGTGTTACTTATTTAAATAGGGAATCATTATGCTACCTATTTTATCCCAAGTATTTGCCTTGGAGTTTTGAAAACTAGTGTCATACCTTTTGATCAAAGTAGTGTCATTACACTGCTTGTATTATTTCAAAAACATTGCCTTACTTCCAACTGAGTTCAAACCATGAATGCCTTTAGTCTACAATTGGTGTCGTTATGCCACCCATTTGGGTCTTGAATGTTATCCAATTGAATAATCCAAGTCTTTTAACCAAGTTCAAAATTTGTCTTACAAAGTTCAGATTCAAAGTTGTTCAATCTACAGCTATGTCTTGCTTAATTTTGGCTAGGGTGTTTACCTCTTACCTTTGAATTGTGTAACTTGGAATAATTCCTTGCTTAATTTGAAGACCCATTTACCTAAATCTAGGAAGTGGTCTATTTATGTGTTCCTTAAGTCAATTTGTTTCCTTGAACTAAGGTCAAAACTCTATTTTCAAGTACAACCTTAAGCGTGGTTAGTTTACATTAGAGCCTTGTTTATCACTTGGACTTGAATGCTTTACTCATCACTCTTACTTTGATTACTTAAGATTGAATTTAATAATTAGTTTTAGGTATGTGCCTAGAGTGTATGTCTTATACCAAGGTCAAGTTTGTTATAGAATCCATATGTTGAGATTGAGTCAAAGTGTTTCAAATTATTTGCCTTATAAGTTAGATTAATTTTAAGTTTTTATATCGACTTAGTTTGTTTTAAAAGTCTAGCTTTGTGCATTTTACCAAAGACATAACATTGCCCTATAATTTCCAGGCCTAATGTGTTTTTAAAGTCTAGATTTGTGCTTTCTTACCAAAGACCTAGCATTTACCTTAGTTTTAGATTCAGTTCATTCCTGTTGAGTCTAGCTTTGTGACTTGTTTCCAAAGACCTAAAATCATTTTCATTTTAGACCTAGATTAGATTCATTTAAAAAACTTTTCCAAGACTAGGATTGAAATTTGGCTTTCATTTAACCATTTATGTGAAGACATTAGAGTATTGAATATATTTGAGACCAAATTTTTTGTTGATAGTTTTTGAGAAGATATCCATTCTAGGCCAAGTTTAAACCATTTGTAGTAATAGAATGAGTACATATTCCAAGTGTCATTGTGTTTTAAACCAAGACCTATTCCTAGACCAATGCCACTTTCAAATCTAGACCTAGACCAATACCATTTTATAGCCCAAGATCACTCTCTTTGGGCTAATTTCCAAACCTAGCCATGCTGATTATCATATGTTGAGACTACCCTTATTTGTTCTAATTATAGCACCAAATTCACCCTTTCAATGATAATAGTACCTAATTCACTACCTATGACAATAATCCTCCTTTGGTATACACTAGCAACCAAACTCTACAACACCCAAGGATTACCATTCCATACCCTCCTCTTTTGGTCTGCACTAGCAACTAAGCTCAACAATGCCCAAGGATTACCATTTTAGGCCATGCTCCTTTGGTATGTGCTAGCAACCAAGCCTCATAGTGCCCATTCATTACAATTTTTGGCCCTCTTCCTTTAGCCTGCATTAACAAACAAACTATGTAGTGCCCATTCATTACCATTCTAGGCCCTCCTCCTTTAGCTTACATTAGCAACAAAGCTTCATAGTGCTCATTCATTACCATTCCAGATCCTTCAAAATATAGTAGCTCATTATCCCAACAAGGTTGCATAATTGCAACTAGATAGATCCTAGTTACCATCTCGAACCCACAATTAACCTTTATTGAGCCCATCTTAGATGAGCCTATTTACAAAGAGATCATTATTGAAACACAAGTCATTCTTCATCCCTTGCCAACTTTTCCTTCACTTTATAAAATTAAATTCATTTATTGAGCCACACAGATCCAGTCATCACCTCTCTAAGAGCCATCTTTTAAGGACCAAAATGTGTTCAAAATTGATATTTTACAACCAAGTGTAATCCAAGGCCAAGAGAACCAACCGATTTGTGATTTTTTTAATTAAAAACCCTATTTGTGATGAGTTAAGCTATGTTGAATCACCCTTTGACCCTTTCCCTTTGGTTGAGGAGTCTCACTTTGACAAGCTAGTCTTTGTTGAATCATCCTTAATAATTTGAACCACCTTTGGGCAAATCATTATCTCAACCATTGCCCTATTTTTAAGGAGACTCACTTTGACAAGCCAGTCTATATGGAGTTTTCTGTTGACCATTCTCCTTTTGTTGAGAAGCCTCACTTTGACAAGCTAGTATTTATGGAATCTTTCTTAGCTAAGCCTATTTCTAAAGAGCCCATTGTTAAACCCAAGGCCATTACTCATCCAATACTAAACAATCAAAATAAAATATTTTCCACAATACTAGATGAAGAATCAACATTAAATTCAAGTTCTATTCTTGAACTGATATTAGATTTAACATCAAAAGTAGAATCAACATCAGTCTTAACATTGGATTCAAAGTCTTTTGAGTCAAACTCCGCTTTAGAATTAGAATACATTTATGGTTATTATAACATTGGTTGCACATGCCTTTTAGATCAATTTGAATACATTTGTGATCCTTCCATAGTTTTGAGGATGATTACTTTAGCATCAACACAAGTCCTCCTAGTATCTTATACAAATATTGTGTTACCTCTTACAATTCCATTACCATTTCACATTCCATTAACACTAACCAACCTAGCCATTATATTGACATCCCACCTCCCATAAGTGTTGATTGTCACCAACAGAATCACACCTTGTTGAAATACATCCATGGTGATATATTAGTTATAGAATATCAGGGGGACCAAAATCAAATTCATGCAAAAGAAGAACAATCTCCTAGTAAAACATTTTTAGAGGTTAATGTCAACATTCCTTAGTGAAACCTTCTTGAAGGACCTATGGAACAATCAAGATAACTTTGTTGATGAAAACCTCTTCGAGGTGCTAATAGTTTGGCATAATAGTTCTTTAATGATTGATAAAGACATTATCAAAGATAACATCAGTATAAATTCCACTCTACAATATAATCAGATGGTAGCATCTCGCAGGCCCAAATAATAGAAAAATATGGTGGTCCTATCAAGAACATATGCAGAAGTCTTTGGCCCTACCAAAACCAAAATTATGTCAAATCCAAAGTCAACAACATTGTGTGTCCCTAAAAATCCTAGTCTTCATTTATTTCCTAACAATTATACATTCTATTATGATCCATCTCTCCATTACCAAATCAAACCTTTAAACCAATATTTATTTGTATTTACCATCCTTGGTTGCACTTTCCTTTATAGAGGCTACAAGGACATCTTGTCTTAAATTTTAGAGGAAATATAATAAATTACCAATAGATCACAATAACATTATTAGAGTCCAAATCGGTAGCAGGTTGATAGAGAAGCTATTCATAAGAGGTGTGGACTAGAAATTTGCATAATTGACTATTTTGGTTGTGTTATATGTTGATCAGGATGAACATATCCACATCATAAAGAAAAATACAACTATTTACCTTGCATTTCCATTTACCTTACCTTTCCATTTACCTTACCTTGCCATTTACCTTTCCTAGCCATTTGCCTTACCTTGCCATTTACTTTACCCAACCATTTACCTTGCCTTTCCATTTGCCTTACCTCGCCATTTTCCTTGCCTAGTCATTTACCTTACCTTTCCATGTGCATTGCCTTACTCTTTACCTCACCTTACCATCCTTTCATACCTTTCCATACTTTTGAACTAAATTGACTTGAGGTCCATTTGAACTATGTAGGCAATGCTTAATTCATATTGAGGTCAGCTTGGTCACCCCTTTTCCAATACTCTCATTAATTTGAAAGTAATTTTAGTAAACGCTCTCACTGTTTTGCAAGTTGGAACATTCTATATCTCATGATTCATAATTGAGTTGAGATGCCTAGAAAAACCTAAAAACATGGTTGTATTCTAGGCCATTTAGATTGTATCCAGCCCACTCAAGATGTGCATCTCCTAGTCGGTCAGTATAACTAATGTATTCTCATGGATTTTATCATGACAATTTCCATTTGTATGTTCATTTTATGATAGTGTTTCATCACATTCTTGGGAGAAATACATTCAACTTGAATTTCATGTTAGACCTTGTGTCGATGGGACCATGGAGGCCTCATCTAATTTCCTAGTGCATTTGGAGTCAACTCAGCCATTTTGGGTGATTAATTTCATTCACCATTTTCTTAGATCATTCTTTCTTATAGGTTTTTCTCATACTCTTTCCATTTCGCTATCAACCTAAGCCATGTTCTTGCCATTTTGTGAGTTGGAACATTATGTATCTCATAATTCTCCATTGATTTGAGATGCTTAGAAAATTTCAAAAACATTCAAAATAATTCAAAAATCCTAAAAATTAGAAAATCAGCTTACAATCTCCTAGAGAGATATAAAGCCCCAAAATCTAAATACATTTATTCTATCTAAACCTAGTCATCCATCCTCAATCCACTCTACTGAGAAAAAATCTATTGTTGGTTCTAATCCATTCCACTACCATTAGGGGTGTAACCTTCCCTTTGCATGTATCCTTGCTTAGGGGCACCATCCAATTCACACTTTTAGGCCAACCTCACAGCTTTTGCCCTATTGGGGAAACACTAAAGTGTGAAACTTATACCAAGACATCTTATCCCCACATGTTCCCTTACATATAGTCTTTCTTGGGGGCACCATTTGTTTGTCATTTATTTAAGCCTTCACATGTAGATATTGACTTGGTTGACGACATGATGTTTTTTGTTGATTTTACTTTCAAATTTTTTATATTTATTTATTAGTTGTTTGTTTATTTGTTTGCTTTCATTATTGTGACTTGACTCAATGTATATGCATTAATTGGGTTATTCCTTGCACATTATTCTTGAGTCCATCCATATTCAGACATCAACATTGTCATCATGGTTTTTATCATTGGTGCATTATTTTTAATTGTCTATTGGATTAGGAGTCAATCCTTATGCACACTACAACTAGGTCATCATGGTGTATACCTTCACATGTTATAATAAAAATTAGTTCAGTGGAGATTAAAAGTAATGGTGTCATAGTCTTCTTTGTTCACCTTTTCAAATCCTCCTACCTTCCTTGATCAATCAACCCATTGGGTATTTTAGTTGTATCAAATCTAATAAGTATGAGCATCTATGCATTAAAAGGCACAATTGAATCATTCACATCGATAAATTTTTATTCTTCTATTCTATTCCTCATTTCATTTTCTCTCACTAATAGGTGAACTACATTGGCCTAAGATCTATTTAGACTATGTAGGTTGCACTTAGATACATGACATATCTCAGGTTAGCTCGGCAACCTTTTTTATTCCAAACATCTCTTTCATCACTTTGCACATCCTTGTATGCCTAGTTATTTATGGTGTCTTCAGTCATTAGACCATCACATCTATGTTTTCACTCACTCATATTTAATTTATGTGATATGTTATATCCTTGAGTTATGTTTGCCAACCTATCTTACTGGGGTACAACCAATTTATCATGATCAAATCTACCCTATTGGGGAAAAATCAATATTCAATCTAGGACATCAAATGGATGATAACCACCTTTGGTAAAATCATTATGTTGACCCTTTCATCCTACTAGGACACATACATGTGCCTCTGATTATAATCACTTTTGGGCAAATCAGTGTCTCAACCTCCATTATTAATTATAACCATCTTTGGGTAAATCAGTACTTTTAAATCAATACATGCAAGCATTATAGCGATTAGATTAATCTCACCCATGGGTTAATCTCATTCTTATTCTTGCTTATTTTTGAGGGACCATACATAAATCATATGTGTCAGCGACTCCCTCGAGGGGGCATCATAGGCTTTCCAAACTTTGAAAGGAGCACCATTCCATTATTACATGGATTTTTCTTCTTAACCAATACATTAATGATTTTTTCATTTTTTGAGAAGACATTACTGTGCCTGTCTTACAACACCTTCAAAAATAAGGGTAAACTGTAGACACCCCATTTTGGCCATAATTATGTTCCAACCAAAATTTAGATTGATTTCTACCAAAAAGTGCAAATTAAGCCTAGGGATCATTGAATATCCTAAATTCATCCATACATCAGACACTATTACTTAGAATCATTTTGAGACATCCCTATTAGGGATATTATCATGTACACAACAATAACCTCTTAGGATTCATCTCTAATCAAATTGTGACCTAACAAATTGACAGTTTGGCTTTTGGACCCATTAAGCAACGCACTTAAAAAATTCCTAAAGTGCAAAAATGTTAAACAAAATGAATTAACTAAGCAAATAAAATTAAATGCTTAAGTAAAATTTCCATGTGTAATTAGTGAAAATGAATTTTGTAAAAAGGAAATTTCAATAAAAATTAGGTCATGATGATGTCATCATCCTCAAAATTAAGGAATTGAAAATATCTCCCCTAAAGCCGTAAATTTAGAAGTGGAGAGCCATGCTTAATAAATGGGATATCTATACCAAATATTAATTACTCGTCCCCTCCTTAACTTAACTAGGGTTAGTATAAACTTAACTATAGTTAATTCTAACCTAATTACACTTAGGTTAGACTTAGTTTGGAAGGATATAAATACAAGGCATCATCCATTAATCAATAAGCTCTTTTTGTGCAATGTTATGATGCAAAAATACCTTCAAGTATCCTTTTGTGTAGTGTTATAATGCTCATTTATTGAGAGAGAGAATCCAAGACAAAGCCAAAGCTAAGACCAAGACCAACATTGCCAAGGTGACAAGGAGAGATGATGCAAGGAGCACCATTGCCAAAAATTCTTTGTTCACATGTTCAAGCACATTCCTCCATGGCCAACATACAACTCTTGATCCCAAGGAAGGTAAATAATGGTTATTTTGTATTTTATTGATAGTTACTTATATTGTTCTATTGTTCTTTGAGTGTCTATGATTGAGGAGTTAGCTTTAATAGTGTGTTTTTGTTTGGTTTTCATCACACTAACACAATATTAATCTCCAAAGTGTGTTGAAAATAATGTCGTGTATGCTCTTCCCAAGCTCTGAGTGATTTAGGTGATTCAAATGTAACCTTTAAAGTCTTTCCATTTTTATTTTATTTTATGCGTTTAGCTTATGGGTGGGAGTTCATATTATCCCCACATGTTCTTTAGGGGTGTGTTAGCCTGAGGCTTCATCTCCTAACATCATACCAACCCCACTCTACATCAAATTATACAAATTAGGAAAATCATTAGATTGGATAGTACTGAGTGGTTAGCCTAGCCATCCTAATAGGTAACTAGGCCATACAATAGCTAGACATTGGAATTCACTAAGAAGTATATGGATAAATTTTTTATGCAAAGGACTAGACCATTGCATAACAAGATAGGTAGTTTGGATTCAACTGATGTGATTGTGCTTTTATGTTAGCTATACTTGGGACCATCTAGTACACGTGAAACTTAGATATTTCTAGTCAAATCCCACTTGATAAAAAATTTCATGCCAAATTACGAGTGCTCCTCACTCTAAGTTCATGCCATGTGCCAATATTTGAGAGATAGAGAGGGGCATAAAAAATCTACCTACACATGTACTTTAATCTTTTGATTAACACTTAATTACTCACAAGAATTGGTATATTGATGAAAACTTTGGTTGAAGTTGCACACACATATGTTAGTTATAGGGATAGGATAAGCCATTTGTGTTACTTCTATTTTCTTTGATTTACATGTGTGTTTTAAGACTAAGAAACTATTTACTTGTTTATTCAAAATGAGTCATAAAACATCAAATGTTTTAACACCACTTTAGCCTAAGAAGTGTTATTCTATTTATTTGGTGTCACACTTTTGCCTTAGAATTTTCATTTCAAAACATTTGTGTGTGTGTCACTTCTTTAAATATAGCATCATCATGATGCCTATTTCATCCAAAGTATTTGTCTTGGAGTTTTGAGTCAAAAACCATTGTCATACCTTTTGATTATAGTAGAGTTGTTACATTTTTCATGTTATTTTGAAACATTACCTTGATTCAAAACAAGTTCAAAATCATGTGTGACTTTGGTCTATAATTGGTGTCGTTATGCCATCCATTTGGGTCTAGGATGTTATCTATTTGAAGGATCCAAGTCTTTTAAACCAAGTTTAGAATTTGTCTTGCAAATTTCAAATTTAAAATTGATTGGTCTACACCTATGTGTTTAATTTTAGCTTAGGTGTTTACCTTTTACCTTTAAATTATGTAACTTGGACTAATTCCTTGGTTGCTTTAAAGACCTTTTTTCCTAGACCTAACAAGTGGTCTATTTATGTATGCCTCGATTCAATTTATTTCCTTGAACTAAGGTCAAAAATCTCTTTTTAGGTAAAACCTTAAGCACAATTAGTTTACATTGGAGCCTTGCTTATCACTTGGGATTGAATGCTTTACTCATTGCTCTTATTTTTGCTTACTTGAGATTGAATTTCCCACCAAGTTTTAGGCATGTGCCTGAAGTGAATGTCTTATACCAAGGTCAAGTTTGTTTGAGAATCCATATGCCTAGATTGAGTCAAAATGGTTTGAATTGTTTGCCTTAGGAGTTAGGTTAATTTCAAGTTTTTACCTCAACCTAGTTTTTTTTTAAATTAAAGCTTTGTGCCTTCTTACTAAAGACCTAACATTTGCTTTTCAATTTATCAGACCTAGCTTATTTTAAGTCTAACTTTGTGCCTTCTTACCAAAGACCTAGAATTTGCCTTCATTTTTAGATATAGTTCATACCTGTTGAGTCTAGATTTTTGCCTTATTTCTAGAGACCTAGAACCATTTTCATTTTAGACTTAGATTAGATTTGTTCAAAACACTTTGCCAAAACTAGGACTTAAATTTGCCCATTTTTGTGCAAGACCTTAGACCTTGGAGATATTTGATACCAAGCTTACCACTAATGATTTTGGAGAAAGAGTTCTATTACAGGCCAATATTAAACCGTTCACAATAATAGACCACATTTTCTATCTAGACCAAGTTTCTATACATACCAAGCATCAACTAGTTATTTTAGACCATGTTTCAAGAGTTTTCTGAAATCTAGACCTTTTCTTTATGATATGTTAATAGTGGGTTTGAATATTCCTCGCTATACACATAGTGGAACCATGCATAATCCAGATTATGAAAATGTGGTCATGAATTATGCCTTTGTTCAAGACCCATATGGTGATGTCATAGTTTGTGATATAGATCCATATCCCCCTTACACTACTCAATATGTGAAATAAGGCCAAGATCCGTTAGCACACTACTTGGTTAATACACCTCCTTATCCAAATCAGGAACAAGAAAAAGCAACTCAATACCTTGCTAGTGTGCCATCTGTTTGAGCCACACTCTCATCATTTTGTGAGTTGGACCATTTTGTATCTCGTAATCCTCTATTGAGTTGAGATACCTAGAAAATTCCAAAAACACTTGAAAACTTTAGAAAATCCTAAACATCACAAAATCATAAAAATTGGCTTAGGATTTCCATGTGAGATATAAATCCATAAAACAAATTTGGGATGGGCCATCTTATTTGTTTACTTTATTTCTAGACCCCCTAGGTCTTTTTCCTCCCATTTCTAGGAGAACTACATTGGCCTAAGGTTCTCACAAACTATGTAAGCAATGCTTGGATATATGGGGTTTCTCGAGTTAGTTCAACCACACCTTTCTTTCTTTTTTGACCACTTCTTTACCTTAAAGACTTTGGGACTCCTAACTATTCCATAAGTAACTACTTGTCTTTTAGTTTCCCCATCTTTATTGACCTTAGCCACATGTTCTCACTATTTTATGAGTTTATATTATGAGCATTGTGCATTCAACTTTGATACATTAATTACCACTTGGCTTTCTTATGTTCTCACCATTTTATGAGTACTTTCTATTTGAATGCTCTCATCATTTTGTAAGCTTATTCTCCTTCTCAGCTTTAGATGTATTAGAAACTATGAATTACCACTTCAATTCATTTGTGGCTACTTGTCTCTTAGATTTTAGAATGGTTTTAGCCTAAATTGTACTCTCATTCTCATGTGATTTGTTTGTGTTGACGCTTTTATGATTGTGAACATCATCCCTCTCTTTTTATACGCACTCACCATTTTATGATACCATTCCTATTTTTCTCTACACAACCATCATGTTTTCTATATCATCCTTTTAGTCTATCCCATATCCTAGGAGAACTACATTTGGTATAAAGTTCATGTTGGATCTTGTGTCCATAGGACTATGTAGGCAACATCCACTTTCCTAATGTATTTGGAGTCAACTTGGCTACCCCTTCCTTTTTTTCTATTCCTCCCATTTGTGTCATTGTTCTCTATATCCTAAGGGTAACATTTTTAGTCTTTTGTTCTTGCATTGTTATACCTATGTCATTGCTATTTAGCTTAAGGGTCACCCTATCACCAAGAATAACACCTATATTACACATGTATGAACAATTTATTTTTTATTTGTACTAACATTATGATTAATCATTGTTTGTCTTTTGCCTTTGTCTATTTAGAATATTTTATTTATTTCACTTTTATTTGCTTTGGTTTGTTTGTTTCTATCATGTTTGTTTATTGGTTTTTGTTGTTTATTTTTGTTTGTTGGTGTTTTATTGTGTGTTTATTTTTGTGTATTAGTGTTTTATTTTGTTTGTTTGTTTTTATTTTCCCTCTTTGCCTTTTTGTTTCTTGGTTGCTATAGTATTCTTACACTTTATTTAACTTAAGTCTTGATTACCCATATCTTGTACTTCAGTTATGAATTGGTGTACATTCCTATACTTAGTTTATTACATTATATTCACTTGAGATTTAATTTTTTGTATCTTACACCTAATTGATTTGTATTTTCATTTAAAATAAGTTTATCATGATTTGGATACACATTATTATTATTATAGTTATTTATAACTATGATAGATAATATCCCAAGCTACAATAAAAATCAGTTTGATAGAGCTTACAAGCAATGGTGCCATAAAACCTTCTCCTTATTCACACCTGGAAAATTCTCAACCTACCCTAATACTACCCAAATGTAAAGTAATTAAATCATAAATGAATTGTAATACCTACTAGTTAGGATGTGCATCTCCATACTAAAAGGTAGCCCAAATTTATGTTTATCATCTTTATTGGCTAATTGTTACTATGTGAGTATATATTTCGTACATAAGTGCCCTTTCCTACTTTTACCTATTAGGAAAAATATATATATTATCATGATTCCATTCATCCTAATGAGACACACCACTGTGCCAATAATTATAACCACCTTTGGTAAAATCATTCTTTTTTACCTACCTACCCTACTAGGGCACCTCATTATGCCGATGATTATAACCACCTTTGAAAAAATCATCATTTTTATATTCCCTACTGGGGCCTTTAAATGTGTCATTGATTATAACCACCTTTGGTAAAATCCATATTTTCATCCCTATTACCTATAGGTCACATCATTTCCTTCTTTTTGAGGGAACATTCACCGACCTTATTTATCACTTGCTCCCTCGAGGGGGCATCCAAGGCTCATCCATCAACTTCTAAGGTATTGGCCAAGGCATTAATGACATTTTAATTCTTTGAGAAGACATAATTGCACCTGTATCTTATAACATCTTCCCAAATAAGGAAAAACTATAGACACCCCATTTTGGCCACAACTATGTTCCAACTGGACTTTAGATTAATTTCTACCAAATAGTGCAAATCAAGCCTAGAAATTAGTGAATGTCCTAATTTCATCTACACATCAAATATTAGTGATTAGAATCATGTTTAGGCATCCCTATTTGGGTTATTATATTGTATGCAATAATAAACTCTCATGGATTCATCTTCAGTCAACTTGCAATTTAGTTAATTGACAGACTAGCCTTTGGACCCATTAAACATGGCACTTAAGCAATTCCTAAAGTGAAAAACTGCTAAGCAGAATGAATTAACTAATCAAATCAAATTAAAATTTTAAGTGAAATTTCCATATGCAATTAGCTAAAATGAATTTCGTAAAAAAGAAATTTAAATAAAAATGAGGTCATGATGATGTCATCATCCTCAAAGTCAAGAAATTGAAAATATTTCCCCTAAAGCCTTAAATTCAAAAATAGAGAGCCATGATTAATAAATGGGATCTCTATCCCAAATATTAATTATTTTTCCTCTCCTTAACTCAATTATGGTTAGTCTAAACTTAACTATAGTTAACTATAACCTAATTGTACTTGGATTAGAGTTAGTTTGGAAGGATATAAATATAAGGCTTCACCCATTGTTTAAAAATCTCTTTTGTGTAATGTTATGATGAAAAAATACCTTCAAGTAGCCTTTTTTGTAGTGTTACAATGCTCAATTGTTGAGAGAGATAATTCAAGCCAAAGCTAATCCAAACATTGACAAGGTGACAAGGAGAGATGATGCAAGGAGCACTATTGCTAAAAATTCTTTGACCACATGATCGAACACATTCCTCGATGGCCAACATACAACTCTTGCTCTCAAGTAAGGTAAATATTATTTAGTTTGTCTTCTATTGCTAGTTAATTGTATTGTTCTATTACTCCTTGAGTGTCTAGGATTGAGGTATTAGATTTATTAGTGTGTTTTTGTTTGGTTTTTAATCATACTAACTCCCCTCTTAGATTCCTATTGATCATAGTTAAGATAGATTCATCTGGGAAGGTTATTATCAATGGTTTTGTATCTGTTATAGGTGCTACTTCTAGTTGATCCATGATGATTTACCCTTTGATGGATTTTTGATTCACATATGTAAAATTCACTTAAAATCATAATCCATTTAGCCATCCTCCTTGTTAAGGTAGTTTTTCATAACATATATATGAGTGGATCAACTTTGGTGATAATATTTACTTGGTTGATTAACATATAATGTCTAAGATTTTGGGAAGTAAAGATAACAACAAAGCATGCTTTCTCAATAGGACTATAATTAAGATCATATGAGATGAGTGTTTTAATTAAATAATATATGGCTCATTCTTTTCCTATATCATTTTGTTATGATAAAAGAACCCTTATGGCACATGGTGTAGCAGATATATATAAGAGTAATGTCCTTCCTAATTTAGAGGTGAAATAACTAGAGGTTTTAATATATATTGCTTTAAGTTATCATATGCTATTTGACATTCTAAATTATAGTCAAAGTGAGTTCCTTTCTTTAATAGATGAGTGGATGGATGACATTTATCTACTAATTATGCAATAAATTGATAGATGGCTTGTAAATTACGTTAAAGGATACATAATTGCTTTAAATTTTTGGGTAGAGGCATTTCAATAATGGATTTAACTTCAACAGGATCTACTTTGATGCCTCATTGGGATACAATAAAATCCAAAAGTTTTCATGAAGTAACCCCAAACACACATTTCTTGGGATTTAATAAAACTTTATATTTTATAAGCCTCTCAAAGATTATTCTTAAGACCACTTGATGTTCTGTTATTATTTTAGAATTTCCTAGGATATCATCCACATAATATTCTATGATATCATGCATCATGTCATGGAAAATAACTATCATGGCCTTTTGGTAGGTAGTTCCTGCATTTTTTAGTCTAAAGGGCATTACTTGATAACAAAAGGTCTCCCATGGATTGATGAAGGTAGTTTTGTGGTGATCTTCTAGAGAAATTTTGATCTAGTTGTTTCCTAAAAAACCATCCATGAGGGAGAGCATTTCATATCCTACTGTAAAATCCATGATCATGTCAATATTACATAAAGGAAAGTCATATTTTAGACGTGCCTTATTAATATCTTGAAAATCAGCATAGATGTGTATCCTTCCATGTGGATTTACAATAGGAATAATATTATAATCCATTTAGAATAGTCAATATGAACCCTACTTCTAAGAATTTTTGAAATTATTCTTTGACCAATAATGCTACTTTAAGATACATTTTTTAAAGCTTATGTTTTATTGGTTTAGCATTGGGATGCACTACTAAGTGATGTACCACAAAAGTGGAGTCTAATCTAGGCATGTCTATGTAGCTCTATGTAAATATATCTATGAATTCTTTGAGAATCTCAATAAGAATTCATCGTTCTTCATGAGTTAGAATTACCCCCAATTTGACTATTTTATCATTTCATTTAGTTCCAATATTTACTTCTGTGACTTCCTCAATTAAGGAAGGTGATTGGTATTGTATATATGTTGGGGGTGGTGGAATCTATTCAGCTAGAGCAAATTAAATTGGAAATTATACACATAGTTCTTGATATAACTTTTGCTTGTCAGATTTAACTAAATTTCCTTTATGATTGGAGAGAGATCAATTTCACCATATTCTTCTTCTTCTATTTGATTCAAGGATTTAATTTTCTCTCCAAAATAAGTTGAATCATTTAAATTAATAGTGAATCCTTTTTTATGATCCCCTGATGGCATACAACTTTAGGCTCACATATATTCAATGATTGTTTTATCAGTTTAAAATATGTCAAAGGATGGTTCTTTTTGCTACTCCCAGTCTATTAACTCATGGTAGTGAATGGAAATATTGATGGTGTAAATGGATGCATTGGGGAATAGATTTATGGAAACAATATCTTCATAGAGGATATAAACAAAACCTATTTTGACTTCTTCATCATAGGTTAACTCTTTGAGAATCGAAGAAGAGTCCATGATGTTAGTGTCAAGGTTGATGCCTAGTGGTTTTTACCCTAAGCCAAGTCATCTTGGATGTCCTTTAATGTCGATAGGTTCTAAAATCCCTTTTCCTTCTTAACCTAACCCCTATAATTCATATTCTAAAGCATTTTGTACACTTTTGGACATTTTTTATTCTAGAAACAAAGGGCCAGATCTTTATGAATTATCTAAGAATCATCAGGCTCCTAATGTTCTTTCGATAGAATTCTTGAGATGGTGAAGGTAGTCAAACCAAACTAATAAATAATAGGTTTATCTCTCTGCATAGCAGAGGACCCATAGCTATATGGGGATAGTGGAAGAACTCCAATGCAAAGGGTTTTATATTCATATTCTCCACATCTATTGGAGATTATTTTCAGATAGGTAGTCTCTAATGACTCAAAGGAAGAAGGTGATAGGCTATCAAGATGTATATATTTCATAGCTCTTGGGATGTAAGAAATTTTTTATTTCCTTGGATAATAATGATCATAGTTTGATCCTTCCATTTGATAGCTGTGAAATTATTCAATTTCACCTGGGATGGTGACTTTCATGCTTGAATGTGAGATTTTAAGGCATTTATGAAGAGTGGAAGGTACCATTCTCATCTCATGGATCCACGGGTGTCCCAAAAGCATGTTATATAAAAGATCAACATCCACTACATGAATCAATGTATGATGAACTACATGTTCAACTACTATGGGAATGTATATCGTTCCTATCGATGGTCACTCATTATCATCATAAGCCTTTATCATGATCAAAGTAGGCCCTAGAGATGATTTTGAATAACCCAGCTTCTTGAGAAACTCGATATTTCACAAGTTTAAATCAGATCCTCCATATATAATAACGTATTGGATCTTATGGTTGGCAATGGACATTTTTATGAACAGGGGTAGTTATGATGAGGGCTTATTGGTGACATGTCTTGGGCAATAAATGTTATTTGTTGTGATGGGGAAAAATGACCCACAAAAGCTTGGAATTGATTAGTATCAATATCCCTAGGAACATTTGACTCATGTAAGATATTATTTAATATTTCCTAATGAACAAAGGAAGTCTTGAGAAGATCCATGATGGGAATATGAGTAGGAGTCTTCTCTAACTGTTGAATAATGTCATATGTTTTATTAAGAGTATTTGGAGTTTTCTTAGGGATAGTGATTATTTGAGATAAGGGAGAGGGTGAGTTTTTAGGAGGCACTCTAGGAACTATTATTTTAACATGTCTTGTGTAACTACACAATATGAAGTGGCCCTGTTAATGTTAAGGATAGGACAAGGAAGATTTGGGGGATCTCGAGGGATTTTGATCTTAATGATATTGATGTGGTGATATGGGATGGTATGGTAATCAATTTTATTAGAACTAGAGGCTTGACCTTGATACCCCAATGTTTTATTTTATTTTTTATCATGTTTTGATAGGGGATCCTAATATATTCCTATTTTTTTATTTTTAAACTTGATTAAATGGTTTTCACCTTTAATCTCTATCTCTCCTTTTTCTATGAAATCTTAGATGAAATGTCATAACTACATACACTTTTTTATAACATGCCCTTTCACATGATGATAATGACAAATTCATCTTCATGATACCAGTCAGGACGTCACTTATTGTCATCTAAAGGTTTGATTTCTAAGAGAGTTATCATATTAGCAGTAATTAATTTTTTCAAGGCCATCTCAACTGGCATACCAAAACTTGTAGGATGATATTTTCCCATTTTATTCCTTGGCTTCCCTTTTGGTGTAGTGATGCTAGAAATATTTTTATTTTTGGTAGTAGGGGAAAACTTTTGCACCATATGTACATGTTTAGAATCAATAATTCCATCCCCAGCCACATTCTTATTTTTATTAAAGATATTGGGCTTACCTCAGGAAGCATTATCCTAATTTTGATTTTGTTCATTTTAGGTATACAACTTAATAGTCCCTCTTTCAATTAGTGATTTTTCAATTTAGATCTTGTTTTCTATAATCTCATTAAATGACTTGGCACATTGTAATTTCAATTGATATTTTAATTATGGATTAAGATTATTGATGAAAATTTTGGCCAACTCTTTCTCTAGGATAGTACATCAAAAATGACTAGCTAGGCTTCTCCATCATTGTAAGAAAGATGCAAGACTCTCTTTGTTCCTTTGTTTGGTATTATAAATATCAATTATAGAAATATCATGCTCAATGTTGAAGGAAAAGTGTCTTACAAATTATGTTAATTCTTCAAATGTGGTAATGGAACTTTTAGGTAAATGCATAAACCATTATAGATAAGGTCCTATGAGACTTTTGGGAAAGATACAAAGCAATTAAGCATCATTATTGTTAGTGTGGGATATTATTTTCCTTGTATTTATTAGTATGGATCATTCCTACACTTATATTTAGTGTTATTTTGAGGTCACTTAGGTGTCATAAATGAGGTAATTAAGGTGCACATGCACATGGAAAAATTTTAGTCAAATTGGTGGGTAAAGATACCCTTACCCACCAATATTGACATATGGAGCACACAAACCATTAGGCAAAAGTCTTGTGTTCACATTGCCAATGTCTTGGTTCTATGCCTCCATTGTACCTATAAATATACCTCTTATCTAAGCTATTTATTAATGAGTTATGAATGCAATATTATTATAATTCTACTCTATTTTGATTTCAATTTCAACAATGGAGTTCTGCTTCTATTTGCTTTGCATTTATAGTTCATGTGTCCGATTCTATCAATTGGATCTTGGACAATTCCATCATGGTATCAGAGCTCTTTTTTGGTAACAAACATCATTTTGTTGTTAATTTCTTCAAATCTTGAGTATTTTTTTATTTTGTATTCTAACTAAGATTGTAAAGAAGAAACCTATAGATCTGTGTGTATCATATACAGTCCTTTCTTCTCTAATTAGTGAACTTCCTCAGTATTTATAATCATTTCAATTGTATTGGATATATAAGTAACTTTTTGTAGATCTGAAAGGAGAATTCAAGCTGGTTGGACAAAATACTAAATCATTTTTTGATAAGGAGGCAAGATTTACAAGTTATTATTTTTTCAAATCCATTTTTTATTAAAATTCACTGTTATTTTACCAACTGCAAAAAAAAATGGTAGATAATCGCTCAAAAAAATTATAGGTTTTGTGCGGCTTGGCTTCTCTTTTCATAATTTCATTAAGAATTGCAAAAATTATTGTAGTTTTACTGAGTATGAACAATTCAGGTGAAAATAAATAAAATATATTTTGATGATAGAGAAAATTTAAAGAGTTTTTTTTAATTATTTTTTTTATAAAAATAATATTATTGTGAGAAATCATATTTTAAGGAGTTATTTATCATTGTTTTTCAACACTTTATTTCATGAAGATGAAGGGTGAGGTCTAGTGTTGGTAGGTGGTCAAAACCCCTCACAAGCAGAACAAAATTTATTCTCTTTACTTAACTCACAATTTAACACTCTTGTTCTTCTCATGGACATTTTTTTGGTTGAGCTCAACATCTATTTTTTGTGATCTTGCACTGTCATTTATGTAATCATTGCACAAATTGCTCATTTGTGGATGCATTCTCAGTTAAGTCTGACATCTATTTTTTATGAGTGTGCATTGTTATTTGTGTCTTTGATGAAAAGATTTCACTCATTTTTATGCCAGCCACTTTGTGTCTATGTATATTATGCGATAGTAAATACTACATGGTATTGTGTATTCAACAACCTCAAATAGTCACTTTTTTGATGTGTGTATTACACGATGGTGAATACTACTCCAAATCATGTAATTTGACAACATCAACTATATTTTATGGTTTAATGTATGGATCTACACCTATAATTCATTGTATCTGAGTGAAGATCTACTATTTAGTATCTTATTTATAGTCTATGCCTCATCTATCCTTGGTACATGAGTTGAAGCCTCAAGAATCAACTCTATACTCATGTTTACGACTGTCTTTGGCCCTGCATGATATCTTAAAATTTGATGGGCTTTATTGTGCAAAAAAAAATTGGTCCCCATTATATATACACTAAAGTGATAATTATATATACACTAAACATAAAATACCAATTATATGTGCACTAAAGTGCTGATTATATATGTACTAAAACATAAAGTGCTAAACCTTTGTAATTGGGGGGGTTCTTTCTGATAGTTTTAGGTAGAGTTGTTGAGTGCCTTGCCTTCTCTATTACTCATTTAGTTTCTACTTGCACTGCATCATGGATCATAATTTATTTCCACTTCTCACTCCATTCAATTATCATGACTGGAAATCTCAAGTGCAAATTTTTATAAGAAGTAGAGCTTTACATAGGATAACCATGAATATGAAAATTAAACTGGAACTTAGTGTAGATAAAATTAAGTGGTATAATAGGTGTGATGAATCATATGGTCTTTTATGTTTGTCTATTTCTCCTGACTTGCTCTTTCACATTGAATCTGCTAAATCACCACATGAGATTTGAAACACTTTGGAATAACTCTTTGGGAAGCAATATGTAATGAGGGGTCATGAGATAGAGAATGAGCTCATTAGTTTGAGTCCAAGAAATTTTGACACTATAGAAGACTTTTTACCAAACTTAAATTACTTAGGTTGCAATTAAAATTGTGTGGTATAGAGAAAAAGGATGAACAATTGATCCTCTCTATTCTTTCCAAGTTAGGTCCTGACTACTCAATTTTTGTCTCTACCTTTCATGCTTTGAAACGTGCCCTAGGACCTGTATGGAGTATGCCATCCTTAGATTATTTTGCCAAAGAATTAACTAGGGAGCAATACAAATTCATCCAAATGGGTACATTGAATTCCTCCAAATCACATGCTTTGTTGAGTCATGACAAATTGAAGACTTCAATAAATAAGGAGAAGAAATAAAACAAGAAGGACCAAGAGCAATGAAAGGGTAAAAAATCAGATACTAAGTGAAAAGTATCATATAATTCCTCCTATTCATGTGGGAAATCCAAGTAAGATAGGATCACATGTGCCTATTGTAAGAGAACTGACCATGATGAAACAAAATGTATGAAAAAATATATTGATCATTTAACAAAGATGCTTGAGTACAGTTAAATCAACCTCATCATCATAGGAATATTCTAAGGCAAAAGAAAGTAGTAAGGTAAAAGGTAAGGGCAAGGCCCTTATTGTAGTAGCATCTCAACCATCCATATGGGTGATTGATTCTGGCACCTCACATCACATGGCTCCTTCACAAGACTTGTTCTCATCCTTAGAGCCATGTTTTATGTCATCTATTCTAATAGGTGATGATACTTTTGTTGAATTTTATGGGAGAGGATATGTTGAAGTTAATGATGGAACATTTGAAATGTCTTATGTGTTCCATCACTGTCAACTAATCTCTTATCTGTTTATCAAATCACGCACATTGAATCAAGAAAGCAAGTTGAGTTTACTATAGATTTTGTTGTCATTAAGGAGTTGCATAGTAATACTATAGTGGCCATTGTGAAAGCAAATCACCAATCAAGTTTGTACACCTTCTCAAATTTTTCTCTTCATTACCCTTCTACTACATTAGTCACTCATTTTGATGGAGCGAGCAAACTATGGCATGAGTGATTTGGCCATCTAAACTATCGCTACTTGGAACAACTTAGTCAACAAGATATGGTAATAGGGTTGCCTTGTGTTCATTTTTATGATGGTGTTTGTGAAGGTTGCATGCTTGGTAAACATCCTGAAGAGAAATATGACAAAGGCAAATCATAGAGAGCTACTAAAATCTTGGAGCTAATTCATAGTGATGTTTTTGGACCATTTCTAAAGCCTTCATTCAACAAGGATAGGTACATGCTTACCTTCATATATGACTTCTCTAGGTATACTTGGGTGTATTTTATTCAACAAAAGTCTGAGGTTTTTGAGCATTTTAAGGATTTCAAGGCTCTTATTGAGAAACAGTCAGGGAAAACCCTTGGAATTTTGCACATTGATAATGGTGGTGAGTATGTTAATCATCGCTTTGAGAAATTCTGTACTTCAGAAGGGATTGATTTATAATGAATAGTTCCATATATTCTTTAGTATAATGGTGTTTCAAAATGTAAGAATAGATCTTTGAAGGAAATGACAAACTGTATGATACACTTCAAATTACTTACACCACAATATTGGGCAAAAGCCATTAATTGTGCTTGTTATATCCAAAATCATGTTCCTCATAAAGAATTGAAAGGAATCACTCCTTTTGAAGCTTAGATAAATCAATAACCTAAAGTTAAGCACTTTAGAGTATTCAGATCTCTAGCTATGGCCCACATTCCTAAGATGAAAAAAAAGGCCATGGAACGTTAGAGTAGGACTTGCATATTTGTTGGGTATATAGAAGGTGTTAAGGGATATAGGCTTCTTCATCCTACCATACATGAGTTGTTCATTGAGAGGAGTGTACACTTTCAATAGGGTCCATCAGACTCCACACATGACACTTCTCCATCCTCTTTAGACTCTTTGGGATATGATGACAATTCAGATGATTCAGATCATCCAAATTAGATACCTATTGATGAAGATTCTTCTTCTAGTTTAGATGATGAGGATAGTGATAGAGATTCACCTCATTCCATTCATAGTCACATTTTTTAAGTTGAAGAATCTCCCCTTGATTCTCTAATTTTAGGTCCTCTTTGGGCTAGACAAACTCTACAGAGTGCAAGTGATTATGTTGGGAATCCATCAGATGTTAGAGAGACTCATTCACAATTTCAAGGTGTTCCACATGTTTTCATTGCTTGTGCTTCTAATCCACAATCATTTCATGAGGCATCTATCATTCTTGAGTGGGATACAACTATGCGTGAAGAGTATAGCTCCTTAATTAGGAACCACACTTGGGATATAGTACCACTTCCTAAGGGAAGGAAACTTGTTTGATATAGGTGGATCTATCAAACAAAATTTGTAGTAGATGGATCGATGGATATGTTCAAAGCATGATTGGTAGCAGAAGCATTTTTGCAAGTTCTTGGCATAGACTATACTAAAACATTTACTCCAGTTGCTAAAATGAAATCTATTGACTCACTCTTTCCATTGCCATAGCTTATCATTAGGATGTTCATCAGGTGGATGTAAAGAGTGCCTTTTTTCATGGTGACCTTGAGGAGGAGATATAAATGGAACAACCATGAGGTTTTGTGGAAAATTCTTCCTTAGTGTGTAAACTTTGGAAATCTATCTATGGCCTCAAACAGGCCCCTCGAGCTTGGAATACCAAGATAGATTCATTTCTTCTCATAGTTGGGTTCACTAGATGTAATTCTAATCCGAATGTCTACATTTTGCAACAAGATAATTCACTCTTGATTCTGGTTCTATATGTGGCTGACCTATTGATCATAGGGAGTTATTTATCCTATATTGCAATAGTGAAAACTACTCTGTATGATAGATTCTCTAGGACTAACTTGGGTTTATTATATTATTTCCTTGGTATTGAGATTTCATAGTCTAACTTAGGGATTACCATTACACAATCTAAGTATGTTCTTGATTTGCTTGCACAATTTCACATGGATGGTTGTAAGCCAGCTCTAACTCCCTTTCTTTCTAGAGTTAAACTTGAGGCTGAGTGTTCTTCTCCATTGGTTGATGCTCCCTTGTATCAAAAACTAGTTGGCAGCCTCATCTATTTGACTCACACTAAACCTGATATCTCATATGCAGTGGGAATGGTCTCTAGGTTTATACAAACACCACATGAGTTACATTGGAAAGTAGCCAAATGGATTCTCCACTACATTTAGGGTACTCAAAATTTTGGGATTCATTATGGAGCAGGCATTGATATTGACTTGATTGGATACACAGATTCAGACTAGGTTGGTGATATTCAACATCGCAAGTATACTTTAGGATATAGTTTTTCACTTAGTTCAGGACCAATTAGTTTGTCTAGCAAGAAGTAGAATGCTATTACTTTATCATCTATTGAGGCTAAATACAGATGTGTTATCGATGCTACCACTAAAGCTATTTGGCTTTAGGGGATTCTTACTGAGTTTAGTATATAGTTCAAGTGACCCACAATCATCTTTTATGATAACCAAATCACCATTTAGATCTACAAGAATCTAGTCCAACATCAATAGAACAAACACATCAAGATTCATATGGACTTCATTTAGGAGCTCATTCATGGATAGGTCATTGATCTCAAATTTTGCCAAACTACAGAGTAGATAGTTGATATCTTCACCAAACCCTTCACTAAGAGTAAGTATACTCACTTGCATGCTCTTCTTGATGTACATGCTACATCAACATCATCTTCAAGGGGGCCTTCTAGTCCTTTTCTTTTTTTCTCTCTTTTGGGGGGGGAGTTTTTTTCCTACAAGTTTTCTCCTTTTCCTCCACTTTGTGAGAGATACTTTGTACTTTGGTACCTCATCAGGCCATGTTTCTGGGACCCAATTTTGTTTACCCACCTAAGCTATGCTTAAAGGGGGTGTTAGTGTAGGTTATTATTTTCCTTGTATTTATTATTGTGGATTATTCCTACACTTGTATTTAGCTTTCTTAGGTGTTATTTTGAGGTCACTTAGGTGTCATGAATGAGGTAATTAAAGTGCACATGCACATACAAAAATTATAGTCAAATTTGTAGGTAAAGATACCCTTACCCACTAATATTGACATATGAAGCACACAAATCATTTGGCAAAAGTCTTGTGTTCACATTGGCAAATGTCTTGGCTCTATGTCTCTATTGCACCTATAAATACACCTCTCATCTAAGCTATTTTTTAATGAGTTATGAATGCAATATTATTATAATTCTACTCTATTTTGATTTTAGTCTCAACAACAGAGTTTTGCTTCTATTTGCTTCGCATTTGTAGTTCATGTGTTCGATTCTATCAGTTGGATCTTGGACATTTATGTCAATTACAAGTGACCTCATGACATGCTACATAAAATTCATGGAAATGGTTACAAGGGTCCCCTTTCCCCTTATATTTGTCAATTTTTTTAATTATTAAATGTACCAAAAAGGAAATTTGTAAAATACTCATATCTAGTGGGGATACACAGAAATATTCATATCTATACTTTGTTGCTTAAATTCAAGGATATATCTATTGAAGAATCTGCTTCATCATTTTCCACTCTTGGGAAAAGGAAGGGTTCATCATAAGATTAGAATTATTAGTTTAGATTGATTTTGGCTTTAGTGGATCAATGTTGGTGTTTATAAGGATTTTAATTATTCTCTTAAGTGACATGGGTTTATGGGCTTCAGAATGAATTTGATATGCTATTGAATTGACTTGTTGGGTGAGTTGGTCCAAATTATCCTCCAAGGTGGATCTTCTTTTATCAGCCTCAATTTCATTATTTTGAGGGGATTCTTATTCTTCATCTAATTCTTTTTCATGATTTACTAGCTCAGGATTCCCCCCATCTTAGTTTATAACATTTTGGCATGGGAGAATGTTATGTCTAGATGGTGTTTAGATCAAATGTTGTAGGAGTTTAGGATTAAATGTAAGAGGTAATTTTCCTCCCATTTCAATAAAAGAAAATTTATCAGGTAACACATAGGCACACAAAAAAATTATTTAACCATTTATTTTATTGTGAGAAATAAACCAAATAAATAAAGAGATTTAGAATGTATCGAAAAACCTAAATCATAAACTGACATTCTAGTCCTGCAAATAAACAAGTTAGGAGTTTGATTTGTGGTCTTTCGTTTATTTGTCATGTAGTAAAAGTTATTAGTAGTTTTGATAAAACACTTAAAAGTCAAAATCGCTTTTTGATTCCTCAAAATCACTTCTTCACAGTTAGGCATGATCAAAATATTCAAAATCACTTACAGAAAGGTAAAATCATAATTAATAATTCAAAATTGTAGATAGGTAATAATTAATTTTGTAGGTGATTAGTAGATGGTAACTGCACAGTTAGCTATTCAAAATCACTTATGGATTATTAAAAATCACAACTAATAATCAAAAGTGATACTGAAACTTTTAAGCAAATAGACAAATGGTTTAACCAAAATTAAAAATGGACAACATAAAGGACCAATGAGATTTAAAGCTGCAAAATTATACTAAATGCTATTAGATGTGGCTATTTCCAAAATTCTACCTATGAATAAGTAAAAGTCATTGATAATAATTCAAAATTGCTATTAACTAGAGGCGATGTAACACACACACACACACACACACACACACACACACACACACACACACACACACACACACACACACACACACACACACACACACACACACACACACACACACACACACACACACACACACACACACACACACACACACACACACACACAAAAACACACGCGTGCGCGCGCATGCACACGCACACGCACGCACGCACGTACGCACGCACACATGCACACACACACACACATATATATAAACTAAATTATATACAAAATACAAAAGGACTAAAAATCAATTATAAGATATCATTGAACTATCATTTTTTGCCAAATTAGACTATTCATAAGTATAAAATGAAAATAAAAATTATTAATTAACTATTGTCAAAATTATATATATATATATATAAACTAAACTATATACAAAATACAAAAGGACTAAAAATCAATTATAAGATATTATTGAACTATCATTTTTTGCCAAATTAGACTATTCATAAGTATAAAATGAAAATAAAAATTATTAATTAACTATTGTCGAAATCACTCATAGTATGTCAAAATCATGATTTAAAATCAAGATCACTACTTACTATAGGCAATGTTGAATAAGATGCCAAAGAGATTGATTAGGAGGTAATGATCTTATCTAGATAAAGTTTTTCCTTTTTTACTACTAGAATAAGGTCAACTAGAGATCAATAAGACTAACAAAAGACCAAATTACAATGTCTATAATTCAAATTTAATTCAAATAAAAAATGCGATGATCACAGTCAAAATTGCTAACAAAAATCAATATCACAAATTATAATAAGCAATTTTGCTTAGTATAAAAGATGTTATTGTTTTTGAAGTGGCATAGTTTTACCTTATTCCTGCAAGGTCATAAGATTAGTCATAGGGTAAAGAAACCAGAAAATCCAAAGTTATAATGCTAATTAACTAGATAAAGATTGGTGTGGAGCTTAAATCAAAATCATGACTAGAAGAAGTAAAATCACAGATGTAAATAAAAAACACGACTATGTATAAGTGATTTCAAAAAGAGTTAATAAACTTCCAAATAGACTAACTATTAATGGTTAAGTTGCATGGTCAAATCAAAATCACAACTATCAAATTCAAAATCATAGGTGCAAAATTACTAGTTGCAGATAAAAATTATGATTCTCCTAGAACATGAAAATTTTGAAATTTTGAGCCCAATTTCTTCTTAACCAGTCCTCTAAGTTGGATTTTTCACACCTCACACACACAATGGTTATTACAAAAGATGGCTCTCACTGTGGTCTCCACTATACAAGTGTAAAATTTGATCAATAAATTTAAACTTTATCACAACAAGTTATTAATCTACTAAAAATCCACCAAACATCAAAGAGAGAGAACGAGGAAGTAATTAAAATTTAATCAAAATACTCTTACCATCACCTTGTTCCCTTGAGTCTTCCCTCCAAGTTCATAAATTCTTCTCCAAGACAATTTGATTATATGATGTTGAATTGGAAGACAAGGTGGCTTCAATACTTCAAATAGATGCAAAAAATATTAATGGCTTTTATATGCAAAACAAAGATTATGGATGCAATGTGATAGAGAGTATGAAGGCTATGTGAGCTTGTGTATTTTTTAATTAGTCTAGCCAAGAAATTTTCATGGTTATTTATATGGGTGGTGGAGGGAATAAAAAAGAAATTAAAATTCCTAAGAACCCTCTAGATTTAGAGGGTTCTAAAGGAGTTGAGAGATTAGAGGAAATTTCTAGAGTTACATAACTCTAGACTTCATTAGGTATTAATGAGGATTAGATAGGGTTTTTAGATAGGAAATTCTATGGATAGGTAGGTTAAGGGGGTTAGGTAGTATATTTTTAATTTAAAATTATCAAGTGGGTAAGTGGAGATAAAATGAAATGGGATTAATAGGTTAATAGGACATTAATGTAATAAATAATGGATTAATATAATGTGGGGTGTGTATAAAAGTTAGTATGGTGTGAAAAATATATAGTGGGAAGGGGGAATAGATTATTAATTAGGAAAATGGTTATTTATTTTAAACTGAATTAGTCAAGATAATTGGCAAGGTTAGTTGAATGATTAAGGTGAGAAGATTTAGATGCATACAACGTGAGCTTTTGATTCACTTCAGGAATCACTATGAAACTTTTTTGCCACACAAAACCTTAGCTCAGTAGATAAAAAGGCAAAGTGAAATCATGAAATAAAATGGGGTCAATGGTTGAAGTTGGGCGTGACCTAAAAACTCCCTATGTTGAGCACTGCCTACATACGGATACTTTGAAGATTGATCAAACTCCATGTTGTTCTCCCAAGCTGTAGTGGTGTGTACAAAAATTATGTAAGATGTTATATGCTAGTACAATCTTGGTGTGATTAAGTACTTCAACCATGACTTGTGATCTTGAATATATATTCAAACTTTAGGTCTGGGCTACTAGGCTTGTATGTAATCAAAATTGAGAGAAATTGAGAAATTGCTCTCAATGTGTAATTAGAATTATGGTGTTTTTCAATATGAAATCCTCTGGTGTGAAAAATGGATTGAAATGTGATTTTATAGGAGTCTTTTAATAATTCCTTTGAATGAAGATTATAAAAATCATAGGATAACCTTTTCATTACTTCAAATTTTGAAAAATTGTAGTTATTTGGCAGGAAGACAATAGTGGTGAGTTGGACAACATAGCAGTGCATTTTTGTCCAATGGCATCCTATTGTCTAATGGAGATAAATAGAGGTGCTAAAGATCAAGGATACCCTTAGTGTGGACTTCGACCATTTTCATAATAAATGTGGACATTCTAAACTAGTTTGGGTTTTCTTGAAATAATAAGTCTTCTATGAAAATGTGAAGGAAAGTGATCACAAAGGCCCTGCATAGGTCATGAGCTAAGTTATCAAAAAGGGTGGTCACAAGTAAATTATTTTTATTAAATGTTAAATTGTGTGTCTATAGGATACAAGTAAAATGAAACTTTTTAAAAAATTTAATGATTGTATGAGAATATAAATTATTGTATGGCTAAATAAGTGAAGGTATAAAACTATCATTTTTTTATCTACATAAGTTTCTTTAACATGCAAAAAAGATAAACTAAATCTAGTATACAAGTTTCACTTTTTCTAGCTCTTGGGTGTGTGTATATGTATGTTTGTGCTTATATGATGAATATAGGTTGAGGGGAAAATTAAAAATCTAATAACTTTGTGTGATTTTGCCTAATGATAAAGTTCTCTCAATCTACCCTAGATTGAGTGCAAAACTACGTTCTTTAGAGATTTAATATGCAACTGAAAACTAAAGAAAGCTAAACTATCCCTTTTTTGTGCAAAAGAAGATAGAGGGAGATATTTATTTTTATTTTATTTTGTGATTTTATAAATATGGTCTATGTACTTAATTAAAAAACTAATTTAATATATTATAATAAACCAAACAAGACTGAAAATAAGTTTTTCAACCTAATCAATGGTGAGACTAAATGAAGGTGAAGAAATAATTATTTTGTATATAAGATCCTCAAGTAGCTATCTCATTTGCTTATTATCAACCTCATGAAATCTCCAACAAAAGGATGAAAAAAGAATAGAAGCAATTGGACTATGGCTGGACTGATTCATTATCAATACATTTAATTCCCTTCTCCAAACTTGTATGCGATGACACTATTATGACTATAGATTGAGATAAATTTTATCCAAAAATAAAAATAAGAAGTCTAGGGCTTTGTAAAAACATAAAAATATTCAATCTTTGGTACAAATTTTTGATCCAAAAACATTAGAAAAGTGAGATACTTGTAAATAAGGAGAGCAGGTTGTATGTGGGAGTTAATTAAAACTTGACTGTGAACTTGGTCCATTTAACTTAACAAGGAATGATAAAATATGATTATCAGTGAGATGGACAATATTGAAGGTGAAACCCAATTAAAATAATAAAAAAACATAACTGGAAGCATACAAAACACACAAAAATTGAAGTCTCGAATGGTAATTTTAAAAATGTGCATACTGTGATGAAATCATCAATGTTTGCGAGTGGTGGAAATAGAACCATCATGGAGGTTCATAAAACCACCACTCTAAAATCCAAAATCATCACGACAAATATGAAACTCCCATGATAGTTAAATTTATACCACAATGGTTTATGGAACCAACATTGATAGTTATGGTTTCAATGTAGTGGTTTTGTCATTGAGTGTATATTTTTAAAATTTGAAATAAATTATTAAAAAAGGGAATTTAATAGTTGTAAAGAACTAGAAAGAGGTAAAAGCTAACAAAATATAGAGAGGTCTATGTTTAAGCATATTTAGTTTAAGATCCTTGCATCATTATTAGATTTTTCATATAAAATTGCACTATGTAAAATTTAGGTACATACATATTACCCCCTCAAAAGACACCACACAATAAATTGGTGAGGGTGTTTTATCGATTAGTGGCACATTGAAAGGAAAAGGAGAGTTAGGAAGTTTAACTTAATTACCTACGCATCACAATGAATCCAATCAAGGCTCTCTCATGACTTATAAACAAATAATTAGAATAAAGAGTAGTTTAACGAGAAACCAAAAAATATTCTAATTAATCAAAATAAAGACAAGTCTACTTACTATGTATGTGGTGATGAATATACTACTTGAACTAAAAAAATCACATACCAATTGATTTCTTTCAAAATGATGAAGTTATTGTAGAGTTAATGGGACTTTGAGATGGCATCCCACTAGGGGATCACACAAATATTTTTGAAATCAACCTAAACATGTCAAAATATTTTTTGGATTAGGAAGAGTTCCTTGGCCAAAAATAATTTAAAAATAAAAAGAAGAAAAAAAATTGAAGTCCCCTAGTGAAAACTTCTATGAGGTGCTATTGGACAAAAAAAATCAAAATCAAGAAAATAAATACGACTCTATTGGTGAAGACCTTTGTAAGGTACTAATAGACAAGTAACTCAACCTTCCTCCTATTTCAACACAACTACAAGATGAATCTAAATCACTTGTTGAGGAAATTATTGATGTCAAGATTGGAACAAACGATAATTCTAAGACCATTAAACTTGGAACTACTCTTAGTCCTGAGGAACGAGAAAAAAAATTACCCTCCCAAAATAATTTTTAGACATCTTTGCTTGGTCATATGCAAATATGTTCATATTGGATTCATCCCTTGTGGTGCACCAACCTATTGTACATGAAGTTGCTAAATTAGTTAAACAAAAACTAAGAAAGATTCATCTTAGGTGGCCCTTCTCGTCAAATAATAATTACAAAAACTCTTAGATTTTGTGTTTATGTGACCAATCAAATGATTTAAATGGATATTCAACATTATTCTTATCAATAATAAACCTATAAAACATGATTGAAAAGGTTAGTTTTATAGTTAGTATGAAAACTAAATCAATTGAAACATACTACTAACTTAGGCATGGTACTCTGCCTAATCAAGACAAAGAAGATGATAAATAAACAAGAAATTACACACTAATGGTTATACCTATCCTTGCAATCTCCTTTTTGAAAAGAGTGATGGTGCTCAAATGTAGTGCAACAAGGTTTATATAGTGAACATGGGCAATATGGTAATGTAACCCCTTACTAACCTGATGATTTGATGATGCATGATGGAGGTAACTAAATATTTTATGAGGCTATTTGAAAAACACTTCATTGTGTATTTAAAACTTTGTTGGAATGAGGAGAGGGCTCCTCAATTTATGAGATTTTCAAATCAATGTGGACCATTGATCCAAGATGGAGATCAATGGATAAGGATCAATCCTACAAAGAGAGGAAAGTATTAAATGTTATGACATGAAGTGTCTAAGTGCTTGTAATGAGATCCATTCATGAGTATTTAGAGTGTGTAAGTGCATGTCATAGACATTGGTTTCACTCTTTTCACCTTACATTAAACTTACCTTGTGAAGAACACATTTGACTTTTGGAAAATGATATTTAATTATCAAGTGGGTACTTTGATGACATCACAAGTTTGAAATGGAAAATAGGATTTATTAATTTATGGAAAATAGTAATTGTGCATTCCATATTTTTTAATTATTGATGATATTAGCTAATTAATAAACATTAATTAACTAATGTGATGTGAATGAGAATTTGTGGGAATGGATGTGATTATGGAAGAAGAGATTAAGTGAATAGTGATTGGACTAGAGGTTTTAGTGTGAATAGAAGTATTATTAGGGATGAAAGGATTATGTTAATATGGATTAGTAAGATAGTTAAAATTGACACAAAATGTCTGATTTTAAGTGTCTACATTTTACCCCTCTTTTAAATGACATTGTGAGAGATGATGGGTGGAGTAATGACTTTTTAAAGAAATAAGAACCTAAAAAAAGTTGGATGAAAATTAGATGATGATGATGGAATAATGTGATGGATGATGCCCCTTGATAGGAAATGTAGGGATGAATAGATGTAGATGGGCTCTTGAAAAGGAGAATAAGAAGATAGAATGGAAGAAACAATGGATGGGTGATGAAGAAATGGGTTGGGATGTAGGATGTCATGATGATTGGATGAGATTAACTTGTAGACAAGATTAATTTGTTCAAGTTAATGCTCTCACACTTAGATTTTTGATGATGATGTATAATTTTTCCCTAAGTAAAGAATATTTTGGGAAGGATACATCCTAAGAAAACATGCACACTTTAATTTTTTTCAAGTAGGGTAGATATGGGAGAAATATACTAATAAAGTTACAAGCTTGAATTCCTAAGCAGGGTAGATTTAGGAATGATCTGTCCTGATGATGAAGTTACAGGCTTGATTTCCCCCAAATAAGGTGAAAGTTACAATATTGGATTAGATGGATGATCGATTAACTGATTTATTTATTTATTTACAAACATAGATCAAGGATTTAACCTATTTCATGGATTAAGGATGAGATGATTAGGTTGAAGGATGACAAGAAGGTGATAGATTGATTCAACCACATGTGTAGATGGTACAAAAACCAATCAAAAGATGAAGCAATCATGAAAAACTAAGCATATAAGGATTCCCTAATGGATGAAATAATGATTTGATAAATTTCAAATTAGATATGGGACATGACAAAGTGATGTTTGCACATGTGGGCCATAAGGATGATTATTAGTTTTGTATAGTTAATTATAAGAAATGGATAATGGAAATAAGAATGAGAATGGTGAACGGTGGTGCCCATAGCCGAGCTAACCTTATAAATTCCATGTGACTAAGTGTTGCCTATATAGTCAAAATAGACCTCAAGCCATTGTATCTCTCTCGAAAAGGGAGGGATATGACAATAAATGATTAAGAATGGATGATGATCAGATGTTGACAAATGTCAAAGAGGGATGAAATGATTTAATTTGAAAATATGATTCTTTCAAGGGGATTAATTGCTATTTTATCATATCTCCACATATATTTTACAACTTGAATTTTTATTTTGTACACGACAATATGCACCATGATATAAAACACCATGATGACATAGCCATAGTGTGTGTAGGGATGAACCCTTGAAACAATAGATTAAAGACAAAAATGCACCATGATATGGAAAAATTAAGATGGCATTATTATCATATGTCATTTAATGAATGCAAGTACAATCACATGACATGATGCATCATGATATAAAAAAAACATGATGACATTTTTGGTACACTTAGAGTGAGTCAATATACAACATGAAAATTATGCAAACACACACAAACACACACACACACACACACTTAAAAATAAAAGAAATAGAAATAATCTTGTCATTAATCATGTCAAAATCCATATGTAAAGGCTCAATGATGATTAAAATTGGATGGTGTTACAAAGTAAGGATACATGCAAGGAGATGGATTGGGAATAAAATATTCCAAAATAAGCTACATGATTTTATCCACCCCAAATAGGGTGAAAGTTACGTGCTTGGATTGATGATTAGAAAATGATCAAGGGCTGTTGACTGAATTTAGGACAAGAAAAATGTTTTTAGATTTTTTGGATTTATGTCTCTTTTGGATATTTGTGGACTTTTTATGATTTTTATGGATTTTGTGATTTTCTAATGTTTTTGAATTTTTTGGATTATTTGATGTTTTTGTATTTTTATAGGATAAGTATATACAAATGGATCACTAGAAAAGGGAAAAAATGTTCTAGCATTGGGAATGTGGAAAGTGATGTGAGATGAAGGATATATTTAGAATGATGTTGGATGAGGGACTATAAAGAATGAATTAGGGATTTTCAAGGACCATGTCATGTGGGAACCAAGTGTCCAGTCATCAAAGTATCCTTTGGACGATATGCCAAGATTTTTCCCAAGAAAAGGCTCCAAACATCTTCCACTTATTTATTAAAGGCCAAGATGGAAGAATATATGGTCATGATAGGATGAATTTAGATGGATACAAGATGAAGATTTAGATAGGATTGGATGGCCAAAATGGATTCAATGGAATGTATCATATGGGTGGGTAGGGTGAAGGATTTATATGGGGATGGGGCTGCCCCCAAGTGTTGAGGTATTTATAGAGAAAAAATTATTTTCACGTGATGCAAGAAACTTGGTTTTCATCATGGTACTTACACAAATATCCATAAGCATGTTTTTCACCATTGGATGGATTATTTCTATTTTTATTTTTATTATTATTTTTTGGTTGGCATCTCAACTCAATGGAGGATTATGAGATGCATAATTCTAACCCTTTGTGAACTTCAAGTATGTGCTCTAGAGATTTATCGTGAACTTTATTGATTTATAGATTGGCTTTGTCCAAATTGATTAGGATGTTATCATAACCCCTACAAAATAGGGTGTTACCAATAAGGGTGAAGCAAAAGTTGTATTGAATGAAGGATGTTTGTTGTTTGCATGAAGGATTTGTAAGTTGAATGTGATCATGATGTGAAGGGGGATTGGGACTAACAACCTCACATACCATGAGATAAAGAATATCTTCCAATTGGATGTTTTAGGGATTTTATGATGTACTAATTATTTTTGCCTAGTTTTTATTTTTATTTTGATCTGATAGACCTCAAAAATCTTGTCACTAAGATACTTAGATTTGGAATTTTTGGCTTTTTATTTTGATCATCTTGTAGTGCCTCAAACAAGATTTCACTAAGGGACTTTTCTTTTGAATTTATATGACTTTGACTTTGATTACTCCATAGGCCTAAAACAAGGTTTCACTAGGGTATGTTGATTTTGGATTTAAATTTGTTGGATTGTCTTATAGTGCCTCAAAAAAGGTTTCATTATGGGATCCTAATTGTGGATTTTGATTTGATAGATTATTGGATTCATCTTGATTGAGGAATACTTTGTGTTCCCTAGGATGTGCCAATGCAACTTTATGCTCTTTGGTTGGATGCCAATCATAAATTCTACCATTATTTAATTATTATGGAAGAAGGCTGAAAGTAAGTGATTGTGTTGGTCCCAATCGATGCGTACGAGAGATCAAATTTTAGGATGGTGGAAAACATTAATGGTATTGATAAAAGGATGCGTGGTAGCATGGTTCTCATAGGGACTATGAATGAAACATGTGTATATGTTAGATGAAGCTTCCTCAAAAACTATGAAAGTATCACTAACACCTTTATGTTTATGAGTTGATGGATTATAGCCAATGTTGTGATAACATTTATGTACTTAGATATGCACTAGTTTGATGATTACTTACTCATGAAGGCCAAGAAATTTACCTTTGTAGTTAATGATTTAGAGGATTTTACTTGCTATAATATATTTATGACTTTAAAAATAAGTTGTGGGGGTGTCCCTAAATAAGCATGAATAATTACTGCCATTGAGTTCCTCATCTGCATGAAGGCCAAATTGGATAAATGATGTTTTACCAAACTGATAGGATGTTGATATTGATTTATTATTAATGTTGGGCTTGCCTAAATGGAAGGCACTTTGATGCTTGTTGTCTATACGTACCATTGTCATTTAGAGCATGCAATATTGGGTGTTGGACGATTTATTATGTGATGGGATATGGATGAATAGGACAAGGATACCATTGTCAAAGATAGGTTCATCCAAGATTGGTGGTTCATTAAAGACAGGTGGTTGATCAAGGATAATTTGGACAAAAATAAACTAACCAAGGATGGGTGATTAGTGAAGTGATGGTTCATCAAATATAATATCATCAAATATGGGTCCTTCATCAAACATGGGTTCACCAAAAATGGTTTATGATTGGTTAAATATGATTCAACAAACATGTCAAAGATGAGTTCATTATCTTGACCTTTACTTTGAAGTGGATGAGTTTGATTGCGGTTGGTAAGGGATATTGACATATACCTAATGGATGATTATCAGACTTAGATATACCTAGTTATTTCATAAAAAAATATCCTTATAATGATGATGGTAGAATATGATTGGATTATTGGATTTGTTGTGGCTCCAAGGCCAATGGGTTTTGGATAGCAGATTGTTTGATGTTTATGACTTAGGGTAATTAGATGTTGGACTAGTGGATAAATGATCACAAAATGATGATATAAGGGATACCAATTGGCTCATTTTTAGGATTAAGTCATTCATTTATTGATGTTGGGATGGTGATGCTAGAGCAATATTAAAATTATGAGATGCCATGCTTCTAAATGGGATTTGATGTAGGATTGGTCGATGTGATGTTTGATTAGATTGTTTGATGTGATTAAATTTAGATTGAATTTTGAATTCAATTTAGATGGAAGAAAATACGGATGTTGTGATTTTATCTTTCCCAATCGATAGGTGTGGGATATTGAATGGAAAGACAAGGATACGATTTGAATTTGGATGTTCAATTGATACGACTTGGTAAAAATAGACCTGATTAAACTTTGTTTCAATGTTTGAATTTAAAATTGGATTAGACTTGGTTAAAGTGGACTTGATTGGACTTTTTCAAAGTTGACTAGGTTTGCCTTGGATTTGGTAAAAGTTAATAAGATTTAATTAATTGGACTTGGTCAAAGTTGACCAAATTTGACTTGAACTTAGACAAAGTTGATCAAATTTGACTTGATTGTACTAGTAAAATTTGAACAAATTTGATTTTTTTTATTTTGAGAGTTGACTTTGAAATATTTTGAATTTGAATAAGTTTAATTGATTTGATTACAAAGTTTGAAATTTACTTAATGTTAGAAGATTGACTTCAAAATATTTGACCTAGTTTTACTTGATTTGTCTCAATTTGGAAAAGGTGGACCAAATTGTAAAATTTATTTGAAATTAGATATTGGCCCAAATGGACTTTATTGGATTTTGGACATGGTCTAAATTAGATAGAATAATGGTATTATACAAACATCATAATGTTATAATAGGATAGAATGAGTTTTGATTTTGGTAGAGTAACAACTTATCACATAACATTTATAATTGGAATGCGATGATGTTGGACTTAGGTAAATTGGAATTTGTTTGACATGTATAGGTTTGACACACAAATATGGATATGAATGAAAAAAAATCAAGAACATAAGTACAAACCCTGTGCTTAATGGTAAAATAGATGTGTAACTAATATATATCCCACATATCTAGCTCACAAGAAGTGGGAACATGTTAATCTCTTAACCCTCACTTCAAGTGGTATGTGTGAGATCTCATGGGAGGTCGGTTTCCCTTGCACTACAAATGGTTTTAAACCAAATGGTTTTAAGCAAGGAAAGAACATACTTATCTAGGTACATCCCCTATATACCTTATGGTATGTTGGGGTCCAAATATGTGGAAGAAAAACATTAATAGGAATTCATGAGGGGGTTTATTCCCTTCATGACCACTCCAACCATAATATTCTAATGGAGTGCCACCATAAATTAAGCCTCGAGAGTGATGTATAATAGATTAATGTTAGATATAACCCTTTATATTCATGAATTATGCTTAAAACACACAACCGCTTAGTTCTTACAAAACTTACTCTCAATTTATATCCCCTACTAGAACATGGGGTTGGTATGTATACTAAGGGATGAAATCCTAGTCATCATGCCCTAAGGACTCGTATATGGTGATGAAATCAAATTCTCATAGCCAAAATAAAAAGGAAGATTCACTATTTTTGATCCTTAGTATCCCAAAATTGGGCAAGAGGAGAGCGTACATAGAATCTCTTCAGGAAAGGAAAAAGTAACCTATCTGATTTTGGCCACCCAAGGTCTCACAAGTGGGAAAGGGGAGAACATACACATGCTAATCCACTCAAAAACAAAACAATACACTCAAGAAAATGAAAATACAAGTATTTTTTAGAACACTAAATTCAAATGTGGATTCATTTTAGGTACACCAAAGTAATGTGTTTGTTTTTAAAATAACCACTTTAAATCATGAAACCTAAAAGAAAAAGTTAGTGTTTGGATTTGTGGCCCTTAAAAATTGAAAGGAAGTTAAAATGATGGTTTTTAAAGTCTTAAGAAATAGTCACAAGGTGATTCTACCATTTAGCAAGGTGATTTCACCAATTCTGGGAGCAATACCACTAATTTATAGATACAAAAATGTAGAAACAAAACACTGATGATTCCACCATTAGAGTAATCAAATCTACCGATTATCAATTCCATATCATTATTAGACAATGTCATTATGCTATTTCTAAGAAAACATAGATAAAATGAAAACAAAAATGATTTCAATATTTAGAGCTAGGATTCCATTTTTTTCAAATATAATATTGTCGAAATGAAGAAAACAGACAAAAAGTTGAAAATATAATTTTTGATACTTAGGCATTTTTTTTGATATGCAAGTCAATCTCGTTGATTCAAAAGCATATTTTACAATTTGGATGATAAATTAAAACATTTATATAAAACCACAATATGTAGAAACCCAAAGGAAAACTTATCATTTTGAAGTATGATTTCATTGATTCTGATGATGATTTTACCATCCTTAAAAACATAGAATAATAGAAATAGAAAGGAAATAATATCACCAATTAATAGGGTGATCCTTCCATTTCCAATAATGATATTTATGTTAAATATAAACATAAACAAATAAGCAAAAATGTTGCTACCAAAATATAGGGTGATATAGTTATTATTAGGAAATGATTCCACCAATTAGCATAACATTTCAGTCGCTAACCTAGGAAAGGAAATTAGAGAAATTTTGAAGAAAAATATATGATTAAGATTAATCTTGAGCTAATTTCGAACTTAAAATATGAATGTGATGTTTCAAAGCAAAATGTGAGGTTTTAGTCCCACTATGCATGCCATATGTAACACACAATTACAAAGGGTTAGTTTTACAGTTAGTATGAAACCAAAATTAATTGAAACATACTGCTAACGTAGGTATAGTTTTATGATTAAGCAAGATGAAAAAGATGGAAAAAAACAAGAAGGTAAAAAACCAATGGTTATACCTATCCTTGTAATCTCTTGGTTGAAAAGAGTGATGGTGATGAAATATAGTTTCAAAAGGTTTTTATAGTGCACATTGGAAATATGATAATATAACCCCTTGCTAACTTGATGATTTGATGATGTGTGATGGAGGTGATTGAAGCATTTGTGAGGTTGTTTTAATAAAAGTGTATTGAAATCCTTATTGGAATGAGGAGAGGATGTTAACAAAAATATTATACTAAGAGGGGGGGTGAATCAGTATAAGATAACCTTTTAATCTTTTCAATTTAATCAACCACAACAACCATAAGCATTCAATATCTAAAAATTAATAACACAAGAGAACACACAATTTACGTGGAAACCCTTTCAGGAAAAAACCATGGAAAAATATTGCTTTTATATATAAATAACTCTTTTACAATGTTTGTAGGCACCAACCTACTAGAGACACCAATCCCCAAACCAAGCACCAACCTGGTCAAATTGTGAGCACCCACCCACTAGAGACACTGATCCCTTTTCCCAAGCACCAACCTAGCCAATTTGTGAGCACCAACCCACAAGATCACTAACCCCTAGACTATGAGGCACTGACCCCAAGCCAAATCGATTCCACTGTCTATGATTGCTTCTTCAATTTGAATGATTGATTTACTTCTCTTACACTTTCTCTCTCACTGATTTTATTATATACTTTCTACTATCCTCTCTTTCACAATTCTCAAATGATATTCTTCATTAAAATAAATCTACCCTTCACACTTCTTTACTTAAGATATATTTTATTTCATTTTTTGCTCTTCCTCTCTTCCTTCTCTCTCACACTTATATGATATTCATTTAAATTGAATTCTTGTAATACTTCCACATCTCTTCCCCCTTATATAGCCTTTAAAGGATGTGTCACATCCAAGAGGTACCTGTGCACCAAGATATGTGACCATTGACATTTTTGTCAACAATTCTATTGACATTTCTGTCAATAATTCCGTTAACATTTTTGTTCATTTCTAGCAATAATTCCAATCACTTTTGACAACACTTCCAACAAGAATTCCATTCATTTTTAGTAACAATTTTGTTTGACATTTCCATTCATATCCATTACAATTCCTTTGACATTAATGATAATTATTCCAACAATATCCCTCTTTGTCACTGATGGAAATCGCCATGAATTAGTATACGAACTCCCCCTTATTGTGGTTCTCCTCCTTTGATTTCCTTGTCTTCAATTCTCCCTCTTTGACATCAATGACAAAGAGTTATCCATGGTTCTCCTCTTATTGTAGTGTTCCCCTTTTCTTTTCTCTCTCCCCCTTTGACATCAAAGGCAAAGGGTTATACAAACTCTCACAATCTCATCCATATATAGCCTTCTTAATCCTTGGCCCTGAAAAATTACTCACAAATTTGATCCTTAACTCATCTCCCACAAGAAACAAGTTCATACTTCACATTCTGCTCAAGAGTCCTGAGTTAGATACCCCTAACTCCATGTTCCTCCTAATCACACCACTTGAAGCCACAAACCAAAAGATAACAACAAAAACATGCACTACTTCTCACAAGATCGACATACCTTGTTTGAATACACCTTCACCCTTGCATAAGCTACCGACTTCATATCAATATCTGAACTTATTGGACCCAAGAGACTTCTTTCAAAGATCAATACACCTTCTCATATGAAGCTCACCTCTATTACTGATTTGATCATCAATAACATGATCAAAGCAATTAGACTTACCTTCATGACTTTCTTGTCATGTGACATACCCAAGACCCAACATGCATCCACCATACTTCCTTTTTATGTAAAGTGTCTTCTTGAAGCTTAGAAGAGATACCCCATACAAAGGGTCCTAGAACAAAGTGAACCCAAAATATGCCTACATCTCCTATGGTACTTCCTTGATCCTCTTGCATCCATGAGACTAATTTATTTCTCTTACAATCCATTTAGGCATATCTAACTTCTTTGGCTCACTAACCTCAACATCCATGATGTTGTTCATTTTCTCAACTCTTACAACTATCTTACCTTCAAATACACTATCATTAGTAGTTAATAATAGGGAATCTTGACAAGGCTCATGCTCAAATGTAATAAGAGATTCTCTTTGATTTTCAAGATACTTAGGACTAATATTCATTGTCTTTTTTATAACTCCTGATAACAAGAGTTCCACATAGTCCTTCCTATCTGATTCTTTTTCCATTGTATCAAGTAATGTATTCTCACTCTTAGTCTTAAGTCTCCAAACCTAGGTTTTTCCCTTCTCATACCTTCTAGGGGATCTATAGCCTTTGGCATACTTTTAATATCTCTTTACTCCATTTGGACATAATTAAACAATATGGCCAACCTTATGACAACAAAAGCAAGCAACATTTCTCATACCTTTTGATTGAAGGTGACTGAGATCTCCCTTTAACTAATTTTTTCTCCTCAAACAATATCTTACCCTATGACCAACATGATGAAAAATAAAACAATGGCCATGAAAAAAATTGGAAAACCTAAAAGCATTTGGCTGCCTAATTGGCTTCTTCAACTTGCCCTTAAAACTTGCATCCTTCTCACCTTGGAATGATATCACATGATCTTTCTCAACCTTGCTTATGAGACTCTCATGCTTATCCTTCAAAGAACCTAACTCAACCTTCAACTGATTACACTCTTCTTCTCTTGATTTCAAACTTGAATATGCAACCTCTAGTTTATTATTAAGATCCTAAATAGACATCTTATCTTCTTTTGCTTCTAAAGCCAATTTAGACTCCAAGATACATCCCTATTCCCTAAGAGCCTTGACCATAGATTTTAGCTCTTGATTCTCCTTCCTTAGCTAATTGGCCATCTTATTATTTTGAGATCTACTTTCTAGTGGTTAGACTATTTATAAAGGAAATTGCTTTGATACCAATTGTTAAGCACATGCTTCTACTAAGAGGGGGCATGAATCAGTATAAGATAACCTTTTAATCTTTTCAATTTAATTGACCACAACAACCATAAGCATTCAAGATCTAACAATTAATAATATAAGAGAACACATGATTTATGTAGAAACCATTTCAATATAAAACCATGACAAAATATTTATTTTATATATAAATAAATCTTTTACAATATTTTCAAGTCCTAACCTACTGGAGATGCCAATCATCAAACCAAACACCAACTCGGTCAAATTATGAGCACCCACCCACTAGAGACACCGATCCCATTTGTTAAGCACCAACCTAGCCAATTCATGAGCACTAAACCATAAGAGCACCAACCCCTAGATTATGAGAAGAATTAGTCTTCAAAACATTTACACTTTTTATGTTGTAATTTATGAGTTATCAAAACAATATAATAACTAGCAACACAATAAGAATCATGTGAATGAGAAAAATACATAACACAAAACACCTATTTGAGTGGGAAACCCTCAAGGGAAATAAAACCCAATGATGATGAAAATGGACTACTTTCCTATAATTCAAACATCAATATTTAGTGAATCACCAACTTCACTTGGAGCACCAACGCCAACTAGCCAAACATCAACTTGATTGGGCTTTAACAAACACCCACTTACAATGAGGCACCAACCCCCTAGATGACTCAACACCAAATCAGTCACATCATACCTTTGATCACCTTCATAACCCTTTATTTCTCATACAATATATTATGATCTCCATCATCAGCTCTTCACACACACCGATCCTTCTCAAACTGATCTCTAGCCTTCTTCACTCAATTAACCCTCTTATTGACTAGGTTAGGTCATATGACCTTGATAATCACTTTTATTAACCCTATAATATATTCATGATGGTTTATTTTTACATAATAATGGTCTAAAATACCTCTTTTATCTCCTCAAATTTGTGTCTCATTTGCTTCAACACCTATTTTCTCAACCTAGACAATTAGACCTATAGGGCCTTGTTCTTATACTAGGTTCTTATTCATACACCTCTTGTTCAAACACACATACTTCACCACTTAGTTTTTCATTTTAATGGGACTTAGGTCATGTAACAAAAATTTGTCAGGAATCTAGAACAACAAACATGCTCTGATACCACTTGTCAGGATACGAAACACCGGAAGCATACAATTGATTACCAAATACCAAGCAACTTAATATGCGGAAATAACCAGATTCACCAAGTAACTAGAATTCAGAATAACACAGCATATGAGAGACAATACACAACTTGTATTAACACTTTATACAGAAAAGAATACAATAAAGAAGATGCCACTTCTTCTCCACCACCTTACAGAGGTTTCCCACACCTCAAGTGAACAGTAATTCTTCTCCCCAAAGCTCTCCCTCTCACAGGTCCCAACACCCAACTCAACTACAGAGTTGGTGTTCACCTCCTGTGCTCCACGCACAACACAAGTGCTCCACGCACTCCACAAGCACTCCACGTGCTCCACAAGTAATCAAAGTACTTCAAGTAGATCTCCCATGAATTTGCAACAACCTGCAATTCAACAGACCATACTTATGGAAGGAACTCCCTTGCCTTCCTCTCTTGCTCTATCCGAGTACACACCTGTACTCCAAGTAGATCCTGCCTGATACTGCTCCCTGTTGTGTTGCTGTCTATATGACCTTGCACACTTGCAAATCAAACAACGGTTCTGCTCACCTGTGAACCTCGACCTTGCACACACATACACCTGCAGATCAACGATCTTACTTACCATGTAGATCTCCTATATAGGCCATGCAACTGTGACCAAGATCCTACACTCTTGAAGAACCCAGCTGGCTCTCCAATCCAGCACCAACACACCTGGTACTGAGGCACTAGGAGGAACGCACCATTGCTCTACCTCACACACAGAAGGAGCTTATAATTATGCTCTCTTACTCCCTAGCACACTTTTCCAATACAACCATGAGTCTATTATATAGATCTCATCCAAACAATAATTAGACATCTAATTACAATAATTAGATCCGCAGCTATGAGTCTAAAATTAGCACTCATCATGCAAACACTTGGTTCGTTAGCTAACTGTCCATAATTAGCTCGCAGTCGAACCACACAGGCGACCGACGTCGGTCCTTGTCTGCCTGGAGGTGACCGACGTCGGCCGATATATGACCGACGTCGGTTGCTTCCCTTTGCTATCCTGCCGACGTAGGCTGATCAGGCCGACCCTAACTTCTCTGCAACTCAGCAACCTTCAGCAACCTCCTCTCCTATTTGCATCAGTGAAGCTTTTATCTCCACAATCCTAACAAAATTAACCAATAATTACAATAGGTTGGTCATAGCATATAGGACCAAAAACCCCTTTTAGGCCTTCATTAGCACACATTACTCTTTAAACATCTTGAAATAGTCTTAGACTCTTCTCATGATAGGGAAACATCATATTTAAATTTAATATACCCATAAAAATATAATATTATATCCATAACACCTTTTAGCTCCAACCACCACTTGAACCACACCATTAACACTATTCATAATAAGGCCTATGTATACCCAAAAACTCTGTATTAAATAACTGAACCAAAAGCCACAATATTATCAAAAAATCATGGTAAAAAATCATATTAATATAATCCTAATGACCTTATATTAATAATCATGTGCATTTTATCTCATAACTTAAGGAAAAAGTACTCAAATCCTTATTTGCAAGTAGTCCACTCAGAACTGCCAATTGGTCTCAAAACACCATCATGGAAACAATGACTTATAAAATTTGTAGAATCACTTTAATATACTCAAAATTAATTAATATGATCCTAAAACATCCCAATAACAATTTAAAACAAATTTATTATAATATTTGATAGCAATATTGGTTTTACAGATCAATCTCATGTCTTCACTGTACACAGATCTCACTGAGTTAGACAAGTCAATTTGAGAAAAAAATTGTGCTATATACAACCATATCCAAATATTATATCAAATATGGACATGTGTTACAAGTTTTTAATAAAAAAATTCATGTATTTGGATCCATCCCTAATCCATGACAACATATCCCTAATCTCATTCCCACTTTTGCCTAGTTTTTCTCACTATCTGCACCATTAGGCCTTTTAGCAATAGGTCAACTTGCATGATCAGTTTAGCACATTTAAATTATATAACTTACTCATAAAAAACCATGGTAATAATATATAAGTCTCAAGCTTCAACCTCCATCCATTTATCAACTTTGACTCGGTCAACCCTACCTGTTATAACAAATTTCTGAGAAATAAGGCTTTTCTTATAGGCTTCACTCACTCACATGACAAACCAATGCCACCTAGAAATACCTGGGAGATTCCATTAAATTATCCAATCATAAAAATATGTCATCCAATCCATTCTGATCCATTTCCATCAAGATCTTCCATATCGGGTTAAAGTCAGGGTTTTAGAGAGGTTTAAACCACTTTACAATCTTAACAATCATTCATAAAGCTTAGGCCCTTAATCTAGAAACCAATGCTTGAAAATTTGAGATAGGACCCTTAACCATATACCATGAATGTATTAAGTTCTCATGCATAGGTTAAACATCTTGATGATTACATGAAAGTTCTTCTAAGGCTGAGAATCCTTTATTCTGTGCACATAGGAAACCTTAAAACCACATTCCATGCATTTTCTTGCATACTTTGACCTTAGACTTGGTCAACATACCTAAAACAACATGACATACCTATTTAAATTCTCATATGTCCATGATTACCTTAAAAATTGATCTTGATACCCCATTAGGCCACCATCTTTTTCTTTGCTCTCTAAGCTTTTGATCTATATTAGGCCTTAAAATAGTCTAGCTATTGTCCAAGTGTTCTCCACCTCACTCAAATGTTAAATAAACCACCCACATGATTTAACACTACTTTTCATCCTTCATATGTCTTGACAACACCTCATATGACCCTTTATTAGGTCAGGCAAAGTCTAGAACTAGTTTATTTGCATGCTAGTCCTCTAGGGTCTACCCATGTAGACTAACCTAGAAGTTGTATAGATTGATAAAATGATCTAAAAACATGCTCAAGTGTCCTCAAACATCCTATTATACTTTTTTTCATCCATATTGCTAGGCCACCATGCTTTTTTAAGCACAAGACTGGGCATCCTATGCATAAGCCTTCTCAAGTCTCTTCATGAACAACCTTTGACATCAATGACAATATCAATGCCAAGTCTCAACAAAGAAGCGATGCTCAACAAAAATTGATACAGTGTCTAATTTTAAATGTCTAAAAAACCAATAGGTATCTAATTTTGGATAAACTTATGTGACATCAGTAAGGCATGTCCAAAATATGATTTTAATTTACCTAACATTAACATGATCTTTGACTCTAAAATAGGCCATGAAATTTTCTCTCTCATGGATGGTTTTTCAAAATATAACTAGATTAAAATTTTACCTGAGGATCAACACAAAACAACATTCATTACACCTTGGGGAATATTTTTTACCAAGTCATACCTTTTATCTTGAAAAATGTTGGCAAAACCTATAAATATCCATGATTTTTATCTTCCATGATATGGTTCATGATATAAAAAAATATTACATGGATGAAATATTGATTAATTCAATAACTAGAGTAGAAAATCCCACCATTTTACAAAGAATTTTTGAAACACTGAAAGAATAAAAAGGTTCACCTAAATCTTACAAAGCGTGTCTTTGGAGTCACATCAAAAAAATTATTAGAATTTATTATATCTAGACAACATATTGAAGTTGATCCAAAAAAATAAAAGTCATCACATAAATGCCTTTTCCTCAAAATATCAATAAAACTATGTAATTTACAAGGAAAAATCCAAGCAATTAGAAGATTCATCTCACAACTTTTAGATATATGTCAACCATTCACACATCTATTAAAAAAGAACACTATATTTCTTTGGAATGAAGAATGTCAACATGATTTTGAGTAACTTAAATAGTATCTTTAAAATTCACTAGTGCTAGCTCCACATACTCTAAGGGAACCTCTGCTACTTTACATCTTAGCAAAAAAAAACCTTTGGGAGCCCTTTTGGCTCAATATGATGATCAAGGAACAAAAATAATTGTTTATTAAATGATTCAAACTTTTGTAGAATATGAACTCAAATACATACAAATTGAAAAGGCATGTATATCTATTATTTTTAATTCTAAAATATGATGACACTCTATGATCAACAACAAAACAAAACTTGTTGCAAAAATTGATCCTCTAAAGTATGTTCTATCAAAATCAGCTCATATAGGTAAAATTAAAAAATGGGTCATGATGCTTAGTGAGTTCAACATCAATTATGTAAATTATAAATATATAAATGAGTAGGTCCTTATAGATCACCTAGAAGAAACATCACTATCAAAAAATCAACCTTTGATCATTAGATTTACAGATGAATCAATTTTATCTCTTGATAATCCAATTAAATGGAAACTTTATTTTTATGGATTCTTCACCACTCATGGCTTTAGGGAAGACATATTATTATTTCACCATAGGGAAATATCATCCCCAAAGCATTTATAATTGGGTTTCCTTGCATGATAACATCATTGAGTATGAAGCACTCATCTTGGATCTCAAATTACCAATCAAATTGAAACATTCAACACTTGTTAATCTATGATGACTCTCAACTCATCATAAAACAAGTTAAAAATGAGTAATGTGATAAAGATGAAAATCTCATCCATTATAAAATAATGGTTGATAGCTTAAAGAAATATTTTGAGCACATCAAATTTGAATAATTACTTTGTGTAAGTAATAAATCTAAAGATGCCATGACTATCATTAGTTCTTTTCTTGAGATACAAAAGGATACTTGACAATGTTAATTTTTGGTTGAGCATCTAATTATCCCAACCTATGATGTCTCAGAATATGAAATTGCATGTGAGATTTTTGGTCCCAATTCCCCTTGGTATCATGACATTTACATTTACCTCCATGACTATATCCTCCCTCTTGATCTTTCATGTAATCATATAAAATAATTCATCCCATGTGCCTCCCATTTCACCCTACTTGGCAACACCATCTACCATAGGGTCTATGAAGCTACTATGATAAGATATTTAAATTTAAAAGAATCTAACTTAGGAATTAAAGAGGTTCACTACAATATATGTGGAGTACACACTGATGGCATGGTCCTACTAAATAAACTACTTAGAACATGATACTACTGGCCTACCATGGAGAAGGACCCTTGTCATTATGTTGAAAAATGTATACCCTATCAGAAGTATAGAGACCACATTTGTGCACCTTCTCAAGCATTAAAACTAATCACAACTCCATTAACCTTATCTACTTTGGGCTTGATCTCATTTAGAAGATAAATTCTTCTTCTTCTGATGGCCACAAACACATCATCACAACCACCAAGTACTTTACCAAATGGGTAGAATCCATCCCCCTCACATATATAACTATAAAATAACTATCCAATTTCACCTTAATCACCTTATTTGCGAATACAATATCCTTTATCCATTATTACTAATTATATACACCTAAATATATCTACTTCTACTAAATTAGCTTACTCACACTACTCTAATACTCCCTTCTACATTTCTTACATCACACACTAACCTTATAACACCATATCTTGGAATTAATTTTATTATTAACACTTCATTCATCTTTAATCTCTTATTACACAATATCTTAGCAATTTTAAATTCCTCTCCAAATTACCTACACGTACCTCTACAACATCTCCTACAAATCCTCCTCTTAATTACATCCTAAAAATCATTAATTGATCTTAATGGATTCTAGAAAGCTCTAAAATTCCTAGAAACCCTCACCAATAATCTTATAGAATTCTCTAATAATTTTTAAATCATATAAAATTCCTCTACCTTAGGTCTTCATCCTTCAAGGATGAATTCCAACCTTCATCTCTTCCATAAATCACTATTTAATTAACTACACCCCCATGAAAATTCGATCTTTGAAATATTTTGGAATAGTGCTACCACCTTTGTCTCTATCATCCTAAACCAACCATCCATAAAATCCATTCAAACCTCTAATAGAGGTAAAAAAACCCACAGTTGATATATTCATATAAGATAAACCATTTTACCCTCATCATGCTCACAAAACTCTTTAGATTAATATTTGTCACACACAAATATATAACACAATCTTGATAATGTTTGATCACATAATGAACTACACATGTATATCATTTACCAAAGGTAAAATTCCCTTTTATAGTGTGGTGTGAGATGGACCATTGTAACCAATGGGTCCAACTTCTCTCCAAAGAACCCAATGGTAATAAATAAATATTTTTTGTTATTTATTTACATGAGGTTTTCAACATGTATTAATAAATAATAAAATATTATTATTTAATTAACTAAAATATGCTAAGGGTCCATAAATGGCTCCATTTAAACATTAAATTTTTCAACACTCCCCCTTAATGTTAAGTGGGGATACAAGTCATAGTCACCTTAATAAAATAATTATACTACATGAATCAACTATAATGATTTTAAGAGGCGTGTAAAATTTTAAGAATTTTGAAACCTTCATCATGCCAAAATTACCTTTTGAAATAAATAAAATTATAATCCATAAATACTCAAGGTAGGTTTAGACTAGCATGATCGTGAGACTACATCTCATAGTTTCTAATGAAAAATCAACCACGCATTATTATAGTCTTTTATAATATAAAGACATCCATTACAATATATGATTCTAAGTATTGGGTAAAAAAGTAAAACTTCCACATGAAATTTACTAAAATCACATAAGATGATATATTACAATGATAAGAAGTATAGAGAAGAAGAAGGAAATGTGTGGGCATTAGGAAGAAACATTGTCATGAACACTCCCCCTCAATGGCAACTCTAAAATGCCTAACATTGCATGAAACTTACAAAACTTAGTAGAATCAAGTGGTTTTGTGAAGATATCTACCACTTATTCATTTGTAGACAAAAATACAAATCAATATAATCATTAAGGACTTCCCTAAGATAAAATGCACATGAACTTTAATAGACTTAATTATTTGGTGTTGTACTTGATTTTTCGTCAAAGCTATACAACTCTAGTTATCACATAGAAAGGTGTTACTATGAGAAACATGTGAATGAAGTTATCTTAACAACCTTTGCAACCACATAGCTTCTTTAGTATCTCCCATAATATTTATGTACTTTTGTTTAATAGAAGAAATAGAGACAATATGTTGTTTTTTGTTGCTCCAAGTGATAGCCCTTGCACCAAATTTAAACACATATCCAGAAATAGATTTGTGATCTATAATATCAACAACATGATTAGTAGCATAATAACCATATAATTGGGCATTATCAATGTAAGAATAAAATAAACCAAAATTTATTATTCCTTTGATATATTGAAGTATAAGTTTTGCTAATGTCCAATGATCTAAATATGTATCGTACATGAATCTAGAAGCAATACGGATAAAAAATGAAATATCTAGCCTAGTAATGGTTATATAAATTAAACTAGAAACAAGCTTCCTACAAAGTGTGAGGTTAGCTTTGTTACACATAGATTTTAGATAAAGCTTAACACCAAATTCAATAAGAGTTGATATAGGCTTACAATCAAACATATTAAACTTAACAAGAAGACTATATGTAGATTAAGATTGTGACACAACAATTAAATTTTTATTCTAAAATATAACCATTCCTAAAAAATGATAAAGAATTTATAAATTAGTCATTTCAAATATTTGATTTAATTTATATTTATATTTAAGAATTAAACTGATTAGATTTATAGTAATAAGAAGATCGTCAATATATAATAAAATTAATATTAAATAACTATTTTTAACTTTAACAAAGATATCATTATCAAAATAATAATTAGAGTAATAAGTAATCTAACAATACTTATTTTTTCTACAGGAACAAACATTTCAACATAGTCAATCTTGGGTTTTTGAATAAAACCACAAGCAACTAACCTTTTTTTGCCCCCCAAAAAATCATAACTTCATATTAATCAAAATTAGAAATTACATTATGTAGATACAACAAGCAACCAATCTTGCTTTAAATTTTAAATTTTATCAATTGAATTATAATTAATTTTATAAAGTCATTTACAACCAACAATATGCCCTTTAAGTAGAAGAGGGACAAGATCTTAAGTCTGATTTTTAATTAAGGCATTATACTCATCTTACATAATAACATTCCATCTATCATCTTGAATAACTTCTTCAAAATATTGAGTTTTATGTTTATACATAGTCATTAAATCATGATAAGAATGTTGAATTATAATTAATTTATTAAAATTATCAAGACTAGAAGATTGGATTAGGGATTCTAACCATTTAGGTCTTTCAGATTGAACATTAAATTTAGAAGGTTCCTGAGACTCTAAGTTATCTAAAATTAGATCAAATTAATTTAGGGTCTTAGTTTTATCATGTTTTACTCGAAAAATGTTACTCATTTTTAAGACAACATATAAACTATTTTGGTCTTGCAAAAGACCAAAATATCTCTTCCCATTTCAAAAAATTATTCTAAGCTTTCAAAATTGGGAATTATTCAAGATTTTTTCAGTCAAAGGACTAATGGTTCAACAGGTTCAAAGGCTTCTACAGGCAGATTCAATCAAAAGAACAAGTTTTCGACACTTAGTCATTTTCAAGACTAGTTCAAGGTTTAAGAGGTTCAACGAGGCTAGTTTCAAAGAATCTTGGTTCAAGCAGTCAATAGAAACAAGGGAATGAACCATTGAACCATTGAACCAAAGTTGGTTCAATCGGTCGGTTCAAGAGACAAAGTTCAAAGGAGTGCCCCAAGAGTCAAAGACACAAGTGCCCTTGTGAAGGGAATTCCTGTGGCAAAAAGTGACTAAGGCAAACAAACGGACCAAGACAAAAGCCTGACAGAATCCCACGAATGCTGCCAAGTGTCATCTTTCGAGTCTCATTTCACTTTTTTTCTAAGAGCCATGGAAGTTGCCACGTGTCCTTTGTAAGTTAAGCGGAACACTCCAAGTGGCATCATCCGCATGAATCCAAATGAGTCCCACATAGTTCTATAGTGTTTCTAAAATGCGACGAAAGTCACCACGTGTCATCTTCTGTAGGACATTTGAAAGGTGTCCAAAGCTTCTACAAGTTCAATGGATGCCACCATATGTCCCTCAGAAATTCACAGCAAAAAGCGCCATGTGTTGTCACCTATTTCACAGTGGATGTTACCACGTGTCACAATTTGAGATTCACATAAAATCGACTAAGGCAAAATCAAGACACAAATAGCCCTTTCAGAGGACACTCAGAAGCCAAAGTGAACTATTTCAAAAACTTGAAATACCAATTTGGAGCTCAAACAGTCCTTGCGGAGGGCAGGAAGGGAGCAAATGGACCAATTCAAAGGCCAAAAGAGCCACGGGATTTCCTTCAAAAAAGTTCCCCTGCCAAAAGTGACAAAGAGACAATTCCTTCGAATAAATTGTCCAAAAGAATTCCTTCAGACTTTTTCTCTGAAAGAAAAGTCTGAAGAAATAGAAAACACAATGGATGCCACCATGTGTCCTTCATCTAAGTCACAGCAGATGTTGCCACATGTCATCCATTGAGACATAATATCAAAATAGTGGAACCTGCCACGTCTCTCTCATCAAATGCAGCAGAAACTGCCACATGTCATCCTCCATGAGAAACTAATATAAGTCCTGAATACTTTTTCAACGGTAGCTAAAAGCTTATCAGATGCTGTCATGTGTCATCCTCTGCAGGATTTTCAAGAGGCAAGCAGAAGCTGCCACCTTTTCCGTTGTAACTCCACGGAGAGCGACAAGTGTCTGCACCCATGATTTTGAGTTTCTAATAGGTATCAAAGCCTCTATCAATAAATATTGCTCAGATTCCCGTAGAAGTTGCCATGTGTCTTCGCCTATTTAAGTAGTGGAATGTGTCACGCGTCGATTGTTAAAGACTAGCCAAAAGCGACTAAGGAACAGAGCATGGAATTGAATCTAGGACCCAATTTAGATAACTAGAAAAGGAGGAACGATGAAGAAGGACCAAAAACATTTGCACATCAGATATGTTTCTAGAAGTAGATCGCCAGGTAGACATTGAAGGATGCAAACATTTAATGGTGTGACCCATTTCTCTGCATTGAGAAAAGCAAATGGGTAAATGCCCCTAAATTCTAGCATGTCTTCTTAACAAAATTCAATGCAACATGATGTGTTACTGTTCTTGAGTCCTTCTTAAAGAGGCTATATAAGGAAAACTCTTTTATTGTTTTGGATATATATCTCTCTCTCTGATTGTCAGAAACAAAACTCTACTCAAATTGAAAGGCATTATTGAGACTTTGAGCTCAGATTTTTAATCATATTTTGTTATTGGAATAAGAAAGCAAGTGACTTTTCAGACTTTGTGCTGTGATATCTTTGTTGTTGGGGAAACTATTCTTATGTCTTTTTCCTTAATATATTTTTTGTTCCTTTAATTCAACAAGCAGAATTAGTGAAAGTAGTCAGGAAGGTGTCCTGAAGTCAAATGTGGAGAGACTTTGTTCCCCCATAATTGCCTTTACTGTGTTTTTTTTTGTTTCTGTGTAAAATACCTTGGGATGACTTTATGCCCTCATTGTCCTTCGTATCTCACTGTTGAGCAATTGAGGTGGAGACTTTGTGCTACATCTCAATTTGTTGGTTACTACGTCCTTGGTTACATTTTGTAATTACTACCAGGAAGATTCTTGTGGTTTGCTGGATAGTACTTCTGAAAAAAGAGGAGTGCTTTTTATTATCCCTAAGATTTCTCCTTTGATTAGCACGCATCATCTTTGAAAAAAGAGAGATGGATGGTTTATCCTACCCTTGAGTATTATTTTCTATTTATATATATATATATATATATATATATATATATACAGCATATGTATAAGGAACCTCCCCTTGATGAGAGGAGAGATTAGTCCCCTTTTGATGTGGTGAACCTACACATTTGGATGACCAATCTTCCTACTTTGGCTGATCGGAACTATTTTGTTTATCAGTATGCTGATCGACAAAATATTCAACCAACATATCATAAGCAAAAACATAAGAGTCGGGTTCATCAAAAGAACATTGAGGAGGTTTGACAAAAGACTCATAAAAAGATTTTTTTTATGATAAGAACATTCCTATTCTTAATGATTTGTCTTTTAGATGGATCATACATGCTTAATCTTTTAATTTGACCTCCATAACCTACAAAATTCAAGAATAGGAGATACGATCAAGTTTCATTCTTTTTTACTTTAAGAATAAAAATAGAAGTAAGACTACCAAATTTCCTAAGATGAGCCACGCTGAGTTTCTTTTTAGACTACATTTATAAAGGAGTAAAAATATGCAAAGTTTTAGTACGGACTTTGTTCAAAATATACATAATATTCATGATTTTGACCTATAATATATTAAAAATATTTATAGAATACAACATTGTTCTAGTCATTTCAATAATGGTGCAATTTTTCCTTACAATACCATTTTGTTGTGAGGAATATAGAGTTATTAGTTTACTTTGAATATCACAACTAATACAAAAAGAATAAGATTATATAATAATATATTCACCACTATTATCAAATCTTAATCTTTTAATATAAAAATTAAAAGCATATTCAACAACTTTAAATTCTTTGAATTTAGATAAAATTTCATATTTTTTCTTTATAAAATATGACCAAATCATTATAGTATGATCAAATATAAAAGTAATAACATATAAACAACCATTAAGAGATGAAACTTCAAGGGGTCATGTAACATCACTATGAATGAACTCTAAAGGATGTGAGAAATTCACATCATGACTCTTTTGAAATAGATTAGTATGTTGTTTACCACGTAAGTACCTTCACAAGTTTCATGATGAGAAGAGATAGAATGAAGACTAACAATGAGAAGAAATGTTATATAAAATTCTAAAATTAATATGTTATAATCTTTCATGCCACAATTGAGATTCATTCCTACGATATAATGAAATACAAAATGCAGAATAAGCATAAAATATGTATAAATCATTTTGTTGAACACTTTTAGCAATCATAGAACTAAATTAATTTTTAATAGATCAATTATCATTAACCAAAGTTACAATGAAATTATCATTCATAAGTTGAGAATATGATACTATATTTTTCTCAATTTTAAGTACATATAAAATATCTTTAATAATAACATTTATAAAAAAAATTCCTTGCTTGGTAGCTTCTACAAATAAATTATCACCTAAATAAATCTTTTTAGATATATTTATAATGTCAGATAAAATATTAGATAAATAAGTCATATGATGAGATGCATCACCATCTATAATCAATTCATTTTAATTAACAACAAATAAGACAACATTAGAATTTTGTTCTTGATTGTTATTCTAATTATGGTTTTGATTCTTCTGATCCATTTTGGGATGATCAAAGTGATTCACATGGTTTTAAGTGTGTACAGACTCATTGGTATAAAATTTTATTGACTTTTTATGTTTAGGCTTGAAGAGGCCTAATTGGGGAAGGCTAGTGACTTGAAAGTGGGCCTACAGGTGGACTTAGATCTTGAAAATTGGTATATAGGTGGGTCTCAATAGAGGGTAGCCAGAAATACTTTTGGTTTATCCAAATTATTTGTAATTTTTCCATACTAGTAATAAAATAGGGTATAAATGGCTACTAAGAAGAGTCAAGAAACTAGATAGTGTGATCAAAAAAATAGGGTTACGACTAAATTCAAGGAACCTCTACATCACCATGGCTAGGGATATAATTCATCACTAGTTTGGGAATTCAAATTATAAAAATGTATGTACCCAAAATTTAACCGTTAATGGGTTAATAGTAAACTTAGGTAAAATTAAAAGAAAAAATAAAGCTTCCCAGCTCCCTCCTCCTATGAGGTGGTTTAAAATGAATTTGATAGAGCCGTAAGGGGCAATTTGGGTGATTTTAGAGTAGGCTATATTATAATGGATTGTAATGGTTTGTTTATCAGAGTTATCTTTAATAAACTCATAGATAGCATGAATAATGAATTTGAAGCACATGCTCTTACAACAGGGATTGAGTTGGCATTATAGAGTAAAATTGAGAATCTTATGATTGAAGAAGTCCCTTAAATCCTAATTTTTGCTCTTAAAAAAAAGTCAACAACCTCTTAGAAACTGGAAAACTTTTTAGTTAAAGCCTAAGAAAGCCTAAATAGCCTATCATCTTGGGATTACACACATTGCTTCAGAGAAGCCAATTTAGCTACATACTTTTTTATCAAATTATGGTGTAGATCAGAGGGAATAAATACGTATGGACAATCAATTATCATCCTAGAAATATTTTGAAAGGATTTATGCCTATAATTTTGGCCTTTAATCTTTCATTATCACTCCCCTTAATGTTTCTTGTTTAAGGCTTTAAGTGATTTTAAAAATCTATTCCAGTGGCTCGTGGGATGGGACATTATATAATTATGGCCTAGCTCATGTGTTGTGAGGTGGTGGCTAGCATAGTTTATTCTGGTGGTTGTGAAAGGGTTCCTCTCAGCTTCAAGCATGCATTATATTTGTGGCAAGTGTGGTGTGTGTTTAACCTATTTTGGCTGGTGTTTTTCAATTTAGAGCATAATGTTACTTTAATGCTTGGGGTCTTGATGATTTCAAGCAATATCATAGTTAGGGAAATAGATTTTGAAGGTAATATCTCTAGGGCAAAGATAAAAAATATATTTTGGGGCCCAACTAAAGAGATAATGCAAGCAATTTTTGGAGTCCTTGGGGAGGATTACATGTCTAAGAGCTCTTATAGCAGGGTTAACTCAGAGGTGATGATAATGTTTGCTAATAATGTTCTAGCTCTTGTTTTAGACAAGAAATTAGTTGGATAAATAGTTGCATTATTCATGGTTCCAGACCATTATCAAGGCTTGTCAGAGGAGATCAATAAGGTGAAATCAGTCCCATTTCCTAATTTACCATTCTCTAGCTCTGATGGTATCAGTTTGGTGTTGATTTAAGCATTTAGAGATATTGAAACAAGGTTTGTGGTTCTTACAAGTTTTATGGAAGAAATTCAATATAAGGTTTTTGACTCTACATCTTTAGAAGGACATTTTTTGTCCATGCTCCCATGGCTCAAATTAACGGTTGCATTCAGGAAATGGAGTTGTGGAAGGGAATCAAACATAGTAGAAAGTGGGTGGAGGTTGTTAAACTCTTAGCAAAGTTAGTGATCTGAGGTAAGGGTGAAACACCTTCTTGGCTAAAAATTGCTCCCCAGTGTGTTGTCACCTCAATAATATAGGGGAGGATTGACAATAATTGAGTCATAGCCTTTGTAGGTGGCATAAAACTTCAGCTACAAGGGGTGAGGGAGAATGGTTGGTGTGTAGAGATATCTTCAAAGGTTGGTGTTTCCAATGTTGTGGTGGTGGAAGTTAATGATAAGGATGGTAATGAATAATTTTTTTGGTTCTTTCTACTCTGGTCATTGGTAATTGCTTTTTTGGTTTTTTAATGTTGCTTGGAAGTTTAGCTTGTGGCCTTATAGGCTTGTTTTGTTTCATAGTTTTTGGTAATTAGTTGTTATTTGACACACTAGCTTATTGGCTATGATTTTGTTCTGATCAAGAGCTTAGATAAGTATCTATAAATCTTTGATATGACTATTTCTTTTTTTATACCTTCTACATATATTTTCTGGGTAGGGGACCTATTGAACCTCAGTAATTATAATAATAATAATGTTTTAATATAGTTTTTCACTTTTTGGTTAAATGTTTCAAATGTAACATGGGGTCAGGTTTGCTTATATGAAAAATTATTGATTTTAATAAAAACAATTATTTATTAAATAATTTTAAACACTTTATACTAATCTTTTATTTTTTTGTAGCTATAATGGCACATGTATGACACCCAAGTGGAGCATGGGAGCTCAAAGTAACTTGTACAAGCCACTAGAGACCTTCAAAATTTGTAGTTCTTCCTCAAAGGTTTCAATAAAGTAGATCAAACCCTCAAAAAATAATTTTGATGACAAAAAAATAAATTTTTATGCTTGTGTTTTTTGTACAAAGTCATACAATGGCACACAAGAGAGGTTGGAATTTCTAGAAGTTTGAAAAAATGTTTCAAATGTTCTTCAGAAGCTCTATGAGCCTCAAAAAATGATTGTTGACATACTTAAAACACCAAAATAGCACCAGAGGCCTTGGAAATAATTTATAACAAAACTCTCTAGGTAGAAGGTGATAAAACAACCATTAATGGCATCCCAAGCTAAAATTATATTTGTTTAAGGTCTTAGATTGTTGTTTGGTTGCTTTGATAGGGATCTAGGATGTTAGATGGAGGTTTGAATGATCAAACAACCACTGAATGAGGCTTCTAAGATTTTTAACCTTTAATATTCCATAGAGGTCTATACCATAGGCCATACAAGTAAAATTTTAGGCTGAAAATTTTTTAGAACTTGATTGAATTTGAAGTGTAAAGTTGCAGGGATATCTCCAATGACCTTGCCAATCAATAAACATATCACCTATGCTCTGATACCATGTTAAGAGACATATGATTTGTAATATTGAATATATCAAATCTATACATGTGAATGAATGCAAAGAACACATAAATCAATGACCATATATAGGTGAAAAAACCTCGAATAGAGGTTAAAAACCTACAATTGATATATTCATATAAGAGAAATTATTGTATTCAATGCATTCCCTTCTAACTTCTAACTTATCCTCATCAACCTTCACATAACTCTTCAAAGTAATATTTGTCACACAAATATATAACACAATCTTGATAATGTTTTATCACACAATGAATTTTATGTGTTTATCATTTACTAAAGGTAAAATAACTTTTTATAGTGGGGTGTCAGATAGACCGTTGTAACTAAAAGGTCCAACCTCTCTTCGAGGAACCCAATGGTAATAAATAAATATGTTTTATTATTTATTTACATGAGGTTTTCAACTTGTGTTAATAAATAATAAAACATTATTATTTAATTAACTAACATATGCTAAGGGTCCATAAATGACTCCACTTAAGCATTAAATATTCTAACACATATTGATAATCAAGTCTCATCAGAAAGATCTAATTCAAATATAGCACTTGTGACACACAATATTGCATCAAAAAAAATTACACCCGAAAAATCTATTCCAATAGGCGGGTTGTCAAAAAATAAGGCATGTACATATAATCATTATGCAGGTATTTCGTGGTAACTTTCTTTCAACCAAATAATTGGTTAGCTTTCTTGCCTAGTACTTACTTGTACATAGATTATTTGCTCCTTACTTTTATTTTTTATTCTTCTACACCTATTCCATTCCTTCTTCTAGCCCTTGGCTCTACTTTCCTTATGGGGGCATTTCACTTGCCTTCATCCTTGCCTTGATTTTATTTAACATTTTGTTGAGGGGTTTTCTAATCTCCCCCTCCTTATTTCATTTCAAAACTTTGTTGTTTATTGTGTCTTTCCAAGATTTTTCAAAATTTCACTTATGCATGCTTTACTTTTTTAAAAATGAAAACAATACAAAAACATTCATATATGTTTAAAAAGTACAAAAAACATTAAAATATCTACAAAAAATTCAAAATCAAGGTCTATAGGCATACATTCATGTTACTGGATTACATATTATCATATGTTATCTATGTTTTTTTAGTAAATAACATATTTCATTATATTTTAAATACATAATGCTTACCACAAGGTATCTGAGTGTGAAACATGATAAATTTCTACAAAAAAAACAAATATTCATACACAGAAGAAGCTATCCCAATAAAAAAGTATCACACATAGTCAATTAGGACAAAGTCACACCATTTGATTAATAACACGTTGTGTTCATTCCCTCTACTGTTGTCATGTACCTGTGCACTTTAAAACTTTGTTTCCAACTACAACATAGTCATATGTACTTATTCTACATATTTTTATCACATAACATAAAAAATACTCATATACTAATCAAATTTCACGCTCAAGGCATACTTTTCCATGGTTTTGATGTTGGGTTAGCCTTTTACCCAACAACCATATTCAAGGCATCTCACTATTATATTTGAACACTTATAATTTTTATTTATCCAAAACATTTTTTCCATGTTGATCCATAACACAAGGATTTCTCTTTTTCATTCATAATTAATTACATATACCATTATGAATATGTTATTTTCTAACATAAACATAGATACATGTTCCAAATCATGTTAGTTTTAATTTCACTATGCTTCTTTCATGTGTATGCTTTATTACATGGAATGATTCAACATGTTTGATTATTTTATGTAGCCCTTGGCCTTGTGTATTTTCATCATACACTCCCTTGATTTTAAGGCATCATCATGACCTATGTGGGTGGCCCTTGGCATTCTATATTTGTGTGTTATTTAAATGTCCCTTGTATTCAACATTTGGGTTTTGTGTGTGATATTTATGCAAGATTTTTATAAATCCTATGCAACATTTTATGTGTCCCTTGTATGTGGAATTTTTACCTTCTTGGGTGACATTGTGTGACTTTTCTTACATAATTTCTACTTGGCTACTATAGTGTTATGATTATTATCATGCTTTATATATGTGTTTGTATGTATGTATGTATCATGGGACTATATATATAGTGTCATGATACATATCATGCACATACTACCTATGTGCTTTAATGTTTCATCTATTTCAATACTATGTTTACAATACATATACAAAACTTGAAAGTTACATGCTTCGAACACTACTTCAATGTTATATTCAATTACAATGATGTAATTAAATATTAAAAAAAATTATATGCTTCAATGTTACATCTCTAATGTTTCAAAACAATTCAAAATATATTCAGCATGATATTACTTGATTACATCTTTCAAAAATGTTCTCACATTTTTTTTATACAAGTGATTTACAAGCAATATCCCTCATCTCAAGAGGGGGGCATCAAAATGGGATTTTACAAGAGATAAATTTCAATTTTTATAGTTTATAGTATGCAAAAATTAGAATTTATATATTATGGGTGTTTTATGTGAAGCCACTAATCATAGGTCATTATTCACAATCACTAATCATGGTCACTATTCATGGTGACATGGCATGTAGGTGATGTGGCATGTGGGTGATGTGGCTAGTCATCTATAGGTGATATATATGTTGTGACATTATGTGACATGGCATATAGGTGATGTGGAATGAAGGCGATGTGGTGGTGGGGCCCAATGTGGGTCCCAAGTGTGATCATGTTGATGTGACAAGTATGGGATGTAGCACTCCACTTGAGGACATGGGTCTTATCCTTGGTGTGTCACACGAGCTTGTATATTAGGCCCCTTAGTTAGATAAGTAAGGATTCATGCCATATCAACATCCACATCAGCATCAAGAAATCAATTAGCGTGATGATTGACATTTTGGCATATTAGCATCAGCTAGAGGTTTTAATGTATACCTTGCACCAACTAGCAGGAAATTAACAAGTTCTTAGATCTTGAGAGCATCTTTTAGGTTTGGGGGTATGTGGAGACTATAGCACAAAGTTATTAAGGTGATAGATCTAGTGGGAATGATCAGCAAGGCTCTATCTTAACACCCAGCATGCACATTCCACCTTGGCAGATCTTCTCCTAAAGAGCTATAAGAAGAGCTCAAATAAGTCGATACAAAGACATGAAGATGTGGTAGTATGAATGCCACCAATAGCTATTAGCCTTAGGCTTAACATGGATGCCTTGAATGCTCCATTTGTAAGTGCCCAAGCTCACCTGTGAGATTTTGGTTTATTAAGTAGAATGAGCCAAATAAATACTCTATTACGAATGTTACAAACTATAACTCTATTTTTAAACTTGTTTAATGAAGAAGATAGTTGCCTTAAGATATAACATGTTTAGTTTATGCATCTATTGTATTGATGTTGGATGTGTAATTGATATAATGTTATAATTTTAATACGTTTCTATTAAGTAAGGTTTACATGTTCTTCTAGTTTGCATCTTTAATGGAGTCCTTATAATAGGTGATAACATCATCATAAACTTGTAGAGATATTGTGTACATATCTTGCACCAAGTGTTCTTATCCTTGTTAGGAGCACAAGCCTAGCATGAGTCCTTAAAGAGAAAGAGCCATTTGACCCTTCAAGTGCCTATATGATGATAGGCTTAGTTTAACAAAGGCTTACTCCCATATGACTCAAATTAATCCACCAAAAGGCTTATGCCTATAGGCCACTACACTTATCCCATAAAAGGTTTATGCCTAGGAATATTCTTAAATCTTTCTTTGAATTTACCAATTCCCATACTTGATATCTTGTACCATGGCACAACTAGCCCAATGCAGGCCCTAATTCCTTCTCAGTTACACTTTAGGTGAGTGCTTAAGGCTTGTGCCTTATGTGGATTGATGTCATCACAGTCAAGTGTAAAATTTTGAGAACAAAGGGAATATCCCATGTTTGTACCTAGTTGTAATAAGATAAGAACCAACTAAGATAAATTTGTGCACCCTTCTACAACATTTTGGTTTCGTTATCAGGACCTATGTTGAATTTTCTTGTTATAATGATATGGTAGAATAATGTATCGACTCTCCCTTGAAAACATTGAGCATTGGTTAAAACAGATGGAAGATAGCTTTGCACTTAATTGTACAACCTACAAAGGATAAAAACCAATAAAATAGGTTTAAAACAACCTATATGATGCTTTGTATGAGGTTTTTTCTATGAACTACTTGAGCATGTCTACCAATGGTTGGCTGCATATTCAATCCATAGAAGAAAGAGGTATGGCTAGTGCTATGAGTGGATGGAGTGCCCAAAAAATTTTGAGACCCTAGATGCCACTTGGACTAGAGTAGTTGATAAATGGTGAAAAGGATCATTGAATAGCTATATACTTGAGTTCATGGTTTAAATATACTCATGCTTTGAAGAAATAGAGTAACAGTTTTTATGCAACCCTAGAGAGACATTTGTGAAAGAATTCAACCTAGAGATCAAAAAGTTAATGGTGGATTACGACTTTGAAAATTTGGATACAAAAGGCTAAAGTCCTTTCATGTATGAGAAGTGTAAAGGGGGAAAAGGGGATGAGCAGGTTGATACCCAAGAGCTTAGAAGATAGACCTATAATAAGAGATGGTATAAACTAATAAAATATCTAAAACCTAAAAGTGTCAAGAGAACTTGTAGTGAGTGGGAAGGGCATGGGGAAGGATCTCTTAAAATACTATAGTATGAGGATGAGAGATAAAATAAAGCAATGGATTGAGCTCAACATTTGGTAGGTGTGGAATTCACTGGGTTCCTATAGGATTTGGTGACTGAAGATACACTTGACATGTCTACCCCCTTTAAACTTATGATGCATACTCATGCATTATATCTCCCACTTGAATAAAGTATAGAAGTAATAATTGAACCTATTGTTGACATAGATATTAGACATTTTGTAGACTTAGAGTGTAACTTTATGATTTAATAAATTGTTACATACAAGGAGGTGATCAAAACTACCTATAGAACATTGGATGCTAGCTCACCATAATATAACTTTAGCATAAGCATATCGGCTCAACCAATGTTAGCAATGTAAAGTGGGCAACAACCTGCATGAATTAGTCTGGCACCACAAGTAAGCAACATAATGACATTGACATCAACTACACCAATAGTAATGATGGGACCAATACCTAACCTAATGGTTGGAGGCATCAAAAGACCACCACCAAGAAAGACATCGAGGGGACAAACACCTCAAATCCTATTTGTTCCCCCTAGCAAATCTACTACAAAATGGCTATGCATTTACAAGATTATCATGGCATAGAGAATGTCATAGAGCATGTGTTGAAATATGAACTATAATGGTATGCATAGGGCATAACCTAATCATAATGTAAGGTGACCTAATTTGTGACCACTCTACTTAACCACACCCATACCAAGTATAATAAATTTGATCCTAACTAGGCCATGGTTGACTATGATATCTAGAAGGATGCATTTCTGAAGGAATTTAACATTTCAGAGTTTAAACATCATATCATCATCATGCTCAAAGAGATTACCCAAGGACTCTCAAAAAGTGTGCACCTCCATGATACAAGGTTTAAAACCTTGAATTAATTGAGCCACTATAGGTAGTTTGAAGGTTAGTGTTTGAGGACACTTCAATATTGGAAGATTGCCTAAAATACATCTTTGATGAAAAGGGGTTAGTGTTCCCAACCATATTTGAAGATAAAACTCCTAATAGTGACTCTAATGATGAAGATGATGAGACATGGAAGGCACACAACTGGAAGAAGTTGATGTGATAAATAAAGTTGGTGCACCAAGTTGAGGATAGCACCCCAAAAGAAGAAGACCCTACCCATCTTTAGATAGAAACAACTGAGGGTAGTCGACAAGTTGAGGACTCACACCAGGATAAGAATGAACCCTACCATGCATCATTAAAACTATAAAAGGAAGATATCAGTTTAGAGGGGGAACCAAATATTGCCACTCTAGGCACCTATTAGTCTGACATAGAGTTGTCACATATTATAGACCTCTTGAAGGAAATTAAAGACTTGTTCCCTCAAAATTATCAAGATGTGAAAGACACACACTCATCCCTTGAGAAGATCAACATCAATCTAGTCGACGGTGCAAGACCTATCAAGAAGAGACCTTATAGGATGAACCCCAATCTTCATTCCAAGGTCAAGATGAAGATAGATGGTATTTTATCTGAAGGCATCATCTACCTCATAAAGTAATTTGAATGGGTTAGCCCCATGTTCATAAACATCAAGAAGGATGGGTGCATCTAAATTTATGTCGACTATAGATTATTGAATGTTGCCTGTGTAATCGATCCCTTTCCAACTCTATTCACTGATGAAGTATTAGATGTAATTGTGGGTTGTAATATATACACCTTCATTGATGGGTTCTTAGGATACCATCAAGTCCAAATTGAGGAGGACAAGCCCAAAACTACCTTTATGATATAATGTGGTTATTTTATAGACAACATGATGCCCTTTGGATTGAAGAATATACTAGTTTTATTCTCCCAAGTGGTTATCACCACTTTCAAGGACTTCATTCACAAACTCTTCCAAGTATACTTAGATAACTAGACTATGTATGGGTTGTTAAAGGATCATTATGACAACTTATATCTTATGTCTGAAAGGTGCAGGCAATTACAAATTTATTTGTACCTAAAGAAGTGTGTTTTTGAAATGCCATTTGGCACTTTGCTTAAGCACATCATCTATGAGGCTGGTCTACTCATTGATCTAGTGAAGATCACAATCATCCTTTTGATCCATACCCCACAATGCAAAAATACATTTGTGCCTTTCTTGGACATTATGGGTACTACAAGAAGTTCATAAGGAACTATGCCAAGATTTTGGTGTTGTTAGAAGAGCTCTTATAAAAGGATGGCCCATTCTATTGGGGTGTAATACAGGAAAATGCATTTGAGACCTTGAAGCTCAAAATATCAAGTGCATTGATATTGTAATTCCTTGATTGGATGAATCTATTCCATGCCCACATCAATGCATCTAGTAGTATGATCAGTACCATTCTGGTGTAACTAGGTGAAGGTAAAATGGATCATCCCATTTCTTTTGTAAGCCAAAAACTAACCAAAGTAAAACATAACTACACCATGATTAAATGTGATGCACTTTCCATGGTCTACACCCAACATAATTTTTGGAAATATTTGTTGGTAACCCCCTTCATATTTTTCACTAATCATGAGGCACTTAAGTACCTAGTGAAAAATCCCATTTTCCATTGGTGCATTTGTTGATGGATTGTTTTGTTTTAAGAATTATAGTTTTATATTGTGATAAAATCTTAAAAATAAAACTTGGGCCCAAAACATCTATCCCACATAAACACTGGTGATGTGGCAGTGCTTATTAAGGATGATATGCCTGATGCATAGATTTATAGGGTCTAGTGCATCCCTAAGGACTTGGTAGAGATCAGCACATTTCTAATGTTTATATTTGCACTCTATACCATGATGACTAAGGAAAAGAAGTAGATCATAGTTTGTAATGCCCCTTTTCAACTCATTGGTGGGTAATTATATAAGTTGAGCTAAGATGAGGTCTTACACTGATGTGTCCTAGAATAAGAACATGACTTATTCTTACAAGAAGTGCATGAGGGGATTGTTGGAGGCCATTATTTTGGAGATGTTATGACTCACAAGGTACTATAATCAAGCTTATGGTGGCCAAATCTAGTCTAGGATGCAAAATATTATGTCAAAACATGTGACATCTACCAGTGCATAGGAAAACCAAACCACTAGGATGAGATGTCTCTCATCTCCATCCTTGTCTAGGTTCTACTTAAAAAAGGGGCCATTGAGTTTTTTAGTCCTATTACTCCTGATGCAAGGTGCACGGGCACATAATATATTTTGGCTACCATATCTTACTTTACCAAGTGGGTCAAGGCCACATTGATTAAAGACTATACAACCACCACTATAACAAGGTTTATCTAGGAAAAAATCATCTATAATTATGGGTGATCCCTTAGCTTCACTAGAAATTAGGGCATGCACTTTATCAATTAAACCATTTATATTGTTTCCCTAAATATATGGATGTACACCATAATATGACACCTTATCATCCCTAAGCAAATGTCATCGTAGAAGTGTTCAATAAGATATTAGGAATATGCCTCATAAAGATATGTGATGTTGGTCATGAACATTAGAATGATCGAGTGTTAGTAGTAATGTGGGCCTAACACACTACATACAAGTACCTGAACAAGGCTACATGATTTCAATTGGTGTTCAACACAGAGGCAATTTTACCTATGAAATTTCTAGTACCCTCATTGTGTATTCAATATATTAGTCATTTGGATGACCAAGAGTCTTTAAGCATATGATTAGAAGACTTAGAGAACTTGGATGAGACACATGCCTAATCAAGATGGAGTTAACAAATAAAAAGTCATGCTAGAAGCTATGACATGATAAGCACATCAAGCTCAAGGTTTTTATCAAAGGTGCATTGGTCTAGATATATGACTTAAAGTACCTCAAACACCTAGGTAAATTTCAGATTAGGTAGATGGGACCTTATATCATCCATAGTATATTTGAGACTAGTGCATGCAAGCTATACATGTTGATGGGTGAAATGTTCCTTGGGCATTTCAATGGCAATAGATTGAAGCCCTGTAGTTAGTAAGATGGTGTTTATGCCATCAAATATTGACTTTATAATAATAAGTTAGTTGCTTAGTATTGACCATAATAAAATTTGACACAAGCCAAATCTTTCCTTATGTTTGTTTTGTTTATGTTAATAAAATAATCATGGTGCTTTTAGGCCCATAAGAGAAATCTTTTGGTTCTTACATGCATAAATTTAGTCAAGTGAGTCGAGCACAGATTCTTTAAGTGCCTGATGTTAGACACCTAGGTTTTTGGGTGCATGAAGTTTGCCAGATTTAGAAAGCTATAAGTACCAAGTTAAAAAAAGAAGGCACATAAGATGTTCATGCATGAGAAATTGATAAGAGAGAGTGAAGCATTAAAGGACCAGTGTAAGGATTTATATGGAATAAGGAAGGCTGAAGCAAGAGACATGAAAACATAGAGAAATTAACTAAGAGAGGCATACTTTAAAGGAAGTACAAAACTTGGAAGAGATGGAACTGAGGAGGTTGAATTGTGTAAATGTGAAGCACTACACCCAGGTTACCATAAGAAGGGTGAAGGTCCTACCAAGGTGAACAAAGCATAAGAGAAACATCATCAAGATAGCTGGTGCCCACCCAACAATCAGTGAGAAGTGACTATTTGAATCACCTAGCACTTCACCAAATAAAACATTAAGAAAATTTAACGTTGTGATGGAAAAAACACCAAAATCCATAAGAAATGAGAATTTGGTAGAAAATTTTTGAGTATTTTGTGGGTTTAACAGATTTCAAGAAATTCATGCACCGCCATGCAATTATTCATCAGCCATTAATGAAGCAGCTAAAAATAAGGTATAAAAAGGTAAACAATAAACTTTGAAAGGTTACAAACCTTGTACAAATTTAGACCAGAACATAGATCCAAATAGAGTTGAAGCCAACCAAAAAGTAGAAAACACTACCATAGTGAAAACCAGAGCATTCGTAGCCCCCAAGTGAAAATGGTTAAACCATGGTAAGATTGTGTTCCATTTGGAATTGAATAGAAGGTGAGTGGAGTGGAATTTAATAATAAATAAGATAGAAGAAGTTATGAAGAACATAGAGGCCGTTATTAATGACACATGAAGCTCAAGATCCAAAGGCACAGTCAAAGTTTTCATGGTTGTGAAGAAGTGCATAGTATCATTAAGGGATTTGAAAATATCAACCAACCATGATTTAACAATAGTCAGTTGAGAATGGGAAAGAAAACATTAAGTACAAGTCCACCATAGGTGCAAAAGGATGTAAATAAGGCATGTATGGTGAAAGAAGTAGGCACCATGAAATAAGAGGTGTAGTTGGTATAAGGAGTCAGAGTTATGGTGGTAAACCCAAAAGCAAGTGAAAAGCTTGCTTATAAAGAGATGCAGTTCCCCCATGAGGTCATAATATGAGAGAAATGAGTATCATTTGCACATGTGTATATTGAAGGATTATAACCAACACATGGTAGGCAACATGTATAAAATCAACCAGGACTAGATGATTGATATAGGGAAGAAGACTAAGGTAGGCATGACACTCTTTGATGTTTCCATTTGAGATAAACTAGAAATAACAAGAATGGCCTAATTATTTGAGTTGCTAATTTTTTATACGCTGGAGGAATTAGTGTAATTCTTCCTCTCATGTGTCTTTGGTGACCCCTTCTATTTCACAGGGAGGTGCATGAGGATTTTAGTGTGTCTCATCAGTAGGATCATTAGGCTCCCAGGTATAGGGGTAAACCTCCATCAAATGATGGAGGATGATGTGTAGGTTGAGAGGTTCATGAAGCTCTTGGGCTACTACAACTTAAGGTTTGTGTTCCCTATGAAGGATATCTAGGACCCTGGCACAATGGTAGTGACATGCCTGGTTAGTTGTAAACTATGCTCTAGTAACTTATGGTCTGACAATGATAAGACCTACTTGTGCATTACCCACCACATGGTGTAAAGGGTGAAGTTCAACATATCCAATTTCATTACTGAAGAGATTGTTAAGAAAAGTTTGGAGTGTCACAAAGTCCATAAGACCTTCAGACGGGGATACATGTTAATCTTGATCATGATGGAGGATATTGGTGTGCTAGATGAAGATGATGACAAACTTTGGGTGTTCTCACCCCATAATGACTCCCCTGTAATGAAGTATCAAGACTTCATCTACCCACCCAACTTTTTTCAAAAAAATAAAGCAAGGGTGAAAGGTTGGTGCAATAGATATACCAATGCTTTTATGATTGAATGGCACATCCCTTAGGAGCTCCCCCAACACCTGGTAGGAATGGAAACCTTGGTCATAATGTAGCATTTCTTTATGGTGCACCTAGTTCTCATATATGAGAACCTTTTTGGATGGTTTAAGCTACCTTATGCATTTTTTTTCAAGTATTTCATGGTGGTACTAAGGAGGATTCCTAATGTAGAACAACTAGAGATCTCGATGAAGATTATAGATCAAGTGAGGAGTAGGTTGAGTTGTTAGTTTGTGTGCCCTAGAGCTAAGGCCATAAAGGATGAGGAGGATGACTCTGATAGGATGGACGTCTATCTCCTTCAAAGGGAGATCATAAATAGATGCATATTCAACCTCTATTATGAATGAATCCATATAAGAAGTGTACCAACCCTGAAAAATATGATGATCGCCCCCTCCTAGTCAGTGAGGAATGGAAGGTTGCACCAATGACGTAGGAGAAAACCCACTAGAAGAAATGGGGGAAGAAACTTGAGGATATCACATAGTGCATTAAGTGAAAAATTGCCTCTAGAGAAAAAATTACACCCATATATCCTAATAAATGCATGACCTTTGTGTTAGAGAGTGCTTCCTCTAGAAATAAACATAAGAAGAAGAAGACTAAAGGACCTATTTTACTCAAATTTTCTCCTCATTCCTTAGTTTATGAAAGTGGAAGTAAAACTAAAATAAAGGGGTGTGTAAGGGTACCTAATTAAAAGTATGCACATGTTGATCCAAATTAAGTGAGAGCTCCTCTTTTGCTAGGGAGAAAGACCTACAGTAAGAAAGCACTAAAAGAAACTTGTTGGTTAGACAATAAGATGGGAGGATTGCATAACATATGCTAGACCTGAGAAAGAAACAACTTGCTAGGATGGTTGTTAATCCCCTTTCTGATAAAAAGTTGGATAAAAAGAGATGATACTTGTATTAAATAACATAAAGATAAATTTTATCTAATAAGAAGATAAATTGCTTGTTTAAAGAAAACTAATTATAGCAAAAAGTCAGTCAGTGATTATGCAAAGGTAGTTGGGAGGGTTTGATTATGTTTTTGGCAAGGTAATAGGGACACAAAAAATAGGATTGGGTTGAGGTTTGGTTGAGGGTTTGGTTGCAGATTAGTAATTGATGGCAATTAAGGTAACCATCGGTGGTTAAGGCTAACCATTGATGGTTGCCTATCAAATTTTGGGAATGCTAAAAATAAGGGTTGTAAGTTAGGTAAATGGTCAAACAAATGTTTGGGTAAGAGTTTTAGGTTAGCAAAGGTTTGATTCAAGTTTAGAGGGTATAAAATAGAATGCAAATAAAATCTGATCAAGTTATTAAACTTTAGAAAATAAATAAGAAAAACTAAAAACAAAGAGAAGAATACCTATTATCAAGAGCAATGGAGAAAGGGGTAGAGAAGAGCTAGAGGAAATTCATCAGCATAACAATACTTCAACCTTTGAGAATTATTTGGGTAGAAATATAGTAAGGGTGGATCCCTACAAAAATATTTTGGGAGCATGTACTAACAAATTTTCTCTGATATGTTCTCCTTCTTACAGCTCTCCTTTTATAGGAAGAAGTTACCAATTGTAATTATAAGAAGTTGCTAAATGTTAAAGAGGAGATTTATAATTAGATAGGTGGATAAAGATGTTAATTTAGGCACCACAAAGCTAATTTGCATCGCCAAATGAAAGGTTATCGAGTTGGGTGCAAAGCTAATTTTGCACCTAGCTAGAAATTGTTTTGATACAAGCTAGGGAACCTAACCATCGATAGTTAAACTAACCATCAATGTTTACCCTAACCATTGATGTTTTAGGTCCAAGAGGAAAATAGGTGTAAAGTGATAAAAAGTAAGTGGGTTAAAAGGTTAAGTTAGCAAGCTAAAAAGTGGGCTAGGTTAACTAGGTGGTTAACTAGCTCCAATGTGAGGTAAGGGTTCAAGGGTATTTCGACATCAAAAATGGGGTAGTTTTTGAATGTCTACATTTTGCCCCTTTTTATTATATGGCTTTGGGTTGATAAGATATAAAATAAAAATATAATTTGGGTAAGGTTAAAGATGAAGGGTGATGGCCGAACTGACTCCATATGCACTAGGCAAGAGGGCATTGCCTACATAGTTCCATGGACGTAATATCAAAAAATAACTTCAAGCCAAATGTAGTTTTTGAATGGTTCATGGGTGGGTTGTGAAGAATAGGTTTACTCTGAGGGTAAGGTAATGATACTCAATTAGGTTCCAAACCAAATTGAAAAATCATATGGTTTAATTTGGGTGAAGGTTTATGGAGAAAGGCCTGATTATCCTGAGTGTAGGAGGAGGTATTCCCCCTCAACCCAAAAATTAATGAAGTGAAGGTTAAATTGGGTCAGGTTATGATAAATGGTAGATGATAAGTTATGATGTGGGTGATAAAAAGGTGAGGTTAGGTATTTAAGATGCAAAAATGTGCATAAAATACAACTAAGTACGATAGCTAAGATCGTGAAAAGACTAAGATTACCATATTGGTAATAATAAGATCATGTTCTAGGATAAATGACAAGGTAACTGGTCCCCAATGTTGGTCATAATTGATCGGGTTAGTCTTATCAAGTCTTCCAAATAGGGTCAGTGTTTACTCAGGGATCCAAGGTAGGAAGTGCTCCCAATAAAAACACAAATGGTCTAATTGTGCATGAGGTGGTGCAAATTCAAATGTTCAACATGAAAAAATTTGTTTGTAAGGTCAAAATTACTAAGTCAAGGTTGTCATAAACTATATGATAGGTTGGGTCAAAAGGGGCCAACATCAAGGTGGACACGATTGAATGGTTGGGTGGTTTGGCGGAGAAGGGTAATCTTCAAAATTTAAGGGAGAAGGTGACTCCCAAATAGGTTGGTGGAGAAGGGTAAGTTATATAATTTGAGAAAGAGCATGACTCCCAAATAGGTTGGTGAACATCCAAATGGGTTTCCCCACTTAGGAGTACCACTTATTTTGGATTGGGTTGATAGGGTTGATAAAGTTGATAAGATAGGTAAAGTTGGATTTGATAGGTTAGGTTGAGTGGATAAGGTTTTTTGATAGGTGGTTGGGTAGATAGGTGTTTTAATCATGGTAGGTAAGGTTTAAGAAGTTTTATTAGTAGGTAATTATTTGATTTGGTAAGGTTGGTTGAATAGGTTGATTTGATAGGTTGGGTGAAGTTGATAAGATGGATTGATTGTATAAGATGGGTAAGGTAGGTAAAGTTGGTTGGTTGTTGTTGGTTGATAGGTTTGATAGGTTGGATTTGGTAGTTCAATAGGCTAAGGTGATGGTTATTGCTTTGATAAGGTAGATAAGGTTTATAAGGCTAGTTGGATTGACATATTAGGTTATTTGGGTAAAGTTGACAAGGTAGGTTAGGATGGTGGTTGGGGGTGGATAACCCAATGGTTGATGAGGTTGGATAAGTTGAAGTTAAGGTTTGTAAAAATAATTGTTAAGTTTATGTTGATGGGTTATTATTTATGTAGGATTATGGTCAAAGGTTGGCAAAGGCTAAGAGAAGATCAATCTCCAAAAATATGGGGTTAGTTTGGTCAAGTTAAAGGGTTACGGGGGAAGGTAATCCCTAGTGGTTTGATGGTTAGGGCAAGTGGGTGGTTTTAATAGCTCAAATGGAGGAAGACATGTATCCCTAGGTTAAGTTAATTAGGTAAGGGATGGTTGAGCTGACTCTTGATGCGCTAGGCAAGAGGACACTGCCTACATAGTCCCATGGATGGTGGATCCAACATGAATTTCATGCCAGATGTAGTTCTTTCAATTCAGTGTTTAATGGGTTTGATTGGAGGAAGATGAGGTGATCAGAAAAAAGTAACCTCCAAAGGTTAGGTTTGCTTTGGTTTTGATTGGCTAAGATTATGGAGAAAGGTAACCTCCAAGGTTTAAGGAGAAGGTGACTCCTAAAGATAAAAGGTCAAGCTGCTTCATTGGTTGGTTGGTTTGATATGTTAACTTGATTGGATGGGTTGGGTGAATGTGATTGGTAGTTGCTAGTTTGGGTGCGAGTTATTGGTTTATTTGGATAAGGTGAATAAAGTTGTTTTTATAGGTTTGATGGGTTGAATTTGGTTTGGGTTGTTTGGTTGATTAGGTGATGATTTCATTTCAATGACTCCAAAGGGAGAAGACATGTCTTCTCAAGTGATCATGAAGGTATAAGGGGGAGGTTAAACACTCTGATTGAAAAAGACCATGATGGCAAGATGGGTGGGTTTATGAACATAAAACCCTTGTCATGCTTTTTCTTTGTTTTTAATTTGATGGTTAAAAAAGGTAACTTGATCGCATAGTGTCAAGTAAGCTCAATATCCCTAGATTTGTAAAGGACAAAAGGGGAATAGATGGTAGGTAGTAGGTGACAGGTATGGCAACCTTCTTATAGGCAGGGCTTGCCTCTTCTATAGGTGACCTAGGCGCCATGATAGATAATTCCATGTCATATGCTAGGTGTATACTAATCGATGCAAGATGTTTATTGATGAAAACTTGGCTCTTTTATAGGTGACCTAGGCACTATGATAAATAAGTCCATGTCATATGCTAGGTGTAGACTGATCAATGCTGGAAGCTTACTAATGAAAAATGATTATAATTTTCTTGGGATAGCTTTTTTTTTTATAAAGGGTCTTATATTGCTTATTATGATATGCTGGTGAAGCTGATCGATGCGCGAAGCTTAAAATGATTGATTTTGACAAAGTTAATTAGCCATCTATCGAGGGAGTGGTCTAAGTTTGGGTTTGTTCATATTTGATAGTTGTCCTTCAAGGGAGTAGTCTATTTTAAGTTTAAGCACTTTTGATTATTTTAAGTAGTTATCCTTCAAAGGAGTAGTCTATTTTAAGTTCAAGCACTTTTGATTGTTTCAGGTAGCTGTCCTTCAAGGGAGTAGTTTGCTTACTAAAGATGTTCACCCAATTTATATTGTGGTACCCAAAATGTTTATATTCTTGCTTAGATATGGACCATCTATATAGGCTCAAGGTTTTCCTTTATGAAGGCAAAGCCATGGCACAAGAAGGTTGATGATGGGTGGAAGAGGTGGTTTTAAGTGACAACGACCAGGGATTCCATCTGATTAGAGATGAAAAGTATCCATGAAGATCATGCCATGAGTAGAGACATGGTATCCATGCTTAGGATTAGGCAAATTTTATGATGGATAATCACATGATCCTATTTTTAATTGACTATCCTTAAATATAAGGAGATGAAGGTGATTAATTATAAGAGATGAGCTTAAGTTAAACACAAAATGACAAGGAACTTGGTTTAACCAAGGAACAAACATGAATGTCAAGCATTTAAGAGGTTCAGTCTTGATATGCCCCAAATCCATGATTGCATGGATGGGTAATGTCAATCAAAAGAGTAGATATCCCCTAGTTACTTTGCAACACTTGGTTAGACGGGTTAAAGGTATGGGTTGACAAAAAAGTCAGGATGGTTAAGTGATAATTTAATGGAGGAAGATAGTTAAAAAAAATGTGTAAAAGGTAGTTAAGAATGGTTAAGGTTAAATTTATTTGGTTGGTTGGTTGGTGGGTGGAGAAGGCTAATCTCCAATGGATAGGTTGGTGGAGAATGGTAATCTCTAAATAGATCTGGTTAGGGGGAGAAGGTGATTCTCCAATAGTTTTGGTTTGGTGAAGGAGAAAGGCAATCCCCAAGAGTTCAAGGTTGGTTGGTTGATAGGTTTATTTGGTTGGTTTGGTTTAATTAAGTTTGATTTCTTGGGTACAGTTGATAAGGTGGGTTAGGTTGATAAATGGTCAAAGCCTTATGGAGGGGAAGTTCCCCTAGTTTCCTTTATCCATGGATGGTCAAAAGAGGGGAAAATGATCTCGAGGTGACATGATGGTTAGTAAGAAGGTTTTATGAGGAGTGAAGAGGACTTCACCTACCTCCCCAAAGGTTTTTAGTTACTATTTAGTAGTTAGTAGTTTAAGTTCTCAAGTGGTGGTTCAGGGGGGATTTCCTCTAGTGCACCAAGGCTAGGAAAAGGTAGTTGGGTTAGATTTGGGTAGGGTAGGTTAGGTTTAATATGTTTGATGGGTTGATGTTGGTTTGGGTGGTTAGGTAGGTTGGTTATGGTTGAGCGAAAATGTATGTTGATTATGGTTGATTAAATTGGGGTAGAGGTTGGTTTGACTGGTTGAGAGAGGTAAGATAAATGGTTGAGCTAATTTGTTAGTTTGATTATTTGATTTGGTTAGTGAGGTAAGGTTGGGTGGATGGTTATAGGTAAGGTTTGGTCAATGGTAAGTTTGGTTAGGCTAATGGTTGTTTTGGTTTGGTTGATAGTCATTAAGGTTGGATTGATAGGTTCTATAAAAGTGGTAAGTGGAAAAGGTATGTTGGTTGGTTCCACAAAGGTAAGTGGAATAGTTTGGTTTGTTAGTTCCACAAAGGTGAGTGGAATAGGTTAGTTGGTTGGTTCTTTGAATGTGTTTTCAAAAGAAAGTTAAAAAGGGTCCATTTGGTTGACAAGTGGTTTGGTTGAGGGTTGGACCAAGGTTTCCTCAACAATGAGTGAAGGAAGAGGTTTGATGATTGATTTCTTGATGATTTTTAAGGCTAGGTTGGAAGGAACACAAATAATTTAATTTGAAACCTCCTTGTGATCAATAAGGTTTTGGATGAGCATCTTAAAAAAGCCACATTTGTCTATCTCATGTCCATTGGTGCGATGATAGGCACAAAATTCATCTTCTAAGAACCAAATTGGTTTTGGAAGAGAATTATTGATGGGTTGAATTGGAGGAAGGTTAATGATAGAAGCCTCCAAGAATTTTTCAAGGATGGAGGCATATGATTTCCCCAATGGGGTATACTACATAAGAAGAGGATGCACTAATGGTTCTTGAGTTGGTGAGCTAGTTGGTTAGTTTGATGAGGTTTGTTGATTTAATAGGTTTGATGGATTTGATAGGTTAGGTAGATTTGGTGGGTTTGATAAGTTTGATAAGTTAGGTAGGTTTGATAGGTTAGGTGAGTTTGATAGGTAGTTTTTGGTTTAAATTGATAAGGTTAATAAGTTGATAAAGGCTGGCAAGGTTGATAAGGTGGGTTAGTTTGATTGGTTGGGTTTGGTTGGATTGAATGATTGATAGGTTGGTTGAGTTGATAGGTTAATGGATGGATGGGTTTATGGGTGGTTGATAGGTTGGGGTTGATAAGTTTGGTTGAGGTAATTACAATGGTTGGGTTGATAAGATGGTTTAGTTTGATAAGTTGGTTAAGTTTGATGACATGGGTTGGCTTGATTGGTTTGGTTGGATCTGAAGACACCTAAATTTGGCCATCAATAACCTCCAACCAAGATTTTGACCAATTTCCACCTAAAGCACACAATTTGGTATAAAAACACTAAAGCACATTAAAAGCTTTGAACCTGATATATTCAAGTGCCAATTTTGGGTAAAGTATCATTAAATGAGGCAATGTAATTTATGGACCAGCTAACTTTGATTGGATCATTTTGAGTCAAAATGCTAATTTTGCACCTAGGTGTTCTAGATTGATCTTTCCTATCAAATATCTTGCACAAGACATGTGTATTTGTTATTTATTATCAGTAACATCCTAATGGAATAATGGATCCAACGCATCTGGGATTGCCTTCCAATTCTTATCCAGTCAAATTTTGGACCAATAACAAGGCATTTTGATCAATTTGAGTAATTTTTGCACACAGTGCTTAATCATGATTAAGAGTTTGTTAAAATAGATTAGGGCCTAATTAATAATTCCATTGAAAATTATTGAATAATTTGTTTTGGAAATGAATATTGAATATCTACGTCATCAAGTGACCTCATTTCTTAGGAAGACATCCCTAGGCCATAAATGCTACAAATATCAGGATTCATGCCTCCATGCCTCTTAATTTCACCTTCTTCCAATGTCATGATGAGGATAATTATAAACTTAATTTCGAAAATTGAATTAATCCTCAACCACACATCTCAATATCAGGATGGACGGTTCAAGTTAATTTTAAAAATTCTTAAAAATCTATAAATAGAGAGGCCATAAACATCATTTCTAAGACATGATTATGCAAAGTTATAATGCATAATTGATTACAAAGCTTCATGAAACTAGTGTTACCATGCCAAATTGATTCCAATCCAAGCCAAGCCAAAGCCACAAGGTGCCAAGGAGAAGAGGAGATAGCCAAGCCTCCTTTGATGAAGACTTCATGAGCACAAGTCGAGCAAGCCACTACAACAATCATTTTGGAGCGTCCAAGAAAGGCAAAAGAGAGTTTGTTTATATTGCATTTTAATTGTGTTTTATTCATGTTTGTTAACTAAGCTCTCCCTAATTATCTAGGCTTAGAGATATTCTGCTAGTTAGTGTGTTTCTTTTACTTTTTTTTCATTTTGAAACTAACACCATACTAAACATCCTCTCTTGAGTCAAATTCTTAGATCACATAATGGCATGCCCGGTGGGACTAAACGCATCCCACACATGAAGCAGATCATTATTCAACTTTAAAATCTTCATTTGGATTATTAAAACTCTTGTAATTTAATTTTTTAACTTTATTTTTCCATTTTTCTTTGTTACAGGTTTACACAGTAACTAATGTCAGTTAGTAAAACCGTCATCAATTAGATAGCTATCATGTCATTATTAGTATAACCAATGTCAGTTAGATAACCATCATCAGTTAGTAAGTGTAACTATCGTCAGTTATATAACTGATTTTGGTCACAGTGTTTTTCTTAAAACACAAACCCGAGAGCTCTTTTTTTGAAGTTCATTGTTTCAAACCCAAAATAGTTTCAAGGCTAAAGGAAATGCCAACATTTTTTTTGCAGGACCAAGATTGACATTTGCTAAAAACATGTTTATATCACCTTTTGCATGCTTAAAAATGAATTAGGAACATTATTTTGGTGCTTAAAGTAATATTTAAGGTGCTTAAATAAGTGTTTTTAGCATTAGTTTTCAAAGTTACAACTAATACCAAGGGGTCAAATGAACACCACCTCATTTTTAAAATTTGAGCTTAAAAATGAACTCACTTTTCCAAGCTTTTTGTATTTACATAGTTGTTTAAATTAGATTTTTGTTTGGCAAAAAGAAGGATGTCGCATGTATGCTCTTCCATTTTTCCCCTTTAGGGAACCCTTAGAATCAAAAGTGCCATTCCTATTACAAATAGCCTACTCTAAGGATTAGAAATAAAGTCATTTAAAGCACTCCCCAAAAACTCATCAAAGTTTGGGTGACCTTGAAAATGACCCTTAAGTCTTTCTATTTCATGCTTTCTTTATTTTTATGCAAACTTGGCTTATGAGGGGGGACTTCATCACCTCCCGCGAGTTATTTATGGAAGATTTAACCTAGGGTTTCACCTCCCGACATTGACTTCACTTAATCCTTATAAGTTTCACATGGGATGTATTTGCATTTGGACATTGCACTACACTGAGCGAACAGTAGGATGTAGTGGCTGTAAAAAGGACTAGACCTTTTTACAACTAGCCAATGCCATTGTCACCTAATTTTTGTGCTTGTCTTTTGCATCATTTGACATGAAAGTCATTGTGAAATTGATTCCCCTAGAAATGTTCAAAATCTTTCTAGTTTAGTCAACTCCACATTACCATACCCTTGTTAGGATTTGGATGATTATACTTAGTATATTTTGGTCATTTATCTTGGTGTTTTTTTTAGACTAAAACTTTTTTATTTGTGTATAAACCATTTCAAAAACACTTTGTTTATATGTCACTTTTTTGTCTAAAAAGGTGTTATGCTAGACATTTTACACCCCACTTATGCCTTGAAATTTTTTCTAAACTTGTTTGTTTGTGTGTCATTTGAGTTACAGAGGGTAGTGTTACATGTTAAAACCATTTTGCCTTTGAGTCTTTTGAATTATAGCATAGATCACATCATTAGAGCATGCTTACACCATTAGGCTATTCAATTTGTTTTAATACTAGTTCACCTTGTGCCAAAAACCATTTGTTTCAAACCATGTCGTGTATACCATTTAGACATTTGTCTTGTGCCGTCATGTTGTCCAATCTTGTCTAACTTGTTTGGTCAAATCCCAATTTTCAAAGTTGAGTTTTCAATTAACCTTGTTAAGTTTGGATCCAAACATTTATTGATTTTTGTTTAGGTCTTAATTCATGAGGCTAATACACATATCTTTTCTTTTGGATTGCATAACTTTGGTTAATCAATTACCCAAATTTGAAAACTATTGATGGCTTGTTTGTTTAGTACTTATCCCTATCATTGTTTGTGCCTTTATTTGGGAAAAAATGGTCTTTCTTCAAAGATATTTTTGTCTTATGCCTTATGCCAACTGATCATATTTATGTTTGATTTCATCTATCGAGTTTGTGTCAAAGTTGTTTCCAAACTTGTTAGATTAAATCAAATCACATCAGCCTTTGTTTTAAGTCTAGCTTTTGACGTTGTTTATTCAAAAGTCCTAGCATATGTCTATTTGTTTGAGCTTAGATTTTGACTCCACATTTAGACAAAAGACTTAGTAACTCAATTTTTCCCTTTCCTAGTTTAGACCTTATTTGGAACACTTTGACCTAGACCTTTGACATGTTGGTTTTTATTCAGACACTTAACCTTTTGTGCATATGACATTAGACATTTGATGTTAGGTCATTTTATGCCAAGACTTAGCACAAATCATTTTGGAGATACATCTCTAATTTTAGACCACATTGGAGATATAGCTCCACCTTTTGACAAAGTTAGACCAAGCTTGAACCATTTATCGCTTGAACCATTTATCCTTTGGACATAGTTTTTCAGAGTTTGTAGAACTCTAAGCCTTTTTGTTTCGAAGATTTCATCATTTACGCAGGTATGTCACGCTACACTTATGGTGGAGTTACATACAATCTAACTTATGATAAAGAACCCTTATAGAGAAAGATTTTCTAAGGAGTTTTATTATTCTCCTTGTAATACTTCATATGGGGAACATAGTCAAAATCTACAAAATCCAAATTGAGACCTTGATTGGCATGAAGAGGCTTGTGAGGAAGACTTTAAAGACCCAACTATAGATAATGATGTTTGGGATATGGATCCATACCCTCTTTATAATAATCACTACATGGAACATAGTCAAGAACTATCTTATGAGCCAACTCACAACTAGGATGATATGGTTTATGAGGAAGACTTGGATGCTTTGGCTTATGTGAGTAATCAGGCTCCACCACATCATACCATTTTTATTTTAGGACCATAATGTCACAACATTCCCATACCAAGACCTCATCCTTTGGTTTGTGTGAGAAATCAAGCTCAACAACACCCCTTTATCATTCCAAGACCTAGTCCTTTGGCTTGTGTAGGTAATCAAGCTCCACACCACACTATCATTACCATTTCAAGACTTTATCCTTTGGCTTGTGTGAGTAGTCATGCTCGCTACTGCCCTACCATTATCCAACCATGAGTCATTCCTTGTCCACTACCAATCCAATCTAAACCTCAACTAATTTAATCCTTCAAAGACCAAGCTGTGTGCAAAACTAGTAATTTCCAACTCATTGAAAACCAGGGCCAAGAGAACTAACCAATCCATGATGTTTTTTTTTAATCAACCATTTGTGATAAGTCAACCTATGATAAATTGCCTATTTATCCTATACAAGTTGTCAAGGAGTCTCATTTTGATGAGTTATTCTTTGTTGAGTCACTTCTTAATGGTTATAACCATCTTTCAACAAATCATTACCTTGAACATGTGCCTATTTTTCAAAAGCCTACTATTGATAAGCTAGTCTCTAAGGAGTTATCTCTTGACCTTTTTGCTATCCTAGAGGAGTCTCACTTTGACAAACCAGTCTTTATGGAGCCTATTATGCAATTATAGGTTGTTACTTATCCAATACTAAACATTCAACAAGACATCATTGTAGAAGAGTACCCATTAGATGAAGAATCAGAGTTAGAGTCAGGTTCTATTCTTAAACTAACATCAGATTTAGCATCAAAATCTAAATCAACATTAGTCTCAACATCAGATTTAGAGTCCTTTGAGTTAGAATTAGATTTAAAAGAAGAATATGTTTGTGGTTGTTATAACATTGGTTATGCATGCCTTGTAAATCAATTTGAATACATTTGTGATCCTTATACAATTTTTGAGGATGAGTACTTTATCTTTGACATAAGTTCTCCTAGTATCTTCTACAAGGATTGTGATGCCAACACCTATTCTATTAGCATTCCACATGCCATAACCATCAACCAAAATAGCCATATCATTGACATTCTGTATCCCACAAGTGTTGATTGGGATCGATAGAATCACACTTTGTTGAACTACATCCATGGAGACATAGCATTTGAAGAAGAGAAACGAGGTTAAGACCACATTCATATAGCAGAAGAACACTCTCCTAGTGAAACTTTTTCAAAGGTGCTAGGTTGAAATCAAATTCAAAACTTAGTATCTTCTAGTGAAATTTTTTTGGAAGCATTAGAAGACAATCAAAGTAAAAAGTCAACATTCCTTAGTGAAACCTTCTCAAAGGTGCTACAAGACAATAAAGACAACTTCATTGGTGAAAACCTCTTTGAAGCACCAATAGCTGAGTATAAAAGTTCTTCACTACTTGATGAAGATAAAATCAAAGATCAAATCAAAATAGCTTCCTATCTATAACCTAATCAGATGGTAGCTTCTCTCAAGATCAAACAAAAAAAAAATTGGTTGTCCTATCAAGAGAACAAGTCATTGGCCCCGCCATAGCCAAAATTCTGTTGAATCCAGCATCAGTAATATTATGTGTGGCTGAATGTCTTGATCTTCATTTGTTTCCCCACTATTATACATTCCATTATCATCAACCATTATATTTCAAAATCGAGCCTACCATCCATTATTTATCCATATTTACCATCCATGGTCACACTTTCCTTTGTAGAGGCTACAAAGATACCTTGTCTTGACATTTGAAGGAATCAAAATCAACAACCAATGAAGATCACAAAAGCATTCTTGGCATCCAAATTTGTAGGCAGTTCTTTATGGAGCAACTATTTAGATGAGGTGTGGGATATAAAATAATATGATCAAGTATTCTATTTGTATAATTTTTTAATTTGGATGTGCATCTCCATCTCATCAGGAAAAACAAAATCATATGCTATTCACCACACCCAGGATATAAACATGTACCATACCATTTCACATTGCCATGCCATTGCCTTTGCTACATATCCATTTGGAATTATTATAGATTCCTTCCATTCACCCCATCACTTTGGAGCAACCCTCCTACCATTTTAACCCAATTATCAAACCATCATCATCCTAACAAAAGACTATACCATGTTATCATTCCATTCCTATCTAGACCAAAGCCTAGTTTTAGTCCTCCTACCCAATTCTATTTTGATCTTGGTTCATTTGGTTCATCTCACACCTTTTTTATGGGCATTCCAATCAAGTTTCAATAATCAATAAAATCTATGTTTTAATGATAGTCTATGAAAGTAGTGTGATAGTTGATTTGCCAAGATATCTTTCATCCTACAAGTTTGTTTATGTGAGCCTGATTATAACTGCCTATGGGCAAATCAATGTTTCACCAGTCTTGTTACTATTTATAACCACCTATGGTCAAATTAGTATCATTGACCTATGCTATTGTATCCTAGTTATAATCACCTATGGGCAAACTAGGGGAAACACTTGTTTATCATGCATTGTTGTATCACCTTTCCATTACTATTTTCATTTGTCTGGCCATTTGCTAGTTTTGAAAACTTGTTAGGACCTAATTGGTTTTTACTCACCTTTTGTGTGGATATAATTACTATGAATTGAGGTCATTTTAGGACTATGTGGGTCATGCTCAATTCACATCGAGGTCACCTCAGTTCCCCTTTACATATGCTCTCACCATTTTACAAGCAACTTAAGCTAAATGCTCTCACCATTTTGTGATTAGTTATCTTGTCATTCTCTAATGAGTTAAGATACCCCAAAATGCCAAAAATATTTATACATTTCAAAAATCTAAAAAAATTTGTCCTATTTAAGCCTAGCCAGTTATCCTTGATCAGCCTTATTAGGGTATTGTCATTATTAAGATGCTTTCTTTTGATTTTGTTTTTAGGCTTTCTATTTTTTTATTTTATTTTAGGTTATTTATTTGTTTATTTGTTTTTTTATTTGTTTATTTGCTTGCCTATTTATTTGCTTTCACCACTGTTGCCTTGACTCAGCCTATATGTGTTCATTAGGTGATTCCTCAAGCACATTATTCTTGACTCCATCCATATTCATCTATTAACACTGTCATCATGGTTTTTATCATTGGTGTATTATTTTTGAGTGTTTATTGGATCAAGAGTTGGTCCTTATGCATATTTTGGCCAAGTCTTCATGGTGTTCTATCATGAAGCCTACCATCACATGCTATAGCAAAAATTATCTTCAAAAAGGTCTACAATCAATAGAGCTGTAGAAGTTTCTCCTTAACACCTTGGCAAATCATCCCACCCCCTTGATCAAATTAACCCATTGACCATTCTAGTTGTATCATTACTAATAAGGATGAGCATATTCTCATTGGTAGGTATAACTGAATCACTTTTTATTGATTAATCTTATTCTTTTATTCACCTCTTTCATCATTTTGTGCCTACTCATCTTTAATCTGTATTCCAGGTTATATCCTTGAGTTATGCTTGTTAATTATCCCTAACTAGGGCACCATCATCTTTAACTAATCTAGGTCCACTTAATGATTATAACTGCCTATGGGCAAATCATTATTTTGACTTTTATTCTTGATTATAACCATCTTTGGGCAAATCAACATCTTTTTTAAATCAATGCATGCAGGCATTTTCTCATTTAGATTAATCTCAACCAATGTTTAATTCCACCTTTCTTCTTGTTTCTTTTTGAGGGATCATCCATCAATAAGTGTGACGACCATTCCCTCAAGGGGGCATCATCTTAGGCTTCCCAAAATCATTTAGAGCTTTGTTCTTTAATCATCATCTTCTTGTTGGCATACAAGCTATCTCTCATTATTTGAGAAGACATTTCTTTGCCTATGGTTTGAAACATCTTCCTAAATAAGGGAAAATTGTAGACACCTAAATCTATCCACCAATAAGCTCCAACTAGTCTTTTGACCAATTTCTACCTAAAGCACACAATTTGCCCTAATAATACTAAAGCATATTAAAAGCTTTGAATCTAATATATTTAAGTGTTGATTTTGGCTAAAGTGTCATTAAATGAGGCAATGCAATTTATGGGCCATCTAGCTTTGATCAGATCATTTCGAGTCAAAATGACAATGTTGCACTTGGGTGCTCTGGATTGATCTTTCTTATCAAATCTCTTACAAAAGATATGTGCTATTGTTATTTATTGTCAGGAACATCTTAAATGGGATAATAGATCCAATGCATCTGACATTTCCTTCCAATTCTAATTTAGTGAAATTTTGGACCAATAACAAGGCATTTTGATCAATTTGAGTAATTTTTGCACAAAGTGCTTAATCATACTTAAGATATTTTTAAACCAAATTAGGGCCTACTTAATAATTCCATGGAAACTTGTTGAATAATTAGTTTAGAAAATGAATATAGAATATTTGAATCATCAAGTGACCTCATTTCTTGGGAAGACATTCCTAGTCCATAAATGCCACAAATATCAAGATTCATGCCCTTCATGCCATCCATGTCTCATCAATGCCTTCCATGATGCCCTCCATGCCTCTTAATTGCCCCTTCTTCCAATGTCATGATGAGGATAATTATAAATGTAATTCCAAAAATTGAATTAATCCTCAACCACACATCTCAATCTCAGGATGGACGGTTCAGGTTGATTCTAAACATTCTCAAAAATATATAAATAGAGAGGCCATGAACAACATTTTGAAGACATGATTATGCAAATTTATAATGCAGAATTGATTACAAAGCTTCATAAAACTAGTGTTACCATGCCAAATTGATTCTAATCTAAGCCAAGCCAAATCCACTAGGTGCCAAGGAGAAGAGGAGATAGCCAAGCCTCTTTTGATGAAGACTTCAAGAGCACAAGCCAAGAAAGCCACTACAAAAAACATTTTGGAGCATCCAAAGAAGGAAAAAGAGAGTTTCTTTTACATTTTAGTTATGTGTTTTATTCATGTTTGTTAACTAAGCTCTCCCTAGTGTCTAGGCCTAGATATGTTATGCTAGTTAATGAGTTTCTTTTATTTTATTTTCATTTTGAAACCAACACCATACTTACCATCTGCTCTTGAGTCAAATTCTTAGACCACAAGATCGATATGTTGGTATGTTGGTTGTTTGTTAGATTAATAGGTTGATAGGTTGGGTTGATAGGTTAATAGGTTGGTGGGTTGGTTAATAAGGTGGATTAAGGTAATTGATATGAAGGTTGGGGTAGATGGCCCAAGTTTTCACATGGTTGGGGTGATTGATATAATAGATGTTGATAGGTTATTGGTTGGGTATGATGATGATCAAATGATTGTTTATAAATGATTGTTTGGTTTTAGGTGAGGTTTGGTTGATTATAAGTGGGGTTTGATTGATCATGGATACCAAAAATAGATGACTCTAACTTGATCATCTAGTCTATTAACATTGTAATTAGTTTAGCTGGTAGTTTATGGGTTGATTATAGTTGAAGTTTGATGGATGATGGGTAGATTTGGGTTAATGGTAGGTAAGGATCATGGCTAGCTCAAGATGCCAGGTAATGCTCAGATGCAAGAGGGTTGTGGTCTAAGATTCTAGCAAAGCTAGGATCTCTAGAAAAGGTTATAGAAGGGCTCTCCATTCGAACAAGGTAATGGAGATGAGGGTAAATGAGGTCAAAATGATGGAAGGTTGATGGTATAAGGTCAATTCCTCACAACTTGATCAAAAAGCAAACAAGAAAAAAAATATAGAAAGTAATGCATACACTAAGTGTGTTATCTCCGAGGATAAATTTTATCTATTGTTGGCTTATGCTTTAGTTAAAAATGTGTGAGCGTAGTTTGGCTTACAAATTGGGTGATAGATAGGAAAGCTAAGGATGGTTTTAGGTAATGTTTAAGTGCTCATGAGAATCTATAGTGGACTAGGTACATGATCTGGTACTAGGGGCTTACTCCCTGCACTTCATGATCTCGAAGCCAAGCTGGGTCACTTAGCCAAGATATACCATATATCAAGGGCTTATACTCCACCAAATAATGGAGTGGGATCTCCCCTTGGTGATGAAATCCAAGTGGGATTACCAAGTAGGGTAAGGTTATCCATTGGGTGGTGAAATCCCATGCAGGCCTTATCTCAAGTATGTTATGGTGTGTTGATTGATTATGTGGTTTAGGTTTTATATGTGATATAAAAGTGAAGCTATGATAGATTACTTGTATTTTGAAGTTACTCGGTGAACCAAATTAGAAAGCAAACAATGGATGCAAGGTTTGTTTTAAGCCCAAATGGAAAATTTTAGATTTCTTTAGATGAGCAAATAAGAGAGAGAGAGAGAGAGAGAGAGAGAGAGAGAGAGAGAGAGAGAGAGAGAGAGAGAGAGAGAGAGAACATACAATGATAACTAAGAAAAGAAAGGTGGTGGGTCCCACCAGGCATGCCAAAATGTTTTACTCAAATTTTCTCCTCTTTTCTTAGTTTATGAAAGTGGAATTAAAACTAAAATAAAGGGGCATGTAAGGGTACTTGGTTGAAAGTGCATACACATTGATCCAAATGAAGTGAGAGCTCCTCTTTGGCTGGGGAGGAAGAGCTGTGGTAAGAAAGTACTAATAATAACTTATTGGTTAGACAATAAGATGGGGGGATTGCCTAGCATATGCTAGATCTAAAAAAGCAATAGCTTGCTAGGATGGTTTTCAATCCCTTTTCTAATAAAAGGTTGGATAAAAAGAGATGATACTTGTAGTAAATATTATAAAGATAAATGTCATCTAATACAAGAAGATAAATTGCTTATTTAAAGAAAACAACTAATTGTAGCAAAAAGTCGGTCGATGCTTATGATAAGGTAGTTGGGAGGGTCTAATTATGTTTCTAGCAAGGTAATAGGGACATAGAAAATAGGATTTGGTTGAGGTTTGGTTGAGGGTTTGGTTGCAGATAGGTAATTGTTGGTGGTTAAAGTTAATTGTCAGTGGTTGCTATCAAATTTTGGGAATGTAGAAAACAAGGGTTGTAGGTTAGGTAAATGGTTAGAAAAATGTTTGGGTAAGGGTTTTAGGTCAACAAAGGTTTGATATGGGTCTAGAGGGTATAAAATAGAATGCAAATAGAATCTGATCAAGTTATTAAACTCTAGAAAAGAAATAAGAAAAATTGAAAACAAAGAGAAGAATACCTATTATCAAGAGCAATGGAGAAAAGGGGAGAGAAGGCCTAGAAGAAATTCATCAACATAAAAACACTCCAGCCTCTGAGAATGATTTGGTTAGTGTTTCAGTAAGGGTAGATACCTATAAAAATATTTTGGTAGCATGTACTTATAGATTTTCTCTAATCCATTCTCCTTCCTACAGATCTCCTTTTATAGGAAGAAGTTGCCAATTATAAGTGGAAGAAGTTGTTAATTAGACAGGTGGATAAAGATGCTAATTTAGGTGCCACAAAACTTATTTTTATCACCAAATAAAATGTTGCTAAGTTGGGTGCAAATCTAATTTCGCACATAGCTATAAATTGCTTTGATACATGTTGGGGAACCTAACCATCAATGGTTAGGTTTAACCATTTATGGTTAGACTAACTATGGATGGTTACACTAATCGTCAGTGATTTAGGTACAAAAGGAAAATGGGTGAAAAGTGGTTAAAAGGAAGTGGGTTAAAAGGTTAAGTTAGCAAGTTAAAAAGTGGGCTAGGTTAACTAGGTGGTTAACTAGCTCTAATGTGGGGTAAGGGTTCAAGGGTGTTTTGACATCAAAAATAGGGTAGTTTTTTAGTTATTATGGGACCAATTGCATTCCTAACTATAAATCTAATAGAGATGGAGAAAGAGGCAAACTTCATGCCCAAAGTGGAGGAAACTAAAGAAGAAAGAGTAGGAACTTACATCCTATAGATAGAATGAAGAAGATCCAAGTGCCAAGGATGTACAGGAGGCCCTCCAAAGTGACACAATCATCACACTTGAAAAAGTAGAGGAACCATTAATCCCCTCATCTAGAGAATAACCCTCCACATTACCTTCACAAGTAGAAGAGGAGAAGAGAAAGGTGTGGAAAAAAATGGGCTTGAGCGAGGAAGACATTGAGAAGGTGCTACTGCTTGAAGAGAAGCACAGACTTGCCAAGGAAAAGGAAGAGCCCAAGGTAGATAAAAAGGCTAAGAAGGTTCTTTCAAGTGTAGAACCAACCATTAAATTAGTCAATCAATCACCCAACATCCCCACTATAAAGGCAAAATAAGTTGCATAAGAAGTGCATCCAAGTAGTGAAGGGGTAATTGAAGAAAAAGAAGGTGATAGTGGCACCTTAAAACAATAAATGGAGACAACCAAAGAATCCCAGTAGTAACAAGGTGATGTTGGAGCTGAGGGAATTACCCTGGAGGTGAACATTGAGAAACCCCAAGAGGAAGAAGTGGATGAAGGGGGAAATTATAAGGAATAAATCATTAAAGAATAAATAGGTGAGTCCTCTGAGGAGAGCACGGAAGAGAGCAATGGCACCAGTGAAGAAGAGGAAGAACAAACAGAGATGACCATCATAAAGAAGGATCATATAGAGCTGAGCATAAGGGAGAAGGTGTAGAAAGGATGGGAGGATGAAGTCCTTTACATGTATGACATCATTCCCCCCCAAGCCACCAAAACTTGGATGCACAAATAACTTGCATTTATGTTTGATCATTATATGGATGAGCCTGATTTTAAAACACCTAGGGTAGCTACTTTAAGATTGGAAGAGCCTAAGGAAGGGCAAGACTCCTTATTTATAAACCCTCATGCCATGAACCCAGTATGATCTACAAATGTGTTGATTAGGATGGCTATCAAGGTTGCATGCTGAAACATTATCAATTATGGTAGGGTGAGAAAATGTAAACATCTCTATAAAGAAGCCTAGGAGGAAGAACAAGCTCCCAAATTCAAGTTGCATCAGCTCTGTGAGTGCATAAATATAGCCAAACCATCCCTTCTGGTCAGCATCAATAGTTTAAACCTCTCTAAGGTGGATAAAATTTGTGTGCTAGTATAGTAGATGATCCCAAAATTAAAACCTGAGCCATTACAAGAAGAAGATCCCTACATCATGCTAAAGAAGGAGATTATTGATAAGATCAAAGAGGTAGAGGACCTCTTTGTGAAACTATAAAAAGGTGTAGATACATCCGATGACATCTTATTGAGATTCTCCAACCAAGTGTCAGTTATTAATGCATGTCTAAAATAGGTAAAGGAAGAGAAGGAGAAGCTAATGGTGCAAGTGTACTCATTGAGTAGATAGGAGCATTTATAGATCATAGGGAGTATCAATGAGTTTAGCACCCAGATCAAAGACCAAGAGCAGAACTTGGAATCACTCTTTCATGCTCTATAGACTAAGGCCTATGAACAAGGAGTAATCCTAGATGGGAGTGTGGAAAATGCAAAGGCAAATGTAGTGACCTTCCAAAAGGAGTTGGAGAAGACTGATGTGCTTACACTTAGTGATGCCTCCTTTGAAATAGATAGTGCCACTAAGGAAATCAAGCTCACCATCAAGGGCTTTAAATAATTTAGTGTCAATCTTATGGATAGCATGCCCGAGTTTTGCACTCTAAAGACCTTACTAGCCTAGTTTGAGGATGGACTAGAAATTTTATATGGGGTAATGTTGGGCCCCTTAGTTCAGTAAGGATTTGTGCCAGCTCAAAATATACATCGATGTGATATAATCAGTTGGCATGATGATTGAAATATTGGCATATTAGTTCTAGCTAGAGGTTTCAATGTATACCTTACACCATTTGGCAAGTGGTTAATGGGTTCCTGAATCTTTAGGGCATCTTTTAGGTTTGGCAGTATGTGGTGACCATAGTGTGAAGTTTGTAAGGTGATGGAGCTGATAGGAATTATCACCAAGGATCCATCTCAGATCTTGGTGTACACATTCTACCCTAGTATAGATGCTCCTAAAGACATATAAAAATAACTCAAACTAGTTGAAATGGAGATGGGAAGATATGACATTGAAGCTCTGGCAGATTGAATTTGCTTTATATGAATGCCATTAGTAGCCATTAGCCTTAGGATTATCATGGACACCATGAAGGCTCCATTTGTAAGTGCCCAAGCTCGCCTATGAGCCTCTAGGTTTTTAATTAGAATGAGATAAACATATACTCTATTCTGAATGTTGCCCATTTATAACTCTATTTATAAGCTTGTTTAATGAGGAAGATAGTTACCTTAAAATATAACATGTCTGGTTTATGTGTATGTTGTATTGATGTTGGGATGTATAATTGATATAATGTCATAATTTTAATAAATTATTATTAAGGTTTACATGTTTTTTGGTTTGCATCTTTAATGGATTCCTTGTAATAGATGATGATGTCATCATAAACTTGTAGAGAGAATGTGTATAGATCTTGTACTATGTGTTCCTATCCTTGTTAGGAGCACAAGCCTAGTATGATTCCTTAAAGATAAAGCAACCCTTTGATCCTTCAAGCACTTATATGATGATAGGATAAGTTTAATAAAGGCTTGCACCTATATGATAGAGATTAATTCACCAAAAGGCTTGCACATATAGGCCACTAAACTTAGCCCATAAAAGGTTTGTGCATATGAATCTACTTAAATCCTTCTTTGAATTGACCAAGTCCCATACTTGATCTATTGTGCCATGGCATAACTAGCCCAATACGGGCCTCGGTTCCTTCTCAACTACACTTTGAGTGAGTGCATAAGGCCTATGCCTTAGGTGGATTAATGCCAGCACAATTGAGTGTAAAATGTTGAGTGTAAAGGGAATATCTCATGTGTACACCTAGTTGTAATAAGCCAAGAACTAACTAAGATAACTTGTGTACCCTTTTATACAACATTGTTTTAGTGTATATGATTGCAAGGTCATGGTGTGGGGTGCCATTTTTAGTGTCCCCATCATTCACATGTGTGAATAAATCAAAAATGTGATTGGATTCCCTTTTTTGCACATGGGAATGAGAGAATAATGTTCACTATTATTGATTTCCCTCACATGGGTGAGTTGGGCATAATTATATGGGTCACATGGGGCGACTTGATCTTGTCTAAAGTAGTGGACCTACTTTGTTGACCTTTCATATGAAAATAAACATATTTCACTATTGGTCATTGTTCATCACTCAAGTGGTGTGCATTTTTCTCCAAATCACATGTGTTGCCTTGTGACTTATGCACATGGGTGCATGTGAGGCTCTAGTGGCTATTATTGAGCCCATGTGGAATATGGCACCACATCTTATCTCTCCTCTCTCTTTTTCATATTTTAAAATGCTATAAATCATTATTTAATCCTTTGTAATGAAAATCCAATTATTGTATCACTTAGATCCTTCCAAGCTTGAGCTTTCATGATAGCAGGTTGGCAGTTGAAAGGCTTGTATGCCTAACTCACCTAGATGCTTGGGTTATAAGCATCTGTTACATGGTTAGAGGTTAGATCCTAGAATTTTGTTATGCTTGGCTCACCTATATGCATGGTTTGGATCCTTGGAGATGGAGCTTGGAGTCTTGTTACCTTAGCTCATGGAGATAAAGGTAAATGCTTGGAGCACCCTTGGATGCTATGGATATTAGCATTGTAAGAGATACATATTGTAGCTTGTAGGTTAGAGCATGGAAAGATTGGTTGTAATCTTTGCTCACCTAAGTGTTTAGTTTTTTATCACTGGAAAGTAGTTGCTAAGAGGAGTTGTGTAGAGAGATATTTGTTGATGAAATCTGAAGTCTGGATGTTGCCTTTTCCCCATGGTTTTCCCTAGCTAGTTTAGTAGGGTTTTCACATATATCTTTCATAATGGTTTGTATCTCTTTTTTTCAGCTTGTTTTATTTATTTTTAAATTTTATTTACTTGTAGATGTAGGATGTTTATTTCCTAACAAGTGGTATCAGAGCTTGGATTTAGCTATTGGTACCTGATCCATGCATGTGTTGATCCTAACAAGGGGTATTGGAGCCATGGTTGTTTGGGTATTTTTGTGCAAGTGGGAGATACAGGTGGAGAGGCCAAGATGTAAAAATAAAAAAAGTTTGCCTGGTAGGTATTTCTATTTTAGTAGAAGATAGAGAATGCAAGAGAAGCTAAAAATGCTTTACTAGATAGATCAGCACCAACAAAGTGTTCATGTTAAAGAAGCAAATGCATAGCTTGTAGTAGATCAAGCTAGTCTCCATTGGTGAAGATGGAGGGTGATGAAAAGGCATGTACCTTTTTGGTTCCTAGATGGTGAAGAGATATAAGTTGTGGGATCCTACTACCATAATGTGGTCGCTGAGATGTTGTGAAATTCCATTTAGAGGAGGAGGTACTAGAAACCTAAATCTGTACCTAATGGATTAGTTGATGGATGGAGATAAAAAATTTGAGACCTGAATTTATATGAAAGAATAAGGTCAGTGTTGAATCTTTTAGAGACCAAGATATGCATTGAGTGAAGTGCTAAGAGGTTGCGGTGTATAAAAAATGAGTATCTATGAGGGTTGTGGTGTAGTTGATGTGAGTAAACAGGTGAACCAATGCATAAAGTAAATATGAACATGAGTTGGTTTGACATGCAATAAATCAAGATGTAGTTCATTTTTGGGATCAAAAACTTGGTATGTGTAGTGATGCACTGAGTATCATGATGACTTCCAAAGAACTATGAACATGTACCATGTTGAGTATGGTGGGTAGCAGTTTGCTACATGTAGAAGTTAGGTGCTAACTTATGTGGATTATTTTCTCCTATTGTTAAAGTATTTTAGGATGGTTGGAGAAAAAATATACTTTAGATTCCATGAAAGGAGAAGGTTATGTATATGACATGTGAGAGAGAAGGATGTAGCTTGACTATAGCTTTGGGGCTCAAAACATGGTATTTATAGTGATGCACTGAGTAGCATGATGACTTCCTAAGAACTCTAGATGGGTATCATTTTAATCATGGTGGCTAGTGGTATGCTACATATATAAGAGTCATGTGATTGACTTATATGGGTTTTTCTCTCCTATTGATAACTAATATCAAGAGTGCAGCATGAACTTGTTGTTGTTTAGAGCAGCTATATGTAAAAGCAGCATTCCTACATGATGATAACATGATGAGATGGAGTAGCCAAAGGGTTATGAGGATGAGACAAAAAGAGTTGATGGTTTGCATTTTGAAGATTGTATGGGTTCCAATACGCATGTTAATGTGGTACAAGAATACATTCATAAAGAGCTAAGGTTTAATAGAGGTTGTTATTATGTGTAGATGGCATGTTGGTTGCAGGCCCCAACATGATTAATAGTGAGATGGATCAACTAAGATGAGATGAAGGAGCAAACCAAAGATGGAGATGCATAGTGGATGGGAAAAAAAATGAAGTGAAGTATCCCACTTCTTATGGTTATAAGTTATCTTTCAAAGTATATTAGAGGATAAGAAGATGGTTGTCCTATGTATTATATTCATCTAGAGTAGGATAAGCCTCATGATGCCATGGTGCGCACTAGACTAGATGTTTCCAAGAAGTGGGAGTAGTGAGCGGTTCATGGAAGAATTTTTGGATGAAGGATGGCTCTGTGGTGAAGTGGAAGTCACTTCAAGTTTCCATAATTTGTTTTGGAGGATCAGATGTTGACAAAGCCAATCAAGGTAGAGAAGTTTTATTAGTGTAAAAAACTTCTATTGGGCTTGTGTGTGAGTAGTACTGGGCATTGATAGCAATTGTGTGACAACTGGTTGGTAGAAGATATAGGTGTTTGAAAGTCCTATGTATATGAATTCAAGTGGGAGATTGTTGGGTGTGAAGCTAATATTCATAGGTCACTATTCATAGTGACATGTCAAGTGAGTGATGTGGCATGCGGGTAATATGGTTAGTGGTCTACAAGTGATGAAAATCATGTGACATGGCATGCAAGTGATGTGATAGGAAGGTGATGTGGTGGTGGGGCCCATGGTGGGGCCCATGGTGGGTCCCAAGTGTTATCATGTTGTTGTGATAAGTGTGGGGCATAACACTCCACTTGAGGACATGGGTCATGTCCTTAGTGTATCATATGGTCTTATCATGGAGTGTATGATTGCAAGGTCATGGTGAGGGGTGCCATGTTTGGTGGACCCATGACTCACATGTGTGAATAATTCAAAAAGGTGAATAGATTCCATTTTGTACACATGGGAAGGAGATAAGATTATTCATTATCACTGATTTCCCTCATATAGGTGAGTGGGGCACAATTATATGAATCACATGGGGTGACTTGATCTTGTCTAAAGTAGTGGACCTAATTTTTTGACCTTACACATGGATACAAACATCTTTCACTATTGGTAACTATTCATCACTCAAGTGGGGCACATTTTTCTCCAAGGCATATGGGTTGCATTATGACTTATGTACATGGGTGCATGTGAGTCTCTAGTGACTAATATTGAGTCCATATGGAACATGTCACCACATTTTATCTCTCCTCTCTCTTTCTCATATTATAAAATGACATAAATCATTACTTACTCCTTTGTAATGAAAATCCAATTATTGGATCCTTACAAGCTTGAGCTTGCATGATGGGATGTTGGATTTTGAAAGGCTTGTATGCCTAACACACCTATATGCTTAGATTGTAAGCATCAGATACATGGTTAGAGGTTAGAGCCTGAAAGGTTGTTATGCTTGGCTAACCTAGATGCATGGTTTGGATCCTTAGAGATAGAGTTTGAAGGCTTGTTAGCTTAGCTCAAGGAGATAGAGGTAGATGCTTGGAGCACCCTTGGATGCTATGGATATTAGCTTTGTAAGAAATACATGTTGCAGCTTGTAGGATAGAGAATGGAAATCTTGGTTGTAATCTTTGCTCACCTGAGTGCTTAATTTGTTAGTAGTGGAAAGGAGTTATTGAGAGGAGTTGTGTAGAGAGAGATTTGATGATGAAATATGAAGTCTAGATGTTGACTTTGCCCCATGGTTTTTCCCTAAATGGTTTAGAAGAGTCTTCACGTATATCTTATTTAATGCTTTGTATCTCCTATTTTGTGTTTTACTATAGCTTGTTTTATTTATTTATGAATTTGATTTACTTTCACATTTAGGATGTTTGTTTCCTAACAATGGGGTCATTTGGCTTGCTTATGCACTCCATTCTTACATCTACTTGAGCATAGACACAATTTTGTGAAAATACAATACAATATTTCAAAAAAAATTCAAAAGATAAAATTGGAAATATATATATTAACATGGGCATGATATGCATTCATGACCAAGTTACTACTTTTCACTTTTTAGATTTCTATTTTTCAAGTATCAAAGTTTCAAGAGTTTACATTTTGAATCTGGATCCATCTGAAATGGTGTGATTCATCTTATTCAAGTGAACCACATTTGAGCTTAGTGATTCTATATGTCTTGGTTGTGTATAAACATAATACTTTTCACCTTTATCAATCTTTAATATCCCTGAGTGCACACCTTAAAGGTTGCACAGGGAAAGGGGTGGGTAGGTATTTAGTGTTTTGTGAAAGATGTTGTTATCCATATCATGATCACACCTTTAATACTATAAATTTGACTTCCTATAAGTGTCTATCCAATTAAATCCTATTATGTCTCCCTAAAATATTTAAACCCTAGAAGATGGATAAGTTTGAAATATGTTAGGACCCTCCAAAACCTAGATTTTACATTATAACTCCTAGAGGTCCGAAATTAATCTCAAAAATCTTGAATATATATATATATATATATATATATATATATATATATATATATATATATATATATATATCATGTTTTATCACCTCTCCCATATTATCATATGACATTATAAAATTTTGATATCATATGTTTAGTGTTTATATTGTTTCTCTATTATATCATCCAGGCCAATAAAGTCATACGATATCGACTAGCTTGATACTATTTTGTGTTAGCTAACATCCCATCAAAACAGATTGATATGGCTAAGACCATCAATTTTTCATTTAGGTTTGGTTTTGGGTATTGAAAAAATATATATAAGAGTCACCCTTTCCTTCTGATAGATCATATACACTCATTTTTCTCTTTTGTTTCTCACACTTCTATCCTAATCTACACTTGAAGGATTTATTTATTAGGATCTTATCTTGAAGTAAGTTTGTCTTCTAAAGACTTGGAGATTCATTAGGAGAAGTTATCTTAGCCTAGATCTTGATTCAACCTTTTAGGTCTTCACAACCACAAAAATATATTCAAATATGCCATTGGCCAAGGGGGAGATCTAGGCTTGAAGGGTCCTCTTCAAGGTAAGTATATTATAACCCTAGAAATATCATTTAATAGATATAAGTTGCATAATTGTTTAGTAAATGAATGTGTGTATATCCTTATTTGATATTTATATACACTTATACTTACTATAGCTATAGTATTTATTAAACCTGATATTTATATATTTTAGGTAGCTTAGGCCCTATTTGCCTACCATGCCTCTTTACCCATTTTGATGTTTTTATCCCTTCCCATTAGTTTAATTTACCTTGTTTGAACAACTAATTACATTTATTGTTTGCAATATTATACTAATTAAAACAAAGATCTAGTTAGAGCTACTTCATTGTGTTATAGGTCTAAAGACCTTGGAAACATTTCCTCTGACACTGGTGTTGTAGGTACTCTTCTTGATAGGTTTTCATATCTATTAGGCACATCTTGATTCATTAAGTATAACTAGTATATATTTGATTAACCTTATCTGAGTCTATATTTTAGATTGGATAGTTTCAAGTTAATCCTATTCCATTATATATAAGTTGCATTTAGTGATCCATGTACTAGTTCCCACTTCTTTTTAGTTCAACAAGTGAGCCATGTTTGAGCTTAGTGAAACTCCACGTATTGGTTTCACTTTATAAAACCATTTTGTTGGTTACCATTCCTTCAAAACCATTGTATATTACATTATGAGGATCAGAGCATATAAACTTAACTCAATCACCTTCACTGATTACTTAAATTGAGACTTGATCACTCTCAATTCACCACGCATTCATCACTTCTTCATATTCCTTAACAAGGGGCATGCACATCTCCATTGTAAAGACAAAGTGTAAATACATGCTCAAATATCACATTTATTTTATTGATTTTATACACCAGTATAATAAAGAGGGGTAAATGTAGACACTAAAATTTAATCAATAAATACTTGACAATAATTGTTCTTAACATATTTACTATGCTTAATTAATTCACCATTTTAATAACCCAAAATCTCTAAGTCTTAAAAGTCTCACAGTCACTATGCATATCTCCTATACTTCCCTATTTTATCCCTATTCATTCATGTTCATTATACACATCAATATGACTTTGGTTTCAAAAGCCTCTGTTCCTTTTAGACAAGGGCACATTATGGAAACAAAGACACATTATGGCTCTGTCTAGAAGTGTGGCCTTTTCATAATGCTCTAACGGTCATCTTTTTAAAATGGCATGCTTCATAAAGTCTCTCCCATGCAAATAAATATGTCAATTATCAAAAATATTTTAAATATCCATTATATAAAATCACATCAAGGGTCACACTTGAAACCCCTAGCTATCTTAATAGATTTCACTGACAAAAACATCTCTTGTATGATTTCAAAAGCATCTATCTTCTAGGTAAAGATTGTTATTATAATTTTAATATAATACCATAGTCCTTGGCAAAGTTTAGAATTTTTTTATTCCAGGTTAAGGGCATCATTTATCAATCATTATAACCAAATATTTTTGGTTACATTCACATGATCTTCCCTGAATAAGAACTGAATCAGTTTGAAGCCTTCAGAATACGTAAGCAACACTCAGTCAACAAGAGGTTTTCTAAAGATAGATTGACCATTACCACATCCCATATTTTCCTCCCCTTTACATTTCATCTCTCTTATCTACTTGTGCAAGACTAAGGAATTAGTTTTACACGTATTTTTCATGATAAATCAAGCTCCACATAGAAATAGGTCACATACAGATAGAGGTGAACCGACCCAAATTTTTAGATCCCATGTAGTTTATCAAGAAAATTTTGTAGTATCAGACATCACTACACCATGACCTTTCCCACCTCCTGTATCCATGTCTAAATACATAATGAAGTAATATTTTATGATTTATTTTTATTTACAAGTTTAAATTAGTTACAATTCATAAAAAGCTGACATAGTTTGAATTTATTTGTTTGCAAGGATAATTATATAACCTTAACCCTAGTTTTTATTTTTTATAAGTTACATTTTTGTAAATTCTTTAAATCTCTGTATTTACTATATTTTGTATTATTTAACTTCCCAAATCAGATTTAAATAGTTTATGTTTCCAATTAGACTAAATTTTAATTCATAATTAATTCTAGTGTAAACATTTAGATACTTAGTGTGTCATTATTTTGTGTAGGTCTAATACTAAGTGCAAGTGACTAAAATGGTTATAAAAAGGATTTTAAACCACTCATATTAGGAAAAAGAGTTTTTGGATATGTTAAAAAGTGTTGTCATTAATGTCAAGGTTTATTTCATTTGATTCAAAGGTTGATTTCATTAATGTCAAGGTGCATCTAGTGAAGATGCATGGTGAGTGGTCCTTGAGGTATGAGCTTGTGAGCTTGATGTGACAAGGAATCCCTGCAACAAGATGCATTTGAAGGCAAGATATAATTTAAGGAAAGAGAGAATTTGAAGGAAACTAATGTATTATGTTTGCATGAAGGCATAGTTCAAGGTATCAAAGGTATTGAGGTACATGGAAGATTGATGTCTAGTCATATGAAGCTTGGTCATGTGGTTTTAGGTATGTATAAGGCTATGGAAGAATGTTTCCATTATAAGGAGAATGGTGTAGTGATATGAGTGATTTAATATATCTACTTGGTTGATGTTTTAATTAGGTCAATACATGGAAGGAATAGGTCAAGGCATCAAGTGCTTAAGTAGCCTAAGCCAGGTCATGGAATGAAGAGACCCTATGAGAAGGTATGAGCATGGTAGCTTGGTGGAATGAGGACACACAAGCACATGTGATTGTATAAGGTTATTTAATCATGTATGTGAGGCATTTAAACACTCATGAGAGTTTCAAGGTGAGTCTACAGGGGTAGGACCTTTAGTCTATGTCAGCATATGGACCTCTCTTATATACTACCTGGCCTAATGAGGTATCATGATCTATTGTCAAGACATCTTAAGGATTTATGATAGTTTTTAATAATTATTTAGGTTGTTTTATTATGTTATTGAGGTGTATATTTCATGTAAAGAGGCATGAAGGTCAGTTTTAAGGCCTAATGTGGTTTGCAGGTCAAGGTCTAGAGAGCAAAGAGAGAGAATATCACCTAATGAGGTGTCATGATCAAATTTCAAGGTGTTTAAGATCCTGTAAGCATTTTTATAGGTGAGGTATGTTGTTTCAAGTTTTTTCATGTATTTTGAGGTCATAGTTTGAAGCATAAGGCATGAAAAATTATTTGGAGGTCTCTCAAGTGCTCAGAATGAAGGGTTCTCAACACAAAAAGATTTTCTTGATCTCATTAGCTATTCAAACATTTTCATGGAAACCTAATATATTCATGACATATGTGTAATGTTCTTATCTCAAAATTATAGGCATTATTTTTTAGATTGAGAGGTTATGCTTTATGAACGATCATTAAGAGTGGAAATAAGTTTAAACCCTCTTAGAACCCTAATAAGGATTTGATGTTGAAGATGTTGATAAAAAGTGCCTATAATGGATTGGTATGCTTAGGTAATATATTATATATTGTATTGGACTCTCTTAGGTACCTCCAGGTGGTATTGGTTGGAAAGATGAGTGAAAAAATGTTGAGTTATAGGCTTGTTTCTAAAGAATTTATTGTAGGAATCAAAAGTGGAATTAGACATAGTAAGTAAATGGATGGATGAAAAAGGTAGAGACTCATGTTTGATGTCAATGAATGTTTTTGGATAGGTTTTGGTCTTTAAATATGCCAAATTGATCATCCAAGTTAGCCAGTCGCTAACAGGCCTAATGGTGTAAACAATGAAAAACCCAGGTAGTAGTGACAAGATGAATTGGAACGTGTTATATGATATAATGATTAAATGAAGTGTATATAGATGATTTTCAAGACTTTTAAGACATTTTAATGTTTGGTATAAGATTTTTAGGTCATTAAATATGGTGAAAAAAATTTCTCACAAGTTGACCTACATGGTTTAGATGAGACAATGAGATGTAAGGTCATGAGATTGGTCTACAAGACCAGTATTTACCATTTGACCATAAGATATTTTTATCTAATAATGTTATAATGATCTCATAGGATCATATAGATGCATAATAAGTTATTTAAATTTTATACATAGGTGTTGGAGGTCTGAGCCACCATGAGTGGTCTTTGAGGAAAAGTGGTAGTTCTAAGTGAGTTGCAAAGGTGTTTTTGAGGCTATATGCCATGAGTTGAAGTGTATAATGAATATGGTGATATTTTTGAGATCATGGGGTTATATATAAGTGATTTATTGTTATGGTTGTGTGGCTAAATGATGTGTTATCTTTAGTTATTCAAGATAGACTTTTTTGTGTGTTCAAAGGCCTAATGTTAATAGTGCTAATGAAATGTTTCAAGTGGTGGTTGGACCTAAAAAAATTTATGGAGATTAGAGGATGTTGGATAAAGTCTATCTTATTTTTTTATGAAATAATATTTATGTCTATGTAGGTTACATTTTTTCCAAAGGATCAAATGGTAATGTGTTACTAAACAGACCTAATGAAATTAGGTCTCCATGAGACATAAAGAAGGATTTGGTCTATTTGAGTTATGGCTGACCTGATGTAATGATTGATTATTGATTGTAACATGTTATAAGGTCTATTTCCAACCAAGAGGTGTATGATCAAAAGGCTTATATATATACAAGGTAATTTTAGGCCTATGTGAGTAGTAAGAAAAACATATGCAAATGATATAGCACATTGTTGAGTAGGTGGTCTTGTAGACCATAAAAGTAGTGTATAATATTTGTATTGAAGATCTGATAGTGTGTTTTCATATGAATATCAATTTCATATGACCTAATCAATCTTGAAGAGACCTAATTCAGTGAAGAAGCCTAGAAGTCAATTTGAGAGGGATAAGAGTGTGAAAAATAGAAGAGGTGGTCATCATCTATTAGTTGAGAAACAAGGTGTTCCAAAGGTGATCAAAGCAATCAGGTGATTGAGTTGGTGCTAATTCATCTAGGGGGTTGGTGTCTCCTTGAAATTAGGTGCTTTTTAAAGACTAGTCAAGTGGGTGTTTGGCTAGTTAGGGTTGGTTCTCCATGTGGAGTTGGTGCCTCACTAAATTTTTTTTTGTCTTATAGGACTATAGTCCATATGTAGATATTAATGGGTTTTCTTTCCTTTGATTTTTTCCCATATATGTGATGTTTTCTTATGTTTCATGCTTATGTTGATTGCTATGTACCTAGGGATATGATATATTAATGTTTATGGGTTGATGGAGATGTCAACATGTGGCACACATCCCCTTAGTTAGTTATATGGGTATAATATATTAGGATAATGGAGTAACTTATGGAATTAGTACATTGGGTAATGGCTGATCTACATTGAGATTAGGAGGTTACCCATCCATGGGTTGGATATATGTATATATATACGAGATGATTATCATGGTAAAGATATCAAGGAAGCATTGAGTCTTCTATTGTAAGAGGATATTGGAGGTTGTCCCCTCGAAGAGACATTGTGGAGTTATTCCTTCCTAAAGGAGTATTATATGGTGTTTCCCTACCTTAAGGGTATTTCTGCTTATATTAAATATTTGAATCATATCCCTAGGTATATAGCATCGATAGTTGATTATGCTTGCTAGATCTACATGTTTATTTGAATGGTTCATGAATGCTTAAGTGAAATTTATTTAAAAATTTTTAATACTATTTCACCCCCCTTAGTCATTGTGCTTCCAACAAAATCTACCTTGATGAGTTCATAAATCTCTGTAAACTATCATCTTACGCAAACACCTACTCTTTTTAGATTTGTCATGTAAAGTTGTACTTATCTATTTTGGCATAAGTTCTTGTGCCTACTTGAAATCCAAATTCCTATATGATATCAAGTGCTTTATATTTTTTAAACACATAGAAAACCTATCTCCTTCAATTTTCAATCATATCTCTAATTTCTACACTAGGTTAACCTATAAAATGGTGAAAGGAGGTAGGTTGAGTTCACCTCAACCACTCCCCCTAATTAATAGATGAGCATTAAATTTGTTTCCAATACTTCTAAGATGGAATTTAAACTGTATGTAGTCCTCACCATTAGGCGTATGTGTGTAATAGTACTCCTTTTTTAAATGCAACCTATAGTCTATCTTTTGACACTTGATAATGGAAAACTTGGCTTGGCTAAGGTGACTTATACTTGGCTAGGGCTTGATCCTTGTGACTAAATTCTAATTTTGTAAATTTAGGGTTATCACTTTGAATGTGTATATTGAGTGCTAGATAACCCAATAGGCTTAGACCTATTATGTATTTATATGGGAATCATGCCATCGACATATGAAATATGTATGTTGGCCCATAAAGATTATTTTAATTTTTAAAATGACCATGAGCCATATTGTGTAGTTGATCAATGTTGAAGCTCAACTACACTAATCATTTACTTGACCTTGTAACTAAATATGAAAGGGGGATCCTATATTAGGCTCATGTAAGGTTAATAGGGAATTTTATATGGAATTATAGATTCAATATGCTACCTTCATTACCATCAACTACACATCAATGCCATGTTCTTACAAATATTAAAATTTCATAGTGTGTGTGCATGGATAATGTTCATGCCTCATATTCTGGTCCAATAGGTACCAACATATAAAATTACAATTGGGGATGCATGAATAGTTTTCATACCCCCAATTTGATCCATCTAGTGCCAACATGATATAGGATGTTGTACATATATATCTAAATTTGTATTAAATATGAAAATATGAAAACTTGTAAATGCAAACAAAACTAGGCAATTATATAACTTATCCTACTCAATAATATTCAAGCTCAGAGAAGGTAATCGAATAATAAGTACACTTGTGGATACGTTTAAATTTGGGTCATGACCAATAATGGAACTAATAAACCTATACTAATGGATATTTATCACATTATGGCAATGGAAACGTTTTTCAAATACCATCTTGTGATAACCCTAGCTAGGTCTCTATGATTTTGAATAATGTTAAGCAAGCTAATATACTAAACAACTATGCAAGCTAGTCTAGTAAATACATACACAAGTTAATCTAGTGTTCATCAAAGCTTATAACACAAATGGAGAAGATAACAAACATGCAAAGAGAACTATATCTATAACATAGAGAAGATCTAAGCAAGGAGAGATATAATCCAACATATATTAACGCTATAATATATACTTACCAAAATTTGAAAGGCTAAGGAATATACTTAAATTTATTAAAGTGAAATTGTTGTGCCTCAATCTCTCTCTTGGACAATGGTGATTTGTAATAGGTTGTTGTGGTCTTGTAAGTATCAAAAGGAGAAATCAGCTCTAAGCTACAAGATCTCTCCTATGCATCCAAGACTTCCAAAAAACAAGTGTGACTCCTTCAATTACAAAAACCTAATAAATGAAACCTCATATTGATTAAATAAGTAGATTTGTGAGCAGTAATGATGCACAATTGATTGATCCTCTATTATAAATGAAATGAAATATGGTATATATAACCATAGATTGATCCTAAAGCTTCCCAAAAATTAAGACAATGGAGTTAACCCGTTCAACCTCAATAGGCATGAAATAGAGCCATTAGTTCTTGAACCATGTTGGCTTCGACTGACATAATTTCATAATGTGCAGTAAATCCCATTATGGATTTGGCCCAATCAACCTAGTAGTCAACATGGTAAAAAGGGGGTTTTGCTTAGTTAGGGGTTATTTTGTGTTGTGAGTTTCTTAGGAAAGTGTATAAGCATGGTTTCAAAGCTTAGATAAATGTATTTAAGAGGTGGTATAGGGGCCAAAAATATTTTGAAGTACTAAAGCTCTACTAACCCCTTTCTCGATGCACCCTTTAAGGTGTGCACTCAAAGAGATTAAGATTCAATAGGTTCTAGTAGGAGAGAGAATTAGTAACTAATAAAGTTTAGAAATATTATGGATATGCATTACATATACCCTCTAATATTTGTCAATCTATAAATATATGTCCCATAATCTAAACCAAACTAATAATATGAACCAATCTGAACTCTTTAAATCATGTAATTTATCTCAAAATCTAAAATACTTATAAATGGAGTCTTGAATATCTATAACAATCCTAATAATATTCCCCCTTTGTTATGTGAGGTATGTAGCTTGTGAATCACTCATGTAAAAATAAAAGAGTTAACCATATCATGTTATATAAAAAGATGTAATCATTTAGAATAATGTGTTAATATGTGGAAAATATGTCATCATAAAAAATGATTAAATTATGAAATCATATATGAAACATGGTGTGTAAGGCATAAAAGTCTCATTTCAAGATAAATATAGTAATTAGGCATGTAGTAGTAACCCTCATTGATATAAACACCGGATAATAGTTACATAGGAAGTTGCATGATATGGATCATGGCATGACACATAAAAAGTAAAGTGCATGGTATGGATCATATCACTATGAATTCAATAAACAATCTTATATTTATCCACTTATAAGCACACAATTTCATGGCCATGATGCACATAATAAAGTACACACACTAGCATTCAATGTCACACAATGTAAGAGCCACATACAATGGGAAATGAAATGTCACATAAGGAAAAAAACACACAAGATGGAGAATCAAATATCAGCCAAGGTAAAATATAAAGAAATAAAAGTCATATAAATAATAATAAATGAATAATAATTGTAAAATAGATCAAGGGCCCAAATAAAGAGTCATATAATGAAAGCTCAATCAATAAAAATTAATAGGAAAAGGAAAGGGCCAAAAAAATAGGCATGAGATGATACATTAAATCAAAAATGTCACATAATAAGGAAAGATCCAAAAAACACACAAAAAATCAAATAACAATAATGAAGCACAAAACAAGACAAACTAGTATACACCATCAATTTATGTCAATGTCACAACATTGTAAAGTAGCATATCCATGAAATGTAGTACTTGAAAGAATATAGGCAAGAGGAAGAATTGCATAATCAATGAATGTATCTCAACATCATAGATAAAAAATTCATAGAAATATATAACCTATAACAATGTACCATATGGAATGAGATTCTCCCAACATCAACATGGCCCCTAGGTATTGATATGTCCTAAATTTATGCATCTATGTATCACGTAAAACATGCATGTCTTGAATCTCACTCATATATATAGTGAATTTCAAGTGCATATGAAAAAGTATGTGTAATATGCGTATGCAAAAGGATATGTAATCTTCCAAACATGTATAACATAAATGAATAATGTAAACTAGCAAAATATGTCATGCTTAGGTCCTGATTTTGGAATTTTGGAATTTTTTTATTTTTAAAATATTTTGATTTTTTTCATGAGCACAATCAAGTAATGCCAAGTGGAAAATCATCAAATATAGAAGAATGTAGGGGTTACTAACAAGACATTTCATATGTCAATGATTAAATGCAACAAATTTAAAACAAGTGTAATGGTAGGGCAATTTGGGGGAAGTGAAAACAAACAACATACCCCCATTATTAATGTAATTCACAATATCATATCTCAAGAGAGTATGTGGGAGGTGAATGGGGATGAGAAGGAATCATTGTATATTCTCATATAATTTTTAGACATAAATATTAAATGTAGGGAATAACATGCATGTGTAGTCAATATGTATGAATGAGAAAATATCATGTCATAAATAATGTGCACTAAAATGAGACTACTATGAATTATGCATCATTTAGGATAAATGTCTTGGATGTCCAGATCAGGATAAACAATAAAAATTATATGGCTAAGAAAAACAAAGCAATGGCTATATAAATAATCAATGCAGGATCATATGAACACATGTATGCCAAAAATATAATAGTAGAGGAAATAAGAAATCAAGAAAACTATTAGGAACCCATGTTGCCCCTTCTCTTTACTTTGTTAGTAGAATAGTTTCTATAGATGCATATGCTTTGTAAGTTGTCCCATGAGCATTTTGTTTTATCCCACATTCATGGGAATTAGTAGTTGCTTAGATTAGACATAGTATATAAGTGTTGAGGCCAATAAAGGCATCCACGAATTTATTGTAGTGAGCTTGCGCAAAGGAGGTTTCCCCCTTGAAGAGACTAGTGATTTTGCAATTCAGCCATTATAATTCAGTTCTACTTATTTGAGTTAATATTATTAATTTTAATAGTTTATTTTATGTATTTACAATTATCTGCTAACATGTTTAGAAAGGATCTTTTCATCTAGAATCAGAGCTCTGTCTAGGGCAAAATTGTTTTCAAAAGTGTTTTTCTATTTCACTGCATAATTCATTTAAGTATTTTTTCGTATCACAATAATCTATTTCAGACCAGGGTAAAAACCTATTCACATAATTTAGGAAAGTGTTTGGGTGAAATACCTAAAACTCATTGTGAGGAGTACCACAAGAAATCCAAATTAGTTTCCCCATTGAAATTACTTGCCAGTGAAATGGGCAACAACCCCATCTCGATTGACTAGTTCCCATTCATGAGATAAACCCATGGCTAAAAACATTTTGGAAAGTAGTACTCGCTCAGATGGTATTGGTTGCCAAAAATATATCTTTAAACCCTTAGGAAGGCATTAAAACTTGGGGCCCATTTCTATTAGTTTCAAAATATTTCCAACAGACTATCAAAAAATCAACTAATACCAGAGTATCCAAACACTGTCAGAGGACTTGCAGCTAGACATTTGACAGAAAATAGAAACCAAAAAATCTTCATCCTATCAATTTTATAAAAATATCCATAGGCTATCAAACAACTCTTAGAGGACTTGCAGCCAGACAGAAAATAGAAAAAAAAATCCAAAAAAAAAATAGCCATATCTAGCCAAATAGAATTTTTTTTCATTTTTTGTCATATCTCTCTATCCGTAGCCTTGTTGATCCTAAAAATTTATCTGAACACCTAAAATTTCATTCTCCACATTTTCTTCCTTAAGATCCCATATCTCCATTCCATTCCTAATTTTCATAAATCTCATTTTTTCCTTTTTTGGGGTTTTGCCATAACTCCTATTTTTGTCCATTTTCCTCAAAAAATTTCTACAATGTTCATCTCCCTTTTCTATTCCTTTATATTTATTTAATAATTTTTTTATTTTTTCCATTTTCACTTTTGAAATTTCCCTTGCCTTCATCAATCATACTCCCACTATGCAAAAAAAATAGTAAAATTGCCTTTACCCCTTCCTATTTCACCTAAATCACAAACTTCCCTTACTAAACATGTCTTAACTCTAGTTTTCCTACCCATTGCAAACAAAAACTATTATTCAGGTCATGGTAGTAACCTGAATAGGATAAAAAAACATGGAAGATGAAATTTCCATCCTCAAGACACACATCAAAAATCTTGATGAAAATATTCTTGACCTCAGTCTTCAACATACCACCTTGAACAACAGATGACATCCAGAGTCCTCTTCTAACATACCAGCTTGATTTTCATCAATTCCATGGTGCAGATCTGACTGGATGGATCTATCAGGTAAAATAATATTTTAGTTTGTATAATAATTTTGATGCCAACAAGGTTCCATCCTTTCACTTAAAACTTGAAGCCCTTCAATGGTATTGTTGGTATACCAAGGCTCATGATGAGCTAAGATGGACTGATTTTTGCACCCTCATTTTGCAATGGTTTGGCCCTAGTGCTTTTGATGACTTCATGGGAGCACTCACTAAACTTCACCAAATAAGAACCATGAGACAATATCAAATATAATTTGAAAAACTAATCAATCATACAGAGGGATTGTTTGATGAATTCTTTAGGAGTTACTTTGTCAGTGGACTAAAGTATGTAATTCGATCTGAGGTAAAAATGTTTCAGCCCAACATGATGATGGAAGCCCTAGGGTTGGCTAAGTTGGTAGAGGATAAGATCATATCTCAATAACAATTCAAATCCAATTGTTCTCCATTCAGAAATATAACTCCACAATAATGTCAAATAATGCCATCCCCTAGAACCACTCCTATCAAGCATTTGACTAAAGCAAAGATGTAAGCCCGTAGAGAAAAAGGATTGTGTTATAATTATGATGATAAATTCACTTAGGGACATCGATGTGTTGATAAAAATCTCTACCTATTGGATGTGGCTCTCTACCCAAAATTGAAGATTGGGATCATGTTTCGAATACAACAGATGATAGAACCTGCTTCTTAGGAAGACCAACTAGAGATCTCTCTCCATGCCTTAGCAGGAGTCACCACCCCACAAACCATGTGAGTTAGGGATTAATTTAAGAATTTTCCTCTCATAATACTCATTTATTCTAGTATCACTCAAAACTTTATTGACCCTCAGATCATCAAACAGGATTATTGTTTTCTCTATCCTTGATCCAACTTTGAAGTCATGATTGTCAATAGGGGCACATTACCTTGTAAAGGGAAGTGTCACAATGTGTGTATCTCTATTGGAGATTATAAATTACACTCTAACATGTTTTACTTGCCCTTAATTGGATGTGATGTTGTTTTGGGAGCCCAATGGTTATGCACACTTAGACCCATCCTATGGGATTTTGCTGAACTTCAATTGCAATTTTTAGATAATGGGAAAAATAGATATTGAAAGGCTTAAAACTAGGGTCTCTCAGCATCATCAGTTCACATCACATTTAAAAGCTTCTTAATAATAATTCATATGATGTTATTGCTCAGCTCCATTCCATTCAAATGTAACCATCAATGGTCTTCACTCCTGATCTAAAAATCATTTTGCATTCGTATTTGTTGAACTAATAGGATTGTCACCTTCATATCCAAAGGACCACCATATTTAACTCCTTCCTAGAAGCATTCCTCCCAACTTTAGGCCCTATTACTACGTATTTTAGCAAAATACTAAGATTGAGATGTTCATTCAAGACTTACTGAAGCAAGGCATTATTTGCCCCATTATAAGCCCATATTTTTCCCTAGTTCTCCTTGTTCAAAAAAAAGATGGGTCATGATACCTCTTTATTGACTTATGTTCACTTAATCACATCAAAATCAAGGATAAGTTTTTGATCCCTATTATTTATGAGCTTCCTGGCACTTATTTTTTCTCTAGTTGGATCTCCACTCTGGATATTACCAGATCCAGCTTCATGAGGATGATATCCCTAAGATAGCTTTTTGCATGCATGATGGCCACTATGAGTTTCTATCCATGCATTTTGGCCTCACTAATGTTCCTTCAACACTCTAGGCATTAATGAATAAAATATTTTGGCCCTGCCTATAGAAATTCATTTTGGTCTTCTTCAATGACATCCTCATCTATAGTAAAACATGGTCTAAGCATCTCCAACATCTGGAGCTCGCACTGTAACTTCTCTCTGACCATAATCTTTATGAAAAATAGTCCAAATGTGATTATGGATAGGATGAAGAGGAGTATTTTGGGTATATTTTTTTAGCCTAAGGGGTTATGGTGGATCCTAAAAAAATAGCTGCCATGACAAATTGGCCTCATCCTCAGACACTTAAGAGCCTCCATAGTTTTTTGGGGCTAACTGAATACTATCATAAGTTTGTCAAGGATTATGGGAATATTGTAGCTCTGCTGATAACAATGTTGAAAAAGGATGCTTTTACATGGACACAAGCTACTGAGTGTGTATTTGAAGAATTGAAACAAGCTATGTGTTCTACATCTATTCTAGCTATACAATATTTTACCAAGACATTCACTATGAAGAGTGATGATTACGACAATGGACTTGGCGATCTTCTCTTTCAAGAAGGATGCTCAATTATGTTCACTATCAAAGCTCTTTTTGGCAATAATTTAGTACTTTCTACTTATGAGAAGGAAATGATGGCCATTTTACATGCAGTACAAAAGTGGCCATCATTTCCAGACCAAGCTTATCATTGATGCTCTGTCTCATACATTTTTGGACCAAACTTACCTTTCAACTATTTCTATGCCTATTCAAAATTGGTTGGATATTGTACAAAAAGGGTATTTCAATAACTCCTCATTATCTCAAATCATTCAACAATTGGCCACTAGCCCTTCTATTATACCGCATTATTCTTGGGATGGTGCTTCTCTATGATACAAGGGTCATCTAGTGCTTCTCTAGAGCATAAATCTTTAACACGATATATTCTATGAACTCCATGCTTCTCCATCTATAGGGCACTTAGGGTTTCTCAAAACTTATGAGCAGGTATGATGCAACTTATTTTGGAAGGGAATAAAAAAGGCAATCCAATAGATGGTGGTTGAATGTGATACCTACCAATGTAACAAGGGTGAAACCACACTCATCCCTGGGTTGCTCTAACCCTTGCCCATCCCTACCAATATTTGGATAGATATTTATATGGATTTCATTAAGGGGTTCTCTAAATTTGGAGGGAAAATAGTGATCTTGATTGTGGTTGATCACCTCTGCAAATATAGTCATATTTTTGCCCTCATCCATCCGTATACTACCTCCACAATCACATAATTTTTCTTGGATAAAATTTTCCATCTTCATGGCATTCCTTCATCCATTGTCTCAGATCATGATGCAACCTTCACCAACCACTTTTGGATAGAACTATTTTGATGCACCAGCACCCAACTAAAGATGAGTTCCAAGTATCATCCATAAACGGATGGCTAGACTAAAATTGTCAAAAAAATATTTGGAAACTTTCCTTCATTGTTTCACCTCAAAACAAAATCAATGGGTAAATTGGCTCCCCCTCATCGAATGGTGGTATAATACCTCCTACCACACTTCAACTAAAATGACTCCATATGAAGCAGTCTATGATCAAGCACTACTAGTGCTCCTTCTATACACCCCTAGTAGTTCATCAGTTTAAGCGATCAACATGATTCTCTAAAATTGAGATCATATCCTCAACACCCTGTAGGATAATCTTCATATGGAACAAAATTAAATGAAACAATAGGCTGATCAGTACTGTTTTGAGTGCACTTTTCAAGTAGGTGATATGGTTTTTCTTCACCTACAGCCATATAAGCAATCCTCCCTAAAACTTAAAGGGTGTCATAAGTTGGCTCCCAAGTTCTATGGGCCCTATAAGGTTATCCAAAATATTGGTTTGGTTGCTCATAATTTGTATCTCCCACCTTCTTCTCAAGTTCACCTAGTATTTCATGTCTTTTGTCTGAAAAAAGTTCTTGGCACAAACATTATAGTGCAAACTATTTAACCAGATATTGATAATAAATGATCCATCCTTCTTGATCTGGAGGCAATCCTAGACATGTGTACATGTCAACTTCACTCCCACTCCATCATAGAGTTTTTAATTTAGTGGCATAAAATGTAACCAAAAAAGGCCATATGGGAACCAATATTTTAGATTCAGCACCAATTCCCACATCTAAAGCTTTAAGGATAAATATTTTTCTAAGAGGAGGAGATGTTAGCAACCCTTACTACCCCTTCTCTTTACTTTGTTAGTGTAATAGTTGTTATGGATGCATATGCCTTGTAAGTCATCCTATGAGCATTTTTTTTATCTCACATTCACGAGAAGTAGTAGTTGATTAGATTAGACTTAGTATATAAGTAAGTGTTGAGGTCAATGAAGGCATCCATGAATTTATTATATTGAGCTTGCTCAAAGGAGGTTACCCCCTTGAAGGGGCCAGCGAATTTGTAATTCAACCATTGTAATTCAGTTCTACTTATTTGAGTTAATATATTGTTAATTTTCATAGTTTATTTTATTTATTTGCTAACTTGTTTAGGAAGGATCATCTCGAAAACATAAAAAAATCTATGTACAATGGACTATGTGATAGTCTACTAAAATAATCCATGTGTAGGCCCTATATCAGGCAGTAAAAATGTCTCCATGCATGGATAAATATTATTATATGTATATAATGTATCTGAGTCAAAACCTATGAACTAATCATATGTTGTATAATATAATGTCCTTGCTATCATATTCAAGTTGTCCTTGTGTAAGCCATTTTTCTAAATTATCCATCGTAAATGGTTCACTGTCATGTATAGTTACATAATTTTTTTACATTTGATGTTAAATTATTCCCAGATCTTGTATGAATATACTAATATCATTAATATCAATAGTGTTATAATCAATGAGATTATAAATCTTATGTCGTAGTGAAACATTTTGATTCATATAATGTCCCCTGCATCTAAGATAATCAAAATATCCATCACTACCATATCACTTAAATAGAATTCTAATCATATCAACCTCCTTTGATAGAAGAAGAGATATAATATTTCACTCAAATAACTTATGTAAGATCTTATGAGGAGTTTTGGGTATTCATGAAAAACTCCTCCTTTGGGGAGATGATATGACAACCAAACTATGAGGTTATGCTAAGGTACAATACTTAAAGGGGTAATTTTATACAGAACATGCATATAATATTCATCATGAATGAATTTCACATTTTTGTGTAATAGAGATTATACTAATTCCATAGTATGTATCGCTAATTGACCCAAGATAAAGTTGTAATGTAGATGATATGGCATGATTTGAAATATTGTAGACACTATCTTAAGTCCCATAGTGACATCCAATGATATGTTTCTAAATGCCTACAAAGGAATATCATCAAATACTATTATGATATGATCTCACTTGTAAATACAGTGCATGTTAATTCCCAATGCTTGTAAGCATTTATATGTTGCAAATGTTCAGTCTTGAACCATAGTCTATTTATACTTACTTGACCTTTTTTGTTAATATGTTTTTTTGAATATATAATGTAATATGTTTTTTTATGCAAGCTAAATAAGCCAAATTCACAATAATAACCCTTATTAATATTATCAAGATCCACATAAACATCTTGTGTTGTCTTAAAAGGAATGTATGTGAATATGTAGATTTGGCTCTTTAATTTAATTATTCACTTGTGAATCATTTGTGTATCCAAGGCCTTTTCATTCTTTATGAGTAGATTTAGTAATAGGCTTGATGAAGCCTTTTGCATGTTTTCCTAGTACTTATCCATTGAATCCAAACTTTTGTAAGTATCTTAGTCCAAAACCATATTATGTCAAATTGGTAAGCGTTGATGGAATGTTATCCTTAACACAATTAATTGATACAAGAGCATCTTTCTAAGGATGACACTACTCTTGTTTTTGTTTCTTAATTTTGGCTTGATCAAGTTGTCTAGGGGTCATTTAGGTTGATTAAATTGTCCTAAGAGTTTTAGGAGTCATAAAATACACTTGATAATATTATCCAAGTGTCAAAGTTGTTAGAGGTACAATCACTAAGAGGGGGGTGAATAAGTGATGCAAGATAATCCAATTCAATTATCAACTCTTAAACATTCATCACATAGAATCATGATGCTTACAAATTAACCATTTTAATGAACAAGGAAGATATAGCAAGATCAAACACATGTGGGAAACCCTCCTAGGGAATAAAACCCACTAAACCATGCAAGATGGACTAAAATCCTATAAAACAAGGTCCAACATTTATACCAGCACCAACTGATCAAGGAACACCCATCCCTTAGTTTAGTGATACACCAATCCCACAAGGAGCTACTACCCCTATCTAGCTATGCACCCATAACAACTAGATATTTAGTAAGCTTTATCTTATAAGGAGGAACCAACCCCCTAGGGAACTAAGCACCCACTCAACTAATTTGAACATATCATATTAAACATATATTACTACTCTTAAACTTATGATGCCCACCTTTGTCTGCACTCTTCACCTCAAATCTCTCTCAAGCTGCCTCTAGGACTAACTAACTCAAACTGCCTCTTTTAGGCTCATTAGGTCTAATGACCTATGTGTCCTCCTAGATCAACTTGATTAGACAAGCATGATTTATCCTCTTCTCTCTTTATTGGTCCTTAATTATCTTTACCTTATCTTTCAAAGGTTCTCTCCTTCACTTGAATCCACATCACCATGCATTTTCACAAATAGGCCAACAATGTCTTGTATTTATACCACTATCTTGGTATAACCCATATTGGTTAGCAAGGATAATTACCATACCTATTATACATTTTAAATATGTCTTCATATACATTACATGTAAGAACCACACACTCCATAGGTTGGTCAATACCTTAGTATCCCCAAACCACCATTAGGTCTTGGTAAGACCTAAAATAATTAGGCCTTCATAGTCACACATTACATGTGAGACTGCTTGGACCACCTTCATCATTTACCAATGCTTCAAACATATGAAACCTATATCTAATAGACCCTTTATAAATTCCTCATGGGTCCATGACACCTGGAAGATGAACTCAACATTTGAACCTACCAATTAGGTCTTCTCACTCTTTAGGCCTTTAAACACAGAAAACACAGTCTCAAACTTCTAAAGCAACTAATCAAATATTTCACATAGCCATATAATTAGATCACATGGGTGAACCCTTTAAGACCTCTGATACACCTTTATGTTCTTTATATACTTCAACACTAGCTCTAAGCACTCAAAACAAGTCTCTCAAAATGACCACTCAAGCTAGTTACACATAGTTAAAATATAGTCAAGCTATTTTGACTCTCCATATCTGTTCAAGGGCATATCATGACAACCAATGTCTTATAATTATCCTTAGATACTAATAGAACATCTCCATACTCATTTTATTCTTTAATTCTGCTCATAACACCTTCAACTTACCTCTATAAGATGGTTACTCAAATTATCAGTGCATTCAACAAACACAATCAACTTCTAATCAATTTTTCACACCGAATATGGATTGGTCAAACCTCCAAAATCCACATATATGGTCCTCATGGAGTCTATAATGCTCTTAAATATATATTTCATCTTGAAACATTGAGACACTATCAATAATGACTTAAATACCCTTATCAAATCACTTACAGACTATGGTCAAACACATAGTCAACTTTGGAGATCAATAACTTTGACTGCACAAACATTCAGACCTTATAACCAACTTTTATAGATTTTCTTTGAATTGATCTTCAACTTTTATTTTTACTACATCAATAAATTCATCCTATATCAAAATATATTATCAAAATACTCAGTATTGGTTTTTCCTTTGTTAATTTCAAATACCAACAGTTATTGGTAAATGTAAATAATGCAGATATGTGTCTTCATCTCATGTCATCATATAGATTAAAAAAATACACTCCATCAATCTTTTTGGTATTATCTTGATATTTACCTTGTATTTCTCATCATTGATCTTAGACCCTTGCTTCTGATGTCAAGCCACTTGGCAGCCTCATGTGCCCTCTGTGTACCTTATAGTTAGTCTTCCAATGAACTTCCACCACTTGGCAGCCCTGTGTGCCTTATAATAATATTTTCAACTTATTGACTCAATAAACTCCATTATATCATAATCTATACAATCACATACTCACTGTTGATCTTTGTCTAATAGGTTTCATGCTCATCATTAGATCTGCTACTCAAACTCTATGATTGTGACACATGTCACTAGCGCATGTAATCTCAAGAACATTTGACATATTAAATAAATATGCACCATTGGATCACTATCTGACAATATCATGCACTCTTTTATATCTTTATCTAGTCATAATAATTGCTTTTCATAGATCAATGATTCTATTAAATGCTCACTGTTAGATCTCTTCTTGCAAATTTGGCTAAGTATGGGAACTTAGTAAACTCTACCTGGAAGGCCAAATTTGTACTTTAATAAATCTTTTTATGCTTAACCACATGACCTAAATTTTAAACCACAAGATCACCTTTCATATGAGAATCCATCCATATACCAAACATATCCTAAAACATTCGCACATGTGAAATATGATGTCATCAAACTGCTTACTCAGTGTTATTTAATCAAGATGAGTATTGAACCTAGACCTTCATATGACTGATCTAATGAATTTTTTTCACTTAGATAATCACTCCAAACACTCATAACAACTTATAAAGTCTCTACAATATGTTCATACCATCAATTTCCTTACTAAATCAAACACTAAAGAACCATGCAAGAACATTGAAGCTCATTAAAGCACACTTTGTCATTGTCATTCTAGCACACATGACACCTCATCAACATTCACCTTAGAGAAATAATTTACAAACCTCCAATATTATCCAATTTTATCATTGATGCCAAATACCAATATAAATCTTATGCTCAGACTTTGTCTCTCTCTTTAAGTACTTTCTCCCGCTTTAACATAATGATAAAGTGGGCTCAACTCCTGATCTTATGGACTTGAAAAGACTTCAAGGACCAATAATAAGAAAGGACCACCTCTAAGATGATACATACTCCCCCTAACATTGTGCATACCTATTATTAACTTGAGCTTCTCAAAAATGCTCCATGACTACACTCTTCTTTGATCATACATAGCTTCTATGAAGATAAAACATACATTAACATCAGAAGCTACATGAACTTACCTTGAAAAACATTAAGAGGGACTCTTCCTAAGTCACCTCAGCTTAGGCACCCTTTTGAGCATATTCAGACCATTTCTAACAATAATTAATCAACATAATTGCCTTCATACCTTCTCTCTCAAATTCTACTACATAGTCCTCTAATCCTAGGACCTGACCATTTACAAATCTCACCCTTTGTTTGTGCATGAGGATTTAATATAATTTCAAAGCACCTAACTTGGTTTGATCAAGTTATCATATCAGCATGCTTGAGTTCACATCTGTAGCAAACTTCTTTATACTTCCACCATGATTGGAACATCTCACATATGCTCCCCCTCACATCATGCAAAACTATTCAAGTCTTTCACACTATTTCAGTTAGCTCCCCATAGCTCCACTTCACTTGGATCATGACATATTCAACTAATGTTCTCAATGAGCTAGGTCTGCCAGCAACTCTTCAACACTATCCACACTTCAGTCAAAACTCTTATGGAAACATCAATAGCTCTCACATTAGACAAATTTAAAAAAATGAAGTAAACATGAATAAATCTCATATGGATCTAAAATAATTGCCCTTTTATCCTCTACAAGTCATCATGGTTCAAAACCTTTTTAAAGTGCTCTCATGGAACTATCTCATTTTCAAAACACTGTGAACTCCATGACAAACACAACTTGTCATATACAGAAATATAAGACCTTCATGATACCAACAATATGACAACACATTCTCCTCATAATTAATACCAACCTTGCCTTTAGTCTTCATCATTTTAACCAATCAATTTAAGCAAAAAAAATTGACAAGTTCTTACCTTTGGAACCAAAAACCCTGAACACACCTTGAGCATATTAGAACAAGATCAACTCACCTTTCTTATGCAAAAAGAAAATTTTGAGAACCCACCATCATAACACTTTAAATTAGTTAGATGAACCTCATTATTCCCCATTAACCAAGTGTATCTTCTCATGACCTTTTTTGTCCTACAATATCAACAAAAACTCAACTAGCATCCACCATGCTTCCTCTTGCTGATAAGTGTCTCCTTGAAGCCTAGAGAGAGAGACCCCTTTGACATAGTGAGACTAAAATTCCCAAAATTTAGGAGACTCCCATATCTCCATACTTTCATTTTAATTGCAGTCATACCTCATCACCAAATTGACTTTGAATGGATCCTTGAATACATCCTTTGCTTCAAACTTGTCAACAAATGCAGATAACAGAAACTCTTGACTTTCCTTTATGTCTATCATGGCAAACAAACCATATTTTTTATTATTTTGATCTCTCCTAACAAACTTAGGTGTCCACAACAACTTGTGACATCTTCTTTGGACATTAAGAGCTCCATAAACCTTATTTTTCGTTGATAACTCGTTCAGCCAATTCATGTAATACCTAGCAATGTTACCAACTCTATGAGATATGAAACAAACAAGATCATTCATAGCTTTTACTTGATGATTAGTGTGATCTTTATTTGACTAAATTTTTATCCTCTTGCATTCGCTAGCAATGTGTCCAAATTGATTGCATGCATAACAATGACTCTAAGATGAATATCTCATTGCATTGATTTATCTAGCTTGTCTTTTTTTTTACACTCTAGGATCCTGATTGAACTTATCTTGAGTTGATGGTCTTTACTTTCATAACCTTGTAATGTGATCAATTCTTTAAGAACTATATCAAATAATGTCTTCCATACCTTTTGTCTGAAAATGGTAGTGATATCCCTTCAACTGATTGCTTCTTCTTACACAGTCCTTTGCCCTATGACCAATAAGATGACAAATAAAACAATGGCCCATAAAATCTTTTGCATACCTTGAAGCATTTAACTAATTGATTGGTTTCTTAATTTTGCCTTTGACCTGATTTGACTTGTTATCTTTCATGCCACCATCATCTCTTCATTGTTATGATCTCTTTTATTCTTCTTCAATCTTACCTATCTTGATTATGACCTTTTCATGCTCATCTTTAGGGACATAAGATTAGCCTTCAATAAAACACATTCATCTTCTTTAGCCCTCATGCTTGAACTTGTAGCCTTTAATTAAATTTTGAGATCTTTGATGGTCTCCTTATCCTCCTTATCCCTTTTGGCCATGTCAATTTTCAATCTACATGCTTGCTCTTCCATAGACTGTTGGGGGATCAAACCAACAATAGATTACACTTGTGAAAGCAATAAACGCGGAAATAAATTAGATAGATAAGTAACTGAAATGATAAATAGCACATAACAAGATATACAAGAAAACACCCTGAAAACTTGTATTGAAACTCTTTACAATAGGAATACAATTTGAAGAGACTTCGTTCTTCCACACCTCTCTCAGATGCACACAAGATCTCTCACTAGATCTCTATTCCTCAAGAGCTCTCTCTCAAGTACACTCAAATCTAACAACCTGGATTGATGCAACTCTGTACTCTCCTTCAAACATTCACAATGTTCTACTATTATAGTTCTACACTTCTCTTCTACAATTCTAAGCTAAGAAGATCTTCCTACATATAGAAAATAGGAAACTTGAGCATGCTCTTACAACAAACAGTTAAGCCTCTTGAACAAGGGCTCTAAAAATAATATTGCTAATAATAGAGACGCAAGCCTGAGTCCACGACTCAAACTTATCATGCAAACACTCGCTGCTGTCCACGGAAATAGCTTTCTGGACACGCAGGTAACCGACGTCGGTTCCTGCCTGTTCGCCTGTGACCGTCACCGGCCGACCATATTGCCGACGTTGGCACCTCTGCAACTGCTACTAACCGACGTCGGTCGCTCCTGACCGACGCTGGCGTCTGTGTAGACCCGAACCTGTTTAAGTATGCTCCTTGGTGAAGCTTTTAGCTCCACACCCTAACAATCTCCCACTTGGAGATAAACCAACTGCACCAACCTGTACAGCAACATCTTCTAGCTCCTCCATCTTCAACTCAATTATGAAGACCAATAGAAGTTGAATGCAAGTTCAACTTCTCCTTAGTAACCGGCTTTGTTAGCATATCAGCAGGATTCTTGTCTGTATGAATTTTCTCCAGCTTCAACTCACCATCTTCCAATACCTGCCGTATGAAGTGGTACCTTAGCTGTATGTGCTTGGTTCTAGAATGAAAAGCTGAGTTCTTAGCCAAATGGATTGCACTCTGACTGTCACTGTACAATCTACAACTCCCATGCTCCCTTCCAAGCTCTTCCATGAACCGTGTCATCCATATCATCTCCTTGCTAGCTTCTGTAGCTGCAATATACTCTGCTTCTGTAGTTGACAAGGCTACAACCTTCTGCAACTTAGATATCCAACTAACCGTTGTTCCACCTACAGTAAAAATATAACCTGTGGTGCTCCTCCTGCCATCCAAATCCCCTGCCATATCTGAATCTACATAGCCATGTAGAGAAGTATCTGAACCTCCATAGCACAAATGCTTGCTGCTGGTTCCTCTCAGATATCTAAGGATCCATTGAACCGCTTTCCAATGTTCCTTACCTGGATTGGCCATATACTTGCTTACTACTCCCACTGCTTGGGCAATATCTGGTCTAGTACACACCATTGCATACATCAAACTCCCTACTGCAGAAGAATATGGAACCATACTCATGTACTCTACCTCTTCATGTGAATTGGGACATTGTTCTTTGCTTAACTTAAAATGTCCAGCCATAGGTGTACTTACCGGTTTTGCATCCTGCATATTAAAACTCTCCAACACCTTATTCACATAATCTTCTTGAGACAATATCAACCTATGATTTTTCCTGTCTCTCTTAATGCTCATGCCAAGGATCTTCTTCCCTGCTCCCAAATCCTTCATAGCAAATGTTTGAGCTAACTTCTCCTTAAGCTCAGAGATATCCTGCATGTGAGACCCTTTAACCAGCATGTCGTCTACATACAACAATAGAATAATATATCTACCATTATCAAATCTCTTGAAATACACACAATGGTCTGATTGACACCTACTGTAGCCATGCTCAGTCATAAACCTGTCAAATTTCAAGTACCATTGCCTTGGAGCTTGCTTGAGGCCATACAAGCTTTTCTTTAACCTGCACACAAACTTCTCCTTACCCTTGACCTCGAAACCTTCTGGCTGTTCCATATAGATTTCCTCATCCAAATCTCCATGAAGAAATGCTGTCTTAACATCTAATTGCTCGAGATGCAAATCCTCAAAAGCAACCAAAGACAATACAACCCTTATTGAAGTCATCTTAACAACTGGAGAAAAAATTTCACCAAAGTCAATACCTGGCTTCTGTGCAAATCCTTTTACCACTAATCTGGCCTTATATCGCATCTGACCATCCTCACTTTCCTTCAACCTGTAGGTCCATCTATTCTTCAGTGTTCTCTTACCAGCTGGCAACTCAACCAAATCCCATGTTTGGTTCTCTCTTAAGGACTCCATCTCCTCAACCATGCCGCGCTCCCACTTACTCTTGGACTCCACCTCTAATGCTTCTTCAAAACTCTCTGGTTCTCCACCATCAGTTAGCAATAAATAATATAAGGAAGGAGAATATCTAATTGGAGGCTTACTTACCCTTTCAGACCTCCTGGTGGGTATCTTGGACTTGTTTTCAACAATCTGTCCACCCAAATTTTCTGACAGTGACCGACCTCGGCCATCTGTAGACCTGTCACTCGCCGTCGTCGGTTCTTCCTGACCGACCTCGGTGCCTGGTCTGCCGACGTCGGTCTCTGTATGACCGACATCAGTTTTTGTACTGCTGACGCCGGTTCCAAACCTGCCGACGTCGGTCTCTGTGTTTTCCTGCAAGTGATTATTTCTTTTTCTCGCGAGCTCATTTTGGACCATAACTTTGTCCAATTCACTATTGCTCTGCCCAGATTGATCCAGCTTCCTTATCTGATCACTGTACATCACTCTTTCATTGAAAACAACATCACGGCTCCTGATTACCTTGTTAGTTCCTAGATTCCAAAATCTGAAACCAAAATCATCTGAGCCATAGCCTATAAACGTGCACCTCATAGACTTAGGATCAAGCTTCTTTCTATTTTCCTTATCTATATGCACAAAAGCTTCACTACCAAAAACTTTGAGATATGAGAGATCTACCTTTTTACCTGTCCATGCCTCTTCTAGAATTCCACCATCCAGAGCTGTAGAGGGTCCTCTGTTAATCAGGTACACTGCGGTGTCAACTGCTTCTGCCCAAAACTCTAAGGGCAACCCTGCATGCAATCTCATACATCTTGCACACTCCATGATAGTTCTGTTCATCCTTTCAGCAATACCATTCTGTTGAGGTGTCCTTGGAACCGTCCTTTGCCTACGGATTCCTTGTGTATAACAATACAATTTGAACTTAAGACTGTAGAACTCACCGCCATTATCAGATCTCAGGCACTTTAACTTTCTGCCTGTTTCATTCTCAACCATAGCCTTCCAAAACTTAAAAGTCTCAAAAACATCAGATTTCTTTTTAATACAGTAGATCCATACCTTTCTTGTGGCATCATCTATGAATGTAACATAGTACCGTGATCCGCCAATAGAGGCTACCTTAGCTGGTCCCCACACGTCTGTGTGAACAAGCTGCAACTTCTGCCTTTTCTTAGTAGACCCAGTCTTGAGAAAACTAACCCTTTTCTATTTTCCAAATACACAGTGCTCACAAAACTCTAGATCCATACTTTTCAAATCTGAAAGCATACCTTTAGACTTAAGTATTGACATCCCCTTCTCACTCATGTGGCCAAGCCTTGAGTGCCACAATTTACAATCCACACCTGAAGTAGATAAAACTAAAGGAGATTTGTTAGTAACACAATTACACAAATAGAGAGTACCTTCTCTCTTACCTCTGGCCATAACTAGTGCACCCTTGGTCACCTTCCAAGAATCTGCTGTGAGAGTTACTGTACAACTCTCATCACCTAGCTTACCTGCAAAAATCAAATTTCTCTTCAAACTAGGAACATGCATCACTTCTCTCAACACCCATGTGTTGCCATTCTGCATCTTCAGCTGCACTTTACCTTTGCCAGTAATCTTACAAGGCTCATCATCCCCTAAGTACACTATTCCAAAATCTCCATGGATATAGTCACTGAAATACTCTCTGTTAGGGGTAGCATGGAAAGATGCACCAAAATCTAATACCCAAGATTCTATGTTATTATGCAAAGAGAAAATTAAAGCATCCTGTGCAATACCTGCAACCTTGGCTTCTTCCTTTCCTTCGTGTTGGTTGTCCTCCTTAGGCTTTGACCAACAATCTCTACTTATGTGCCCCATCTTTCCACAGTTCCAGCATTGTGGCTTCCTGCCATTCCTGGATTTGGATCTTCCTCTCACCTTAGACTTAGATCTTGATCTCCTCTTGCTCTTTTCTTTTTGCCTTCCCCTGCTCTCAAAATTTAAAGCATTCCCAGATGTCTCTTCTGTGCTTTTCCTGCGTATTTCCTCATTCAAGATAACACTAACCACATCCTCTACTTTCAAAATATTTGATGCAGATGCAGTATTAGAAACTGCAATTACTAAGCCATGCTAGCTTTCAGGCAAAGAACATAATATCAAAAGAGCTTTTATTTCATCTTCAAATACAATATTGACAGAACTTAACTGATTAACAATTCCATTGAAATCATTCAGATGAGTAGAAACAGATCCACCTTCATTCATATGCAAATTAAATAATTGCTTCATAAGATATACCTTATTTGAAGCTGAGGGTTTTTCATACATATTTGCTAACGTAGTCATCAACTCTACCGTAGTTTTTGCCTGTGACAAATTAGATATCACAGTGAAGGCCAGACTCAGTCTTATAGACCCAAGAGCCTTTCTGTCAAGAACTTCCCATTCTTCATCCTCCATGTCCTTGGGCTTCTTTGCTATCCCACCTAACGGTAAGTAGAGATCTTTCTGATACAGATAGTCCTCTATCTGCATTCTCCAATGTTGGTAGTTCTTGCCATTAAACTTTTCCATTCTCAGCTTACTTTCTTCTGCCATTGCTTCTCCCACTCAAACAGAAATTCCTGCAGAAACCCTGTGAGCAACCTGTAATCTATAACCTGTAACCTATAACCAAGGCTCTGATACCACTTGTTGGGGGATCAAACCAACAATAGATTACACTTGTGAAAGCAATAAACGTGGAAATAAATCAGATAGATAAGTAACTGAAATGATAAATAGCACAGAACAAGATATACAAGAAAACACCCTGAAAACTTGTATTGAAACTCTTTACAATAGGAATACAATTTGAAGAAACTTCGTTCTTCCACACCTCTCTCAGATGCACACAAGATCTCTCACTAGATCTCTATTCCTCAAGAGCTCTCTCTCAAGTACACTCAAATCCAACAACCTGGATTGATGCAACTCTGTACTGTCCTTCAAACATTCACAATGTTCTACTATTACAGTTCTACACTTCTCTTCTACAATTCTAAGCTAAGAAGATCTTCCTACATATAGAAAATAGGAAACTTGAGCATGCTCTTACAACAAACAGTTAAGCCTCTTGAACAAGGGCTCTAAAAATAATATTGCTAATAATAGAGACGCAAGCCTGAGTCCACGACTCAAACTTATCATGCAAACACTCGCTGCTGTCCACGAAAATAGCTTTCTGGACACGCAGGTAACCGACGTCGGTTCCTACCTGTTCGCCTATGACCATCACCAGCCAACCATATTGCCGACGTCGGCACCTCTACAACTGCTACTAACCGACGTCGGTCGCTCCTGACCGACGCCGGCGTCTGTGTAGACCCGAACCTGTTTAAGTATGCTCCTTGGTGAAGCTTTTAGCTCCACACCCTAACATAGACTTGATCAATTATTGATTCTCTTTTACCTCTTTCATGGATTTGCCTAATAAACTCCCCTCAAGAGATCTGACTTTTGCTTCAAGACCTTTGATCATATTTATCATTTTATGATTACTCTTCTTTTGTTCCTTTAGTTCATCAAATGCACTCATGGTCTCAACTTCTAGATCAAATTCTTATTCCTCGCTATCATAGAAAAAAATTTAATCAAACATGATGATATTTTCACCCATATTGTACCTAGGATCACCTTCAAGTGGTTAAACTTGCATAAAAGGTCCTACTCTAATACCAATTGTTAGAGGTAAAATAACTAAGAGGGGGGGTTAATTAGTGATGCAAGATAATCCAATTCAATTCCCAACTCTTAAACATTTAACACATACAATCATGATGCATAAAAATTAACCATTGCAATGATCAAGGAAGATATAGTAATATCAAGTACATAACACATGATATATGTGGGAAACCCTCTTAGGGAATAAAACCCATTGAACCCTATAAAATGGACTAAAGTCCTATAAAACAAGATCAAACATTTAGGCCAACACCAACTGATCAAGGAACACCCATCCCTTAGTTTAGTGAGACACCAATCCCACAAGGAGTTATTTCCCCTATCTAGCTAAGCAACCATAAAAGCTAGATCCTTAGCAAGCTTTATCTTGGAAGGAGGAACCAACCCCCTAGGAAACTAAGCACCCACTCAACTACCTTGAAAAGATCATCTTAAACACTTGTTTCACTTAAAATGATGATGACCACATTTATCTACACTCTTCACCTCTAATCTCTCTCAAACTGCCTCTAGGACTAACTCGCTCAAACTGCCTCTTCTCGGCTCATTAGGTCTTGTTGACGAATTTGAATTTTAGGTCAAATTGGGGCACCCCTAGTAAAAAACATGGCTTTTTAGGTCTATTAGGGAGTGTAATATCTTATTATGAGGTGTTTTATATTTTAATTGATGTCAACTAATGTTATATTAGCTTTGGTCAATTAGTTTTTATCCTTATATCATTTTTGGGTCATTTGAGAGGTCAAAAAAGTGCATTTAATGATTTTTATAGGTTTCTTGGGAAATGTGAAAGTCTCAAAACATGATTTCATGACCCATGTGTCATTATAAGTTTTATATAACTAACACTACCAAAAATATGGTAGATTGTTTAGAGAAAAGTTAGTTTTCTTAAAGAAAAGGAAGAAAATGGCACTTATACAGCTTTCTTGGGAAGTGTGCCATTGAGAAAAAGTAGAAATTTGAATCTTCACCTTCCCTACACTCATATACATGTTTTTTTATTTGGATATTTCTTTTCTTGTTCAAAATTATTTTACTTCTTTTTCACCTTTCTAGACACACAAAAGTGACTCACAAGGTTGTACTTGGTACAATTAGTAAAAAAAGTCTCAAGAAAAATGATTTTGGGAGGTTTTTTTACATTTAGATATATTCATTTTTATAGTAATAAGTTTTATAATGATCAACTATGTTTTATGAATCATTTATTTGAAGTTGACTATGCAAATCTACCTATCAATCTGTGCACTTTCCAGGTGTTGCCTTGGCTCGAAGTTCATACAATCCAGTTGCTAAGTTTGAATCTAAAGCATGTTGACTTATTCATATAATTTTTCCCATGCTTAGTTTTAGGTTTCAAGTTGATTTGATAGGCATTTCACCTCAAGTTTGTAGACTGGTCCATTCTGTGTTGATTGGTAGTTTTCCACTATTTTTTGATTTTCATGCTTTGCAAGTGTCTTCCAAGGGTTTTGATAGATTATTCCTCATGTTTCCAATGTGGTCAAATGATCTCATGTTATTTAAAGTGCATATTCTAATCAATATTCATAGTTTTCATGTATGGACTGCACATACACATGGTCTGCCATTGGAGTGTGCATATACAGGTGGTTGCAAAGGAGAATCACATTGAATCAAGGATTTTTGAACTATTTTCAAGTTTTCATTATTACAATAAACCTTTTGGGAAATTAGAAAGAGTCTTGGCCTATTCATAAGGCCCAAAGAAATGTATATAGCCATCCTCTACTTGTTATCTATATGAGGAAAAAGCCACCTAAATGTGGCTTAGCATAGAGTTGAAGGTATCATTTTGAAACATTGAAGCATGATTTCAAAGCCTTTTTGAAGGATTAACATGTGAATTCACTATGGCAGACTTGTCATAGGTTTTGGTTGGAAAATGCAAACTGAAAACCATCTCTAAGAATGATGACTGAGATTTTGGGACTGTCTACCTTAAAAGCATAAAAAGGTCCTCAATGTTTTGTGCATATGTTATAGCATGGTTGAGGTAACTCTTGGAACATGTAAGATGATAAACCTTGTATCCCTTGGTAGTGATAAGAACCATGCCAAGATTGGGAGAAGGATTTCAAGTATAAGATGGTCATTTGGAGGCCTAAAGGTGCCTCCAAAAACACTAAACTTGGATAATGAACTCTATAGGACTTCAACTCGTTGAGCCACTCTTGTTTCCAAAATTGATACTAGATTATACCCTCACATGTGATTGAATCCAATGGTGAAAATGAAACTTATATGATCTAAGGATCATCAAGAGAGGTTTGAGTATGGTTTTTTACTTCCTTCATACACCCTCCAGTCCATACAAATGACTAAAACATAGTTACCTACAGCCATACTGCCTGCTTCAGGGTTAACCAAAGTTCTAATTTTACCTTGCCATCATAGTGTGAGTGTTTATAAGTGGTGAGGGTAACATTCATGACTTGAAGATTACTCAAAATAATGATATATTGTATTTTTCTCTATATGTCTACCTATAGGTTCTTATTCCTCATAATGTAGCCCTATAGGCTGGCTAAAAATGACCATGAAGTTTGAAATAAGCATCTTAAGGACAAACTTCACTATAAAACATAAAAGGAGTAACTGTAGTTAGGAAATGGTGTGTATAAATTCAAATAGGTTTGAATTCATTGTTTTATGGCCTATAACAATCAAGACACCTATGGGTCAATCATCTATAGCCTGCTTATAGATGCTCATAGAGCTCTCAAAATGAATTAGGGGAATGATGGTCTCATAAAATTCATATAGTCTACCTATATAAGGTTGATTGAGATCTTCCAAAGTGTTTCCAAGGATAAATTATAATCTTTGAGAGCAACCAACACCCATGAAACTCGATATTGTTATATCATAGTCAACTGTAGTTGACTGAGACATAGGCAACATGCAAAGGGGCTTTGTTAATGGGGTCTAGCATAAGTAATGTGAACAAATGAATGTAAACTAGTGTGAAATGGATCTAAGGGATATTGAAGATAGGTTTTTTTAACATGGTTTCAAGCCTAAGGTAGGCTTACACAAAAAATTTAGGTCAATACCAACTTATAATTGGGCATGCATGCAATAAGTCAAAGTAAGGTGTCCAAATGGGAAGTTTAGGCCAGTCAAGATAAGAAAATGGGCCCAATCCAAGAAAAAGTGACTTCAAAGTATTAAGGTAGGTTCACTACAATGTTTTTAAAAATTCAACAAGTAAAATGGCACCTACAACGGGGTCAAAAGGGGGGTTTCTGAGTCAAAGGTGGAGTAAGACACAGCCTTGTGAGTTCAAGTGTATAGAGGAGTGTGTAAGAGGTTTGAAAAGAAATGGAGATTGGAATCACATTCATCATGATCAATATCACTTTAAAACACTCTCACCAACACAAACCAAGCACAAGGGAGGGCACTTTAAAGTGCATACATAGTCTACTCTTGGAATCTTGTACTTTTGTGCTTCTCTAGAAGTCCATTTGGAATTTAGAAGGGTTAGAAGGTCATATGACCTAGTTAAGTGATAAATTTTTATACAAAGAATACTTGAAACTTTTAGAGCCTTCTCAAATGCCTAGTTTTGATGAGAAAATAGGGTAAGTGCCCCTTATTTTGTCTCAGATAGGGGGCACTTTCCCATGCACAAACCCAAGAAATCTTGGGGAAATAAGTGAAAAGTGGTGACCAAAAGCTTGGAGGACCTTGTATGAAGATTATAGAAGTTGAAAATATGCATACAAACATAGAGAACCAATTAATAAAGATGGAAACCAAACAAGTCACCCTACACTCCAAAGGTTACAATCATGCATTATGGGTATTTCTAGACCTAGAAGCCACATTGATAGTCACTATCACTTCTCACATGAATGAAGCTTTATAGTCGATGGAAACATGATTGAGGGATCCTAATAGATGTTTTTTAGCTAGTTATATGTATGGGAACCTATAAAAACTCACCTTGAGCTTTAAAATCAAAATTGCAAGCTATTGTAACATGTGAACAATATTACTACAGGTATGCTCAAACATTGAACTTGTAGGGGAAGTCATAAAAATCCATTCTTGATCCCAATACTCTCTCAAACATGTAGAAATAGTGAAAATAAGCTCGATAAGAGGATTTCCAATGCTCATATCTTGCATGACGATTTACATGGAGACCAGATAAGTTCAAAGGAGTTATAAGAGGTCCCTAGAAACTAATTTATGGAATTTTTTAGTAGATTGGACGTCAGGGTTTTATGAACCAAGCTTAAGACTCAAAGCAATCCTCAAACCCTACTAAACCCTCAGCTAGACCAGATGGAGAGTATGAGCTTGTAAATATAGTAAAATGGCATATTTGGACAATTAAACTTATTATAAGTTGAAGAGGACTCACTCAAGATCCCTCCCATGCCAACTATATGTATGGACTTATACGTATGGAGTGCAAAGTAGGCTCTTTTTAACCATTTCTTGTGTTTTACAGGTTATATAAGGAGTATAGATATGAAACAAATTTTAGGTGAAATATGAATACTTAATATAACTCCCTATATTCATTTTATGCCCTAAATAAACATCTAAGTACCCCAATTAGGTGTTTCAACTCAGTGAGTCAAATATGGCATATTGGACAAGCTAGTGAAGAAGATGGAAAACTTCAAGTGAGCTCATTTTAAGGTTCCCCTAATGCTTATATGTCCATGTAGAGACTTGAAACTTGTCATTAACTCCCTCCCATGTATTTTCATGGATAATTGATGTTAATTTTGAGGCCAAGTGTGCAATATACATGAAAGGGAAATTTTATAGATAGTAGATGATGATGGCTCACTTCAAGGTGATTTTAGAAGACCGAGAATGTAACATATTCATGGAGAGTTATGTATAATGCACGTACCCTAAATTATAATAATTAATATTGGTCCTAATTAGTTATAGGATGTTCAAACAGCTCCAATCATGAAGGCAGTTTTTCTAAGCCAGTTAAGGAATTTTCTTGCCACTTTTCATGAAGTTTGTGACTTGGATTGACACTTGTAGCTCCTAACCTTGCATGGTTCATCCCATACCCTTTCCACATGCACAATTAACTCATTTTATCATCTTTAAAAGTGTCCTTGTGACTCTTGGATTTCTTTTCTTCTCTCTCTCTCTCTCATGTTCTATAAGAACTAGCCATTTTGGCATTGTATGAAATGCTCCACCTAAGTATGGTGAAGCTCTGCTTATTTTTATACCTTTTGATCAATAAAATTACTAAGTGTTACCTCTTCAATGACTATTCATAGTGTGTTTTATTTTAATGTTGAATTTACTTAGTGAAAACTAAGGATTTCTTAACAAGTTGTCACATTCTCTCACCTATTTGTAGCTTCTTCTTGCAGGGCATGTGATGTGTTCCAAGAAATGTCAAAGTTTAAGTGAGTTATTATCTCCATTAGTACCACTAAAGGCCTCTTGTCTAGTCCTCCTATATTTTTGTATTCATCCATAACCCTACAATGTAACATTGATACAAGTAGACATAGATTTGAGAGTGTATGTTTAGTTGTCCTTTGATTTCAAGTGTAATATGCATATGGTTGGATGTCATCAGTAAATTTGGTGTATCACCTCCCTTAGATTAGTTTATTTTTATACCTCTCTCTCATTTTTCATCCCCCAAAGTTATTAGTAGTTTCAATCCTAAGTGGTACATCAAAGGAGCTAGCCTTATATAGAGACTCACCTCATTCCTTAGGCTACCCACAAGCCTAGAGGTGATTCCATTGTGCCACATGGATGAGGAGAGCTTTGTATCTCCTCAAAGAGTGAAAATCCAAGTGAAAATAGTTTTTGGTGTGCCCAGTGGGACTCTTGTTCCAAGAGTTGGAGGATTTTTGGTGTTTTCCATCAACACATCAACCTGTGGAGGCATGTATCTAAGCATCAATGGTGACTCTAAAGTTATATCAACTGGTGAACTAGCCCAGGTATTCCATTTGAAGATTTTTGATAAAATTTTCTTGTGTTCTTGATTCTCAATGAAATTTTTATGGCTGACCTTGGATTGAGTTTTATCCTCTATAAGTTAGTGAGACATTCCAAGCTTGTGTCATTCCCCATCAATATGAACAAGTCCTTGGTCAACCTTGTCATGATCCTAACCAACCTCAATATGACTTTTATCAATTCTAATATGATCCTTGTCATCCCTATAAAAATGGCCATCATCCCTATGAACCATGGCAGCCATATAGTCCTTCATTTCCCTCTTCATATGGACCCTATGTTGTTGGACAATCCTATGAGAATGGCTACCAAGAAACATCTACATTTCATCCTCAATATGAGCCCTATCATTCATTTCATGATGCCTATCAGCCTTAAGAGTATTCCTATCAGCCTTTTCATATGAAAGAATAAGTTTCCATGGGTTGTACACAAGGATATCATTAGCAAAATGTAGCTCTTTCTCATGTAGATGTTAGTCTTCCTAATCAGTGCAAGAATTCACTTCCATTAGAAATCACTAGTGTTTTCCTCTTTTCTAAACCCATTCATAATCTTTCTCCTTCATCCCAAAATCCTTCTCTAATTCCTTTACCTTCCACTATATCTCATACTCTATCTCCTTCATGTCAAATCCATGAACATATCTATCAACCCTCCACTTCACCCCTTCTCAAGGAGGAGCTTATTTTGAGAGAAGCAAGTGAAGAAGAGAAAATCCAACTCATGGTTGATCAAGAGGTTCTCATGAGTGATTATGAGGATGAAATTAACATATGGACTCCCCTTAGTGAACAAAAGGAAAATATAATAGCTAATGCCTTTATGTTTGAAGGAATGTGTGTCCATGCAGAAACTCCTACATTTCACCCACAACTTGATTTTGAGTTCTATGTACCACCTCCGCCAACTATCTCATCTTATCCTCACCCTATCACTCTTTGTAGTGATAGACCTATGGTATGGAAACCTAAGGAGGATCAGCTGGTTGAGAAAAAAAGAGAGCTCTTATTTTAAGAAAACCTACCTCTTTGGCAGCCTCATTGGTCTAGATCACATGATTTCAAGATGCCTAGCCTTGGCATCACCATGAAAGAGAAGGAGATGGAAGATCTTGTAGCCCTTTAAGGAGAATTTACATCTAATCAAAAAAAATTAGATGATCAATTCAATGTGCTATCAAATATGGATAACACTTTCAAGTCGTCTCTTAAGAAGTGGTAGTCTTATATGAGTTTCATGAGACCAAGGTAGAAGAAGTAACCCTTGAAGATGATCATGGGGAAGAATATCTATGGAAAAATATGCCATATGCAAAGAATTTGATGAGTTGGTTGAATTTTCTTCTTCTCCAAAAGATTATATAGCTAATGATAAACCCAATCATTTTGATGAGTCCAATGAATATGAGCTTGAGTGTGCAATCAAACATAAGGATGGAGCTCTTTCTATTGGTCAATAACTAGCTATCATGAAGCCACTTGATGATGCAATGGATCTTAAATAACCCCCTCTTGATGACATCAAACATCAAGAAGAGAAGATGGAAGAGGCAGTGGTTATAGATGATAAAGAGGACAAGGATGATTGGCAGCTACAAATGGAGTTACTTCAAGAGCTTTGCCAAGTTGAGGACCAAGTGTATGACAAGGTGAAGGAAGAATTTTCCATAAATGATCAAGATTGGATAGAGTTCAAAAATCTCCTTGATGAGCTAAAATAGCTTGCAACTGAGGAAAAACCTCATCTTGTTAAGAGCACCATGGAAGACAAGAAGGTGTGCCTTGCTTAATCATCATTTGAGGTTACAATTGAAGATCTACATGACAAGGTTAAATATGTTTGGATGAAAGAGGAATAATTTTACATTTTAGGCTTGTTTTAAGATGGTCTACTTGAGAGTATGACAATCGAAGTGCCAAAGGACAAGTTTGATCCACAAAACATCCAATCCAAGGAGAAGCAAGCTTTGCACCATGTTCCATCTCATGAAGAAGGTGATGCTTCAAAATTTACCTTTGTTCGAGGAGGGAGGTATGCTAATTTTTATTTTTACATAATAGTTTGTTATCTACTTACCGTAAGTGCTTAGAGCACATGTGTATGCCTTGTGTGCTTGCCTTCTTTATTGTGTGTGTCCTTTGCTTTATGTGGTTAAGGTAGTCACTAGTGTCTTGTCTTGATCAAAGGTTTGTGGTAAATGGTAAAAAAATTCTTATTTTTCTCATTCCTTAGATGAATTATAATCCCAATGGACTGATAAGGCTACTGCTCTAGTTCGTATAGCAAGCATACTACCCCTATGAGTCACCAATTTGTTGACCAAATTTGACTTTTAGGTCAAACTGGGGCACCCTTAGTAAAAAACTTGGATTTTTAGGTCTATTAGGGAGTGTAATATCTTGTCATGAGGTGCTTCATAGGTTAATTTATGTCAAATAATGTTATATTAGCTTTGGTCAATTAGTTTTTATGTTCTTATATCATTTTTGGGTCATTTGAGGGGTCAAAATGGTGCATTTAATGCTTTGTACAAGTTTCTTAAAAAATGTACAAGTGTCAAAATATGATGTCATTCCCCATGTGTAATTATAAGTCTTAGATAACTGAAACTAGTGAAAATATGGTAGGTTATTAAGAGAAAAGTTAGTTTTCTTAAAGAAAAGAAAGAAAATGGTACTTGTATAACTTTATTGGGAAGTGTGCCACTTGGAAAAGGTGGAAATGTGACTCTTCACCTTCCCTAAACTCATATCCACATTTTTTTAATTTAGAAATGTATTTTACTTCTCAAAATCATTTTACTTCCTTTACACCTTTCTAGACACACAAAAGTGATAGGACCTAGGAAGCACAATTGATTACCATATACAAGCAACTAAATGCAGAATTTAACCAGAAGTAATAAGTAACTAGAATTCAAAAACAACACAGAATATGAGAGACAATACCCAATTGTATTAATACTCTTTTAGAAGGAAATACAACAAAGAAGATGCCACAGTCTTCTTCCTTACACTCCTTTAGGACTCCCACACCTCTAGGGCATAAATAGTAAATCTCTTCAAGAGCTCACTCTCTCAATTACGGTCCCAACACACAACTCAAACACAGATTTGGTGTTCACCTCCAACCAGTCAGTATCACTACTGCCAGTACCACCAATCAGTATCACTACTGCCAGTACACAAGTACTCCATGTACTCCACGACCGAGTACACACTGTACTCCAAGTAGATCTCCCCTGATCTTGCTCTTTGTTGTGTTGATGATCTCCTTGATCTTGTTGCCACCTACAAATCAACTTGGTTTTTCAACACCTACAAACCTAGAGCCCACACACACACACACCTATAAATCAATGATCTTACTTACACATGTAGATCTCTCTACACCTTGAAGAACCCTTGTCCTTACCTCACCAAGCCCTTATGATTCTCCAAACTAGTACCTCGATGGATCTTCTACCAGATCTTGCTATCCCATAGATCTACCTAATCATACACACTCGACACCCCTGTGGAACTAGGAGGAACACACCTTGCTCTCTTCACTCTTAAGGAGCTAACCTTGCTCTCTCAAACTAACACGCTTTACAATACAGCCCATGAGTCTATTATATAGATCCCATGCAAACAATAATTAGACATCCAATTACAATAATTAGATCCATAGCTCCAAGACTAAAATTAGCCTTTTACATGCAAACAACTGGTTCATCAAACTAACTGTTTGTCAACTAGCAGTTTTAGAACCGCACAGGCGACCGACGTCGGTCCCTGTCTGGCTGGAGATGACCGATGTCAGCCGATCCTAACTAATGTCAGTTGCTCTTCTCACTGTATATGACCGATGTTAGTTGATTATACTAACATCGATTGCTCTACAACTCAACAACCTCTCAGCAACCTCCTCCATGTTTGCATTAGTGAAGCTTTTAGCTCCACAACCTAACATTCTCCCACTTGGAGATAAATAGTTGCACTATACCTGTACCTATACCTATACACCGTCTAATTTATTTCCTATCTTGTATCCCTCTTCAACCTCAATCCTGAAGACCAACCACCACACATCCTGTGGTGCAACTCCTGTCATCCAAGTAACTTGCCATATTCGAAGTGTCTGACCCTACATAGCATGAATCCCTGTTGTTGGTCCCTCTCAGATACCTGAGAACCCACTAAACTGCTTTCCAGTGCTTCATTTCTAGATTGACCACAAACATGCTGACAACTCCCACTACTGGGGCAATATCAGGGAGTACACACGTACTCAAGCTCATCATGTGATTAGGGACCCTGTTCTATGAACTGTCCATCCATAGGTGCGCTTGTCGTTCTGCATCCTACACTACCTTCACACAATCATCCTGTGACAACATTAACTTGTGATCTTCCCTGTCTCTAGGATTACTCATGCCAAAGAATTTTTCTCCTCCAAATTCTTCATGACACACCTCTGAACTAACTTTACCTTTAGCTCAAAAAAACCCTGTATGTGTAACCCTGCATCAAGCAAACACACAACATACAGTAACAGGATGATGTTGCAATCATCACCCACCTGGTAAAGAAACCACAATGGTTATAATGACATTGACTAAAGCCATGCTTTTTCATCCACCTGTCAAACCTATACCACTGTCCTGGAGCTTCCTCAAGACGCTATAACTTGGCCTTTCGTCTCACGTATCCATTCTCTCTATTCTTTAACCAAGGAATCCATTCGTCTTTCAGTGCTTTCATACCAGCTGGCAGCCTTACCAAATCTCCCATTTGGTTCTGCATCTTAGGAATCAAATTCCTCATTCATGCCATGCTCCCACTATTTCCTGGATCCTTCTTGCTCTACAGTGAGCAACGAGTATAAAGAAGAGGAATAATGAATTTGAAAACTATGGCAGACTTGTCAACATAATTTGGAATCAAACTCAGCAACTGACTTCACTATGGCAGACTTGTCATAGGTGTTAGTTGGCAAATGAAAATTGAAAACCATCTCTAAGAATGATGACTGAGATTTTGGGATTGTCTGCCCTAAAATCACAAAATAAAGGTCCTTAATATTTTGTGTATATGTTATATCATGGTTGAGTTAACTCTTGGAACAACTAAGTTGATAAACCTTGTAGCCTTTGGTATTGAGAAGGACCATCCCAAGTTTGGGAGAAGGATGGCAAGCAGAAGATGGTCATTTGGAGGCCTAAAGGTGCCTCCAAAAACACTGAACTTGGGCAATGAACTCTATGGGACTTCAACTCTTTGAGCCACTCTTGTTTCCAAAATTGATACTAGATTCCACCCTCACATGTGAATGGATCCAATGGTGAACATGAAACTTTTATGATCTAAGGATCATCTAGAGAGGTTTGAGTATGGTTTTTTACTTCCTTCATACACCCTCTAGTCTGTATAAATGGCTAAAACATAGTCAACTACAACCATACTGCCTCCTTCAAGGTTTAACCCAAGTTGCAATTTAACCTTGCCATCATAGTGTGAGTGTTTCTAAGTGGTGAAGGTAATGTTCATGACTTGAAAGGTCACTTAAAAGAATGATATATTGTATTTTGATCCATATGTCTACCTACAAGTTCCTATTCCTCACAATATAGCCCTATAGGCTAGCTAAAAATAACCATGTAATTTGAACTAAGCATCTTGAGGATAGACTTTACTCTAAAAAATAAAAGGAGTAAATGTATTTTGGAAATGGTGTAGATAACTTCAAATAGGTTTGAATTCATTGTTTCAAGGCCTATAACAGTCAAGACAACTATAGGTCATTCATCTACAGCCTGCTTGTAGATGCTCATAGAGCTCACAAAATGAATTAGGAGAATGATGGTCTCATAAAATTCATACAACCTACCTATATAAAGTTTATTGAGATCTTCCAAAGGGTTTTCAAGGATACATTATAATCTTCAAGAGCAACCAACACCCATGAAACCCCATATTGCTATATCACAGTCAAATATGGTTGACTAAGACACAAGCAGTAGGTAAAGGGCCTTTGTTGATGGGGTCTAGCATAATTAATGTGAAAAAATGAATGTAAATAAGTGTGAAATGGATCTAAGGGATACTAAAGATAGGTTTTTTTAACTAAGTGTTACCTCTTCCATAACTTTTCATAGTGTGCTTTATTTGAATGTTGAATTTGCTTAGTGAAAACTATGGATTCCTTAGCAAGTTGTCACATTCTCTCACCTATTTGTAGCTTCTTCTTGCAGGGCATGTGATGTGTTCCAGTAAATGTCAAATTTTAAGTGAGTTAGTCTCTTCATTAGTGCCACTCAAGGCCTCTTGTCTAGTCCTCCTAGCTTTACACATTCATCCATAACCCCATAATGTAACATTGATTCAAGAAGACATAGATTGGAGAGTGTATGTTTAGTTGTCCTTTGATTTCAAGTGTAATATGCATATGGTTGGATGTCATCATTTAATTTGGTGTATCACCTCCATTAGATTAGTTTATTTTCAATTCTCTCTCTCCCTTTCATCCCTTAAAGTTAGTAGTAGTTACAATCCTAAGTGGTACATCAAGGGATCTATCCCTATCTAAACACTCACCTCATAACTTAGGCTACCCAAAAACCTAGAGGTTATTCCATTATGCCACTTGGATGAGGAAAGATTTACATCTCCTCAAAGGGTGAAAATCCAAGTGACAATAGCTCCAATGACCTGTGTGTACTCCTGCATCAATTTGATTAGATAAGCATCACTGATACTCATCACTCTCCATTGGTCCTCAATTAAATTTACCTTCTCTTTCAAAGTTTCTCTCCTTTGTTTTAATCCACATCACCATGCATTTTCAAAAATAGGCCAACAATGTCTTGTATTTTTACCACTATCTTGGTATAACCCATCTTGGTTAGCCAAGATGCTTACCATACTTGTTCTACCTTTGAAATAGGTAATCATATATGTTATATGTAATAACCACACACTCTTTAGGTTTTTTAATACATCGGTAGCCCCAAACCACCATTAGGTATTGGTGAGACCTAAAATAATTAGGCCTTCATACTCACATGTTACATGTGAGACTACTTAGACACCTTCATCCTTTACCAATGGTTCAAACACATCAAAAATATCTCTAATATACCCTTGATAACTTCCTCATGGGTCCATGCCACATGGAACACCAACTCAACATTTGAACCTACCAATTAGGTCTCCTCACTCTTTAGGCCTTCAAACACAAAAAACATAGTATGAAACTTCTAAAGAAACTACTTAAATGATTCACATATCCAAATAATTATATCACATGTGTGAACCCTTAATTAACTATAATACACCTTTATTTTATTTAGATACTTCAACACTGACTATAATAACTCAAAACAACTCTCTCAAAATGACCACTCAAGCTGGTTACACACAGTCAAAATATAGTCAAGCTATTTTGACTCTCCATATTTGATCAGGGGCATATCATGAAAACTAATGTCTTATAATAAACCTTATATACTTATATAACATTCCATACTCATTTTCTTCCTTAACTCTTCTCATAACACCTTCAACTTGCCTCTGCAAGATGGTTACTCAAGTTGTCAATAAATTTAACAAACATAGTCAACTTCTAGGTAATTGTTCACACTGAATATGGATGGGTCACACCTCAAAAATACACACATATGGTTATCATGGAGTCTATAATACTTTAAAATATATGGTTCATCTTTAAACATCAATAAACTATCAAAAATGACTTAAACACCCTTCTCGAATCACTTACAGACCATGGTAAAATAAATAGTCAAATTTGGAGCTCAATAAATTTGATTATATAGACATTCAAACCTTATAACCAACGTTTTTGGATGTGCCTTGAATTCCTCTTCAAATTTTATTTTTATTCCATCAATAAATTCACCCTATATCAATATATTAACAAAATACTCAGCATTGGTTTTTCCTTTATTAATTTCAAATACCAATGGTCACTAATAAATGCAAATAATGTAGACACGGGTCTTCATCTTGTGTCCTCGCATAGCTTTGAAAACTATGATAAATATATCTCCTAGAGAGTATCCTAGTCTTTAACTTTCATTACTCACTGTTGATCTTATATTCTCGCTTTCGAGATCAAGCCACTTGGCAACCCTATGTACCCTACAATCTATCTTCCAATTAACTTTCACCACTTAGTAGCCCCATGTGCATTTTGAGCATCATGTTGACTTAGTAACTAAATAAACTCCATTGGATAGTAATTTACATGATCATGCACTCACCATTGGTCTCTATTTGATAGGTTTCACGTTCACCATTAGATCTTATGCTCAAACTCCATGATTGTGACACATATCACTACTATGTGCAATCTCAAGAACCTTTGGCATATTGACTAAATATGCACCATTAGATCACTATATTACAATATCACACACCTTTTTATATCCTTTTATTTTCATATTAACCACTCATTGTAGATCTATGATCCAATTAAATGCTCACCATTAGATCTCTTCTTGTAAATTTGGCTAAGTATGGGAACTTAGTAAACTCTTCTTGGAAGGCCAAATTTGAACCTTAATAAATCTTGATAAGATCAACCACATGAATTTAAATTTCAACCATAGGATCACCTTTCATATGGGAATCCATCCATATACCAAACTACTCCTAAAACATTCACATGTGTGAAATATGATATCATCAAACTACTTACTCAGCCTTATTTGCCAAGATGACAACTTGAACCTAGACCTTCATGTGACTACTCTGATGAATTTTGATCAGTTATATAAACACTCAAAGTAATCATAACACCTCATATGGTCTCTATAACATGTCCATACCATCAATATCATCTATAAATTGCCTTACAAAGTCAAACGCTGAAGAACCATGCAGGAACACTGAAGCTCATTGAAGCACACTATCATTATTATTATAGCACACATGACACCTCATAAACATGATTGGTCACCTTGAAGACATCATTGACAAACCTCTAACAAAAATTTTTTTAGAGAGGTTAGAATTTGAAATTGGCATTTTCCCACCAATTTTGCTAATTTGAATTTTTGACTTTCTTGTCAAAGTTTTGGGTCCTTAGTAATGATTAGGAGTTTTAATGATGTAATATGTTTGATTAGGCTCTAAAATGGATCAATATTACTTAAATATTTAATTTATTCATATAATAAGGCATTCACATAGGTGTGATATGAGTTAGGATAGTTTGGAGCCTTCTCAATGTTCTTGGAGGGAATCAAGAACCATTGGAGTACTTATAGGTCATATAAAAGTTGTAAATATTGATGCTAGTAGATATTTTTTGATGGATTCATGGAGTAAATAATGAAAACTACAAGAAAATCAATAAAATTTTTCTTAGTTTTAATATTGATTGTATATACCCTGTGTTCCTATGTTCAAAACAAAAGATTGAGTATACATAAATAGCAAGAAAGATTCTATGAAAATGATCTTTAGTTTTTTTGATATATTTATTTAAGTGTTTCAATACTTTTCTTGTAATAAATCACTTCAAACCCTATAGGTAATTGTGAAACTTCAAATAGACAAACACATAATTGTATTAAGAAGATAAAAGAGGTCCTTTCCAAAGTTTTTCAATACTCAAGCATGTGTGGGAAGTTAGTACAGACCTTTTCAAATAATTAGATAATTTTGAACTTAATTTTGAAACTTGAAACACAAATTTATTCCTTCTCAGGTTGATACAATCAGGGTAAACCCTAAACTAGGGTTTAAAAACTCAAATCGATATTGTGAGAGATTCCACAAACCAAAACCTATGAAATTTGGTTAACAATTAGGTTTTCAACTACTCTAAATGATTTTAGAATTTTTTTATTAGTATGGACTTTCTATGTATGGATTTGGAACAATTGTGTTAAAAATAGGGGTAAAGAGACCTAATTAGGTTTAGTCAAATCTTGAAAAGTACATCTTTGAGTGGAGTTGGGCCAAGGAAACTCTTAGAGAGAGGGTATTAAATAAAGGGTGTCATAAAATCACTTTAGTTTCTCAAGAACAATCTCCATTTGTTTTTACAATTGAAAAAGGAGGAAAAAAGGCTACAAGATAGCTTGAGCAAAGTACAGAAGTAGAGGTTAATAACAGAGTTGAACTTAGAGGATGTGAATATTGATTAAGAGATCATAGAGGACTTGAATGAGTAGGAAAATTATCACAAACAAAACAAAGAAACCCTTAAAAATGTTTGGATTTGTTTTGCCTATAAGCTTTTGTCAAAGTATGAGCAAGTTGTAACAATAAAAGTGAGTGTTGTTTGAAGTTTATTTTGCATCAGTAATCATGACTTTATTCAAAATATGATATTTGTTCTTTGAAGAATATTCATTCAAAAGAATATATGTAAAATAAAATATTCTCTAACTGTAACACTTTAGCTTGTAGACATAAAATGATCAACATGAAGGATTGTGTAATAGTCATGGATAATAAGGACTCATGAGGGACATCCACAAAAGCATACTATATAGGGGTATTCATAGAAATATGATTATGTTGAATATCCATATCACTTATCCTATCACATTGCATTATACCAAACTATAAGAGCACAAAAAACACATGGACCATGCCTAGTATGAGGACTAGCATAGAATAGTAGGGTTTTAGGAATGGGAACACTACGAGAAATGAAACATCTATGAAGGGAAAAATAAAAAATTAGGTGTAAAATATTAGATTTTACATAGAGATATCTGAGACCCTAGAAATAATAATGAGACCCTAAAGGAAAACATAGGTTTTGACATGTTCACTATATAAATGTATTCACTAATGTTTTTCACATTACTTTAGATGAATTTGATCCAATATGATATAAAATTTGATCATTAATATAAATATAAAATAAGAGTTTGATTGCACAATTGTACTTACTATAAATGGAAACAACACAAGGGATTTAGATACTTAACATTTATTTTGTGTGGGTATAATACTAAATACAATTTTTTTGAAATAATTTAAAATGGATTAGATGCTACACAGATTAGAAACATGAGTGTTTGGATCTACCTAGATGAGTCCATAAATCTCTAGATGATATCATCTTACATAGGCATCATCTATTTCCTTATTCATCATGTAAATTTTTGCATCATTATTTTAGGATAGGTTCATGCACATGATTGAAAACCATATTCCTATGTGATATCAAGTGTTTGTTGTGTGCGCAAATCCATAAAACATATCTCCTTCATTTAAAAACCTTAGCTCCACTTTTGACACTAGGTTAACCTATAAAATAGGGAAAAGATGTGGGTTGAACTAACCTCAATAACTCCCTAATGAATGTTTGAGCACTTCCTACATATTTATTGAGTTAGATTTGGTAACACACACTAGTCTTGTGACACACACGTATCTTCCATCACCATCTAACTACATCAACATATCACATAATTTATCCTTATATGCTCACCTAAGGCATATAGAGAGATACTAGGATAGGTCGAGGTTAGTTGTAAAATGGTGACATAGTAAATTATCCTTGTTTTCATCTTCCACATACATAATACTTGTGATATTCTACACTATTATATAAATGCATGATTACAAGTGAACATGCAATGAAAAATAACATAATTATACCTAAGTGTTCATCCTTATCAAAATTAGGATATCATCAACTCTAATAATAACAATAGTCTTAACATATTAAAAGTATTCAATGGCCTTAAATAGAGATAACAATAATAACAAATGAAATAAATAATGTATCCATTACTTATCAATCCATGATTACAAGGTGCACCATGGAATTGAAAATATCAAGACAATCTCTCTCTCTCTTTAGATAACTTTTCTCCCTTATTCAGGAATTCTTTGTCAAAAATCTAGCAGCATTTTACTTATGGTCAACTAACTCTTTTTTCCTTCCTAGGTTTCTACTTTTTATAGCAATCCGAATGTTTCATGTTTTATGAGTTAGCTCATCTTATATCATCTGGTGGTTAATGTGATGCTCTGATTAAGGTCAATTCCCTTGTTGTCTGTCATCACATTTAAGCTATCTATCAAAGACAATCCAAAATTCATGCTTTTCATTATTTATCCCTATGAATTCCACAACTCATATATTTGCATGATCTCCCTTGCCTTATTCCCATTATTTTTTGTATACACATGTGGACCTAGATTGCTATTTCAATACCATTTTGTTGGGACTTGATGGGTTCTAACATCAATTTGGATTGTCTAGGTTGTAAAAAAATATAAAAATATGGGTCAACATCAAGCCATAATAACTTGATTACTCACCCTTGAGCAATCTTCCAATGGGTCAAACAGCACCAAGAAATTTTTATGCCTCCTTTTTCAATCTAGCCTCAAAAGTGGTCCAATGTGCAAGTGCATCCTTGGCTTCTTCCATGATGTTATAGATTCACATAGTTAAACCTTAAAATTCAATAGATTTCTGCTAATTCCCTTTAATATCTCCTCTTATATCACTAGCCCTCCCTGTCATTTCTATTAGGGAATCTTCTAGTACACTCTCCTGTTCCACCATCTAGTGTTGTAGACCCTTGGAGCTCTCTTTGAGTAACTACTAGCTCATGACAATTCTTTGATCAATGTCTTCTAAATATTTTAGAATTTGGGTTCATTCAACCTTTTAATTATTCAAGTATACATATGCATCTAGGGCATATTTTCCTACTCCTCATACAATTGTGCCACAATCACCAAACCTTGCTAGGAAAGGATTAGTAAAATCTACTCAGCCATGATGGCTTACTCTCTGAACTTATTTATGATGTTTTTCATCCCTCGAGTTTCCCTATAAACTTGATCTAGGCTCACTCTTATGTATTGGTTGTCATCCTTTGTGCCTTTTTAAATTTCTATCAAGTGATCTGCCAGCATACTAACTCTCTATAATAATTAGATCGCCTCTAAGTTTATACCATCTAAGAGGCTTAGCTCCTCCTTTAGAGTGTGATGACACAAGTTTAAAAATTTCAGCTCTACGTACACCATCTTATTTTTTTCCTAAGCATAACACTAATCTAATTTTTCCACCTGCACCTTTTAATCATTGATAGTTTCATGGTTCATAATGTTTTATCAACTTGCCTTTGTTGCCAATTTTACTTTTGCACTCTCATCCTTAACCTCATTAAATTTAGTCATGTTGATGTAGTTGAGTTGGGGTTCATCCATGGCCATGTTGGATTCTAGGTCTTCAATATCACTTTTAAGCACTTTAAATTTCAGCTCATTCATGTACACATCAAAGTAAAAACACATCTACACTAATGAACCTACTGGGTCCATGGCATCCCAAATGTATAGGTCCTCATCTACAATTTTATGTTGAAATATTTCTCTGATAATCATCCATTTAATGTATTCCTCTAATTTTGGAAGCTCATCCCTTTTAGGGTATTGATCAGTCTCATCCTTAACGATCTCAAATTTTCCATTTTCTAGTCATGCCTATTCCAATGTTTCAATTTCAAGGACCTTATATACTTGGCTATCAATGTCCTCTCCCACTTTGCTAGTCATGCTTGGATTTCCTTCTTTATTTTTCTTTGAGCCATTTTTGGTGTTTGGCACCTATTCTTTAGCATCAACATTATTAGGTGCACCGGTATTCTCTCTTTTGGTTTTAGGCATACTCTATCCTCCTGAAACTATTTCCATTCTCATTAAGTTCATTAGTGCAGTCTCGACTCCTATCTCGAGAACCATTTGTGCATCCTACATCCTAGGATATCTACTTGACATATTCTTTGTGCACTATATTTCACCTCCTTGTGTATTTTATCTTTCACATCAAGACCATTTCCTACTCTTTCATATGTTATAGGTGGTTATGTATCCTTAAGTTGGGGTTTCTCGATAGGTGGTGAAGAAGTAACTATTTACGCTCATCACCTTGTAAGGTTAATGTTATCTTATTTAGAACTGGTGAGCTCAGGGTCTCCAAACATAACCTCCCCCACCTCTAAATTTCTCTATTTGGACTCTTATAAGGTTGTTGGCTTGACTGTAACCTCAAATATTTGCACTGTAAAACTCCCTTCCATACTCATTGGCCTTAGTCGGTAGTAAAACATATATAAGTTATCATTTATTGTTACTTCAAATTGAGGATTAATAGAATTATCATCAGATTAACCCTCCTCATCATTTATCACAGTCTTACTTGGATAGGCTAGCATCATCCTCATGGTGTGTTAGTCATCATCTATGTCTTCCACATCAATTAGAACATGATGTACATTGGATATATTTTACATTTGAGTTCGTGAAATAGCTTATGATAAAATAGAATGATGCCTTGAACCACCCAAAGGTGTCTTAATTCCAATCATATGTGGGAAATGTTGTAGTGTTTCATAATGATTATTTTTTTTCCATCCTATGCATGCACTTGGTAATTCGCTTGGGATGCACCACTTATCCTCAAATTTTGTGACCATATTATCAAACCATCTTTCCATTTTGGCCTTGTACTACCTATTATAAATACCTGTACATAGGTGTATTTGGTAACTTTTGGGTGGATAATTATCTTTCAAGAGGAAAGACTAGACCTTGTCATCATAACCATCTAAGATCCTAATATCATCCTTCACAAACAATATTAGGATGGCACCCCATCTAAGGGCCTTATATATTCAGTGTGATTTTTTGGTGCCCTCAATGATGGAATTTTTCAATCTACTCAGAGATGTTGAAGAGGGTACCCTACGTCATTTGGTGTGTAATGTAGATAAATTATATGTTGATATCAAACCACATGTCAGTTATTGCTAGTTTCATGCTTACAAAGTATGTAGATACCCTTATTGTGTGATCAGTAATTTTCTCTATATGAAAAGTGATTTTTTCCTTCTTATAGTTAATCAGCTAAGAGGTCCTTTCTACCTCAATTGAATTTTCAAGTGATTTCTTGATGTATTTACCTAAGAAGGGAAGTCTAGTGGACTTGCTAATGCATTTTTCTGAGATCTTCATCCTCCATCCAAAAAATAGAACTAGTTCTCATGAAAACATGGCAATAGGAAGTGCACCAAGCTACCTATATTTTAAAAATATGGGAGCTATAATATTTGGATCACTCCCACCTTTTTTTGTCACTTGTTTAATAGATATATTGAATAGGATGGTGCCATCACGAGTTTTATTTCTAATTTCTATCATGTATTCATTTCTTAGATTGGTCTCATTATTTCCTCCTTGGTGATTATAACACTTTATTTCACACTACATGGCATGTGAATCCCACTATTCCCCTCATGGTAATGAGGCTAGATATTGCATCTCAATGCACTTCAATTCATTTTTTCTTTTTCTCCTATTTCTTTAATAATGACCTCCTTAATATATAATATCCTAGCTCTTTGTTCCTCTTCTTCGACCAGGTGCCTATTAACAATAGATTTTGGGTCTGCTTAAGTTTTGTCCACCTTTTTTTACTCCTTATCATGGGCTTGAAACCCCTCATGTACACCCTTGGGTTGTTTATCCTTATAAAACCCTTACTCTTGTTGTCATTTTCCTAATTTTGGGAATGAGAGGGTATATCTTGGCCTGAGCTTCACAAAGCTCTAATGGTGGAACCTGACCTTTAAATCCTACAACTAAACCTAATTTCTTCTTAGCTCACCTTTTCTATTGTATCTTTTCAATAATCAAAATGCAATGTCCTAGTGTTGTATACCCATTAAACTTTAGATCTCAATTCCCTGATCATGGCCCTAAATTCCTTCAATTAGCTCTTCTACTTACATGGCAATATTTGTGGGGTCTCAAATCCTTCTTGAAAATGATAGTGAGTAAAATGAATTGCATTATATATTCCATACTCCCCAATAGTGTTTCTTTAACAATGTGATCTATACAACTCAAATGACATTAGTTTCACTTCAGTGTGATACCCTTATTTCTCCTCCACATGCTTGTATTTACTATAGTTTATCAATATATATTTGCATTTACTCATGTACATGACAACTAGCAGAAGTTTAAATTTGGAGTTTAAAATTAATGATTCCATCTTTCATGAATCTCTTTTTAGTGTGACCTTTTCCTTACTTCTATTTTCATTGCTCTTTGGCATTGTGATCCCTTTTTATCATGCTTCCTTACCCTAAAAATATTTTTCATGCATCTAGATACTTGCCTTTGTGGGCATTGTGTTCCCTTTCTAGTGTGTTTTCTTGCCCCACAACTCTCCATGTATCTATATACCTGGTCAATCTCCTTGGTGCACATCTAGTATTTTCATTAGAAAATAGGTACCCCTAACCCACACTGAATCCCACACCTCATCTTCTATCACAACAAGTACCTTTCTATTCTCAAGTCTTCATATTTATTATCTTTATAGAGACAAATGTGATTTCTAGGAGTAAGTGGTGGTGTGAACATAATTTTTAGGAAAATAACTTCAAAATCATAAATCTATTTAGATTCATCATTGCAATGGTCGCCAAGATATAAATTCATTGACAATATTCTTGGCATTGTGCACTTTTCAAGTTGCTTAGCCTAATAACCTTAAATTCATTAAGAGAGAGGTTATTACAAAAATAGTGCAGTAATATTCACTCAATAAAAACAATAGGTCGAATGAGGTTACATGTTTTATTACAAAGCATGATGAATAACTATTACACACAAAAACTAACATATACTACACTATACTAATCTACCAAACATAAAATAAATAAAAAACAAATGTCATAAGCCTCATTACATCATGGCTCGAGCATGCTAAGCATGGCATGTCTTGAGATAGTTTCCACTGAAATTCCCGAGGAGCATTTTACCATCCAACATGCACAACTTGTACGCACTAGCCTCTAAAATATTATGGATAATGTAGGGTTCTATCCAATAGATTTTAAGGTTCCTTGTTTGCTTCAAGTGCTTGGAATCTTAGAGTATAATGAGGTTTCCTTTAACCAATATATTTCTAATTATTTTTCGGTCATGCCAAGCCTTATCCATGGTTTGGATCGATCGAGCAATAACACACCTTTCACATAGATGTATAAGGTCATCTAGACATGCATCAAGTGACTCTTTGTCTTGTATTCAACCTATGCATGAAATGTGAAAATATGGAACTAAAATTTCTATAGGGAGAACTACCTTTGTATCAAACACAAGTTAGAATGAAGTGGACTTACTGAGGTGTTTATAACTTGTCATGTAAGACCATAATATTATCGGCACAAGTTCATCCCATTTTATGTGCCCAATATCTCAAATATTGGTTAATGTCTTGCTAAGAATATTTTTGAAAGCTTTTTTGGTCTCATTTTTGTGTGGGTGGTACAGGGTAGTCTTGTGGTGCATGATAATGAATTCAAATAGTAGGGGACACACGGTCTCATTTATAATGTGTGTACCATAGTTACTTGTTAAGCTCAGAGGGAACCCATAATGACTAATGATCTTATCCCATTGAAAACTCATTGTTGTGGCTACCATTAAATTCTTCATTGGTGTTGCTTCAGTGCACTGAGTGAAATAGTCATTAGAAGTAATTATATAGCACGCATTGGTCATGCACGTAATTAAATATATTAGACCCAAAAGATTAATAGCCCATTTTTCAAAGGGTTATTGGGAAAAGATGCAGATCAAGGGCATCTCATTGAAATGGTTGGGCTTCCCCATTTGCTACTAGATATCACATATGCATGTATAATATTTGGCATCATAGAATAAGGTAGGCCACCAAAGGCCAAAAAGTAACATTTTGCATGTAATTATTTTTCCAATAAATTGGGCCCCTGTAAGGTGTTGTTGTTTGCACAACTTGCCCTAATTCTCATAGCGTGTCAATCTCAGCACTCCCAAATTTATTTTGTGTTCCATCTCAGTTTGTATATCAAATTAGGACCCACAACAACCTCCATTAGAAAGACCATATTTGTGCAATAAAATTTCATGTTTTACACTTAACACTAAATGGAGTCTTGCTCTCCTAATCTGCATTTGAATGTCTCACTTGCTCAGTTGTTTGCACTTGCATTCCTACTTTTTCAAATTATTTCTTGGGTTGCATGCATTATAAAACCTTAAAATTTACATTGATGTAAATACCAGGACCATATGAATAAATTTCATGTTTATCATTTCCCCTGAAAATATCATCATAACCCTCTATTCTCTCAGCGAAGCAACCTACTCTAGTGATCCTAAAACTTGGGTTGAGAATTAATTGTTTAAAACACGATTCATTATTCAAAAATAAAAAATTCAAAAAATGATTATTTTAATGGCATATAAGTTTAAAATAATTTTTAAAAGGGATTTCTAAGTCCATGGTCGTATAAGGCCAAAATGCAAAAAAAATTATGGTTTTTTTTAAGAAACCATAGTTTCTAGCAAATCACCTTACTAACTCCTCAAAGATTAAATACCATGTGATTTTTGCAACTTATAATTGTGTCCAAATGGTTGATGTGCAGCCACATGGATGGAGGCCATCCCTCTGACCCACATTGGCACGAGTGTGTGGATGGAGGTCATCCAACCCATCCTAGCGACCTGTGGACATTCAAACGATGGTGGTTTCTATTTAATTGATATTTTTATTAAATTTTCTAAAAAATTAGTGAGTTTAATTTGAATTTTAATTATTTCCCACTTTGGGACTTTAAATGATTTAGGTAGATAATTTTGTTCACATCTTGCAAATTGAGACTCCAATTTTTGAACCATCTATGGTGTTGGAAATCTAGTTCTATCACACTCTCCATGATGCAATCAATCTCATGAGAAAGTATTATGATCAAAAGTTTATCATTTTTTTATGACTAGGTTTATAAAGTGCATTTTAATTTATTTAAAAGTTATTTTAAATTACTTATGCTAAAATGTAACTAGAGTTGAAGTGCAAGGAGATTGTTTCTGGGGAAAGTACAACTTAAATTAAAATTAAAATGCTTTTCGGTATTGGGGGTAAAATTATTTCCCTCCATTGATCAATTTTTTTATAAATAGTTAGCGTGTGGTCATTTCAAAGCATTGGGTCTTGTTGATTCTAAGGGAGGAGAATTGAACCATATATTTTTATGATTTGTAGTGTAATTTATCCCCCATTTTTTGTTTTGGCACTGTTGTTATGCTATCAAAATTTGATTGATGTTATTGTAAACCTAAAACACTGTGCTATTGAAACAAAGATCATTATTAATCTAAGCTATAGAAGTTTATTTTCATTTTCCTCCACGTGCAAATGATAGATGTTTTATTTATCTTCTTGACTTCTTGTTCCTTAGACTCTTTTATCATTCCTATTGGTGGTTGTGCATTTATTGGCTAGGCAAGGAATCAATTTTATGAGTTGCATTTGTTCAAATGGCTCATATTTAATCATATTTCAACATGTTTTTTCTTTCTTCTCCCCCTTTCTTTTGCTCTTTTTTAATTAAATCATTTAATCTAGGGTTAGATTAGTTTCTCATGCAATCTAATTTGAATGATAAATATCAATTACAATTTCTCTTTCATTATTATTTTGTTACTACATTGTTTTTGATTAATTAAGGTGGCAAACCAAGGGCCGAACCCTATACAGTCAAAAAAGACAGGAAGGCTGGCAAACAATAGATGCCAGCACCAAACCAATGGCACAGTCGAGAAACAAAGTCAGAAGCAAAACAAAACACTGGAAAGACCAGAGTTAGAAAGGACAAACTACATAACTATAGAATTAACAAGATCCTTAAGATTCTCATTGTCTGCATTGTCAGCATTCCCTGGACCGCTTTCATGATCTGCAATGGCCTTCTCCACGTGGACCGCCTTCGAAAGCTATCTTTGTCATCAATGTGCATCATTCATGCTCTGTCATCTCCTTCTGAATGATCTCTCTAATGTTTGGGGGTATATGAGCCCCTTGTCACCATACCCTCCATCCTGAGAATTACTGACCAAGGTTGGCACAAGCATCAACGACCCTGTTACCTTCTCTGTAGGTGTGGGTAATCTCAACTTCAGAAAACTTTTGTAAAAGAAATTGGATGTCTATAATGATGTCTTTTAGATGGATACCAATGTTAGATGTTTTCTTAACGGCATCTATGATCAACTTAGAATCTCCCTGAATATTCATATTTTTGATTCCTAGGGATATAGCTAACTTTAATCCCCAAAGTAAGGCCATAGCTTCAACATAGTTATTACTCTGGAAACCCATGCCACCAGCATAGACAACAGACATCCCTCTTTTTTCATTTCTTATTAGTCCTCCTCCACTTGCTTTACCACTCAACTTGGATGCCCCATCAAAATTGAGTTTCATCCAATTGGGTTTAGGTGGTATCGATTTAGTATGAAGTCTCTGAAGAATTTTGGAATTATCATGCCTAGGGATAAGGTTTAAAACCTTCCATTTGGCAGCAATTTGACTTTCAAATTCAGATAGGGGTTTCTCCGTAGCACTAATATGAGCTGTTGTAACACTTTCCAAGATGGTCCTAGCAAAGGAGTTAAACACCTGAGCAGCATTTCTAGCAGTGTCCCTAAAAATTATGTGATTTCGCTCTTTCCATAAAGTCCAGCTCAAGCATGGTGGATCTTGCTTCCATAGCTCCTTAATCCAGGGATGTGAGAAGGTTGAGTTCTAGCTGAGAATTACTTCTTTAAGGTCAGAATTGCAAACCCATTCAATGCCAAAGTTGTTAAGTATTTTGCCCCATAAATCTCAGGTAAACTCACAGTGTATGAATAGGTGTGAAACTGATTCCTCTCTAGAACCACACAAAAAACATTTATTGACCAAAGTAAACCCCCTCTTTTGAAGGTTGTCCTGAGTAAGGATTTTGTTATGGGTAGCAGCCCACCAAAACAAGTTAATCTTTGGGATGAGTTTATGATTCCAAACCTTTTTCCATACCTCCTTATTCTGAGCTTCAAGTGTAAGCAGATGATAGGAAAATTTGACAGAGAACGATCCATTCTTATCTGGCCACTAGTATTGTTCATCCTTCTGAGGGAAGAGCAGGATTCTGATCTCTTGAACACATTGTTGGATCTCCCAAATTCTTGGGATAAGCTCAGGCCTATGCATACAGCAATCCAAAAGGTCTTTCCAGCTCTTTATCCCATTGTTATTTTCCATATAATCACTAACCCTATCACCAAAGAACTGAGTAGTCAGGCCTATAATTTCTCCATAGTTTCCTTGGGAGATGAGAGGCTTGTCCCTTAACCAATTATCCTCCCAAAATTTAATCTGCCAGCCATTTCTAAGCTTCCACCTAATTCCCTGTTTGAGAAGACTTCTACTTTTTATCATTATATTCCATATCACAGACCCCTGGGGTAATCCCGCCTGTTGAAGAAAGTTGGAATCATCAATGCTATGCATGTATTTGGCATACATTATTTCCCCCCACTCACTGTTGTTGTGAATCAGATTCCAACAAACTTTTGAGAGGAGGGCTTTATTCATTTTCCTGATGGATCTTATATTAAGTCCACCATGAGATTTTGGGAGACACACTTTTTCCCATCTGAATAAAGACATTCTCTATTTGTCTTCCACATGCAATGAGTTTTAAAAATTAGCTACAATTCATTTCATTTAAAATGATGATTTATTTGGGAAAATATGTGTGCATGATTCATTTTTATCCAAAACATAGTTAAAACCTAATGAACGAGATAATTAAATTTGCATATCTCTCTTATCTATCAAAGGCTAAAACAAAATTTGAAGTTACAGAATCAACATGCCCCTTCACCAAAATAATTCACAATGCATAACTAAGTGAAGATCAATGCACCATGACCTGGTAGATAAAGACCTTGGGATATTGCCTCACGACACTCCTTTTAGGAGAGGCTTGATGGGTTTCACAACCTCAAAATCTTAACATTGGTTTTGTTGTGCCAAATGGCATGTCCACACAATGCCTTCATGTCCCTCTTGTAGCACTCCTAGACACTCATGTTCTAAAATACATATTTTTATGACTTCATTGTGCATGAGCTTATAAATTTCACCCCTAATGTCTTGATATGGGGTGGCACAGATAGTTAGTTGTCTCTTTTCCGTGTTTGAAAGGTTGTTGGGAGAAGTACCAGACGTGAGGAAAGTAAAAAAATCAACAAGATCCTCTAAGACACATTACAATGCATATAACTAAGCATCTATCAAACCATATTCAATATTTTGTTCCTCATCCCCATTAATGATGCACAATAGGTGATGAGGGTCCAAGTTCTATTTACTAGGCTTTAAAATAACAAAAAAAACCAATTTCTAAAATAACACAATCCACTAGATGATTCCTCAATGGAGTACCAACTTATTGATAAGGTGCTTCAAGGACTTGTGTTCAATAAAGAATACCAATCTGTGTCCAATAGATACTGGTGGAACTTTTAAAGTGCATACACCTTTGCCATTGCTTCATGCTCAGTGTTCATATAGTTATTCTCAGTTACCATAACCTTCTTACTTGAAAAGTAAGTTGTATTGTCCATATTTTCATCACTTGGCTGAGCTGGGATGGAGCCTATAATTATTCCACATGTGTCAACATTTAATGAAATGGTATCATCTAGTTAGGTAATATAGTATCATCATGCTAGCAAGTCTCTTATTAATGTTTTGATTTCCCCCTCTTGCACCTCACCCCATTTGAATGGATCATTCTTGTGTATAAGTTATTCCAATGGCACAAAAATCTTGGTGTAGTGGTAATTAAACTTATGGTAGTATCCATTATATCTGGTGTAGCCCTAAGATCACCTAAGGACACCTTCAACAACTCCTAGATTGACTTAAGCACGTTCCTCTTACACAAGTTGCATAACTGGTTGTTCTACATACAATGCATAGATACTTAGGCTTGGATCTTGGATTGAAACTATAGAGAAAGACTTATATGCTCTAAGTATTAATCTAGACACCTTAAACTAAATCTATCTAAATTATTTATACCTATATAAACACCTTTGAATGATCAAAAGACACAAAACAGGCCATAAGACCTCCTTTGTTTTGTACATGGGTTCATGGGCTTATAGCCCTGTTGACCCTATTTTTGGAACATAACTTCTCTTATATTCCTTATAACACAAAACTTAAATATGGTCTAGATGCCCATTAAGGACTTATACAACATGTCCCAAATTCTCCTAGGGTTGCTTTATACAAAATGTTCCTATTATAGACTATGTTAGGCCTCTAAAGTACCCTGTTTAGGAAGGTGTATGAAGAAAAGAGTTGATCTAAAACCTAAGACTCATCTAATAAGTGTAAAATGACATAACATGACTATCCAAACTAAAACCTAGTCAATCCACAACCTAAACCATGACCAAAACCCTTTGTCTTAGTCAAGCCAGTACATGTAAGACTTAAAAACAAGCTTGCATTTGAAATTAATTTTACCTTTTGAGTTAGGCTTTGAAACTTTAGAAAATGAACACATACATGTAGGGCATCAAGATTTCAAATTTTTGAATTTTTTTACCATACGGATTTGAAGATCAACAAAGCCCTAGTTTGGGCACAATCAACACTTAAAGGAGGCTATAGGGAGCCTCTTAGGGTTTCAAGCACAAAAATAAATTTATATGAGCTTATAATTACCTCCTCTAGAGTCTTATGTAGTTACAATGAGGAGAATAGTCCTCTATCATTGACTGTCAAACTATAAGCTCACTGTCATGTCCAATATGCATACATAGTCCTTAGAAAAGGATTGAAAAACACATCAAAATGTTCTTCAATATGTCATATCTCCATTACACATTTAAACCATCATATTACATCTCCTAGGGTTGAATGAATCACTCAACTAAATAGAAAACCTCAACTTGGATACCAAATCTCTATTCTAGACTTATGCAACAAACTCCAAAAATGGAGTTAACCACTTTTTCCAAATAAATAAGATCTCAACCATACTATATCTCACCCAAATAACCTAAAATAATATGAAATATGATCTTCAAACCAATTTAGGTGAAATCCATATAATCTTGGCCTTTTGACATATCAAGCCTTATTACATGCTTATGGAAAACATAGTTATAAATTTGAAAATTTGACTATCACAAATTGAAGGGAAACCAATCTAACACACCTAGACTCTCTAAGACTTAACCAAGAACATCAAAAACATATTCAAAGCATGAATATGCTCCTGCATCAATATCCTAATAATATGTGCACTTCCCACCGAGAGGTGGGTGCCTCTAGTTGAAGAATAATAGCCACATTAGCAGGGTCGACAAGGAGGGTGTCTTTAAAAATCACATGGTCAAGTGGTGTGCCAAAGGGTGTTGAAAAGATTCATTACTTCAATTTGATTTATATTTTAAGTTTAAAACATCACTTGAACATGAGGTATAAATTGTCATGATGGTATTTCACCATCCTATAGACTATCCAGTCATCCATACACACTTGGATGAAATGGTGGACGAAGTCCTTAAAGGTTGTTATGATGATGTGCGCAAAAATGACAAATAGATTATTCAATTTAAATGACATGACAATTTTGGAAAAATAACCACATTTAGTATTGAAGGTGGTCTTTGGATTATTATCCTCTTCAATATATACTTAGTGATACCCTGAGAGCCCATTAGTGAAGGTGTAGACATCCAAACTTGCTACTCCCTCAAGAATTTCCTCAATGAAAGGAGTGTACAATGGGTACATGACACATATGAAATTAAGGATCTAATAGTCAAGGTATTTTCGTAAGTGCCCATATTTTTTATGCTAATAACTATGGGGCTTACCCACTTAGATTCCTTGATTGAATACATCACACTGAAAGTCAACATGTTATGAATTTATACCTTATCCTTGGAGTGTAAGTTTGGGTTTTCTCGATATGGTCACTTCTTCATGGGTCTCACACCATCCACCAATATGATATTTTATGAAATAAGAATATACATCCTTCATCTTCTTGTAGCTTATTAGGAAGAGGTCTTGGAATTCCCATAATATATTTGATTTTGTATGCCAATTTTACATGAAACTAATAATCCCAAATAGTGGCCATCTTGGGTTCTTCTAAGATGATATTCACTTTATTTTTTTCCAAAGGCTCTCAATAGTACTTATGTTGATCAATTTTCACATCCATTACTTCCCCATATTCTTGAGAATTCTTGAATCATAAATGACTAAGGGTTTCTTCTTTGAATTCTTCATCCACCTTGGGAAAATTATTTTGCTGCTTAGCCATATACTATGAAATCTGTGCTATCCATTCTACCTCATCATCATCATTAGAATAAATATTTATCCCCAAGTCCTAAAATAACTTGGTCACGATTCCATTCTTTTTGCACATCTATTTGATCCATTCTTCCATTATGGTGTTGTCTTTTAAAATGGTGAGGCAAATACATTGCATGGGTTCAACTAGTTCTAGATTAGATGAAGATAAATTAGAGGTATGGATTAATTTATCCATTAAGACTATTAAATAATAATTCTCTCAGTGTGTCTCATTCACAACATACCATGTTTGGGCCCAAGTCTTCATATTTTGGTAGAAACATAAACCCATAATTACATTGGGAAACAAGGTGTGCAACTTGTCTATTTGTACTCACACTCATGAGAATGCATCGATGGATTAGATTCAACATTGTATGTGGGTAATCCTTGGTGATCGTTGTTGTGCTACAATCTAGATTATATGGAATTCTCAACTTCTATCCAAGTGGGAAGACTTGGCTTGTGAGTACCCACCATGCGCTCTTTAGAGTGTATATTAAAACACCCAAATGATCCTTCTCCTTGGAGACACAAGACACATGCAAAATGATACTAAAAAACATCAACATGCCAAACTTTCATTCTATAGATTCATAGGATTCTTGTACCCATCCATCACAAACAATGCTTGTAGTGTTGGAAATGAATTATTCCTCATCTTATCTTAGAATGTCATCCCAATTAGGTTTGATATTATCTAATCCTTGCATTGTGATGTTGTATATGTTATTAATCTCATATTTCAAATTAACATAGGGATCTTTGGTAGTTTGATAGTGAAATAACCTCACATTCCTTTCCAATTTCAAAGCTCATGTAGTGCTTCTTTAAGTGTATATCTATGTGAATAGTGTAACACCAAGGTCAACCAAAAAATGTTGGGTAGTTTTCCACCTTAGTGAGCTCTAACACCTCAAATTTTTATTTAAACTTTACACCCATTATCTCAACACCACCATTGATTATAATTCCCATGGGTTGATCATGTGTTTTATTTCTCATCAACAAAATGTGTGATGAGGTCATAAGGTAAAGCTGCCCATATTGTGCCAAGAATATCCTATGAGGACATTTAATTTTATGTCCATGTCCATCATAATGTCAAATACTTACCATCCATTAATGTTTGCATCTATGAGCAGTTTTGATCATAACCTACATTCGAGCCTATCCTTACCTCATGCCCTCATGCTAGGTCTAGCATAGGTACTTTAGTGGGTTATTTTCTCATGTAAATGAGCAAAATATTCTTCAGCATAAGGATCATTTCATTAGAGCTTAGGAGAGCTAATACATCATCAAGGTCATTCCCCTATGTCTCAACATATTTAGGGGTTGGAACTCCTTTCTTGTCTTTTCCTCTAGGTCTCAAGTAAGTTTAAGCTCACCCTACAAATTATGTATGACATCCATGGCTATGATTAATACTTATTTTAGGTGTGAGACATATAGATAACATGATATAGAGGTTTTTTGGCATGGCACATTATCTTTGGGTCTTTTTGGCTTATATTCCATTCTGGCCTTCTTAGTGGGAGCTACTACAAGTCATGTAGTTATCCACTATGAGCTATCACATGCACTTTGGGGATATAGGTTTAATTAGTTTGTGCCTTTGATGCCCTCTAATATGTGTTATGTGTAAGCATAATCATTCTAATGTCCTTCTTAGGCCTCTCATTATGTGTGAGTTTGACATATTAATTCAGGCACTCTTTGACCTTGTGCTCAACTCAATAATACGCACAACTGTGATACTTGCGGCAGTCTCATTGTAAGTGGTTTAATGATCCACACTTATAACAAGTGTGTAGTGGAAACCTTCCACCTCCTTGGCCCCCACTATAGCCTCTATAACCATGTTTTTGCTTGTAATCACCATATACTTAGTTAAATATCCTTGTAGTGGCCTACCAAGTGCCTTGGTCTCTTTCCTCATGGATCTTATCAATCACCCTACATTCTTTGGTGTTGTGGGTAGAAAGATCACAAATATTTAGGTAGAGGGGAGACCTTTACCTAGGTTAAGGAGAGTGGAATTATGCACATCATTACCTTCATGAAAAATATATCATGAAACAATAAGAGCTATCACTTTTCTCCTTGGGAAATTATAGTTATTATGACCCTCTACCCTGCAGTTGGTACACCAAAACCTGATTTGAGAATCATGTTTGCCATTAGTCATAAGATTCTATAGCCATGAAGCCATTGACATAATTATTTCCTCCCCAAATGGGTTGATTATTGTGTCTGCACCTCCAGCAACTTCAACCCTTAGAGTCATATCCAGGGCCTCTCGAGGTTCAATGAATGTTTTCATGGATAGGGTCCACCAAAAGGATACAAGAAACCCTTTGTAATATCCCCTTTTTTCCTAATGAAAACATTTATAGAAGACCGTTAGCCTATCTCATTCTTGTAGTCTAAAGTAGGTGATATAAGGAAATAATTTGGGTCTCAAGTCATTATTCATGAGCTATTATTCACATGTACTATTCACTATCATTATTCATAGTGATGTGGTAGGTGACGTAGCTAATGATGTATCATAGGAGGTGACTTATAGATGATGTGGCATGGCCCACAGGGGATCTCACATGAGATGAGAGTCACATGGGAAGGAATGGGTCGAAATTCAATGGAGGCCCATTATTTCGGCATGTGAAATATTTTTGAATGGGTCAAAAGGTGTTGGGAAAGCACATGGAATAGTGGGGGATCAAATCACTATTCTTGATTGAAGTGGGGAACAAATTGGAAAGAGATTCTCACTACTTTTGGAAGCACATGGAAGCTGGGAGACAAAGACAAAAGAAAAGGTGATCATATGATCCACTTTTAACCTCTCACATGGGAATAAACATCTTCCTATTGCTCACATGTGTGAAAGAGGAAGACATTTTTGAGTCATTTGGAAAATGGTGGAAAGGAAAAGATTCTCTCTTGACCCTTGCACAATGGGTCACATGCCCAATAGTAACTCTTTCTTCCCATATGGATATGGGTGCAAATCTCTCTATCTCCTCATGTTATTTCTTTATTCCCTTCCTTACGTGTAATATATATATATATATATATATATATATATATATATATATATATATATATATATATATATACACACACACACACACACACACACACACTTGTATCTCCTTTGTAAAACATATGTTTAATATTATAACCCCCCTTTATAAGAATTAAATTGATGTTCATTCTATGAGCTTGAACCTGGTTTAGCTTTCCCACTACTAAGGATGAAACCCTTGGAGTGAAGAAATCTTTGAGGATGAAAACCCTCTAAGGTTTGTTGGTCTCAATGGTGAGAGATCGTCCCTGATTGGTTTTGGTGGTTTCATACAAAAACTACATTTGTTATCCAAGGGAGATATTATGTAAGCAATTATTTTAATATTTACATGTTATATGTATTCCTAGTAGTTTCTATGTACTTCTCCAAGTGTAATCAATATTCAGATAATATCATTATTGGAGTCTTTTATCAGTTTATATCTCTCTCATAGTATGGTTGTGCTTATTTAGAGTGAGTGATAATGTTTAATTCCATATTATTAGTGTAATATCTTACAGTGTTTTAATATTATAGTTGAGTGATATCCATTTCAAATATTTCTATTATAGTGGTATGTTAATGTAAGTGTGGGTTTTTGAGAAAGGATATCATATTTAAGAGTTAGCATAAGTGTTGATTTTATATATTAAAGTGTGAGTGTTGTTTTAGTGAATATTCCCAGTTGGGGATATTATAATGGTATCAGATCATAGTAATGTGAGTGAGAATGTTTCATTTTTAAGAATTTATATTATGTTATTATTGTAAAAGTCTATGTTTAGTAAATATTCCTAATTGGGAATATTATAGTGGTATCAAAGCATTGTAGTGTGAGTGAGAATGTTTAGGTTGTAAGAGTTTCTATTGTGTTATTATTTTAAATTTTGTGTTTAGTAAATATTCCCAGTCGGGAATATTATAGTGATATCATAGCTTGTGATTTTGCCATCCTGTGAGGGCTTATGTTATATTTTTGTGTTGATAGAGTTGCAAGGATCATGGAGTGGAGGCAGATTTCAAAAAAAATTCCCTTGAAAGAAGAGGTGTTGAGACAAAGACAAAATGAAAAAAAATTGCAAACAATCAATGAACATGTCCAACGGCAACAACAACTCTTTGATAGGCTACTTCAACAAATGAAAATAGAATTTTTGTGGGCATGTACAGAGAGTTCCTCCATCCAAGTAAAGGTTAGAAATGATGTGCTTGTTTAATTAGCATCCATAAATTTCCCAAAATCTGAGTTCATTCCATGTGATGATCTATAAGTGATTCAAAATTCTAAAACTGAAAGGTGTGAAGAAAAATCAATCTCTTTGGAACAAACAATGCCTGAATTTTTTGAGTCTCACAATTCAAAAAATTTGTTGTGTGAAGATGAAAAGGAAAAGGTAGAAGGAGTCATAGGCAGTGAGATGGGTATCTCAAATGTAGACTAGGTGAATGTAGATGTGAATTCATCAAAGGAGGTAAAGGCAACTTCTAGCTCATTTAGTAAACAGGAGAAGGTTGATGAAATAGAGTTAGCTAAAAATTCTAAATTAATAGATAATTGAGTACTTAGATAAATCTAGTGAAGCCTTTTCAGAAAAAGAGGAAGATGATTTTTTGGAGGATGATTTAGGCTTATCTTTGGAACAAATACATGATAGCATATTTCCATGTGATTATGGTCATCAATTAGAGGTTCTAGAGGTTACAATAAAAAAATTAGTTTCTTAGTTTTAATCAAACTAGTACAGTGAAACAAAGATTAATTTCTAAAAAATCTAGTGTTGGTCAGTTCAGACATGGAATTTGTTGTGCAGCAGGCACCTTCTAAGATTTTCACTTGGATGGAAATCATGACAACTAGTTTGGGACCCTGGCATTTAGAATCAAGAAGTGAATTTGATTGCTTGAGGATAGGCAATATTTGGGAAAGGAGGATTATAATATCCCCTTTTAACTTATGAAGAAATTTTTAGAAGACCATTGGCCTATCTCATTCCAATAGGCTAAATCACATGATATAAGAGAATAATTTTGAGTGTCAAGTCATTATTCATGAGTTACTATTCATGTGTACTATTCATTATCAATATTCATGATGATGTGGTAGGTGATGCAATTGATGATGCAACATAGGAGGTGACTTTTGGATGATGTGGCATGGCCCACGGGGGATCTCACATGAGCTCAGAGTCACATGGGAAGGGATGGGTCAAAATTATATGGAGGCCCTTTATTTTGGCATGTGAAATCTTTTTGAAAGGTCAAAAGGTGTTGGAAAAGCACATGGGATAGTGGGGGATCAATCACTATTCCTGATTGAAGTGTGGAACAAATTGGGAAGAGATTCCCACTAATTTTAGAAGCACATGGAAGGTGGGAGACAAAGATAAAAGAAAAAGTGATCATTTGATTCACTTTTGACCTTTCTCGCATGGGGACAAGCATCTTCCTATTGCTCACATGTGTGAATGAGGAGGACATTTTGGATTCATTTAGAAAATAGTGAAAAGGAGAAGATTCTCTCTTGACCCTTGCACATGCGTTCACATGCCTACTAGTAACTCTTTTGGTCCACATGGATATGGGGTGCAAATCTCTCTCTCTCTCCTCATGTTCCTCCTCTCTTCCCTTCCTCACATGTAAATTCTATATATACTTGGCTTTCCTTTGTAAAACATATGTTGAAGATTATAACCCCCTTTTTGTAAGAATTGAATTGATGTTCATTCCAGGAGTTTAAACCTAGTTTATCTTATCCCAATACTAAGGACGAAACCCTTTGAGTGAAGAAATATTTGAGGATGAAAACCATCTAAGTTTGTTGGTCTTAGTGGTGAGAGATCTTCCCTAGCTACCTTTGGTGGTTTCATATGGAAACTACATTTGTGCTTTAAGGGAGATATTATATAAGTAGTTATTATATTATTTACATATTTTATGTAATCCCAGTAGTGTTTATATATTTCTCCAAGTGTAATCAATATTCAAAAAATATCATTGTTGGAGTTTTTTATTAGTTTATATCTCTCTCATAGTATGGTTGTGCTTATGTAGTGTGAATGAGAATGTTTAGTTTGTAAGAGTTTCTATTGTGTTATTATTGTAAAATTCTATGTTTAGTAAATATTCCTAGTTGGGAATATTATACCCTCTGAAAAACCATTGTACATGTTGTAATGGGTGAATATCAAAGGAGATATTAGATGCAAGATTATTGAACACAACATCATACACAGAAAAATTATATCAAACCTTGCTTGATCTTTGTAGACTGATTTTCATTCATTGATCATCATCTTAGATCGATGGTCCACATTGATTAGACAAATCTATAAATATAATGGATCACTCACTTCTTCAACAAGATTTTTATGCTAGACTTACTCTATCAAAACTTCAAGAAAATCTTTACCAAGTTATTCATTACTCAATTAAATCATGCATAGTGCAAGTGATAATGATGTCAAAATAACTCTCTACCATTGATGAAGACCTTAAGCTCTATATATGGTCTCATCAAACTTGTATTCTTTCAAGAGAGATACATCCAAATGAAAAGGTAAAATTATATTTTTATCTTCTATTATGCTTTTGTATGATTTTTATTGATCTTGCCCAACCCAAGGACATGCGCTTAGGTTTTAGGTTGTATGCATTTCATTTAGATTTCATACTAATAAGAAACTAACCCCCTCATAACTGTGTGATCACATATGTCACACCCACTGAGGCCATCATTGTGCAACCTCCTTTGAAACATTATAATATTCCTCTAATTAATAAATTAGCTTACAATTGATATAATGTTTCTTCATTTTATTCTGCTTTATCAAAATTTCATTCCTACATTAGCTATGATAACGTACTACTAATCAACATGATAGCTCCTCGTAAGTAAAGATATCACCTTACTAATCAACAATATTGATTCTATTTTATTTTATGGTTTTATTTTTTTTTAGATAAATGGAAATTTTGACCTAAAAAATGGTGGGAACATGTTGTGAAATGGCCGATTTGCTCTCAACTTTTAAACAGACTAGCATTTTATGTAAATGGTGGAATCAGCCTAAAAATTAGTAGGATTGACTTGTAAATCAATAGAAATTCCATGGTAACCCCCTTTTCCTATGTTTTCCTACATTTATGTGATATCATTCTTATAAGCAATGGATTTGATAGTATAAATAGTGATATCTATCTTGTTGTATTTATGACTATGTATTTTCTATAAATGGTCATATCACCTTACAAACTGGTGGAATCAATGTACGAAATAATGATATTTCCCTATCAATTAGCAGAATCACCAACTTTATGTGTCTGTATTATTGGGTTAATATTTTGTCGACCAGCTAAATGGTGAGCAAAATAGTTCCTATCACCACAACATAGGGAGATTGGTCATCTAGGTGTGCATTTTTACTACATCAACAGGGGACAAATCTCTCCTCTCATCAAGGGGAGGTTCCCTATTAAATATACGGAGGCTATATACTATATATATAAGTAGAAAGTAAGACACAGGGGTGGGATAAACCATCCATCTCTCTTTTTTCAGAGATGATTCTAACAAACAAAGGAGAAAATCCTAGTGAAAACACTGAAGGCACTTCTCTTCTTTTAGAAGTGTTCTTGCAGGGAACAGTAGGAATTCTTTTAGGTAGTAAAAGTAACCAAAAGTGCAGAGTAACCAGTAGCCTGAGATGTAGCACAAAGTCTCCACCTCGACTGCCCAAGAGTGACATACAAAGAACAATCAGGGCACAAAGTCATCCCAAGGTCTTTTACATAGAAACAGAAAAGAAAAACACACATTTAGAAGACAGACATAAGAACAATCTCCTAAAATGATACAAGTTATATAGCACAAAGTCTGTGAATCACTTGCTTTCTCATTCAGATAAAATAATATGAAATGCAATCTGAGCTCAAAGTCTCAGTATTTGCCTTTCAATTTGGGTAGAGTTTTGCTTTTGTTAATGCGAAGATCTCCTTAAAACAATAAAAGAGATTACAATATATAGCAACCAAGAAAGACTTGGTACTTTTTTCCATAGAACGGCCCATGCTGTGCATTCAATGCCTTGAATGCATTTCTAGGTTTGTCAAAAGACTGCATTGAAAACAAGGTGGTTGTCTTAACTATGGCGTGTCCTTTCATCCCATATGTCTTCTCCCAAGTATGGATCATCTGATTAGTCCCCTCTGACATCTACGCAACTGTCCATTTTGTCTTTACTTCATCAAAGGAAAAACAGGCCACGTCTTTAATTTGCAAGCCAAAATACCTGCTTAGTGGACTATTCCACCTACTAAAATTACTTCTACACAGATATTTTAGGCTTTTCCCTCTTTTTGCTTTTGTCTTTTCTAGCTTTGTCTCTTCTTGCTGTGATTTGAGCTATCGAGCTATCTTTTGGTCAGTCGCTTGGTTCATCCTTTAAATTCTATGCTTTATTTGAATTTCCATAGATATTTATTTACTTTAAATTTGATGTTTACGGGACCGTCAATGGTTGCCAGCTACTTGAACCATCCATCGCTTCCTAGTTCAATCGCTTTCCCACTCCTTGGTTGAACCATCTGTTGAACCACCTATTTGTTGCTTTTTCCCTTGACTGAGGTCGCCCCTGAACCTTTGAACCATTGAACTTTGAACTCTTTCGATTCAAGGTTCAATCGGTTCATTGGTTCATTTTATGCCTCATTCAATCATTGCTTCCTTTATCTTTCTAAGTCCCTCAGAGGCCCTGAAATATTAAACCTTTGAACCTGTTGAACCATTTGGTTCAAGGTTCAATGGTTCCATCCTTGTTCTTTGAAAACCTTCTTCGTCTAAGTTTTTTGGAAGGCTCTCTTTTGCATCCTCAAGTACCCCCCGCAAGGGTACCTACCCTTCAAGATTTTTTTTTGGGCAGACTTCAGGCTTCAACTTTCCCGGCAGGTTCTTGCTTCTTCAGCGAGCTTTTGGCTCTCGGCCTTTTTCCATCAGGATTTTCCTTCGGATAAAAAGTCTGAAAGAAAGCTTCTTTTCCTTATCCATTTGTTCCTTTCAATTTCTTTGGGCTTTCTTCTTAGAGTGAATTCCTTCAGCCTTCTTCACTTAATCATTTCCATCGGACAAAAAGTCTGAAAGAATTGTTCCTTTTGGGCCTTTGAACAAATCTAAAGGAATTCTATCTTTTCTTTTACCTTCGAACCAATGTTGCTTGCCCTCCGTAAGGGCACTTGCCTCATTGGCTTTGGGGCAGTCCCTTGAACCTACCGATTGAACCAACTTTGGTTCAACGGTTCAATGGTTCAATTGGTTCATTCTTCGTTATGTGACTAAGTCTTTTTGATCTTTTGCACCAAGTGCATTGAACCAATTGGTCATTGAACTTGCCTAAGTGTTGAGAGCTTGCTTCTTTCGTGCAGAGTCCATAGAAATCAACCTATGAAGCCCGTAGAACTTGGCATGTAGAGTTTGTAGATTTTCTTCTTGCAGAGTCCATAGATTCAAGCCTACAGAGTCTAAAGATTTTCTTCCTACAGAGTCCGTAGATTCAAGCCTACAAAGCCTGTAGATTCAAGCCTACAGAGTCCGTAGATTTTTGAGAAGCTTGAAAAATGAGGAATTTGAATGCTCAGAACAAATTTTGAAAAGGGAAGAGACAATTTTGGTCTTACAGGGCCCAAAATAGTTCATATGTTGTCCTAAAAATGAGTGATATTTTTGGGGGACAACATGTATGTTGGTTGGATTGATTTGAGAAAAGGTGAGATTACCCTATTAAACATTAGGATCACTCTATTGTAAATTATTAAGGCTAAAACAAACATTAATTCAACTTCTCTTGCTACTCAAAGACCACATTTCAAACTCTAATATGTATGTTGTATATTCATTTATCAAATAAATGGTTATTCCCAAGACAAACTCTTTACAAACACACTTTATTTTGGTGCATAAATAGAATCAACATTTAAATTTGGTGTTTTAAAAATACTTGTGTTTTCATTGCTTGCATGTTTGTGTCGATTATTTGTTTGTAGGTAACCTAGTATGTGTATGCTCTCCCCTTACCCACTTTTGGGACCTTAGGTGACCAAAAACATGTAGGTTAGCATTCGTATTTTATCAAAGCATAACTAGAGTATGCCCTTCTCTTGCCCACTCATGGGATCCTAAAGATAAGAAATAGTGAAACTTCCCTTTATATTTTGGCTATGAGAGTTAAATTTCATCACCATCCATGAGTTTGTAGGGTACAACGAATGTTATTTCATCCCCCAACGTATGTACCAACCCTATACATCTTAAGGGGATATAAATTGAGGGGATTTTTTGTTGAAATATAACAAAATTCCCCATAAAGGGTTTCATGAAAGGAAGGGGCTTATCCTTGACACTAAGCTATCAAACATCACCCTCGAGTCCAAATTTTTGGTAGCACTTCACCAATATCTCACAATTAAATTGATTTGAATTTGACAAACCCTCTTATAAATTAATCATTATGTATTCTTCTTCGATGAAATTTAAACCCCATGTACCAAAAGGTATATCAGGGACCATTTAGAAAGCCTTGTTAAAATTTTATATTCAGACCTTTTGGCCGTAAATTATTTGTAGTGCGAGGGAAACCAACCTCCCTCAAGATCTCATGACATACTACTTTAAGTGAGGGTTAAGAGATTAACATGTTCCCACTTTTTATGAGGTAGATACATGGGCTACATGTTGGCAATTTGAGTATCATGGTGTATAAGGAGATTGTTTGTACGATTGTCATTGATGTCAAATAGGAAAACATTAATGATAAAGGCATAGTGATTCAGGTTTGTCAATTCTATGTGCTTCATTCATTGATTCGGGTTTGTCAAGTCCATGTACTTCATTCTCTTTTACTTATAAAGTTTCATAAGTAAAGTTGTGTCAAAAACCCAACTGGTTCAGGAGAATGTGAATCGAGTTTGTGAATTTCAATCACTTCTACTTATAAAGTTTCATAAGTAGAGCTATGTCAAGAACCCAACTAGGTCAAGAGAGTGTAAATTGGGTTTGTGAACGTCAATTGCTTCAACTCATAAATTTTCATAATTAAAGCAATGATGAGAACCTGACTGGGTCAAGGCAGTGTGAATCAGGTTCATGAACTAGAAGTGCTTCTACTTATAAAGATTCATAAATAAAGAATTGTAGAGAACCTAACTGGGTCAAGGAGTGAATTAGGTTTATCAAGTGACTTAACTTCTTTTATGTTTTATATGTCAAGTAGTGTTAAGGACCTGAATTGGTCTAGTGGAGTTGATTAGGTTTCCAGAATGTCTTTACTTTCAATCTAATGAGCAAAGCAATGAGAAGAACTCAAAGTATGCAAGTGGACCAAACAAAGTTTTCAAAAGGACACTTTAAGAAATTCTAAAGGGTAAGTGGACCATTGCAAAAGTTCCAAAGGGATCTTTTCAAAAATTCCAAAGGGTAAGTAGACCATTACAAAAGTTCTAAAGGGATATTTTCAAAAATTTTGAAGGGTAAGTGGACCATTACAAAAGTTTTGAAGGGTAAGTAGACCATTGAAAAAGTTATAAAGGGATCTTTTTAAAAAGTCTAAAGGGTAAGTGGACTGTTGCAAAAGTTCTGAAGGGATCTTATCAAAAAGTCTGAAGGGTAAGTGGATTGTTGCAAAAGTTTTGAAGGGCAAGTGGACCATTGCAGAAAGTTTGAAGGGTAAGTAAACTGTTGCAAAAGGTCCGAAGGGTATATGGACCCTTAAAGAAAATCCAAAGGGTATTTTTCTAAAAAACCAAAGGGTATGTGGACCCTTAAAGAAAATTTGAAGGGCACTTAGACATTCCTTTGGGGAAATTATCCACAATAATTCTATCAGGCAAATTATTTGCAACAATTCCTTCAGGGAAATTACCCACAATAATTCCTTTAGGGAAATTGTCACAAAAATCCCTTGACAAAAAGCCCACAATAAATTGTCCAAAGAGAAACGTCACTTGCAACATTGCCGAAGGATAAAGTGTGGAAGTCTTATAGGGCATTCTCAAAGGGATAAGGCATGTTAAAGATCAAGCAAGTCTATAAGGATCAACTATGCAAAAGCATTACAAGAATGTTGAAGAAAATGAGATCCGTTCAGCATGTCAGAGTTTAATGATACAATATAAAGGGTAAAGGTTGAGCATATCAAAGATAATCGAAAGGAGCAAAAGCGATCCTATAATATAAGAAAGGTAGAAATGGGAAAAGGAGCTTGATTATTAGAGATGGCACGAAGAAAGGAATCAAAGGCCTACACTCAATTTGCTCTAATGATCAAGTGTGAAAAAGATAAGAACTAGTTATGGCTTCACGAAGCTCAAGATTGATTGATCTAATCAGTCAATGGTTAAAGAAATGGTGGAATAATGACTTGAATCTTGTAGTTACCAAAGATAGTAAAGAGACCTAAACATAGCAATGGAGAACATGAACCAAGACACAAGAAAGTGTATATGTCAATGACACATTGAATGAGAACCAAAAAAGGAGTTGTAAAGTGTCAACGCAAAGTGGAAATGTAAAACCCTAAAACTTAATGTATATTCATGACATCTTATTCATTGTGAAAGTGTTGTTGTCATTGCAATTGAGAGAGTGTTGTAGAGAAACTTGAAGAGTGTCACTTTGAAATGTATGCAGACATAGATTGAAAGATAGAGCGACAAAGATTGAGGCAAAGAGGAAGAAAGAGCACACAAAGAATGTGCAAAGATTGAGCAAAGAGTGAGTAGTTATAGACTAGACTTGTAACAAAGAAATTGATCTAGATTCATTTGTGAATCCATCTTGTATTCTAAATTTGTATCTTCATAGATCTAATTGGTTGGTGTCATCAAAAAATTGAGTTGGTGCTTAGTTAGGAGATTGGTGTCTCCTTAGGGAGTGGGTGTTTCCTTAGAGTGGGTGCTCTTGAATGTCACCAGTGAGGCTAGATTAGAACAGGAGATTCTAGCAGCGATTTTCACTGTGGTTTTTTCCTTTGGGTTTTTCATGTAAAAATTCTAAGTAATGTTTTTTTTTGTGTATGTGTAATCTTTGCATTTGTTCTTTGACTTGCATATGAACTTGTATTTCCTCTAAAAGTTTTAAAAGAACTAGTTTTAACTGATCTACTGATTCACCCAACCTTCTCAGTAGATAGTTGTGTTCAATAATTGGTATCAAAGCCTAGGTTTCCTTAGGAGAAGTTTAATTAGCTCAGGTAGATCTTGGTCAGTGAACACAATGACTAGTCAAGGACCCTCATCAAACAAAGCACCTCTCTTTGATGGGTCTAACTATTCTTTTTGGAGCATAAGAATGGAAGCATATATGTCCTCATTAGGATTTGATGTATGGATGTCTATGGTAAATGGATATACAACTCCTGTTGTAGCTCCTAAAGATCAAGCTACCAAGAAGGCATATGAAAACAATGCCAAGGCAAAGAATGCCATTCTTTGTGGACTGTCAAATTCAAAGTTTGTCAAAGTAATACACTGTCAAAGTGCAAAATACATCTAGAACAAGTTGAAAAGCATCTATGAAGGATATGACAAGGTGAAGCAAACTAAGCTCCAAACATACAAAGAACAGTTTGAAAATTTTAAGATGAATGAAGAGGAGAAGATTGTTGACTACCTCCTCATGGTAGATGAAATAGTGAATGTTATTTGAGGACTTGGAGAAACAATAGAAGATTCAACTATTGTCAAGAAGGTTCTAAGATCCCTACCATCAAGATATGACTTCAAAATCTTTGCAATTGAAGAAGCAAGAGATTTGAAAAAGCTCACAGTGGATGAGCTGCATGGAACATTTACAGCCTATGAAATGAGAATGGGAGAGACTGATACCTTCAAAAGAGAAGATGCATTCAAATTAGCAAAGCAAGTAAAAGAAGAAACATTTGCATCTAAATCTGAGGAGACTAATGGAGAAGAATCTTTGTCAAAAAATTGAAGAGAGGATCAGGAAAATATAAAGTTCAACTACCTTTAAAATGTTTTAACTATGGTAAGATAGGACACTTTGCTACCAAATGTCCTCATAACAAAAAGGACAACTCTGAGCAAGTAGAGGGCAGAAAAAAGGTGAAACTTCACTATGCTAAAAGGAAGAACTTCTTCAAGAGCAAGAAAAGTATATATATAAAAGAAGACAATGACTCAGTGAAAAGCAGTGATAGTGATAGTTCAGATGATGATCATGAATGTGCTTTTGTAGCAATGGAAAAAGAATTTCTATTCATGGTAGAATAACCTACTCCTATAAATCAAAAATAGGATGAAGATGAATATTGGGATGAAGAAGAGGAAGGTGAAATTGATCTAGAAGGTGAACTAGTATGTGCTCTAGAAGAGATTGAGAAGCTGAGAAAAGAGAACTCAAAATAGGAGAAATTTGGGCAAAGGGAGCTTGAGAAATCTAATCAAATGGTATTGATTCTAAAAACTCAACTTGAGGAGACCAAAAGAATAGAAGAAGTAGTTAAGATGTAACTACAAACAAAGTCTAAAGATTGCATGAATCTTGAGGAAGAAATAATAGCTTTGAGGAAAGAACTTGAGAAGACAAAAAGTTAAATAGATAAAAGTCTAAAGTTGACAAAAGGATCAAACATTATTAATGAATTAATCAATGGTTAGAAGCCTTAAAATGAAAAATCTGGTCTTGGATATGAGAAAGGAAATGGGTCATCAATTAGTACATTGACCAATTTGTATGACAATTTCAAAATAAGAAAAGGAGCTGAAGCAAAGAAGGAGAAGGTCAACAAAGACACTACAAAATATCCAAACCAAGAGAAAGTAAAGAGAATAAATTTTGGGAAAAGGTTTGTAATCAAAGATGCAAAAGGATTTACTCAAGTGATAGACTTGAATAAACACAGGAGTATCAAAGGTAATCATACTGCACCAAAAAACTTTATGACCAGGTATTATTCATAATTTTATGGATATTGTTATAGATGTAATCAATTTGGTCATAGGGCCATTGAATGTAGATTTGTTCCTCCTAGAAGAATTAGTTTTGTCAGTAGAAACTCATTTACTTCTCTACTAAATTCAAGTTTAATTTGTTATAATTGTAATAATTTTGGTCATATAGCTAAGCATTGTAGGACTAACTTTGCTATGCCAAAATTAATTAATGTAAAGAAAGGCAAGTCTCCTCATGAGAAAAAAGGTCCACATATCACTAAGAAAGAAAATAAAAAGATGCATGAGAGACCTCAATAAATGTGGAGAGTGAAAAGTCAATCCTTGATTTCTCAAATAGCACTCCACGCCAAAGTGTAGAATCTGTGGGTAATTGATAGTGGATGTTCTAAGCATATGACTGGTGACAAGAGTAAGTTCACCAAGTTGAGAAAATACAAAGAAGGAACTATCAGTTTGGGAGACAACACAACAGTAAAAATCAAAGGCAAAGGAACCTTGCAGATTGATGATCAGCTTCTTATACATGATGTTATTTATGTCAAAGGACTGAAGCATAATCTGCTAAGTGTCAACCAAATGTGTGACAATGGATACGAGGTCATATTTGATGCTAAAGGATATAAGTTAAAGAGATATGGAAAAATAGTTGTAGAAAGGGAAATGATCGAGAACAACATTTACAATCTTGTTGAGGCAAATAATGATAGTTGCCTCTTAAAAAATATTGATGAAAGTTGGTTGTGGCATAGGAGAATGGGACACGTCAATTTTGATAATCTATTCAAAGTAAGTTCAAACAAGTGCGTAAGACATATGACCAAGATAACCAAACCTATGGATACTTCATGCAGAGAATGTCAATTAGGCAAGAAAACAAGGGTCAAATTTTAAACAAAAGAATATGCGACTACAAAGCCTCTATAACTAGTTCATACTAATCTTTGTCGTCCTACCAAGACAAAAGGATCAAAAGGGGTTCATTAATTCATGTTATTTGTAGATGATTACTCAAGAATGAGATGGGTAACCTTTTTAAAGGACAAATCTCAAGCCTTTGAGATATTGAAGATATTTAGAGCCATGGTTGAAAATGAAATGGGAAGAAATATCAAATGTCTGAGATCTAACACGGGTGGAGAATTCACTTCAAATGAGTTCATTGAATATTGTGAGAAAGATGGGATTAAAAGGCACTACTCTGCTGCAAGAACTCCATAGTAAAATGGATGTGTTGAGAGAAAGAATAGGGCTATCAAGGAGATGGCCAAAACAATGTTAAAAGAGGTTAAACTATCTAATGGATATAGGAGAGAAGTAGTCCAAATAGCAGTATACATCCTGAATAGAGTTTAGTTGAGGGTGAAAAGTGACAAAATGCCATATGAACTATGGTATGGAAAGCTTATGTCAATCAAATACTTCAAAGTGTTTGGAAGCAAATGCTATATCAGAAGAAAGGAGAGCAAACTAGGCAGCTTTGAGTCAAGATGTGATGAAGGAATTTTTCTTGGTTACTCTACTCAGAGTAAAGCATATGTGTGTTACAATAAGAGGATGCATAAAATATTTGAAAGCATCAATGTCAAGGTATAAGGACTCAAAAAAATTGATCCTAATGAGGAGATCAAAATTGAATAAATAAAAGAAGCAGAAGATGAAGAATAAGATAGTGATGAGGAGGAAGAAAAGACTATAAAGGCACCTCCTAAGTTTGTTCAAAAGGATCATCCCAAGGAACAAATAATTGGCAACAAAAATGAAGGAGTTCAGACTAGGAGAAGAGTTGGAATGAACAAGGAGCAAGTAAGTTTTGCTTTAATTTTAAAATTTGAGCCTAAAACCTTCAATGAAGCCAGCAGGGATGAAAATTGGATAAACGCTATGGAAGAAGAACTCAGTCAAATAGAAAAGAACAAAACATGGGAATTAATTCCTAGACCTTCAAACAAGAATGTGATAGGAACAAAATGGGTTTATAGAAACAAACTCAATGAATATGGGGTAGTCATAATAAACAAATAAAGATTGGTGTGCAAGGGATATGCACAAGTAGAGAGCATAGACTTTGAAGAGATATTTACTCCAATAGCTAGACTGGAAGCAATAAGAATGTTCTTGGCCTTTTCTATTCATAAGAAGTTCAAAGTTTACCAAATGGATGTCAATTCAACCTTCTTGAATTGAAACTTATAAGAGGAAGTCTCTATTGAACAACCAAAAGGTTTTTAGCTAACTAATGAAGAAGATTATGTGTGCAAACTGAGGAAGGCACTGTATGGTCTGAAACAGGAACCTAGAGCATGGTATTCAAAATTGGATCAATACCTGAAAAAATAAGGATTCAGCAAGGATGTGCAGACAACAATTTATAGTTTAAATCTGAAGGTGAGCATATGTTGATCATTGTTGTCTATGTAGATGATATCATTTTTGGAGGTGGAAATAGTAATATGTGTAAAGAATTTACCACACAAATGTAGAGTGAATTTGAAATGTCTATGCTGGGAGAACTTTCTTTCTTTCTTGGTTTACAAATTTCACAAACAAATGATGGGATTTTCATATCTCAAACCAAATATGCAAAGGAGATGCTCAAGAAATTCAGAATGGAAGATAGCAAACGAGTTAGTACTCCCATGATAACTAGATGCAAGTTGAGCAAAGAAGATGAGTCCCCTAATGTGAATAACATAATGTACATATCAATGACAGGTAACTTGCTATACCTAACTGCATCAAGACCAAACATCATGTAGGTCACATGCATGATTTCAAGATTTCAAGCAGCTCCCAAGGAATCACATGTCAATGCTATAAAAAGAATCTTCAAATACATCAAAAGCACAATTGACTATGGTCTGTGACACTCAACAAGTGAAGATCTCACTTTAATTGCATATGCAGATGTGGATTGGGCAGGAAGTGTGGATGCGAGGAGAAGCACTAGTGGTAGTGCATTCTTTCTTGGAAATAGACTTGTGTCATGGCTAAGCAATAGCAAGAGTCAGTTACGCTTTCTATAATAGAATCAGAGTATGTAGCAGTAGTAGCATGTTGCACACAAGTCTTGCAGATGAAGCAAACTCTCAGAGACATCAAGGTATTCAAAGAACCTATTTTTATCTTTTTTGATAACTCAAGTGCCATAAACATTTTTAAGAATCCAGTGATACACTCTAAAACCAAGCATATATCCGTCAAGTATCACTTTCTAAAATAAAAGGTTATAGATCAAGAGGTCAAAATTGAGTATTTTCCAAAAAAGGACCAAATTGGAGACATATTTAACAAGCCTCTTCCCAAGGATAAATTTGAGTGTCTGAGAGAGAAGTTGGGAGTAGTGGCTCCCACACCACATCACTAACTTTTATTGATAGGGCATGAATCTAGGGGGAGTATTTAAGGAACATTATTAACTCCTGGATTAAGAGAAAAGGTAGTTTGGTGAAAAAACTATAGTTCCTTTGCAATTTGATGACAAAGGTATGTTGGCTCTAAATTATTATGCCTGTCTATATAGAGATATGTCGATTATTGATTGGTATTTTATACCAATGTTATATATAAGCTCATATGGATAATCATGGAGTCAAAAGAGCTATATTTGAATTACCTATGTAGAAGCTTAGGCAAATATGCCAATGCCTAACGGGGAGTCCCTCACAAAGTGCTCTAACTAGTCAGGTCCAAGGATCAAAATATCTAGACATTAAAGAAGCATCCTATCTCCATGATATGGCAAGGACTCTTTATCATTAATGTCAAAAGGGGAGAAACCAGAATGGTGAAGGAATGAAGAAGGGTAGTCATTCTGAGTATGTTTTTCCATCAATGACAAAGGGGGAGATTGTTGGCAATTTGAGTATCATGGTGTATAAGGGAATTTTTTGTAAGATTGTTATTGATGTCGAATAGGCAAACATTAATGACAAAGGCATAGTGATTTGGGTTTGTCAAGTCCATGTACTTAATTCATTGATTCAGGTTTGTCAAGTCCATGCACTTCATTCGCTTTTACTTATAAAGTTTCATAAGTAAAGTTGTGTTAAAAACCCGATTGGGTCAGCAGAATGTGAATCAAGGTTGTGAATTTTAATCACTTTTACTTATAAAGTTTCATAAGTATATCCATGTTTAGAACCCGACTAGGTTAGGAGAGTGTAAATCAGGTTTGTCAACTTCAATTGCTTTGACTCATAAAGTTTCACAGGTAAAGAAATGACAAGAACTTGACCGGGTCAAGGTAATGTGAATCGGGTTCATGAACTTCAAGTGATTCTACTTATAAAAATTCATAAGAAAAGCATTACAGAGAACCCAATTGGGTCAAGGAGTGAATTGGGTTTATCAAGTGACCTAACTTCTTTTATGTTTTATAAGTCAAGCGGTGTTAAGGACCCGAATTAGTCTAGTGGAGTTGATCGGGTTTCCAAAATGTCTTTACTTCTTTTAATTTAATGAGCAAAGCAATGAGAAGAAACCGAAGTATGAAAGTGGACCAAACAAAGTTTCTGAAAGGACACTTTGAGAAATTCCAAAGGGTAAGTGGACCATTGCAAAAGTTTTGAAGGGATATTTTCAAAAAGTCCAAAGGGTAAGTGGACCATGCAAAAGTTTCGAAGGGATATTTTTAAAAAGTCTGAAGGGTGAGTGGACAGTTGTAAAAGTTTCGAAGGGTAAGTGGACCATTGTAAAAGTTTCAAAGGTATCTTTTTAAAAATTTTGAAGGGTAAGTGTACCATTGCAAAAGTTTTGAAGGGATCTTTTCAAAAATTCTAAAGGGTAATGGACCATTATAAAAGTTCTGAAGGGCAAGTGGACCATTGTAGAAAGTCCAAAGGGATCTTTTCAAAAAGTCCAAAGGGTATGTGGACCCTTACAAAAAAGCTGAAGGGTAGTTTTTGAAAAAGCCGAAGGGTATGTGGACCCTTAAAGAAAATCTGAAGGGAACGTAGACATTCTTTCAAGGAAATTGTCTACAACAATTTCATCAAGGAAATTATTCACAATAATTCCTTCGGGGAAATTGTCTACAATAATTTTGTTAGGGAAATTATCCACAACAATTGCCCTTGACAAAAAGCCTATAAAAAATAGTCCGAAGAGAAAGGTCACTTGCAACTTTATCGAAGGATAAAGTGTGGAAGTCTTATAGGGCATTCTCAAAGGGACAAGGCATGTTAAATATCAAGCAAATCTACAAGGATCAATGGTGTAAAAGCATTACAAGAATGCTAAATAGAATGAGATCATGTCAACATGCTAGAGTTTAATGATACAATAGAAAGAGTAAGGGTTGAGCATACCAAAGATAATTGAAAGAAATGAAAGCAATCTTGTAATATAGGAAAGGTAGAGATGGGAAAAGGAGCTCGATAGATAGAGATGGTGTCAGGAAATGAATCAAAGGCCTGCATTTAATTTGCTCTAACAGTCAAGTGCGAAAAAGATAAGAACTGGTTATGGCTTCATGGAGCTCAAGATTGATTGATCTAATCAGTCAATGGTTAAGGAACGATGCAGTAATGAGTTGAATTTTGTAGTTACCAAAGATATTAAAGAGACCTAAATATAGCGGTGGAGAACATGAACCAAGACATATGAAAGTGTATATGTCAATGACGCATTAAATGAGAATCAAAAAAGGAGTTGTGAAGTGTGAATGCAAAGTGGAAATGTAAAACCCTAAAACTCAATGTATATACACGACATCTTATTCATTGTGAAAGTGTTGTTGTCATTGCAATTGAGAGAGTGTTGTAGAGCAACTCGAAGAGTGTCACTTTGAAATGTATGCAGACATAGAGCGAAAGATAGAGAAATAGAGAGTGAGGCAAAGAGGAATAAAGAACACACAGAGAATGTGCAAAGTGTGTAGTTATACACTACACTTGTAACAAAGAAATTGATCTAGATTCATTTGTGAATCCATCTTGTATTCTAAATTTATAGCTTCATAGTTTTGATTGGTTGGTGTAATCAGAAAACTGAGTTGGTGCTCAGTTATGGGATCGGTGTCTCCTTAGGGAGTAGGTGCTTCCTTAGAGTGGGTGCTCTTGAATGTAACTAGTGAGGTATTTAATAGTGAGACTGGATTAGAACAATATATTCTAGTAGCCATTTTCATTGTGGTTTTTCCCTTTCAATTTTCCAGGTAAAAATCCTGAGTAATGTGTTTTTGTGTGTATGTGTAATCTATGAATTTGTTATTTGACTTGCATATGAATTTATATTTACTCTAAAAGGTTTAAAAGAACTAGTTTTAGCTAATCTACTGATTCACCCCCTCTCAGTAGATAGTTGTGTTCAACACTACAATCATATTACACACATGTTTCATCACTAAATAGGGCTTGTCTTGTATACATGTATTTAATTATTTGTTGCCATATACCATTGTTGTATGTTATACCTTACACATCAAATAAATTAATATTGTCCCAAGTCCAAAAATTTGTCATATCTCATTACAAACTTGCACAATAAGGCATTATGTTGACCAAATCACGAGTTATTTTATCAAGTCCTAAGGTCATGTTGTCCAATTAAAATGGTACCCTATCCATATTATACCATCATGTTGTCTATTTTAAAACAAATCTAAATCAGGTTCATTTTTACCTAAATCCAATTTGAAATCCTTTTTTACACATTAGATCTATTATAACCTCATTCTTATTTTGGGTCAACCATTCCAAATTAGTCAACCCTTGAACTGAATCAAGTAAAAGTTTCAAAGTAAACTAAATCAAAGTTAACCTTTCAAGTCAAAGTCAAATTAAATCAAACCTTTTAATTTCAAATCAAATTAATCAAGTCTAATATGGTCAACTTTGGCCAAGTTCAACAAAATCATATCAAGTCAAACAAGTCAAAGGTCTAAAGTCAAACATTTTAAATTCAAAACAAAGTTAAAAAAATTCAAGTCAACATTGAAATCAAAGTCAAACTTTCAAGTCCAATCCAAATCCAACGTTAGAACATGGAAACAAATTCAAATTAGGTCTAGTTTGACCAAGTCACATTAATTTCAAAACAATTAAACATCTAGATTCCAATCATATTCTTGTATTTCCATTCAATCTCCTGCACCCATCAGTTGGGAACCATGAAATCATAACATCCATATTTTCTTCCATATAATGAAAATAAAATTCAAATAATAAATATACAAACTGAGTTTAAACAAACATCAAATCAAATCAATATGCCCTGCTTAGGGCCAATCAACATCAAACATCACAATCTGCCCTATTTGGAGCAAAATCAAATCAAACATCTAGTCAATCCACCCTACTTGGAGAAAATGAAATAAAATTATCACAATCAAATAAAATCAAAATCATATCAACACATCAAAATATTAGTCAATTCTACACTAAATTCCATGGCATCCAAAGCATATTAAGATAGAGACCAATTCAAATGTTACATATTTGAAAACAAAGATGATGTCTTTTTACAATTTTTAAAATAGGTGCTCGACTACTTGTGAATTTTGATCCCAAAGTATTAAGATCCATCCTAAATAGGTAAATTAAAACCTTTTCACATCAACATCAATAAAATATCATATCCACTAGTCCTAATCATCATATCCACACTAGTAAAGGGGAACCTATTTTGGAACCCTTGTCCAATATCCATTTAGTCCTTGAACCACAACATTCACATTGAAATTAAAGTTCATCCATGTCCAAACCAAGTCTTAAACTTCTTAATGGACCATTGGAGGAAATATTTTACCAACTTGTTGTGAAAAACATGATTGTGTATCCACGCACCCAATATTTTGATGAAAACATTCCAAAGCCTAAGTGGTGTCAAGAATACGCATATTGTGCATATCATAAGATTCAAGGCCATTATCTTAATCAATGTGATAGACTCATGATTAAAATCCAAGGTTTGATTGAATTTGGAGACATTGAAATAGAATCAAATCCGTCCATGTCTGAGGATCACGAAATGGGAATATGCCAAGATCCTTTCCAAGCTCATAATCAAATTCATCTACTTCCAAGTCAAGATCAAGATAATCAACACATCTTTGATGTTTTTTTTGAATCACACATATTTGATAAGTCAAAATTTTATGAGTAACCCTTTGACCATCCCCCCATCTTTTATGAGCCTCATTTCTATGAGCCTCTCTATAGTCCAACCATCTTTGATGAACCCTCATTCAATGAGCCCATCTTCAAATAACTCATCATTGTATAGAAGGAAATCTTTCTATAATTGTAAAACATACCCAATTTTAGGGAATACCTTCATCCCAATGCTGTCATTTCCAAGTGATAAGTGAAAAAGCTACTTGCATACAACATGATCCAACATGCCTTCCTTGTAGCCACATCCAAATCATATTCCACATCAACATCACAATCAAAATCATAGTCAGAATCAAAATTTGTATCTGCATCTAAATCCAAATCACAATCAACATCGTAATTAAGTTCCATATTAGAACCAACATCTAAACTAATATCTAAATCAGCATAAACAACAAAATTAGAATTAGGATCTTATGACATCAGCTACATGCTTCCGATAGATCCATTTGAATACATTAGTGATCATTCCACAAATTTTGAGGAATTTTCCTTCAGCATCAAAGCAAGTTTTCCTAGTAGCCTCTAGGAGAATTTTGTATCCTTTAATCTTTTCATGGATATTACCCATCATTTTCACATATCCCATCCTATTCCTTATCTTGACATTCAATCTCCCACACCAGTTGATTGGGAGTGATAGAATCACACATTGTTATAATTCCTCCATAGCAACATATCAATTTCAAAATTTATGGGGCTCCAAAGTAGCATTCAAAATCAACAATAAAAGTTCCATAGTGAAACCTTGTTTGAGGTGCTAGTGGACAATCCAAATCAAAATCTTGGAAATATAGAATCAAAGTTCCCTATTTAAAACTTATTTGAGGCACTAAAGGAAGCTACAAACCAAAATCCAAAAGAAACATTCCCTAGTGAAATCTTGTTGAGGTGTTATGGGACAATAAAAATCAAAATTCAACATCCCTTAGTGAAACCTTATTTGAGGCACTAAAGGACAATCAAAATCAAAATCAAAACAATCAGGAATACTTTGTTGGTGAAAACATCTTAGAATCACCAATAGATAAACAAATTAGCTCTTCATCTCTTATAAAGACAATATTGAAGTGAATATCAGAATAGGGGATAATCCACATATCAGTCAGATTACAAAAAATCTCAAGCCTAAGGAACAGAAAATTTTGTGGCCCTATTTAGATAAATTTCATAGGTATTTGACCCCCCAACATCTAAAGTCATGTCGCAATCGGAACATCCAGATTCAACAACAATGTGTGACTATTAAACATAATTTCCCTTGGTCCCCCTATAATTATACATCCCTTGACAATCACATCCTTCATCCAAATTCAGTATCCCCCTATCAAACCAGATATTGTATCCAATGCTTATCCTACTTTACCCTCCATATAAACACTCTATTTAATATAGTTTATGAAGCCACCTTGTTTATAGGTTTGGAGGAATTATAATTAACAACCAACAAAGATCACAATAGCATCATTGCAGTCCCATCAATAAAAGGATCTTGACAGAGGATCTCTCCATAATAGGTATGGGATAGAAATGAAAATGGGTCAACATTATTAATCTCATAATCCTCCATTGAGTAGAGATGCTTTAAAAAATCAAAAAAAAAAAGTGAGGTTTTAGAGCCCTGCATTAATGAGCCTCTAGCTTTTTCTGTCATACTGTCGATCATCATGGACTAGGCAGGATTTTAATTTAGTTTGAATTTATTGTTGATTTTGATCAGCGATTCACCCTATGGGCAGTAGGGGGTACCCTATTTTAAATATTTTTTTCCTCTTTGTGCTTCCACAGATGCAGGGAAAGTTGGAATGAGCAAAAATAACCATGGTACCAAAGCAAGGAAATTCATCCTGAAAGTATTTCACAAGGTAATGCTAATGATTCTAACTCTCCATTACCTGATGTTGTTTTGGAATTTGACAAACCCTATCATTTTTTTGAAACTTTACCTTGATTATTTATTTTATGGTTTGATTTCCCCCTGAGAGTCTTTTAAAACAATGGGATCAGAATCACTGGCAAGGTCATAGAGTGAAATTGGAAGGAGTCCAGAATCTTACCAAGGGATTTTTTTTGTTTTGTTTCTCCAACCCTGAACATTGTAAATCCATTGTCAACCATGATCCTTGGTTTGTTTGTTACACTTTGGTTATTTTTTCTCATTGAACTCGACACTTTCAAGTTTTAAAACAAGCAAAGCTGGAAATCCTCATTTGTGTTGAGTTTCCTAGCTTACCTACTCCCTTTATGGGGTTTCATTAATTAGCTCATAAAAACCATCGAGCACTTCATATGTCATGAGCATACCAAGTTCTTTATAGATCATCCCCAAAAGAGGGTTTGTGTAGAAGTGGATTTATCCACTGATTTTAAAGACTCCATTAATATACAAATTGGGACTAATAGATTTTCACAGTGGGTTTTATATACCAATCTCTCGAATACTTTCTTTCGATGTTAGTCCTCAGACCACTTGATCCAGGAATGTCTTTTGATGGTACATGTGCCTCTTATTTCTCAGGAAAAGGGTGAACCTTAGGCCAAACCTCATAATCACAATATTGATGGTTGGACCACACTCACCAATAAAAAGAATAACCCATCAAAAGGTGGCGGTAGGCCAAAAGCTTCTTCATACAGACCTATTATGAATATTCAGGCCTTAACATCTATTGGAAAATCTATTTTTCCAAATAAAGCTTCACCTTCGCTTGTGCATACACCAGAAACATTGGCTTCTCTAGTTGAGGCATCACCTTTAGCTTCACTGTCATAAACCTCTCCTAGGGTAAACATATCAGAGGAAGAATGGAGTTTGGTCACCTTGGATTGCAAGTCAGCTATATACCATTCCCAAAGTCCCTCTCCTTTTCTTGAGGAGGAATATATGACTCATAAGAGACAACCATTTAAACTAAGTGATTACACGCCAAACAAGCCACTGTATAATCAATTTGTTGTGCTTTAAGATCTCATAGAGGATAATGATATGCACCTCAACGGTTCCCAGTGATAGTTTACTCTTGGAATGTTTGGGGCCTTACTAATCCTCTGCGTAAGTATGTGGTCAAGAATAGTTGTCATATTTTTAGTAGTATGAAAATTCTCTGCTTGCAAAAGGTCAATATTTTTGAATTTTAACTATAGAATGCAACACAAATAATTTGGCTTGGGGCCATTTATTAGGTTAATGAACATGAAGCTAGGTGTGGTGGGGCCATCACTTTATTGGCTCCAGAGCTTTCTCGAAACACTATTTCCTGGGGTTCAAACCCCACCCACCCTTTTTTATTTTGATAATCACATCATTAGGCTTGTTAATTTGTACACCTCTAATGTTGTTGTGGAATGGGCCTCAGTTTTGAGATGGCTGGCAGATTCACTTATTAAGGTGCATTAGGTCCTCTTTGGAGATTTCAACATGATGGGATTTGTGGAGGACATGGAAGGGTGACTTCCCATGCATTGGTGTGCTAATGAATAGGAGGCTTGTTTCCATATGCATAATAAACTCAGGGTGTTTGATCCAATCACCATTGAAGGAAAAACTCATATACTGCTTGGTTTACTTGGTCCAATTTTTGACAAGGAGAAGATAGGGTGCTTCAGTGGATAAACCAAAAATTTCTAGTTCAACAAGACCTCTTTTTTTTTGCCCTAGTGCATGATTGGTCGGTGTTGGTTATCCCTGACCTTTTTTAATCAGATTACCACCCTATTTATTTCAATATCAACTTGTCCAAACCTCATGTGAAGTCTGTCTCAACTCAATTTTATCTTAATACTACTCATCTTAAACATGAAATAATAGTGGGGCATATAATTAGAATCTAGAACTTGGTTCCCCAGCTAGAAGGGGACAATGGATGGATTTAGTAAACAAGCTACCACCTTTTTTCGTATTTACGATAAATAAGCTACCTCTTTTCAACATCTTCTACATTATGCTACAAACTATTAATAACTTTGATTTCACATGAGCTGGAAATGTTTCTTTTTAATGTTTAACTTCAAACTCAAGTAGCCCATTGGCATCACAAGCTTCAATTGGGCCAGAGATCTTGTATGCATTGGTTGAAAATAGGAGACAAAGTCATATTTCTTTGCCCTTCTCCATTCTAGAAGGGTTGTTGATAGAATTAAAGTTGTCAAGGAAGGAAATGCTTGACTTACCAAACTTCCTAACATTATGCAATATTTTGTTCATCATTATCATGGAGTATTTTCATCCCAGGTCACCTCTCCAGAATGAGAAGTGGCCCTCAATCAATGTCTTCAAGTTGTTCCTTGCAAAGTTTCCAACTTCCAAAGGATTGCCTGTGATAGATCTCTTAGTGATGTCCATGAGGTAATTAAGTAGATGGTGGTTGATAAATCCCTAGGAATTGATGGTTTCTTGTGCAAGTTCTATCACGTTATTTGGGATATTGTAGGTCTTGATATTCATAAGATGTATTTTGAAGCTATTTCAACTAATTCTTTGGGACCTCTTATAAATTAGGGCAATATTAAGTTTATTCCCAAAGCTGGTGACATTGAAATTATCACCAAGTGGATACCTATGACTCTTCTCAATGTATCCTATAAGATTATTGCTAAGGCTTTAGCCCTCAAGTTAAACCATCTTCTTCTTTTAGTTGCAAGAAGTGAGCAAACTAGTTTTATTCAACACAGATTCATTTTGGATAATGTCATTGTTGTCTAGGAAGGTATGGAAAGGGCTCGGGTCTCCAATCAGAAATCCCTATTTGTTAAAATTGATTTTGAAAAGGCTTATGACCGTATTGAGTGGCCTTTATTTTGGCCATGTTGCAAGCCCTTAAATTTGGCCCCAAATTTGTTCACATGGTCAATATGCTCTTCCAGGATGTTGGGGCATGTATTACCATCAACAACACTCAATCTTCTCAATTTGAAATTCATCATTATATTCAACAAGGATGTCCTTTAGCTCCTTAATTATATGTGATAGAAACAAAGGGATTTAGCTACCTGTTATATAATTACACTTCCAAGAATTTGGTGAAATGAATTTCCCTCCCTCAGTCTACCGTTAGTTGTTGAATGGCCATTTACAGATGATTACTTTCTCACTCTTCAAGAGGAATAAGAGTAAATTAAGAATGATATGGAATGCCTTCATATTTTTTGCTTGCCTTTAGGCTCATCTATTCAATGGAGAGAGACTCAATGCTATCACCAATCTTTGGCTCCTAAAAGTCCTTCACTGGAAGGATATCAATGGCAGGGGCTTCTTCCAAGGGTTTAGTTTAAATTCCTTGGCATCCCTTTTGCTTTTTGGGCTTCTCCCTCTGAGTGGTCTTATGTGGTGTAAAGGGTCCACAAAAAAATTTATTTCTGGATCACAAAGCCTTTGTCTTTAGCTGGCAAATTTCAGATTTACTCCAAGATTTTGGTAGCTACGCATGTTTATTACTCTTCTTGTTGGGCCCCTTCTAATGTTGCTCACATGAAACTAGAAAAGCTCTTAAGATATTTTGTATGGGTTAATTATGATGGTCACAAGGGTTTTCACAGCGTTGCCTAGAAGATATGTTGTTCGCCTAAGGAAAGATGTGGTTTGGGTCTTTTAGATATCAAAATTTAAGGCCTTGCTCTGGGTGTTAAATGGATATCTAGGGGTCTTTTTGGTGATGAAGCCTGGAAGATTCTTGCTTTCCAGTGTATTTCTCAGGGGCTCCCTTGTGGTAGGAAAGCTTGGCAAGGCCTGAGAGTTCATTCCATTCTTATCACCCCAGTGCCAATTAAACTTAAGGGTACTTTTGTTGTGCAAAGTCTATGGAAGGCATGGGGGAAGCTTAAACCCCATCTCACTTGGATATGTAAGGGTTTCAAGAATGGCCTCTCTATTAACTCCCATTCTCTTTGGTGGTCACCTTGCTTAATTTTTCATAATGTTTCCTTTGCCTTAATCCCTTAGGTAGTTAATATTTTTCAGGAAAGGTCTGAAAAATATATGGGACCTCTTCTGCAAGTTGAATCAATCTTGGCTCACTTGGTAGCAAATTCAAAACAAATTTCATTTAAGTAATTCAGATGCAGAGGTTATAGCATAAATTCAAGGCTCCATACCTGATGACTATTTGCACAAGATAAGGGTTAACTCCCTTGTTCCTTAGTGGAAGGATTGGCATTGGCCTACAGCCACTCCTTTCACTTGATACTCTCCTTGGCTGGGTTATAATTTGTTCGCCCCTCAACACATTCCAAATGAAATGCTCAACCTCAGATGGAATATTTTTTCTAATCATGGGGTTTGACCTAAGCATTTTAGTATTGTGTGGTTTGTTGTCATTGAGCCCAAAAAAGCTAAATTTTTTTTGGTGTATTCTCTATCAAGGCTTGCATGTGGGTGACTAGCTCAAGCATCTGGGGGTTTCAAATCCCATCTGCCTGGCTTGTTGGCAACCTGAGACATTTAAGCACCTTTTTTAGTTTTGCTCTCATGCACAATTTATATGGCACTAGATTCATTCCCTCTTTTAGCCTTTCCAACATGAGTTCTTTACATGGAAAATGGCTCTCTTGGGGGACGCAAATCTACTTCCTACAAAATACAATAGATTTTAGTAGATCTTTCATGCTGGTATTTTATTTCAAATATAGAAAGCCATAAATTATGCTTGTTTTAATTATGAAGAGTTGGAACGTAGTTTTTCTATTACTAATAAAATTATTCCTCTATCTAATGGTACTCTTCAAATTCAAATCCAGACTAATAAAGTTCACCTAGAAGTTAATCATCTCCAGCATTTGCTTGAACACTAGGGAAATGCCCTGCATGCAATCAACTGAGAACCTCATGAACCACCATGTTATCATTTGCCTCCCTAAGGGAGAGGATGCGGTGTACGTCAGCAGTGTTTCAGAACTAAACACAGGTGTCATTCTCCTCGTTGGTCACCACCTCGATGGTTTTATCTATAAAGTGGTGGTTTGAGTGGCTCTTGTAGATATGGAGGTGATGGCAGGGGCTGGGGACCATCTCCCTTGAATCATGATGGTGAGAATAGGGGTTGGGGTCCTTCCCCCAAGATAAATTTTCATGAATGGCTTTGGCAATCTCTCCTGAAAAGCACAAAGATGATGTACTAGAATCTCAACAAACTAACAACTGGGAACCCTTACCTTTGGCTGATGATCCTCCTACTCTGGGAGGATGGGGTGGGAAGCCTCAAGACCTGTAGTCTCCACTACCTCTCCAAATTCCATGTTTGTTGCAGCTATTTAATTGTTCTCTTTATTACTATGTGAGTTTTTGTTCTTTGTGCTTAGTTATTCTAAACTTTTAATGTGATTTTTTTTGAGTGATCATTTATTGACTACGTGTTGGACCTTTCTCGAGGTTTTATTTCACTCGATGTGACTTTGCTTGTGGTGTTGGGGATCAACCAACAAACTTGATTACTTTTATGTAAGCAAAACACGAAATTAAACTAGAATGATAAGCAACTAGAATCAGAAATAGCAAAGAATAAGAGATACAAGAAACCACCCTGAAAACTTGTATTAAACTCTTCCAGAAGGAAATACAATAAAGAAGCTACACACTTTTTTTTCACACCTCTCAAATGTACAAATCTCTTTCTCTCAAGAGTTTACAATCAATTCCAACAACCTGGATTGATACACACATATACAATATGTCTTATATTGTTCTCTCTTAAACTTTCACAAGTATATAAGCTATGAAGATCTATCCTATTATATAAGATTAGGGATCATGAGCAATGCATTTACAACCATTAGATACACCTCCTAATCAAAGGCTCAAAACAGTCCTGCTAAAGATAGAGATGCGGACTTACAACTAATAGCTAATCTAATCATGCAAACATTCTGTTCTGTCCATGAAAATAGATTTTAGACGCATAGGTGACCGACGTCGGTCCCTGCCTGTCTGCCTGTGACCGACGTCGGTCGATACATGACCGATGTCGACAGCTACTGGTTGACTCATTGCCGTCATCGGTGACTGTGTAAATCCAACAACTTCAGCATCTGTTAATTTGGTGAAGGTTTTAGCTCCACACCTTAACAATCTCCCACTTGGAGATAAATAGCTGCACCAGTACCTGTACAGCAACATCTTCTAGCTTCTCCATCTTCAAACTCAATCATGAAGACCAACAGAAGTTGAATAAAGATTCAACTTCTCCTTTGTTATCGGCTTTGTTAACATATCAACAGTGTTCTTATCTGTATGGATCTTCTCCAGCTTCAACTCACCATCCTCCAATCCCTATCTTATGAAGTGGTACCTAAGCTGTATATGTTTGGTTCTTGAATGAAAGGCTGAATTTTTAGCCAAATGAATTGCACTCTGACTATCACTGTATAATTTGTAACTCTCTTGCTCTTTTTCTAGCTCTCCCATGAACCGTGTCATCCATATCATCTCTTTGCTAGCCTCTGTGACTGCAATGTATTCTGCCTCTGTAGTAGACAAGGCAACAACCTTCTGCAACTTTGAAATCCAACGAACCGCCATTCCACCAACAGTGAAAACATACCCTGTGGTGCTTCTCCTGCCATCTAAGTCACCTGCAATATCTGAATCTACATATCCATGTAGAGAAGTGTTTGACCCACCATAGCACAAATGCCTACTGTTGGTCCCTCTCAGATATCTGAGAATCCACTGAACTGCTTTCCAGTGCTCCTTCCCTGGATTGGCCATATACTTACTGACAACTCTCACTGCTTGGGCAATATCTGGCCTAGTACATACCATTGCATATATTAAGCTCCCAACTGCGGAAGCATATGGAACTCTACTCATGTACTCTACCTTATCATGTGAATTAAGACACTGTTCTTTACTTAACTTAAAGTGTCCAGCGATAGGTGTACTTACCGGTTTTGCATCTTGCATATTAAACCTCTCCAACACCTTGTTCACATAATCCTCTTGAGACAAAATCAACCTGTGATTTTTCTATCTCTCTTAATACTCATGCAAAGGATTTTCTTTGTTGCTCCTAAATCCTTCATGGCAAATGTGTGAGCTAATTTCACCTTAAGCTCAGAGATATCATGCATGTGTGAACCTGCAACCAGCATATCATCTACATACAGGAACAAGATAATATATCTACCATTATCCAATCTCTTAAAATACACACAATGGTCAGATTGACATCTACTGAAACCATGCTCAGTCATAAACCTGTCAAATTTTAAATACCATTGTCTAGGAGCTTGCTTGAGACCATACAAGCTTTTCTTCAATCTGCACACTAGCTTCTCCTTACCCTTGACCTCAAATCCTTCCAGCTGATCCATATATATTTCTTCATCCAAATCTCCATGAAGAAACGTTGTCTTAACATCAAGCTGCTCAAGATGCAAATCTTCAATAGCAACTAAAGACAATACAGTCCGTATAGAATTCATTTTAACTACAGGAGAAAAAATCTCACCAAAATCAATACCTGGTTTCTGTGCAAATCCTTTCACTACCAACCTGGCCTTATATCTCATCTATCCATTCTCACCTTCCTTCAACCTATAGATCCATCTATTTTTCAGTGTCTTTTTTTTGCTGGCAACTCAACCAAATCCCATGTTTGGTTCTCTTTCAAGGAATCAATTTTCTCATTCATGCCTAGCTCCCACTGTTTCTTGGATTCCACCTGTATTGCTTCATCAAAACTCTCTGGTTCTCCACTATCAGTGAGCAATAAATAAAATAATGAAGGGGAATATCAAATTGGAGGTTTATTTACCCTTGCTGACCTCCTAATGGGCGTCTGAGACTCATTTTTTGCTTTTTGTCCACCCAAATTCTCTGACAGTGACCGACCTCGGTCACCTCCAGACCTATTACTGACCGGCGTCGGTTCCACATGACCGACCTCGGTTCCTTCCTGATCAACGTCGGTCACTGTCTGACCGACATCGATTCCTGTATTGCCGACGTCGATTCCTGCTTGACCGACGTCAGTCTCTGTGTTTTTCTGTCTGTGATAATTTTTTCCTGCGAGCTCATTTTGGACCGTCACCTCGTCCAAATCTTCATGGCCCTGCTCAGAATTTTTCAGCTTCTTGAGTTGATCACTATACATCACTTTTTCATTGAAAACATCACGGCTCCTAATTATTTTGTTAGTTCTTAGATTCTAAAACCAGAATCCGAAATCATCAAAGCCATAACCAATAAATGTGCACCTCATAGACTTAGCATCCAACTTCTTTCTATTTTCCTTATCAACGTGCATAAAAGCTTCAAAACCAAAAACTCTTAGAAATGAAAGATCTATCTTTTTACCTGTCCAAGCCCCTTTTGGAATTCCACCATCTAAAGCTGTAGAGAGTCCTCTGTTAATCAGGTAAACTGCAGTATCCACAGCTTCTGCCCAAAACTGTAAGGGCAAACCAGCATGCAATATCATACTCCGTGCACGCTCTAATATTGTTATGTTCATCTTTTCAGCAACTCTATTTTGCTGAGGTGTCCTTGGAACCATCATTTGCCTGCGTATTTCATTTATATAACAGTAACTTATGAACTTATAGCTGCAGTACTCACCACCATTGTCAGATCTAAGGCACTTCAATTTTCTGCCTGTTTCATTCTCAACTAAAGCTTTTCAAATCTTAAAAGTGTCAAAAACATAAGATTTTTTCTTTATGCAATAGACCCATACCTTTTTTGTAGCATTATCAATGAAAGTAACATAATACTGTGATCCTCCAATAGAAGTTACCTGAGCTGGTCCCCACACGTCTATGTGAACAAGCTCCAACTTGTGCTTCCTCTTTGTTGACCTAGTTTTAACAAACCTTACTCTCTTCTATTTTTCAAAAACACAATGCTCACAGAAATCTAGATCAATGCTTTTCAAATCTGAAAGCTTATCTTTTGACTTAAGAATAGTCATTCCCTTCTCACTCATGTAGCCAAGCCTCTGGTGCCATAACTTTGCAGCCACATTTGAAGTAGATAATACAGAAGGAGAATAATCAATAATACAATTACATAAATAGAGAGTACCTACTCTCTTACCTCTGACTAGTACAAGTGCACCCTTGGTAACCTTCCAAGATTTAGCTGTGAGAGTTACTGTACAACCCTCATCACCCAACTTTCTTACAGAAATCAGATTTCGCTTTAGGGCTGGGACATGCATGACATCTTTCAACACCCATGTGTTGTCATTCTGCAATTTCAGCTGCACTTTTCATTTGCCAACAATTTTACAAGGCTCATCATCCCCTAAATAAACTTTTTCAAAATCTCTCTAGATATAATCATTGAAAAATTCTCTATTTGGGGTAGCATGAAAAGAGGCCCCAGAATCTAAAACCCAAGATTCTATTTTATTATGCAAAGAAAGTGAAAGAGCATCTTGTGCAACAATACCTACAACTTTTGCTTCTTCATTACCTTCATGCTGATTCTCTTCATTAACCTTCAACCAGCAATCTTTCTTTGCATGTCCTCTCTTTTCACAATTCCAGCAGGGTATCTTTCTTTTTCTATTTCTGGATTTGGATCTATTGCTCATCTTTGACTTAGACCTTGATCTCCCATGCTTGCCCTTATCTTTTTGCCTCCCCCTGCTTTCAAAACTTAAAGCATTACCTGATGATTCTCCTGTGTTTTTTCTGCGAGTCTCTTCATTCAGGATTACACTAACAACGTCATCCACTTTTAAAATATTTGAAGCAGATGCAGTATTACTAACTACCATTACTAAACTATGCCAACTTTCAGGGAAAGAGCATAAAATTAAAAGAACTTTAATTTCATCATCAAAAACTATTTTGACTAAATTTAATTGATTTACAATTCCATGGAAATCATTAAGATGATTAAATACAAATCCACCTTCCTGCATTTGCAAATTAAATAACTACTTCATAAGATATAACTTATTTGAAGCTAAGGGCTTTTCATATAAATTTGCTAAAGTGTCCATCAACTCTACCGTTGTTTTTGCCTGTGACAAGTTAAAAATCACAGAAGATCTCAGACTCAATCTTATAGACCCAAGAGCCTTTCTATCAAGAACTCCCATTCTTCATCTTCCATATCTGTGGGCTTTCTATCAACCCCACCCAATGGTAAGTACAAATCTTTCTGATATAGATAATCCTCTATCTGCATTCTCCATAATTGGTAATTCTTGCCATTAAACTTCTCCATTCTCAGTTTGCTTTTTTCTGCCATTGCTTCTCCCACTCAAACAGAAACCCTTGTGAGTGCCCTGTAATCAACACACACTAAACAGATCTGAACCACTTATTAGTGAACCTGAACTCTGATATCACTTGTTGGGGATCAACCAACAAACTTGATTACTTTTATGTAAGCAAAACACGAAATTAAATCAGAATGATAAGCAATTAGAATCAGAAATAGCAAAGAATAAGAGATACAAGAACTACCCTGAAAACTTGTATTAAACTCTTCCAGAAGGAAATACAATGAAGAAGCTACACACTTTCTTCTCACACCTCTCAGATCTACAGATCTCTTTCCCTCAAGAGTTTACAATCAATTCCAACAACCTGGATTGATACACACATATACAATATGTCTTATACTGTTCTCTCTTACACTTTCACAAGTATACAAGCTATGAAGATCTATCCCATTATATAAGATTAGGGATCATGAGCAATGCATTTACAACCATTAGATACACCTCATAATCAAAGGCTCAAAACAGTCCTGCTAAAGATAGAGACGCGGACTTACAACTAACAGCTAATCTAATCATGCAAACATTCTGTTCTGTCCACGAAAATAGATTCTGGACGCACAGGTGACCGACGTCGGTCCCTGCCTGTCTGCCTATGACCGACGTCGGCTGATACATGACCGACGTCGACAGCTACTAGTCGACTCCTTGCCGTTGTCGGTGACTGTGTAAATCCAGCAACTTCAGCATCCGCTCATCTGGTGAAGGTTTTAGCTCCACACCTTAACATGTGGGGTGCAACTTTTCCACCTGAATTTTTTTGTATGATTAGCATTGTAATATACTCTTGTTTTATTTATTGATAGATACACTCTTCAAAAAAAATTAAAAAACAAAGAGAAATAATTCATCCAATGGTGAAAATAAGTTTTATGGTAGCTTAGGCAAGTACTATGATGAAAACTAGGTTTATGGCATCATGCATAAATAATCCATTGTCTGAAAGTACCTCCACACTTGGGGGCAACCCCATTTGCATCCTTATCCATCCCATTCAAGTCATTTTGGCCATCCAATCCTATCCAAATCCTCAACATGTCTTCATCCTCATCCATCCTATCATGCCCATCTCTCTTTCTGTCTTGACCATGATAAGGAAGTGGAAGATGTTTGGAAACCTATTTTGGGAAGCATCTTGGCATATCATCTGAATGATACTTTGATGATTGGAAATTTGGTTCCACATGGTATAGTACTTGTAGATCCCTAATCCATTCCTCATAGTCCCTCAACATCAATTATCATCCAACATTATCCTAAATTCATTCCATTTGTTATTGTATCCCATCTCGATGGTAAAACAAGTATTCCCTTTGCTATTGACCCTTTGTACACCCTTCTTGAAGATAACCTTGTATATATTATTCCAAAAATCTGAAAAACATTAGAAACATACAAAGGAGTAGACAACACTCAGTCACATGGCATTTCTAAGGTCAACGCGACCATCATCACCATCATATTCATCCATTCCTATCAACATCCAATTATTCTAATTAACAGTTGTTCTCATGACCTAAATGTGCTAACATTAATGCGTTGTGCCCATTATTTATGTAATTCATTCCAAAGATTATCAATTATTCTTTAATCATTAACACATCATTATTCAATCATTATTTTCATTCAAGTTTGGGGCATCCTTGTGTGCCTAGTTTTTTGTGACTTCTTCATTCTTTGAAAAATCATTATTCTATTCACATATACATTTGTGTCAGCCTATCAACTTCATGTCATCCTTCAATGTGATCTTCTCATAATTAATCCATGCAAAAAGTTAAATCCTTGATCTATCAGTTTAATCAAATCAATCAATTCACCCTACTTGGGGCAATTCCATCAATCAATCTAGTCCAACCTTGCAGATTTCACGTTGTTTGGATAAAATAAAAGTTTGAAACTCATTTTCTTGGGATCCATCCTTCCCAAGTCCACCCTACTTGGGGAAAATCATTCTATCATTCTTAGCAATCAAAACACGTAAGCTCTAGCTTGAGTGGGCTAGTTTTATGCACGAGTTAATTTCTTTTATTTTTTTTCATATACAACATCACCTTATTTTTCAAGGGCCTATCCATGTACTTCATCCTCACATGTCCTCTTGAGGGGACATCATCCTTCACATTTTTATTTCATCATCGTCTAGTTTTCGTCCTCCCACCTTTTTTTGGCTTTTTTATTTGAAAATCCATCACTCCACCCATCATGTCTCGCAACGTCTTCTCAAAGAAGGGAAAAATGTAGACACCTAAAATTAAACACTTTGTGCTGATTTCAACTATCCACACCAACATCATCCTAAATCCTAGTTTCTCATCTAACCAATCTTCTATCCACCATTCACCCCCTATCAAATAATTACTTCTTCCATTATCACATCTTATCCTACCAAATTCACATCACAATGCATTAGTTAATTAATATAAATTAATTAACTAATATTATTCTAATGGAAAATAATGAAATGCACATTTCCCATTTTCCATAATTCAATTAATCATATTTTACATCTCAAAGTCATGAAATCATTCTCTTCTTCCATAAGGCAAGTCAATGCAAAGTTGGAAGTGTGAAAGTAAGGTCTCTTACATCCTCTTACACACTCCATTCTCATAAGTGGAATTCTTACACATCCTCTTACACACATCATGCTTATTCTTACACATTCCATATTCCTCATCATGGATATGTATGACTGATTTTCATCCATTCATCCTCATTTTAAATCGACAATCCACATTAATCAGACAAATATATAAATAGAAGGGGTCACTCACTTCTTCAAGAAGATTTTTGTTCTAGAATTACTCTACCAAAACCCCAAGAAAAGCTTCACCAACTTATTAATTTATAGAATAGATTTGTGCAATTGGTGAATATCTCAAGCTCTATATCCGAGCCAATCAAACTTGTATTCCAGTAAGAGAGAGACATCCAAATGAGAAAGTAAAATTGTGTTATTTGTCTTATATTATGCTCATTTATGATATTTTTTGATCTTTCCCAATCTATGGACATGTGCTTGGGCTTTTGTTTATATGCATTTCATTTAGATTTCATACTAACAAGAAATTAACTCCCTCACAATTGTGTGATCACAATCTCCTTTAGTGCAGTGATGCTCTGCTACTCAAACTCAGGACTATCACTCTTGTAATAAGGTAGCCTTTAGGAGGTTGTAGTCCACAATGGTCTGATTTGGATCGAGCTTGAAATATAAAGTGTGGGTACGATGCAATAAATTTGGGGAAAACTTATTTGCCTTTTGATTTGATAATGTAACTCCCTTCGCTTGCCAAATGAGCTCACAATTTTGGACATGTTCCATGACATTTTACACTTTGAAATATTAAAGAAAACTCACGGACATTTCATAAAAGATATGGGGGGTTGGTACGGGTATAGCTGACACTTGAGGCATATACTATATGGGTGCACCAACTAAAGGTGCATTCTAACTTTGGCTTCCTCCAAGGGTGCCTCTTGTTCCTCTTGCTGGTAGTGTCACTCCACCAATTCCCATGATAGATTATACTATGGCTCCTCCTATCTCTTGAATAGTATGTTGGGATGATACTAGCCCTCTAGCTCCTCCTATCCCGCCTTGTTTTGTACTACTTGTTTAAGGGTTTGGAACCCCTCCTATTGTTGGCATACCATACATCATTAGACCCAAAGTTTGTGCAAGTTATGCGACCATTAGCCTAATTTATTAGTAAGGAATGGTTTGTTGTAACATACTTCTTTCTCCTTCCTATGCTAAAAACTATCTTATCCCTGAGATGTACTCAACATTTTGGTTGATTTCTTCCATTTGTGCACAAATTTCATGAGCATGTGCTTTAGGTAGAAGGGAAATGGGCATTCCATGGTATTTTATCCTCATATGTATTATGTTTCCCTAGACACTTCAACTTCTCTTTCCAAAGTTTTTAACAACTTATTGTCATGTAATTATTTGTTAATAGAGTGCATGTCCTTTGTGTGAAATTCATCCTCATGCCATTCTCATTCTGTGGGTCCTCAATACATCCCTTGATTTGGACTCTCCCCTATGCCTAGGGTCCTTTTTAGCCATTGCTTTCCATCAAATTTCATCATATTGTGCCTTCAAATCTCACATTCATCTGGTCCCTCTGTGTGGAGGACTTTCTCCCTTTATATATTTTAGAAACTATGCCCTTTTCACTTTCTACCTTCCTCATCGTGCATGTGCATAGGAACTTAGCCAACCATTGGTAAGTTCTATATTCCATTATTTATCATCAACTTATTGGTCTCCAACAACAATTATTTTAGATATGATCCCATGGGCTCACATAGAAACTGACATTCATCTTCCTACAAATATGATTTTTTATGCAAAAAAATCTAGCACGTAGCTATTCAACACCTCATGCCACTTGATGTTAGCAAATCTAGTCGAAATTACATCCGGATCTTTGGTTGTTTCATGCATTGTTCCAAGAGTATTTATGTTCATAGTTTCTACTCTTGTTCATCACATATGCCACAAGACATACCTACAAATGTGTTGGTAGTTTTAATAAAAACACCTCATAAAGTGCATTATGTAGGTTTTCTTCCACCCATTCCCTTGGCTCTTGATTTCCATACCTAGAATGGTTCATCACAAAGTTTTCCTCCACTTTCTCTAATCAAAGCTCAATATTTTTTAAAGAGATCAAGTACATCATCCCTATTTACCATTGCATCAACAAGATTTGACCATTCTTGGAAGTGGAACCAAAAATTTTGGTTAGTTTTGTCACATGCACTAGTCCTACGCCACACACGTAGCTTTGCCCACCACATGTAGTCTTGGGCCTCGTGGTGCACTTTAATTATTGAGCACTCACATGCATTCTAGAGAGATCAAGCAATCATTAGAGTATTTATCATAATTTGTTTGAAGCTAGAATTTATTGTGGAACACTTTTGGCACACAACCTAAGGTTTTCTATATCATTGAAATTGTTTTAACTACATAAATTATTATTTTTCAGCATACTTTTATTCGAGTGGTTTCCACTAATTTTGACCCTAACAATACTAAGATAGTTCTACTATTCACTTGTTTTACCGCATGCCCCTAAAATTTTACTTTATTTTCCTTAAGCCCTCGAATATTGCAAGTGTACTAAAGTTGCCATAGGGCAAGAATAAGAAAGTTTTATTTTAAAGGTTAAAAGGGTTGCGATAAGTAGATCGGAGTAAGGAAACAACAGAACACAGACATCAACTCATCTCAGACCCTATGTTTCCCTAATACAAGCATCCCAATGCTTCTAGTCACCTATTAAAAGTGCTCTTATGCTTTGGTCACCTATCAAAAGCACTCCAATGCTTATGGTCCCCTACATTGTTCAAATATGTATTTTTGGGCAAGGTTCCTAATACTTTTGGGTGCATATTTTCAAGTTCAAATTCAAGCAATTATCACCAGACCCTGCATTATTCAAGATATCCCTCTAAACCCTATGTGAATGCATTACTTTTAGTTTTGGAAAATTCAATTAGGGATTCTTATTATTTTGTACATATGTGTTATGCTTAATTGAAAGTAACTAAGTTAGTTATGTTGTATTCAAATGTAATCCATTAATCCCTAAGTGATGATGATTTTGGTCCATCTACCAAATGCACGTTGTAGTTTGTATGAGTTGGTTCTTTGTTTTGTGATTAAGATTTTGGTCCATCTACCAAATGTACTTTGTAGTTCATATGAGTTGGTTCTTTCTTTTGTGATTAAGATTTTGGCTCATCTACAAATTGCACTTTCTAGTTCATATAATCAGTTTTTCATTATGAACTTAATCCATCTACCAATTGCACTTTCTAGTTTGTATAAGTGTATCAAATGTAAGATATAATTTTGGATAGAGTTAAAAACTCTAAAAAATTATAATAATTATATAAATTATTTTCAATGTTTCTTTCCTCTATTATGAACTAACAAACATTTTCAAAGACAATAATTTTTTTTAATTAAAACCCTACTTTTACACAAATTAGGTGTACAGAATGTTTTTTTGGCTTAGTGCCAAGGATTAAGGGGTATCCATTCCACCAACTTCACTTAGGACACAATCCCAGTGTCATCCATTTTTTGTCTCTTAGAATTTGTACTTTGGTGAATGGTTAAACAACACCTTTTACACATCATCATCAACATTAGACTACAACCCACTTGATTTGAAAGACAATATTAATAAATAACCGTCATCAAAAAAAATTACCACAAAAAGGCTAGACCATGAAATTTAATCTGTGACCAACCAGGGTTTAACACTCATATGCATGCCTTTAAAAAGAAAAAAGAAAAAAACAAGAGTGTTAAATAACTCAATTTTTAACGTTGATCAACGCCAACATAGCAGAAGTTTAAGCTACTCCATGGTCCGGTCACAGATTATACCTCTATAATCAAACATTAAAGGAAGAATTCTTAACCACCCGCTGCATTTCCCTCCACTTTATAGCATCCTGGTGCATTTTTTTTGGTTCACTAACATCCATTCTACAGATACCCTACTTGTCTTAACACACAATCACATTCTTCCGTCCAACCATGGAAAGTGGTTGATATTCCAAAACACAAAACATTCCTTTTGTATTTGGCATAGTATAACTTCATAGACAGAATTAAAAAAGAAAACAAGCTTTACAAGCACACTTAAAACATGCCCACAAGATTGCTTTCATATTTCAGATATTATTGGCAATCATGCATAAGAAGCCGAGAGAGAATTTTCCAAAAAGGATTCGTAGTAGGAAGCAAAGAATCCAAACAATCAAGATAGAACAACTCCCTGATTTTTCTCAAAAAACTTAATACAACCAGTGCTAAGAAGGCTATAGAATCCCTTTTTCTCTTTCACTCAAACAAGAAATCTGACCTTTCTGTTCACCGAATTCATTAAAAAATACCTATTAAAACATTCTCCTATGCGATTGCTTGCAGTAGAATGCTACGGTCTTTTTTAAACAAAAAAAAATTGATGTTTAGATCAATTGGGTGTCTGAATTAATTCTCTCAACCAGTCTCAAATGTTGTAAAATGCTGCATTCTCTTTTAGATATAAGTATTTTTTATGTTTAGAGCAATAGGGGGTCTCAATAAATGCAACTTCAGTCTCATTCTATTAATCTTCCATAGATTTGCATTCCTTATTTCCTTCAAGTATCAAATGATTTAATGAACTGGGCACTTCCAAGTCCACATTTGTTTCAGTTTACCAGTTTGGAGTTTCATTGAAGCTTTTGATCCATCCACGCAGGTATTCAGCTTTGGCTCAATTTTCAACTGCAGATTTGGTCAATTCTCAATTAGTACTGTCTGAAAATTGGGCTTGTGTAGGGAATGGCGATGGTTAGGAATTTGACACCAATGGTCTCTCGGAGTGTGTCATTTGATGTTAGTGATCAAGTTAAGAGTAGCACAAAGAAGTTATCTGGATATGTCATGCAGAGGAAAACATGGCCTATGCCGAGGCTTGTACTTGGTAATTTAAGCAATGATCATGGGCAGGATGATCATTTGAAAGGCAATAACCAGAGACCTCAGTTAAATGCATCCAATCAGGAAAAAGAATTAGGACGACAATCTGAAGACATTGCACCTATAGGAAGAGTTGAATATACCAGCCTTAGTTATATGCCTCTGTTTTCAGATGATTTGTCCTATGCGACATTGCCTGATGGTTGGCTGCCTTATGAACAAGCTATGAGAGTGTTGAATGCTAGAATTAAGTCATATAAGGTCATGGAAGTGGATCCACATGGGCATTTTCATAAGGATTTTGCACGGTATCTGAGTAAGGTTTGGATGCAGAAGGATTTGGCAGAGAAATATTATAAACAGGCCCTTGCAATAGAACCTCAGAATCCTCGAGTGTTGGGTGAGTATGCAGAATTTTCTTGGATGTTGATGGGCAATGAAAAGAAAACAGAGGAATTGCTCAATGCAGCACTAAAGGAATATCCCAATGACGTGATTATACTTGGAAGCTATGCATTGTTTATGTGGCAGAGAGAAACATGAAAACCAAGAATGCACAATACACCTATGTAGATTTTAACTTTCAGTGTCTCCCTCTATGAAATATGTATTTCGATGATGTGTATAGGATTGATATTTTGTTTCTGGAATTAGGATTGGGATTAGAAATGGGCATGCAGTTATATGGCAAGTTATTTTATAGACATTTGCGAGTATTGGGAGTTGGAATTCCTTTACCACCCCATGTTAGTTGGATGGCAGACAAGCAGACTGGTTGGAAATAGAACCTGCAGTCGGGAGGAAGAGCATCATCTTACAAAATGTTTAACTGTTTTATGTATCACTTTAAACCGGTTCTTAGTGGATTATGTAAAAATCTATATGAGATCTATAATGCTTCCACCTGAAGTAAATCCATCCTCCATAAGTTCTTAAGATAATATGTTATAAAGTTACATTCAATTAGTAAGAATTACATACATTTGTCAAAATTCCCCAAGGAGCTGCTGGCATGAATACTAGAAAATCTGCAATTGAATTTATTTGTAAGTCTGATTTGCATGAACACTAACCAGAGTCACCAATTTTGGTTTTTCATTGATAATTATAACTTAAATTCCAACTATTATAGAACTAATCCCCTTGAGAACCAATTTTATTTATAAATAAAAACTAGGTTTAAACTTTGGTCCAACAAACCCAACCAACTTGGATTTGTAGATAGTTCATATTTTAAGAAGTGATAATTGAACTTTAATTACATTATTTATTTTCATACCATACTTGATACTTTATAGGGATTAAATTTACAGAGAAACGTTTGAACCTGGGAGATCGATTAGCTTAATGAAGCACTAGTTATTGTTTTGGTGGTCATTGTACATCTCTTTTTTTGCTTGTAGAAAATGACACATTTTTTATATTAATACAGAAATTCAGTTAATGATCATCTCAGACTACCGTCTACTTCTTGTCTCAAGCAACGACAAATTTCCAAATACTTGAGCTTATTAAGATCAACTGCACCAAAGAATGGATGCATGCCCAAAAAAAAAACTATGAAGCATCATATTATGACCATATTATCATAATTGATTTTATTATGTCCTGTTGTTATAGAACCATTCACTACCTTTACTTGATCACTTGAAGATAAAGGGTTTTGTCATCTTTAGTTTGGTTTCTATCAAATACTAAAGGATTCTAGAAAATGAACTCTAGAATGTCTCTATTCCTGATGATGGACACTAGAAGTCCAATTTCCAGAGATGTTGACTAAAACTCTACCAAGCAAAGAACAGAAATAGAGCTTTTACAAAACATTGAAATGGCTTTCTTGCTAAACGGTCCTGAAAAACAACAATACAATATTGGAATACTGCTAAGACAATGCATGATGTAATGCCCATAATTTACACACATAAAACTGAGTCAAAATGGATAAACTTGTTTTTTTGTTAGACGTTAACACAGTCATGGTTTGCAGCACGAGTCAAGAACAGCATAGAGGGCGACAAGCACAAAAGCATGAAACACAATGCAATGAAATCAGGGTAGCCACAGCCGCAAAGTCGACACAAGATGAGGTCATAAGGGTCCACACTCACTTGAAGTCACAAGATCACATGATTGACAAATCAAGATATCTTAATGTGATGAAATTAACTTCACAAATAAAATAGAATCACAACAATGAATCACAATATGACTGAAATAGAGCAGAATATATAAATAAATGATGAGCCACTTCAAGGAGGAAACCTCCACAACCATATAATAAGAATAGAATTTGCAATATGATGATCAACTACAAACCACTACCTCTTATATATACTTTAATTATGCTACAAACACACCCTATAGTGACCCCACTAACAATATGAAGCTATAGAAATAATCATATGACTTAATTCAAAGGTTATGATGGCTACAAGTCAGCCGCACACATCCCAATATACACTATAGATTAAGGGCATGGCATGTCCCTCCGCTTCAAATAAGCATTGTCCTCAATGTTGATGATCATTGGATGCTTTAGTATGAATTCTTAGCCTTCCCATGGCATATCCTCCCTTGGCAAGGCCTTCCACTTGATAAGAGACTCAATGATAACCCTCGTCTGCATCCTCTTGAATCAAGTTGGGAAAATATCTTTTGGTTCCAAGATGGTTCTTCCTTCTTCATTAAGCTTCAATAATTCTGTCTGGATGGGAGTCCTATGTCCAAAATCTGAAACATAAACGATTGGGTGTATTTTTTTATTAAGGAAGTTCTTGCTGAGGGTGTGGCTTGACTGCTCGAATTTGTGGTTGTACCTTCAAGGGAGATGAATTGGATGGCATCATGTTTGGCCACTATGATGTACTTGGATTTGGATTGGGTTCGTTGGAAGATCTGCCCTAGTTGGGTTGTGCATCGGTGACAAGTGGTCAATGTTGCTGATTATTTTGTATAGACATCATGATTTTTGCCAATTTTGCATTGAAAATTTTCGTATCTCCTTTGATTGTGCTCAATTCAGATTGCATGTTTTGCACACTATACTCAAGCTGAGTCACTTGGTCATATGTCCAAGAAAACCTTGGAACAAAAGACCCACTAATTCTCATTTATGAATCCATTTCTTCCTTGTTAGGAGTTTTACCCGGAGTTTCGGAACCCTCGCCTCAGCCCTTAGTTTGCAGTCCTGCCATACCAAGGTTTGACAATGCCAAATTTGGTTTTTACCTTTGACAAAACTTTAACCAAGAGGTTTCAGACCTATGTCAGCCTCAAAATAGAATTCAAAGAACAGACCCTCGCTATATTTTTTCAAGCTTTCTGAAAATGTAAAGATGTCAGAAACAATCCTTAAAATGCAACCTATAGAGCCAATTTATAGAAAGCACCAAAACCACAATAACTCGCTAAAAAATGATCACCAAACCTTAATGTTTTTATTGTATCGTCTTTGAATGATTCTCCAACTTCAGTTACAATTTGTGAAAAAAATCGCAACGGATTGCAAGATATAAACGATTCTCCAAAATTAAGGTTTTGCTTACATTTTGCCCAAATCGAAACTCTGATACCACTTGTAATAAAATTACTTCACAAATAAAATATAATCATAATAATAGATCAGAATATGATTGAAATAGAGCAGAATATATAAATAAATGATGAGCCACTTTGAGATGGCAACTTCCACAACCATACAATAAAAATAGAATTCGCAATATGATGATCAACTACTAACCACTACCTCTTATATATACACTAACACCTTAGGCTGACCCTACTAATAATATCAAAGTATAGAAATAATCATATGACTTAGTTAAAAGTTATGATAGCAACAAATCAGTGACACGTATCTCAATACATGTTATAGGTTAAGGGCATAGCACTTAACAAGTCTCATCTAGGTAGCAAGGTATACACCCATAGCACAAAGTCATAAAGGGTTCAATTTGCAAGGTCCAATAAAATCCACCCAGGGACTTTTATAATTTCACATTCACTTTTATGCTAAGTTACCAATTCTTTTTTGGTTCTAGTGCAGGTTTGAAGAACCTAGCTTGCCGGTATGGCAATTTTTTTTCCTTGGGTTCATTTTGGGTTCGTATGTACACAAAAAAAATTAAAATATAAAAATTCTACCATAGAAAATTAGTGACATTGTCATTAACCACATAGCATGCATCTTAATAAGTTGATAACCATTAAATAGAAATGATAAATATTAAAATATCAAATATCAATAATTACCCTGTGGCTGTAATTAATTACATCAAACTTCAAAAATTAATTTTCATAGTCATATTGCTCTTCATTGAGAGCATTAACATCAACATCATGTTGTGTTTCATTAAAACCACGTGAACTATCACCACCACCACTCCCACTATCTAAGTTATGTGTCATCAAAGCCGAAGGACTGCCAATGTCATCTAATGAGAAGCGGGAAATGGAAGCATCCAAGTCAACGACCTCTGGATCTATATCCCAATGTTTTGACGCCCCCTCCTTGTGCTTTGGGTTCTTGTGTGATATACGACGTAAATTGGAGTGTATGTAGACCAACCCCTCAGCATTTTTAGTTGTGAGCTTGTTGCACTTTTGTGAGTGAATGAAGCTATATGTGCTCCAATTCCACTCCTCCATCCAGTTCCCGATGGAGACGGAGTTTTGCGCAAGAAGATGAACTTGCAACCTATGATCAAAATATACTTGGGTTTTGGGGTTTAGGAACATGTTTTTAATTATTTCCTTGCATTGGTTTTGGGGAAAAAAGGGGGAAAAAAAATGTTTTTGACTCATGTTGACTGCCACAGGGAGCAGTTCGCCGTCCCAACGACTAGGGTTAATCCTTGGGTATCAGGTTGGTGAACCACGGCATATGGCAGTCAACATGAGTCAAAAATGAGTTTTTTGAATTTTTTTACATTTTTTCCCAAAAACCAATGCAAGGAAATAATTAAAAACACACCTGGTTCGAACCCTAGGCCGCAACATTAGCAGAATATGAAGAACCGGTAACATTGCTTTTAAGTTATGTGGTCAAGTCATAAAGTAAAGGTGTGTTTAAGTTGTAGAGTTCACCTCCTAGGCCTCTGAAAACCCCGGCACTAGAGCAGGGCCTGCGAGTACTAGTGGCTCAAGGTTTCAAAGATGCATAGAGATCGAATCACAACAAAGGAATGAATGTTCTGATTTATTTGGCTGTTAGAACATGCAAGTTTAAAAACAATGCTATCATGCAAACAGGCTGGCTATGAGTTTCAGTATTTACTAATTTCTTCTATTTTTAATCATTCCTCTTACTATCCAGAATTCTTTCATACTTTTCATCCGATACAAACCCAAGCTATCAGGTATCAACATCATTTTTTTGCATACCTTTACTGCCTAAAGCGGTGCCATTGTATAGATATAGGTTTTGTTTTTGTCAGATATATCCATGAGAAATAGTTTGTGTTCCCTACCCATCAACCTCTGCAAATAGCTCTCAAAATGTTTCCCAATGCTTAGTTAATCTCCATTGTGAATCTATGTCATGGACAATAGAAATGGGTGTATAATAACATTTCCGCTACCAATATCTTATCCATTTTTGCAAGAACTATAAAACCCTCTCCAACTGACCATCCACTTGAAGTTACTTTGCACTTCTGGAATCATGCTGACTTGGAAGCTTTTATTAACTTCCATCAAAATCCAAAGCAATAGAAATAAATCCTGCCCTCAATATTATGTCATAGGAAACTCCTAAACGTCATCTTGGGATGAATGAAATAAGCAAATATTCAGTGAATGATCATCCAATTATGGATACATTGATTCCTGAGTGTAGATGAAGCCTGTAACTTATCCCTATTGGAATAGGTAAATTGACTCATTAGCATCTATTCTTTGAGTTGCTTAAATTACAATTTCTAACAAATACATTGTGCATGGTCATTATGCTTATAGGGATAACCTACAATGGCAGCCAGGGTGGTGATGGGCTGTAATGTCTGGTTAACAATTAATGGCCAATTTTAAATTTGACTGTCATGAGGCAGTTTCAACCTTAAATTTGGCATCCATTTGATTATCATATTCAAGTTTATCCTTTTTGCTTGGAGAAGTCTATCGAATAATTGTAACATCTTGGGCATATGTTAGACACTTGGAGATTAGAGCCTTTTTTATTCCTCAGGAAATATTTTTCGAACCTGACACGCAGGTGCAGCTAGAATGATGCCATCTGTCACCAGTCAGTGAGAAGTTTGGGAAGAAGGTAATGGAATCGTTAATCAATGTGGTATATGACAAATTCAAGATAGGCACCTCCAGATTGATACCTCTGGAAAATTTTCAGTTAGATGTATTTAACATATTTGTGCTAGTATTATGTTGAGTAACCTTAATAAGAAGACCTTATAATGGCTGCTACAATTTCTCATTTTTTAGATTCCTGGAATGTAGAATCTAAGCTGCCATCAATTTAGTTGAATAATAAATTATTATTTAACCAAATGGAAAAAAATTTATCTAACTTTACCTTCCTTATAGATTCGTCTACTCGCCAAAAACTTAGAATCAACACTGAGAGAGACTTTGTGTTCATATAAACTATGAGATGTCATACTCGAATTGACTTGAAGATAGTACGTACTTACATGTTGCAAAAGATGCTACCCTGCTGATTCAAGTGAGAATTGAATATATCCGGGTTTCGCACCAAATTAAAAAATCGAGAAAAAGAAGAGAAGTGTCAATACTTGTAGCAGTCTTGTCACCTGTGAGAAACTTAACTCTGTTTTGGTCTCTTGGTTGTATTATTTATTTTGATCCATAGCACTGAAATAGTGCACTAATTAAGGAATTTATGCCATTTCATCAAATGAAAGAAGGATCAATATTAATAAAAGCACTAATCTAGCATCTCAAATTAAACAGAAGAGTGCAGCTGCTACGAGAATTGACTAGATGATCTAGTTGATAAAAAACAACCCAGCCTCTGTTAAGGGCTAATATTAAACAGTTGCTACACTCATAATGCTGTGAATCGTGTGTAATATGTTTAAAAATGAAAGTGAAGACATTTTGGAGTAGTCAGATGCCTGGCAATATGAAAGCAAAACAGCTCCCTTGGAGGCAGCAAATACTGCCAGAAAAATAACACATTCTATATGATTTACAATGAAGGATTTAAGGCGAAAAAGAATCTGCTTGTCAATTCATCTGCTTTGGCTGTATCGGTTCTTTTAGCGGTAAACAGCTGCTACTTGTAGGCAATATCAATATCACATGGTACTTCTGAGGTTCTGCTGCATAAACACCTTGAGCAGTCCCTCATTCAGCTCTAACAAGGTTATATAAAGAGGATGTTACTTCACTAGAAAGATAATGGATCCAGAAATCGGCCTTTTAGCAGCTTGAGGAAGACTACGATCTAGTTTGCTTTTGTATAGCTAGATCTTAGCCAAAAGAAGTCAAGTTGATTTATATGAAAAAACTCAAAACTGTGATTTGTATATGTTGCTTGAGAAATCCTTTACACAAGTGAATTAGTAAAATTTTGCCTGAATGTGCACAGAAATATGGGGCCAAAAGTTTTTCCAAGTGTTTGTATTTCCATATTCACAACCAGTTCCATACATACCATTGCCCTTCCAGAGCTTTGATAATCAAATATGCACTATGCCAAAGAAGGTAGATTGTTCATGCACCTGATACCAATGGATGCTAAAAGACTCCTAAGGATCAGGATATTTATCCTTTAATCAAAAAAAATATGGCTGTGCACAATTTTCTTCTGAGAAAGGCCATCAGTATCAATATAGAGCTTCTGAACTTGGTTCTCAACAGGCATTAGCACTGCTGTCTCGATGCGAGGAATCCCATGAGAAGAATCCTAATCATAACATATATAGGGATCAAAATGATTAAAATATACTGTCAAATCTGTTGCTTTTGATAGAAATTTTTCACACCAAGCATTCAGACTTTTCTCATGATTCTTCCTCCACCACTAAAATATGATGACGCGTCGGGGTCCCCATTAAATAGGTGCTCAATCTGCTCATCGTATCCACACGCATCTATTGCAACAAAACCAACCAAACTTCTTCCAATATTCCACAAAAGACATGGTTCACCTCCTGAAATTAACAATGTTTGCGACTCCTCCAGAAATATTTCAGAAGGAAGCATTTGCAAAGATTTCCCATAAAGCATCACCAAGATTACATCGCAGTTATTTTCATTGGAAGGATCATATGCCTGGCCACTTTGCAGCATAATCATTCGGAACCCGAAAAATCCCCTGAATCCAAACCATCTTTGCCCTGCCACCATCTTTCTTCTTTGCCAACGGACAGATATAAATGTATTTCTGTATGGAGAAGCAGGAACAACTGCATGCCAACCCCCAACAGGAATATATGCCAAACCGTGAATTTCCAGTACGCTCATTTCTCTATATCCTTGCACTTCCATTTCAGCACAAAAGTATAACAGAGAACCATTCAAAACAATAACAACTTTCTCCTCATCTTCACTTGTAAGTTCTCTGAAACGAGTTCCCCCGGCCTCAGAATCAGTGTACTCAAAACTCACTTTTGACAAGATAGCTGTCGAAGCCGATCCATAGCTGCAAGTTCTATAACCATGCTTTGTTTTGCACTTCGTGGAAACATTTTTCCAACTGAACAAACTGAAATGTTTTTCTGCAGGGGCAAATGGGTTCAAAATGTCGGCCGTCTTAGGCACATATATGAAAGCTTCATTGCTTGACATAACTTCCCTAACATCATTTGGAGTTGATAGCACATCATAGGTACCTGAAATGAGCAGGACTGGGGGCAAAAAGACATTGCTGCGCACCTGTATCTTTTCTCTGATCTTGCATTTGGCAGAAGCAAACTGTAGAATCGCTGTCTCTTCCCCAATAGAAGCAGCCTCAATCCTGTACACTGCTTTTCCATTGAATATTGCCATATTTCCATCCCCTGGTTCTACGGTAACAAAGCTGACATCTTCCATAGGGTTTCCTGATTTTCTAACTATTCCCTTCCTTACGGTCCCAATAATAATCTAGAAGAACACTATACATGTTAGCAAGAAAACCAAGTTAAGCAGGCAGTACAAATTGATAAATGTTAAGTGTGTTAACACGAAGAGGTGAAGCAAAAAGTTGGCATTAAATTGGTTGCAGGAAATATTGAGTTTGGTTTAGTTTTAACAGGGTAGCATATATAAGTTTCAACATTCTGATGGAGAAAAGAACATGCTACGATTTGATACAACATGCCCTATACAGTATTAAAAAAAGTTAAAACAAAGGGATTTAGTTACCACTCAGAACCATCAAGCACTGCTAGTAACAAATATGTGGAAGATGCACACATCAACTCCAAAGGATAGAGGTTTCCGGATTTATCATGCTGTTTGAAATCACTTCCGACAGTTCAAGTACATTATGGCATAGTAGAAAAACTCAGGAACCACGGTTACTTGGCAGCCAAAAATTGTGACCCCCACTTGGGACTTGGCAATTACCCTCGGCAATTACCTGGCACTTTTATCACTACTTTAAAAATATATATAAATTCATAAAATACACTAAAATACATAAGAAAATGAAAATGAATGTAGAGAAATGATTGTAGAGATTCAGACGACACATAACTGAGTCATAAACATATATTATATTAGTTTTTAAGCAAATAAGAATGCACTTTTGTTAAATTATTTAGGTTGTTGGTTTTTGGCCGGTTACCAGGCCAAAAACCGTGGTTTTCAGAGGGTAACCACTCTCAGAAAACCGCAGTTTTTGGCCTGGTAACTGACCAGCGGTTACCTGGCTATCTACCCTTTCTGCAAAAAAAATCAGGTTTTTCATGGGTACCCTGAGGGTACCCGTGTTTTTTAATACAATGCATTATGGAAACCTATCTTCAGGGAGAAAGAGAGAATGAAACTACTGTCATCGTAGAGTCCTACATGAACTCAACTCCAAAGGATGTTTTAGCAAAGATTAAGGTCCATGCTATGCCTTGTGTGATGAAAGAAAAAGAAGATTATGTTCCCCAAAGGAAAAAAAAGAGCGAAATGGGGGTTTCAATTTCAGCAAAAACCATATGAGGAAAAAACAAGGAGCATAGTTAAGATTAAGAGAAAAAGGGGAAAATGGATTTGAGAAGAAAAGAACATTTGCTCAGACTTCTGTTATGACTAATATACCATTCAAACCTAAGATTACATTTTCGAGTTCAAATTTCATGTATTAAGCGTGGCACTTTTGGTCTAAGACCTTAGGGTTAGGGTGGTTAAGTGGCTGTACCTATCTGGACCCATTATTTATGTTCTTCACAAGAACCAGGTTGTGGCTGGTCAGAGTCATTGATACGAGGCTACTGGTCAAGTCACCAGAAAGGCACATCCTGACTGCATCCAAGTGATGAACGTATAGTTTTTTTACCTTTAATGCAATTTTTCTGTTTAGTCATTTTTTGTGCTCATTGTGTTTCTCCACTTTCAACTTCGTAGCAGAAACAAATGACAAAAGTTGTCTGCATATAGGTGTGGAAACAAAAACTTGGTGAGAATAAGAGAGAGCAAACTGGTTACTGGGCATCATAATTTTGATTTTGAGCCAGTGACACTCAAGGCTCAATGAATGCACAGGCTTCTTAACATCCTCTGAGTTCGAACCTCAGCCACCAGGGGCGAGGATAGGGGCTCCATGTGCTGACACCACAGTTCCCCACCCCATTGTGACCTACCACTCTGGTCACACCCAACCCTCATGTGAACCAGAAGTCACGGGGGATGCTCTGCAGGGGGTCTGCCACTTAAAGCTACTCCTATATGTGCTCGGTAAAGCCCACTTTCGGTCGCCACTGCATAACTGGCAAGAGGGTTTGCTCTACCCGACTGGGCATTGGTATAACAGGCTAAGCCAACATGTGTGTTGACATAGTCACAAAACAGGGTTAGGAAAGTTGGGATTATGCTGGCATAAAAACAGGAGGTCTCAGAAGAAAAGAGGCAAACTTGGTAGCATAACAAAATGGAAACAACTTGCATTCAATCAAGAAAAAGAAAGCATAGAGTTGGACTCACCCCGACAAAGGAAAACAGACTTGGCAGCATTATAATCCAAGAAACAATGCAGCCAAAGAGAAACTTGCATCATTCATGTAGGCATGATTTTGATGGGTATCCAAGAAGACAGAGTTGAAACCATTGTAAGCAATAAAACATTGCAACCAGAGAAACTTACATCTTCTATGTTGACATGATATCGATAGGAATCCAATGCAGCAATAGTGTTGAGTAGAGTATGTCTCCATTTGCCTTGAATCAGTTGTGAGCCCTTCAGCATTCTGACCTTGCTTCCAATGACTACATTTGCAACTTCATCACAGTCTCCTGACTCAGTATCCAAATGAAAGCTTCTTGCAGTCCCATTAGCCAATCTCCACAGCTTGATTCCATAGAGAATAATATTGGGTCCAAGGATTGGTAACAGGCTCTGCACACAAAAATGCCCAAAAACAACATTCACTCATCCATTTTCTTCATGAGTCACAACCCAAAAGACCAAAAGGATAAAAAAGTATGGGAGGACATATTTTTTAAGATTTTCAGCCTTTTGGGTACACTAGTACTTACTTTCACAATAATGGGATGTTTTGCAAGATTGTAACAGTCCATATGCCATAAAAAGCAGTGTCTCTCTGAGGGTCCCCTCAAGGCTTTGTTGGACAACTTTTTTTGCAAGGCTGTGTACGATATGTCCCATTCAGAATGTATTTTTGTAAAGTTGTTATCCCCCACCATGTTTGTATATACTATCTCAAAGCCTTGCAGTTTGAATGAGGAGGAGGACTTGTTGATGGGTAATGACGAAATGCCATTGTTTGCAGATGGGTATTGCTGTTTATATTGATATTGATTATTCTTAGCCATAAACAGCCACATTACTGTCAATAAAACCACCATTGCGAAAATCCCAGAACACATTATGCCACCTATGAAGCATATAATTATTTTTCCCTTCCCTCTCTCCATGATGTTTTCTGGTTTCTTCCTGTTATTGCTGTTGTAGTACTGTGTTGCTGCTCTTTTCTTCCACCAGCAATCCATGTTCAAAGGAATTTGCAATGAAGGACTGTGCAATGATTATACTAGTTATCAGCCCATACGAACCAACCATCTGTAACTTGTCTTTTGACGTACATTTGCACACCCCAATTTTTTAATATTATTTTGAGTTTTCTCTGTGGGTGTCTACTTTTGTTTAATGATATAGGCATGACACCAAACAGTAGGATAACAAGATTCCCTTTATTAAAAAAAAAATATAAAATATAAAAAATTTGATTATTATTATTTTTATTTTAAATTAAAATAATTAAATTATATAGATATTAATATTTCTGTCTATGTATTTAAATTATTAATATTTTGGTATGTTTTTAATAAATATTTTAAAAAATTATATCTTGTTAGATGATTTAACAAACCATCATAAATTGTGATATTAGTAAAGTTTGTTTACGAGATGATTTTAAGTGCATAATGTAAGTGGAGACCTCTAAACATCTTTTGAGTTTTAATCTTGAATACTAGATTTTATGTAAGTAGTTGTAGATTTCTAGGTAAAATTGTGTCATGTTTTTGCTCGATGCGATTTGAATCACAATCTTTAATTCATCATCAAGAATTAAGCATGTTTAATTCTTGTTAATGAATCACGGATTGTGATTCAAAACGCATCACATGTCGAACAAAAACATGGTAGACAACATGTTTAATCCCTGATGATGAATCATGGGTTGTGACTTGCAACATGTTGAGCAAAAACTTGGCACACAATTTTACTCATAACTCACTCTTATGAACTCTAAAAACATCAAAGATCTTAATGGATTTTATGTGTTCATGCTATAGTTCACTGACACTAACGTGTATTATTGTTTCAGCTACATCTGAGTTGCATACAATCCTCTATGAAATTCGAATTATTTATTTTGTTTTTGAGTCAATGACATTCAAGACACAATGCATGTGTAACCTTCTTGACATCCTCTAAATTCTAACTTCGATCATTGGGTTTACTCTATTCACACTACAATTTTAGTTCCCAATATGTACTACAACTACATATGTAATAATCTGTCTTCCAAAATACGTATGAATGTTTCGTGTACAACCTAGTCTATATGATAAACATCAACCAAATTAATGTTCATAATAAAACACACCTACATTAAAATAATGTTTCCATATTTTCAATAACATAAGTGTGTAGGTAACACAAGTTTCATGTTGCTTTCACCATTGTACTCTTCTCTTTATTCATGTCAGTGTGTCAAAGATGTCACATCCCATGAATTTTATGCTTCTTTATTTTCATGTATTTTTCATCTTGTCATCTTTTATCGTTATTTCATTCTTTTAGTGTGACTCTAAGCATTAGTTTATGATTTTACCAAGAAAAAAATTGTATTAAAAATATTATAAATTTTTATAAATGATTTTTAATAAAAAATTAAATTATATGATAATTTTTCAAATTTAATTAAGAGTTTCAAAATAATTTATAAAGATTCACATCTTGTAATTTTATGTCTCTTTATTTTCGTATATTTTTCATGTTATCATCCTTTCTTGTTATCTCATTCTTTTATTGTGACTCTAAACATTGGTTTATGATTTTATCAAGAAAAAAATATATTAAAGATATAAATTTTTATAAGTAATTTTTTTAATAAAAATTAAATTATGTAAGAGTTTCAAATTAATATATAATAACCCATATTTTATAAATAATGGTTCATAAATATAAATAGTCTACTTGGCATTCATTGCACTTTGGAGATATTTACATAAATAAAGAATAAGATTTCCCTTGAAAAATTTCATCCCAATATTAATCTAGATCAAACCATTTAACTAAGAAATTTCTCCCACAATTAATCTCACTTAACTTACTACCCCATTTACAAAACCTTTAAAAAATATTATTTTTATTTTAAAAATGTATAATTTAATTTGAAATTAAAACACATTTTAATATTACTTTTTTTAATAGAACTATTGTTAATCATGAATGATGACAATAACAATATTAATAACAAGTACAATGATATATAATATAATGATATTAATAATAATATAGAATTTATATGTAAATAAAATGTTTCTATGGGTCAAAGCTTGGACACATAACTACAAAGGCCATAACAAAACCTCTATTCAACAAAACAACCTATACCAATATACATAATGTGAACAAAACAATGTCTCCTGCAAACTAAATCTCAATATAGAAAAGATAGTAAAGAAGAAGCTATACATACTTAAACTATTAAAAATCAAAGTTTTTAGTTACACTTGATGTTAACAAAGCAGAAAAAAGGTATTGCAACACAATGTCCATAGGGGATTTGGGAGGGAGCAACCAACCTTCAAACCAAAAATAAAAGAGGGTCCCTCACAAGACTATGTATCATCATCAATAACCTCAATGTCAATTATCACCTTCTTCATATCTACACCTCTATTTGCTACATCGCCGCCACGATTGCACCTATGTCGATGACCCTTCATAAAGGAAGGGTCTATTTTCAACTAATTAAGCAACTTTTTAATAAAAGAAGTAATGAATTTAGTTTTCCTTTAATTTCATATAATAAGACCTTCTATCCATAGCAAAAACCATCCAAACATATGTTTGTGCCCATTGTCTCAAGCCCCTTATACATGTGTTTTTTAGGCCTAAATGACTTCCAAAATATTTGCAATACTTATGGCTCCAAGTTGGACTTCAAAGCGGGTGGAATAAGGACTCGCTTCTACATATTGCCTTATTTGTGTATATAAATTATCAATGTCACAACATTGGATTGAGGAGTTGGGGAAATACCAAACAAGAAGAATGACTAACCACATTATGATATCCTTAAGCATATACCACTATTTTTTACCTTCAAATCTCAAGCAAGAGAAGCCTTGATTGAAGAAAGATAATAATAAGGTTCCCTTCATTCAATACCAAAACTTGACCACTTTTATAGGAAATTTTGAAGTTCTAACTTTATTTGTTTTTCTAGTCAATGTACTTAAGATTAAGAATGGAGGTTGAGGACCATGAATTCTCGATAAGGTGTAAAAAATTTCAAAATTTAATTTTAGTTGAAATGAATTCAATACATTTTGATTATTTTTATCTAAATATTTCAAAAATATTTTATTATATAATGAATTTATTGGTATATATCATTTGAATTATCTTATTGTTCAACTTAATAAATAGAATTTGTTGCATTTCAAAATCCAAAGATATATTTTAATATTTTTAATTGATATTTTAATGTTTAGCAAAAATGATACTTAAAAATACATAAACATTTAGACAAGAAAAATGGTCTATACTAAACAAAGATAATCAAATGTTGTGATAGTGTATATAAATGCAAAGATCCATCACATTGTATTCTTATAAATAAGAAAATCCTATCCATAATTTCAATCAAAATTCTCTATCCCAATTTTAAATTCCCTAAAAAATAATTGAGTTGTATTATATTTTCATTTCCACAATATGTTTTCTGGGCAAATAAAATACTCACACCCTGATATCCAATAAGTATCTATTATTTTATTTATTGGAATTGTATTTCAATTAATAGATTTTAAATTAAATATTTAATGAGGTATTTTAGATGATATTGAACATTTAAGTTTCATAAAATTAGTTCTTTTTATTCATGTTAGTATTTGTTATAGTCCAACGATGTAGATTATAATGTAAAGTGTTACCTAATTTTAACGGAATAGATACTACTCAATCTTTAACATTATATTAAAGAAATATTATATACATTTAATCCATATAAAAAATAAGATTTCAATTAAAAAAAATCAATTATTAACAATAATTGATTTTTCATTATTAAATAATAATTATATATAAAACAATCTATATATATAAACAAATAACAAATTTATAATTCATTTCTTACTGATCTAATTATTTCTAAAATGATTATTCATCAAATATAACCAAATATATTTCTTAAAACATAAAAAAATCCCTGAAAAACTACAATTAAATTTGAATTGAAAAACATAACACAAAAAAAAAAAAAGTTTTGCTATGCATTACCATTATTTCTAAAAATTGATTCTCAAAAATATTTATTCAACCAATCAAATGATCACAAGTAATAACTAGATTTTTTATTCGTCTCCACTGTTTAGGAGGTGACTGATCACTTTTTGCTTTGATCAAGTGCCAAAAATTAAGAATAACATAATAAATATCCAAAAAAAATTACATGGAATCATATTGGAAAAGGATAGACAACCTATAAATAATTAGGTCATATGATTGAAAAACTCAATTTGTGTCATAAAAAGTTGTATAAAGTAAGGGAAAAGATAGATTAATTATTCAGAGTGCAAAAGGCCATACTTAGGGCAATGGATATGCATATCTAAAAATAATGCTTGAGTAGAAAATTAACATGCCCATGAAATGTCTTTTTGGTTTGAACAAGAATTATAAAAGATACTAATCTTTCTACCAATATAGATTAAAAAGGAAAGGACTTTCCAAATTTCAAGGAACTCTTAAAGTAAATTTTATGACTAGAGGTATCGTTGATACCCATCTCAATAATATGTATCCACAACAAAAATTATTTGCTCTTCAGGGAAAATAATTTTCTTCGCCTTATGTTTTCAACATAAATAGTTAGTTTTAATTGGAAATGTCTCTACTTTGCATGAATTTACATAATAGTAATTGTGTATATATGTGGTGTTGCGTAAAATGTTTTGTATAAGCATTTTTATGATGGATGTTGTGTAAGTTGATTACATAGAATATAATAATTGTGAAAAATTATATAGAGATTGTCTTTGGTGATTTTGTAAGGTTGACATCATGCAAGGATGATGGAAAATCTATGCATATCACTCTGCATGGTTTTATTCATGCTATGGAAGATTTTGAAGTGGTGTTCAATGGATGAGTTGCAATGAATTATTGTCAGGCGATGTGAAACATACAGATCAATGAAAAGTTATCTAAAAGCATTATAAACACTTATATAACTATATCTATCAAACTAAAGAGACGTTAACAATGTCCTAAGGGAGCTCTGACACAAATGTATTGGGGGAGGTTACATGTTGTTCACTCGGTGCTATAGCTGGTGCATGCATATTATTCTACATTACAGACATTGTAAGTGAAGTGTTCACTATAAGACATGGTTATTCCTATGAAATTGGTATGTTTTGAATCTAATTACATAAAACATGTGTAATAGAGGTTGTTGAATGTTGAATATATATGAGTAAATGTGTGCATTCAAATATACAGTAAAGCATTGTATTAAGGTTATCGAACCTTACAACTTAGGCATAGCATTGAAGACATAAATTTTATGTTATAATTCAATTAAGTTATTGTTGATGTGGATTTTATGCACACCACGAAATCTTACGAGATAACTTTTAATGTTTCAGGATCGATAAAAAGATTCACTCCAAGGCACAAGTTGCAGGGTATTCAGTTTTGTAAACAACTAGGTGGTGGAATAATGGTGAGCTAAGTAGTTGTTTACCTTAGATGGTTCAGATGTGACCTGAGTCTAAGATATACTTGTGATGGATGAGTGAATCTAATCTAAGGTGGACAGGATCAAAAAAACTCAAAAAGGAGGGAAGGGTAGAGCAAAAAAGAAAGTTTGTGAATCAAAGATAAATAAAACCCTTCCAAAGTGGATCCTACACTATGAGTAGACACTAGAATTATGCACCATAAGTCTTTTATAATATGTGCATTATGGTTGAGTCTAATATCCTGAAATAGGTTAAGTCTGGTATCTTGAAATCCTGAAATAGGTTAAGTCTGAAATGTGATAGAATCCTCTAAAACTTATAATTTGTATCGTATCTCCTAGAGGTCTGAAACCCCTCTCAAACATCCTGAAAATATATACATAAAATATAACTTAAAGTATGAGGAAGTAAATTTCTATATAGAAATTTACTTCCTCATACTTAAATGTTTATTTTATGTATTAACTACCCATAATCCTAAAATATTTAAACAAAATCCATTATAACAAAATAAATAATATCCTTAACAAACTTTCCTCGTAAGCAAAACCCGTGTAAACAACTTAGCTTTCTATTTAGCTAGTTTGTTTCACGGTTGAAAACCAACCAAGTGGAATTTAGTTAAAAAAGTTGAATCGGCAATGATCCATCCACGATCAGTACCGATTCTTCTAGATCGACGTCAATTATATAAACAAGCGTATTGCTCTTTGTAAAAGACGCAATTTTGACTAGAGAAGTACTAATGAAATTCTCATTGCCTATGTTGTTAATGTTGCATGGAAGCTACGTTGTAAACAAAGACCTTGTTAACCTTCAAGAAGCTTAGAATTCAAAATATCCATCTCAACCCCATTAAAGGATGGTAGCACAGTCCAAGTAAGTTTATTTGTTTTTATTAACATCTCTGGTATTCTTATTTGTTCTATTTATTTTGCCTTGTTATCTTTGATGAACATCCCTTTTATCCTTAGAACATCATTAGCCATCTAAAACCACCTTATATCCTTTAAGATCTCTCTTTAATCTCTTGCACTCAAATTTTTATCCATCCATGCAAAATCATCATCGATTCATCTGAATCGTCGTCAATTCATCTGAATCAACACCAATTCTGTAGAATCATCATTGATCAATCTCTATGTTTTTATTATTCTATTTTAGAACCCAGGCTTATTTTAACAACTTGAATTAATCTTAATCAAAAGATCTATATATATTTATCTTGATCATATGCATCTATTTGTCTTGTTTATCTTATCCATCTATCTTAAATAATATGTATGTATTTATCTTGTCAAATATCTTTAGCATGATCTATATTCTATTTTGTAATTTTATCCACTTGATTGTGAAAATAGTGAGTTGACATCCATTTGAGAAAGTTCATAACTTCTCGGGACTGGTTCCTAACCAGACAGCTCACCTATCTATCTATTAATCTATTTTGTCCAAATTATTTCTTTGTGTGCATGTTATTCTTCCAAGTCAAAAAGAAGTTCCCTCATTCGCTGGATTCGAACGGCATGCAACAATCTTTATATCTCTAGGTATTCTCCATAAACCCTATTTTTCATTAAATTTTTAGTAAGTTAATTAAATTAAAAGAAAAAATGGAAAACTACTATAACACTATGAGTTGGGCAAGTGGTAGATAACTAATACTTGCTACAAGTTACTATCAACACACAAAACAAATAAACATAGTTATGAGTATAAAGAAACAAAATAGAATAAACATTAGTGTTCAAAATTAAAGATTGTTGTCGATGTATGATTTTAATTACACATCTTTAAAGGGATATTATGATTATTAAACACAAAAGTATTTGAATTAGCTATTGCACAATATGAAAAATTGTATCAAAATATACTTCTACACGACCCAAAGACTAAAATACAAGAATGATAGAACTTATGTAAAGAATCATAGGTTTGGATAAGAATAGAGAATCCACATCAAGACAAACTCGTAGAATAATCCATATATTTTATTATTCACCTTAATAGCCAAAAAAAATCTCCTTTTGGAATTGAGAAGATACAATTATATATATCTTGGGGATGGGTTACCTCATCCTTCAAGCAATGTCTAATTTTATACTCCCAATTATAAACTCAAGAGTCACAATTCATGCAATATATACATATACAAGATATTCATAAAATAGTTGGCCAAAATTATATGATCACAATATAAATACATATATGCCTAAAATAGAATAGATACCCAAGTCTCATTACATTATAATATATGCATACATATATATGGTGTCAACTTGGAACTACTGAAACATGATGATGGTTGCATGTTCAATGTATTTACAAAAATAGACTAAGACTTTGCATGTGAAGAGTTAATTGAATTAGATCTAGTAGGAAAATACACCATTATGAATTGGCACTTAAGGTCGAGTGCCTGAAGGAGGAACTAAAACTGTACTTTGCACCATAGTAGCAGTCTCCTCAATAGCCTTGAGTTGTTCATATAATGTATAGATAGTGTCAAACTCAGCATTGATGATACCAAAATTAAGCATAGATGCCTTAAATATCCATGTGATTTCATCCATTAGCCTCTTGTGCACAAGTTCTGAGACTCTAAATTCAACTCTGAGTGCCTCTACCTTATTTACCTTGTCCTTTGAAAAATTGATTAGCTGTAAAATCTCTTCACTAATTTTATATAATGTGCCTTCGACCTCAGCCTTGAATGTTTTTATAGTAACTCTAAGTAATCCTTCAAAATTGAACTTATTTAGTAATTTTATTATAGAGGTAATTACCCATGTAACCCTCATATCCTTCAAAATTTATATGGCCTATCTTTCCCAGCTCACAAACTAGGTTATCAAAGACTTTATTTGTTGGTGTCAATTAATGCCACTATATCTTTTATAAAACACATAATTTAAGGCCCAAAAAACTTCCTGGATAGTCATTAGATTTAAATGACTGTAGCCACTATTCCTTGTATAGGATACCAAAAAATTAAGCTTCTTTTATAACTCTTTCAACTAGTTTCAAAAATTTAATACCTTTCCTCGATGAGGTTGGGACTAACCCCTTGAATTCCTTATTATGTTCAATATATTGTATAATTTATTTAATATGATCTAAACATTATCTACTATTTACCTTGGAACCTAAATAGTCTACCTTTGTAGAAGCCTTTGCCTAACCTGGTCTTGGCTTCTATACATTTCTTTCATAGCCTCCCCTGTCAAGTCCACAAAAGCACAAAAAACCTCTTCATATTCAGCAAGATCATTAGGGTTTTTAATATGTTTCTTTGCCAAGAGAAATAAGTTCTCGTTTTGCTCTAATATTATTCAATTTTCTCTCTTATCTATTGAACTCATTTTACTTATCCTTTGAATAATGTCAGATTACTTGTCAAAGTGTATACTTAAGGTTGGAAACTCTGTGAGGACCAATCCCATTCTATCTTTCTTTCACTCTTGGGATTCTTTGACCCAAGAAAGGATAATGAGTCCTCCTTGTTCTTTAGGATGAGTGATCTTTGTAGAGATGGAAGGTGGGATGGATCCTTGTGGAAGCATTGAGGTACTTATTTAGATAGGCAACTCAAGAGGTGGCTTACCAACCCTACTCCATCTTGAAATATCTCTTTGGGGTGTAATCTCTACCACATACCTTGTCTATCCCAAAGTCTTTTATATGGTCATAATGGAAGACTCAGTTTGAGTGGACTAAGGAATAAACAAGTCCAATTGGGTAGATGGCCTTGAGGGTGTGGGTGGTGCTCGAGGATAAAAAATGGAAATAGTCACCAAGTTTTCAAAATGGACCCTCTTACTAGAGGCTTAGGGTCTGACCATTATTGAAGTTGTAGTTAAGAGACTTAAAGAATCAAAAGAATTACAAGTTTGTGGCCCAATCATCTCAATATTGGTATGGGCATACAATGGATTGGTTTTTAAACAATATTATTATAATGACTCATATGGAGAGAGGGGTGCAAAAACTGGACTAATAGAAAGCAAATTGGCATCATTGGTATTTACAATTGTAAGGGAGGAGGTGAAAGAAGACACTTCCTTATTAAGGACCTGATTTTCTTCTTCAGTAAGAATATTTTTTCCTTGTGTAGAGGTTGGTTTGTCTTCTTCCTCATCAGCTTCTTCAAGCTTTGTATCCTCTCTTATATCAATTATTTCAATTTCAAACCTTTGTTCCTCCTCCTCCATGGTATTTGGTTCTTCCTCTTCCTCATCACAGAATGATATACCAATGAGACTGCTTCTTCATGTTCTTCTTTTGATTCCTCACAAAGAGGAAATCCACAAACAAATAAACCATTTGTAGGTGTTTTTTCTACTTGGGTGATCTTAGGAGAGAATAGAAGAGTTTTAGGCTTCCTTTGGTAAGTAACACTGGGTATCTAAGTAGAAGTGGGGGCTTACCCTAAGGTGGATGGAATAAAAGATAAAGGGGTTGCATTATATAGAGGTGGATTGTGTTGTTGCTCATACAACATGCCACATTTTAAACTAAAATGGGGACCCTTTTTTCTTGCCTAATCTTTATCCCTTGGGAGTTTAAGGGTTGGCCTATTTGAGTCCTTATCCAAGTAGCCATCTACTAGATGATAAGTTTCAAGCGACTATATTTGTTTTCAATGTTTTTCATGTTAAAGTGCTTAATCTAAGCTTTGCATTTATGAATTTGTCTCAAATTGAAAAGGGTTTCAAAAAAATGAAATTATATTTTAAAGATGCCTAAAAATCCCCTTTTTTGATCCATTTATGCTTCAAATTTGCTCTAAATTGACTAAGAGGTGCTTATGTTCACTTTTTACCTTAGCCGATTTCATTAAAGTGGTTAAAAGTTGCTTTAAAATGGCTTTAGGTTCATTCAAAATAGTTTTATTTTGTTAAATTTTTACACCCTTTTGTTTACTTTCAAAGGACTTAGCCATTTATTTTCAAAGGACTTAGCCGTTTATTTTTAAAGGACTTAGTCATTTTAAATTAAAATTTTCTTTAATTGTTGGCTTTTGAGTTCTAAAAATGTTAACTGTGTCTTTTCATTTTGTGCCTACAAGTACCTAAATTGAACCTAGCACCACATGATAGACTCCCATAGCTCTAACAACTCCAACCCATTCCAAATGACTTTTCACACTTGGTGGATTTTTTGAATTCCATCCAGAGCCATGTGGTAATTTTCCACTGTTCAATAGGATTTGAATAGTCAATAGAGCCTTTGGATAAGTGGGTTATCAAGATGCTACCAAGTGGCATGATCTTGGTGACCCACTGATCTTGATCGAATCCATACCAAATATAACCTTCAGGTAAGCAAGTGAGTAGGATGTTACCAAGTGGTAGAATACCAGTGACCTGCTACCCCAGAATAGTCCATGTAATCTAGCAGATCATCAGAACTCCATGTGAGTGAGATGACACCACATGGTAGAATCTCACCTCACCACGATAAAGGAATAGTCAACATACGTAAATTTTTAGTTAGATAATGAAAAAGCATAGTGCAACCATGTGGTAAGGACCCTGCAAGTAAAAGGAAACACTGACAATGTAGACAATAGGGCATGAACTTAAATTTGATGACTTGTTTATCCATCAAAGTTGTCAAAACCTACAAGTAGACTGTGTGTCCAATCTAATATGCAACACCAATTTTCAAGGGTGTTTTAATGGTGAAATTGATTGTGAAAGATAAAATTCAAATGTAATTTGGGTAGTGGAATTGAATATGGACATGGTGTGTGCATTTTAGAATGGACAGAAAGGGGAGACTAAGGACAAATCTACCATGAAAAGATGTAGTCATTATTACGAGGATGATATGGGCAAAATCTAAGTTACAATCCAAATGCATTTCCATTAAACTATAGCTACATTTGGCTGCTAGAATTTAATCCCATGTTTACAGTAGCATGACATCTAGCTAAAGTTCTCAGCTACATTTTTGAATTCGCATTGAATTCTTGGTTACTCATGTAAAAGGCTTATTATATTTCCCCCTTTTTTGAATTTTGATTTTGAAATCTCTCTCTTGGTTTTATATTTACAAAACTTTGAAAGCCTTGTTCAAAACTAATTTTTTTTAGGATTAGAGGATGTTATGCCTACCTATCTCTTTGTGAATTGTAATAGAGACATATAGACCTAGACATTTTCATGTATTTTGTCACTTTATAGGATAATTCCTCCCTCTCATATTTTAGTTAAGTTGCTTCAGATATGTTTTTTGCACTTGGGTGATTGTATGGATCCCAAACATTGTTAATCAAAAGGAAAATCTTGATAATTTGAAGGTTGTTGAGGTTGTGTAGTCATTACTTGTGCATTTTTTATGGTGGTTATGTCTTTTCATCTCATAGTTGACCTCCCTAGACTCTTGCACTATCTTTAGTTGGATTTGTGTTAGGTCTAGCTTAACTAAAGATTGGTTTCATGAGATTTTCTTGGTTAGATCATTCCATATTCATATGTGTTGGCAGTAGGCTTTTTATCTCTTTATTCTTGCTCTTTTGTATTTTATTCTTAATAAAGTTAGTATAGGAGAAAAAGTAATCTGAATTTAAATATTTATTTTGATTGATATTTCATGTTATTTTTATCACTAGTATAACATTATTGCACCTACAAATGTGATAAGTCAGTAGAGAAATCAACCACTTTCCTTCTATGTAAATCTTAGGAAGTTTGATTTCTATCAGAGGTTAAACCTCAAAAAATTATGAAACCTCTCAATGAGTTCCTTAACCAAAGCAAACCACATCTTAAATCATTAAAATAAGTCCCTTAAAGTAATGGTCCACATTAGCCAACTTAGTGAAGACCAACATACCAAGACCTAGTACATTTAGACCCTAGATAAACATTTTGCTTGTGGAATCTTCTTCCTTCCAGAAGAGGCATAGCCTAACAAACCCCACCTATTGTTGTTTGTGTCAAGATATGCATCAATATATTTGTCATTAGTAGGAGGGCTTGTAAACCACATGTTAAATTTGTAGTCAAAGTTTAAACTAAGACATTTTAGAAACCTTCAATTTCACTGAGCTAAACTATCTCATCAGCTAGAAAATAGGAATATAAACACTCGATCAGAGTCTATTGGGGATATCTTTGAGGACTTAAAACTTGGTAATCATATAATACCAAAACAAAGAGCTAAAAAATGAAAAGACAAGGCTAGACCCATTCAGTCCACACAATGTTCTTAGTCCATCCCAGACTAAGTCTCACTAGTTGCCTCTACCAAAAATTTAGGCCCTATTTGCTCAATATAATTCTTCACATTGTCCCAATACAATAACATGTTGAGAATCTTGGAAATTATTTCCTCTATAACCTCCTTAGACTTATTCATCTTCTCAGGTTGGCTAGATATCTCATTGGCCTTCTTGACCAATCCATCAAGGGATGAGGTGGCATCCTTCTAGACGTATTCAAGTGTTGAGACTTCTTTGACAACCTATCCTCAAAGGGTTTCAAAACTTGCATTTAGTTATTGACAATGTGTGTTGATCATTTACTCCATCATCTCCGCATCCTTGAATGTTTTGTCTTGTTCAACATAGTATTTTATTAAGAGTGCAGCCCCAACCATCTGTTGCTTCTAGGCTTCCTCTACTTAGAGTTAAGCCTCCAAGATCTTATTAGGTCACGTCAGTTGTTCAAAAATTCCATCTAAATTGGGGATGAATTCCCCAATTATTTCTAGGGTGCACTTGTAAACTTATATTGCCTCAGTGAATTGCTCTACTAGTTCAGTCCCTTATCTTTCAACACAAGTTTCTCCTTGCAACACTTCATCAAGAGGTTCACAAAGGTTTGTAATTTTCCTATGGTATCCCCGTCAAGAGGTACGCCACCTGCCAACACTAGCTCTTGTTCCAAAATTATCTTACAAATATTTAATAGTCTATTTCTTACCTCTGTGTCCTCTTTGACCTGCTACTTCAGAGCAACCACCTCCTTGATGAGTGCCTTCTTGGCGGTAACTTCCTTATTATACATACCTACCACCTGGGTATGTTTCTTTTTTACACTTTGTGCACCAAAATCTAACAAAATGTTATGGCATGTAACCTCTAAGGTCATCTTCAAAAATGGTGTGCTTGCTTGTAGAGGGGTGATCTTTTGAGGATCCACTCATAATGGTTTTGGCAGTCCAAGAGCATCAAGTCCTAAAGAGAGGCTATATTGGGGAAGCTCAAAGGCGTGCTCCTCATTGTACATGTCCAATAAAAAAGGCACTTTTTCATAATTCTAGAGTCACATCATGGGGAATGAAGTGTGGCCATAGATAAAACATCCTGTCAGGGACACTGGCTTGATATTGATCATGCATATTTGTAGATGCATCAATAACAAGTTCTTTTGCAAACCTCTCTGACTCTTTTCCTTTATTTGGGTTGCATTTTAGGACCTCAACTTTTATGTTGGTGTTATCGAGGACCATTTTTACCATTTATTCTTCCTCACTAACCCCATCTTTACATAAAATTACTCAACATTAAGTGATGAGTCATCAAAGGTGGTCTCCTCCTTCCGCATCAAGGAGGGTATCTTCTCGAAGTCATATTTCGATGCTTACACTTGTACAACTAGGATTTCCTATGTGGGTGCTTGCTCTACGGCCCACTACTATGAAGCTCCTAAAGTAGAAACTTTTGGGGGAGATAGCTATGGAGTTATTTTAGGGGGTGAGGGTAGAGTTGGAGGAATGTGTGGGGGAGAAGGTGGAGGTGGAAGGACTTACAACAATGGGGATTTCGGTGGAGAAGGTCAAGGAGGTGAAGGGCATGGTGGAGAAGGGTGAGGTGGAGATGGGTACGATGGAGATGGGAATGGAGGTGAAGGTCTAAGTGGTGAAGGGTTTGGTCATTGTGCCTAAGCAATCTTCTACCATTTTTGTGGTCCCTGTTAGCCACTTACACTAGCATCATGTTTAGCCCACTTTTCTTCATTGGAGGCACTGGTGGGAGCTTTTCTTTAGGTTCCCCACCCTTTGGATCTTTTTTAGGTCACATTATACATAACAAGTTGTGTACTTATTCTCCCACCATTATTTACTTGACCTTTATATATGTTAGGTCTATCTCCTTCTTCTCTCTGTATGCCTTATTTCCTAGATATACATGTAATTTTCAAAGAGTATGAATCTCCAAATTAATCTTCTTGGCTTCTAAGGCAATGGGTTGTGCGTCAAAGATCTGGTTCACATAGTTGATGAAGTACCACATCAAGAAGGCATATAATAACTTTAACCATTTAGAAACCTCTCTAGAAGGGATCATTCTAATGTGCACAAGAGAGAAGTGTTACTTCAATACAAACTATGCTTGCTCAGCAACCAAGGGGGTAAATCCTTTAGAATTTAACATTTGTTCCTGAACACCTCCTTCATGCCATCGAACTAGTATCTCATTTTTATTTTATAAGAGGGGGTTATGTGTCTTGGGCATGTGAATGCCTTGTAGCACTTGATAGGGGACCTATTCTTGGGGGGGTATGTCCACTTCAGCACTCCTGAGGTGTAGTATGGTACACGAATTTCATCAAAAATAATCAAAAGAATAAATACACCTCATGAAAACATGTGTCTTGTTGTGGGTTTTCTCGGTGTCCTCAACAATCTTCTGACTAAAATACATAGCCCAATTATATTTTAGGCCTTGAGTGACTTGGTTGGTGATGTAAAGGTGTACCATGTCGACCTCCTTCTAATGATAGGTCCCATCGATCTTGGTCATGATAATCCATGTTGCAACTAGGAGGATAGGATCATATAGGTCCTTTATATGCATGACATGGCCCTAATTTTGGTACATAAATGTCATGGTGGTATTTTATATATCCTTAGTATTTGCCAGGTCATCAACTATATCTAACCTTGATCTTTGCAGTCTTAATACCTTGCTTATTCTTTCAGGCATGATCTTCATACTACACCTGATAAAATAGATATAGTCCTCATGGACACATGAAAGAAGGAACTTGATTGCATGGATTTTCCAAAATAGGGTAGGTTGAAAAGCTAGAACAACCCTAAAACATCTAGTGCATTGAATATTTTCAAATCATACACCAATTAGTTCTTAGTATTCTGGTGCTTGACTCTATAGTCTTTCTATAGTTCAACCTCATTTCTAGGTTGACAATGGTTATAATCAAAGATCGTGCAAGAGGGCACCTTGGAGACCCAATTCTCCATGTGCAACACCAACTTAGGATATTGCACTTTCTCATCACTAGAGGTGGTGGTGAAGATGAATGAGTCTTCTTGGCTTGTCATGCCATACTTGATTCTTCCTTTTCTATGCACTGAGCTTGCTCCTCTAGTGTCTCTTCTCTAATGAATATCATATCTCCACCAAGTACCTCCTCTTCTTTTGGTATCACAAGTAATGGATCAATTTTAGGGCCTTTTTCTTAGGTTACATCACCTTTCAAGGAGCCCAAAGGTTGATGTACGACCATTCAATGTTTCTAAATGAATACATGATTGTGATCGAAGACTTCAGCTTTTCAAGCTTGAGTGCCTTCTAATGATGGACCTCTGCAACCTGCAACTTATAAATTTTCCCTATTGTGCCTAGGTCTTAAAGCTACCCTATGTTTTTTCTTATGTATCCAAACTCGTAATACTTGAATACAAATTTACAATGCTTTGTATAGTTTATTGTGGGAATAAATGAACTTCTTTTACTCTCAAATCTTGGTCATAATCACTCTTTATTCTTCGACTATGTTAATCCTAATTAAATGCAAACGTAAAGTGTAAAAATAAGACTTGCCTATTTATAGGCTCAAGTGGTTTCATTGTCTTTACTACTCCTTTTCCTTTACCCATCACTTCTTGTCATTAATGTTATTTTTTTAACAGTCGTCATTCTTTGATCATCGCATCTAAAAATTAATGCATTTAACAGTATTGTCACATCACATCATTGGCATAATTCTTGCCATTAATATTCTTTTCCACATTAATGGTACATCCCATCTTGTGACTTCCTTTGGAGAAGAGAACAGTTGTGTCTTTCAAAATTAAAATTAATGTCAAGAACACCTATCCTTAGGCTATGTGGATTGCATGCCTTAAATGGCTTGCACATTTTAAATACTTAAGTGCCTTAATCAACTCGTGCTCCCAAGTACCTTGAGCTCCTAGTACCATGCATGCCCTGTATAATCTTGTGCAGTTATTGTTAGGGTGTGGAGCTAAAAGCTTCACCAAGGAGCATACTAAAACAGGTTCGGGTCTACACAGACGCCGGCGTCGGTCAGGAGTGACCGACGTCGGTCAGTCGCAGTTGCAGAGGCGCCGACGTCGGCAGTAGGGTCGGCCGGCGACGGTCACAGGCGAACAGGCAGGAATCGACGTCGGTTACCTGCGTGTCCAGAAAGCTATTTCCGTGGACAGCAGCGAGTGTTTGCATGATAAGTTTGAGTCGTGAACTCAAGCTTGCGTCTCTATTATTAGCAATATTATTTTTAGAGCCTTTGTTCAAGAGGCTTAACTGTTTGTTGTAAGAGCATGCTCAAGTTTCCTATTTCTATATGTAGGGAAGATCTTCTTAGCTTAGAATTGTGTAAGTGTTGAAGTGTAGAACTGTAATAGTAGAACATTGTGAATGTTTGAAGGACAGTACAGAGTTGCATCAATCCAGGTTGTTGGATTTGAGTGTACTTGAGAGAGAGCTCTTGAGGAATAGAGATCTAGTGAGAGATCTTGTGTGCATCTGAGAGAGGTGTGGAAGAACGAAGTTTCTTCAAATTGTATTCCTATTGTAAAGAGTTTCAATACAAGTTTTCAGGGTGTTTTCTTGTATATCTTGTTATGTGCTATTTATCATTTTAGTTACTTATCTATCTGATTTATTTCCGCGTTTATTGCTTTCACAAGTGTAATCTATTGTTGGTTTGATCCCCCAATAAGTGGTATCAAAGCCTTGGTTACAGGTTACAGGTTACAGATTACAGGTTGCTCACAGGGGTTTTTGCAGGGATTTCTGTTTGAGTGGGAGAAGCAATGGCAGAAGAAAGTAAGCTGAGAATGGAAAAGTTTAATGGCAAGAACTACCAACATTGGAGAATGCAGATAGAGGACTATCTGTATCAGAAGGATCTCTACTTACCGTTAGGTGGGATAGCAAAGAAGCCCAAGGACATGGAGGATGAAGAATGGGAAGTTCTTGACAAAAAGGCTCTTGGGTCTATAAGACTGAGTCTGGCCTCCACTGTGATATCTAATTTGTCACAGGCAAAAACAATGGTAGAGTTGATGACCACGTTAGCAAATATGTATGAAAAACCCTCAGCTTCAAATAAGGTATATCTTATGAAGCAGTTATTTAATTTGCATATGAATGAAGGTGGATATGTTTCTACTCATCTGAATGATTTCAATGGAATTGTTAATCAGTTAAGTTCTGTCAATATTGTATTTGAAGATGAAATAAAAGCTCTTTTGATATTATGTTCTTTGCCTGAAAGCTGGCATGGCTTAGTAATGGCAGTTTCTAATACTGCATCTGCATCAAATATTTTGAAAGTAGAGGATGTGGTTAGTGTTATCTTGAATGAGGAAATACACAGGAAAAGCACAGAAGAGACATCTGGGAACGCTTTAAATTTTGAGAGCAGGGGAAGGCAAAAAGAAAAGAGCAAGAGGAGATCAAGATCTAAGTCTAAGGTGAGAGGAAGATCCAAATCCAGGAATGGCAGGAAGCCACAATGTTGGAATTGTGGAAAGATGGGGCACATAAGCAGAGATTGTTGGTCAAAGCCTAAGGAGGACAATCAGCACGAAGGAAAGGAAGAAGCCAAGGTTGCAGGTATTGCACAGGATGCTTTAATTTTCTCTTTGCATAATAACATAGAATCTTGGGTATTAGATTCTGGTGCATCTTTCCATGCTACCCCTAACAGAGAGTATTTCAGTGACTATATCCATGGAGATTTTGGAATAGTGTACTTAGGGGATGATGAGCCTTGTAAGATTACTGGCAAAGGTAAAGTGCAGCTGAAGATGCAGAATGGCAACACATGGGTGTTGAGAGATGTGATGCATGTTCCTAGTTTGAAGAGAAATTTGATTTCTGCAGGTAAGCTAGGTGATGAGGGTTGTACAGTAACTCTCACAGCAGATTCTTGGAAGGTGACCAAGGGTGCACTAGTTATGGCCAGAGGTAAGAGAGAAGGTACTCTCTATTTGTGTAATTGTGTTACTAACAAATCTCCTTCAGTTTTATCTACTTCAGGTGTGGATTGTAAATTGTGGCACTCAAGGCTTGGCCACATGAGTGAGAAGGGGATGTCAATACTTAAGTCTAAAGGTATGCTTTCAGATTTGAAAAGTATGGATCTAGAATTTTGTGAGCATTATGTATTTGGAAAATAGAAAAGGGTTAGTTTTCTCAAGACCGGGTCTACTAAGAAAAGGCATAAGTTGCAGCTTGTTCACACAGACGTGTGGGGACCGGCTCAGGTAGCCTCTATTGGCGGATCACGGTACTATGTTACATTCATAGATGACGCCACAAGAAAGGTATGGATCTACTATATTAAAAAGAAATCTGATGTTTTTGAGACTTTTAAGTTTTGGAAGGCTATGGTTGAGAATGAAACAGGCAGAAAGTTAAAGTGCCTGAGATCTGATAATGGTGGTGAGTTCTGCAGTCTTAAGTTCAAATTGTATTATTATACACACGAAATCCGTAGGCAAAGGACAGTTCCAAGGACACCTCAGCAGAATGGTATTGCTGAAAGGATGAACAGAACTATCATGGAGCGTGCAAGATGTATGAGATTGCATGCAGGGTTGCCCTTAGAGTTTTGGGCAGAAGCAGTTGACACCGCAGTGTACCTGATTAACAGAGGACCCTCTACAGCTCTGGATGGTGGAATTCCAGAAGAGGCATGGATAGGTAAAAAGGTAGATCTCTCATATCTCAAAGTTTTTGGTAGTGAAGCCTTTGTGCATATAGATAAAGAAAATAGAAAGAAGCTTGATCCTAAGTCTATGAGGTGCACGTTTATAGGCTATGGCTCAGAGGATTTTGGTTTTAGATTTTGGAATCTAGGAACTAACAAGGTAATCAGAAGCCGTGATGTTGTTTTCAATGAAAGAGTGATGTACAGTGATCAGATAAGGAAGCTAGATCAATCTGGGCAGAGCAATGGTGAATTGGACGAAGTTATGGTCCAAAATGAGCTCGCAAGAAAAAGAAATAATCACTTGCAGGAAAACACAGAGACCGACGTCGACAGGTTAGGAACCGGCGTCGACAGTTCAAAAACTGATGTTGGTCATACAGAGACCGACGTCGGCAAACCAGGCACCGAGGTCGGTCAGGCAGAACCGACGACGGCTAGTGACAGGTCTACAGGTGGCCGAGGTCGGTCACTGTCAGAAAATTTGGGTGGACAGATTGTTGAAAACAAGTCCAAGACACCCACCAGGAGGTCTGAAAGGGTAAGTAAGCCTCCAATTAGATATTCTCCTTCCTTATATTATTTATTGCTAACTAATGGTGGAGAACCAGAGAGTTTTGAAGAAGCATTACAGGTGGAGTCCAGGAGTAAGTGGGAGCGTGGCATGGTTGAGGAGATGGAGTCCTTAAGAGAGAACCAAACATGGGATTTGGTTGAGTTGCCAGCTGGTAAGAGAACACTGAAGAACAGATGGACCTACAGGTTGAAGGAAAGTGAGGATGGACAGATGCGATATAAGGCCAGATTAGTAGTAAAAGGATTTGCACAAAAGCCAGGTATTGACTTTAGTGAAATTTTTTCTCCAGTTGTTAAAATGACTTCAATAAGGGTTGTATTGTCTTTGGTTGCTTTTGAGGATTTGCATCTCGAGCAGCTAGATGTTAAGACAGCGTTTCTTCATGGAGATTTGGATGAGGAAATTTATATGGAACAGCCAGAAGGATTTGAGGTCAAGGGTAAGGAGAAGTTTGTGTGCAGGTTAAAGAAAAGCTTGTATGGCCTCAAGCAAGCTCCTAGGCAATGGTACTTGAAATTTGACAGGTTTATGACTGAGCATGGCTACAGTAGGTGTCAATCGGACCATTGTGTGTATTTCAAGAGATTTGATAACAGTAGATATATTATTCTATTGTTGTATGTAGATGACATGCTGGTTGCAGGGTCTCACATGCAGGATATCTCTGAGCTTAAGGAGAAGTTAGCTCAAACGTTTGCTATGAAGGATTTGGGAGCAGCAAAGAAGATCCTTGGCATGAGCATTAGGAGAGACAGGAAAAATCATAGGTTGATATTGTCTCAAGAAGATTATGTGAATAAGGTGTTGGAGAGGTTTAATATGCAGGATGCAAAATCGGTAAGTACACCTATGGCTGGACATTTTAAGTTAAGTAAAGAACAATGTCCCAATTCACATGATGAGGTAGAGTACATGAGTAAGGTTCCATATTCTTCCGCAGTAGGGAGTTTGATGTATGCAATGGTGTGTACTAGACCAGATATTGCCCAAGCAGTGGGAGTAGTAAGCAAGTATATGGCCAATCCAGGTAAGGAACATTGGAAGGCAGTTCAATGGATCCTTAGATATCTGAGAGGAACCAGCAGCAAGCATTTGTGCTATGGAGGGTCAGATACTTCTCTACATGGCTATGTAGATTCAGATATGGCAGGGGATTTGGATGGCAGGAGGAGCACCACAGGTTATGTTTTTACTGTAGGTGGAACGGCAGTTAGTTGGATATCTAAGTTGCAGAAGGTTGTAGCCTTGTCAACTACAGAAGCAAAATATATTGCAGCTACAGAAGCTAGCAAGGAGATGATATGGATGACATGGTTCATGGAAGAGCTTGGAAGGGAGCATGGGAGTTGCAGATTGTATAGTGACAGTCAGAGTGCAATCCATTTGGCTAAGAACTCAGCTTTTCACTCAAGAACCAAGCACATACAGCTAAGGTACCACTTCATACGGCAGGTATTGGAAGATGGTGAGTTGAAGCTGGAGAAGATCCATACAGACAAGAATCCTGCTGATATGCTAACAAAGCCGGTTACGAAGGAGAAGTTGAATCTTCATTCAACTTCTATTGGTCTTCATGATTGAGTTGAAGATGGAGGAGCTAGAAGATGTTCCTATACAGGTTGGTGCAGCTGGTTTATCTCCAAGTGGGAGATTGTTAGGGTGTGGAGCTAAAAGCTTCACCAAGGAGCATACTAAAACAGGTTCGGGTCTACACAAACGCCGGCGTCGGTCAGGAGCGACCGACGTCAGTTAGTAGCAGTTGCAGAGGCACCGACGTCGGCAGTAGGGTCGGTCGGCGACGGTCACAGGCGAACAGGCAGGAACCGACGTCGGTTACCTGCGTGTCCAGAAAGCTATTTCCGTGGACAGCAGCGAGTGTTTGCATGATAAGTTTGAGTCGTGGACTCAAGCTTGCATCTCTATTATTAGCAATATTATTTTTAGAGCCCTTGTTCAAGAGGCTTAACTGTTTGTTGTAAGAGCATGCTCAAGTTTCCTATTTCTATATGTAGGGAAGATCTTCTTAGCTTAGAATTGTGTAAGTGTTGAAGTGTAGAACTGTAATAGTAGAACATTGTGAATGTTTGAAGGACAGTACAGAGTTGCATCAATCCAGGTTGTTGGATTTGAGTGTACTTGAGAGAGAGCTCTTGAGGAATAGAGATCTAGTGAGAGATCTTGTGTGCATCTGAGAGAGGTGTGGAAGAACGAAGTTTCTTCAAATTGTATTCCTATTGTAAAGAGTTTCAATACAAGTTTTCAGGGTGTTTTCTTGTATATCTTGTTCTGTGCTATTTATCATTTCAGTTACTTATCTATCTAATTTATTTCTGCGTTTATTGCTTTCACAAGTGTAATCTATTGTTGGTTTGATCCCCCAACAGTTATCTTTTAATAATGAATTTAGATTTCTTAATTTTTTACCCCAGACTAAAACTGAATCATGGTCATCCATAAAAAAATAAAAACCCAAAGACAAATACATCAAAGAAATTTTGCATGCAATAAAGACAATGCTTTTATTGAAAAATAGAAAATCCTAAATTAATGTTATAATCCTTATTGTGTTACAAAAATTTCAACTACTCAAAAGTGAAATGCGGCCAAAGTTGGCTACTATTATAATACCTAAGATGGAATCAACCATCTAGCCTTTGTAACTGACAATCTCTGGTTGATTAAATGTTATGGATGATAAAAGGACCATTCCATTGAATCCAAAGTTTTCCTAAATGGCACGTGAACTTGGAGTCATATAGTAAGACCTTCATTCCTAGATAAAATGTTTTGTGCTTTATGTGGCAGTCATGCCATGCTTTCTATTTATACTTTTCCTCATCCTAACTCCAATAAACGAGGAAATGAGATTCATCCAGTTGTAATAAAGTATTTAGACATTATTTCAAGGATTAATCTTCATCCATTTTCCCAATGCATGTAATACGAAGAGATGATACCAAGAATTTAATTGGAAGGACCACCTCTTTACCATATACCAAATTGAATGGGGTGATTTTTTTTAGGTGCTTATAAGTTGTTCAGTAAGCCCACATGACCGTAGATACCCTATCATCGTAGTCAGTTAGACTAATGTTATACATATTTGTCAAGGTGGTGCCTAGGATCTTATTGATGGCCTCAACAGTGCCATTGGCTTGAGGGTGGTATGGCATCATTTTGTGATGTGAAATCATGAACTCATTCAATATGACACAAATTATTTCATTTAGGAAATGAGTACCGTGATGACTAGTGAAACCTAGTGGGCATCCAAAATGAGTTATGATATGCTCCCAAATGAAGTGCATAGCAGTGGCAATAGTGCAATCCTTTATAGGCACAACTTTACCCCAGTGCATGAGATAGTCAATTACTGTGATGATATATCGAGAACCCATTCTTCGTCTAACTGGAGTGATCGAGCCGATAAAATCAATGGTCCATTTCTTAAATGGTTCTTAAGAAGGAATTGGTTTTAGAGGCATGGCATCTTGTCGGTCTATTTTTCTTATGCAGTGACATGTCATTATCAAATATATGCCTTAGCATCTCAAAAAAGGGTAGGCCACCATAATCTAGTTAGTAGAATTCTATGCACAGTAGCCTCTCCAGCATAGTGTCCTCTAGCAATACGTTCATAAATTTTTTGAAGGACCTGGTAAATCTCATGTTGCATGACATAGTAACAAATAACCTAATCATAATTGAGATTATAAATATCTCCTCTTGTGAGTTGAAAAGGTATGGTGTGGATGACAAGTTATTTCTTGGCCTAGGGATGAGAGAGTTGGCACTGAGCTAGTGGTTAAAAAGGTGGAAATATATTCGATTTCCTCATGTACATGAGTAACATAGAAAATTCAAACATTGGGTAAGTCATCTTTGATAGCGCACAGTGGTTCTTCAAACTTAATTTGAGACAGATGGTCAAGTCCATAATTAACTCATCCAGGTTTGACCATGATGGAAAATAAGAATTCTTGGAACAAGATTATCTAATGGTAGATTCTTCCATGTAGGATAGGTTTGTTTACTAATTAATTCAAGGCCTCATGATCTATATAAAATACAAAGGGTGTTTCCAACAAATATTGTTGGAAATTTTGTAGAGCATAAACCATGAACAATTCTTCGCACTCTATGGTGGTATAATTCCTCTCAGCTGGAGTGATTTTCCTACTAGCAAAATAGATTGTATGATCAAGGTGACCTTCCCTTGGCTATGTAAGGATTGCACCAACTACCATTTCAAATGCATCAACATGGACATGAAATGGTTTTGTCTAATCTAGAAACTAGAGAATTGGAGTAGTCACCAACTTATCCTTTAAATTTTCAAAGGATTCTTAACATGAGTAAGTCCATATAAAATGTTTGTTATGCTTTAGAAGTTCCTTCAAGGGCACGTCAATCTTTCCATATCCACAGATGAATTTTCTATAATAACCAATATGTCTAAGGAAAGTATGGACCTCACGTTGAGACTTGGGTGTTGGGAGTCAAAGAATAATTAATACCTTTGTTGGGTCTACCAAAAGTCAATCTTTACATATAATGTGTCCTAGTAGGACACTGAAAGGTGTAGTAAATAGGCACTTATTTAAGTTAAGTGATATTTTTAATACCCAGTAGTACTCAAGCATGATCCTTAGGTTAGAACAATGGTCCTTGAACAAGCCATAGACTGTCTAATCATCCAAATAAACTTGAAGAAACTTACGGATGAAATCTTTAAAAGCTTCAATAGATATCCGTGAGACCATAGCTGGTGTGTTCTTTAACCCAAAGGGCATGATAGTATACGTGAAAGATCCCCATTCAGTGGCAAATGTAGTCTTCGACTGGTATTCTTCAACTATCTAGACCTAATGGTATCCCAAGAAGCCATGTATGAAGGTATATATCTCACAACCAACAACACCTTCAAGGATTTCCTCTGTGAAAGGCGTTGGGAAGGGATCAATGACACAAGATGCATTAAATACCTAATAATCCATGTAAATACAGATGCGTCCATCTTTCTTAATACTAATCACCATGAGGCTGACCCATTCAGATTTATTAATGGGGTGATTACTTCATCACATAGCATACTATCAATTTCCTCTTTGACACATGCTCATAGATTGGGATTCATTTTATATGGCTTTTTTTTTACTAGTCAAGTACCCTCAACCAACTTGATATGCATTTTTCCTAAGGATGGATGAACTCCTTTCATCTCGTTGTAGCTTCTCAAAAAGACATATTGATATTATTTTAATAGCTTGCATATTTTTGAAATTTTAGTGTCAATCCAGTAATTACCCACAGTAGCCATCTTTGGTTCTTACTCCATGCCGATGTTGCACTAGATGGTCTGAATTGGCCTAAAGTAAGGGTTGTCTATATTAGTGCTAGTATCACAAACAACTCATGTGCCATAGTCTGTAAGGACATCCAAATGGTTTATCAAAGGGTCAAGTGGATTGGATCATTCCCTTCTTCCATATGAAACACTAGCTTTTGTTTCTTGGATGTATTTCTTCACACCAATCGTGATCAAGGACTAGTTCTGGTATGGAAACAACTTGTGCTAATGGCTCATTAAATAGATGTGCAGGTTATTTAGGAACATAATGGATATTTCTTAGATGACCTTCAATGGGACTCAGGTCACCAATAATTGCTTCACATATGGCTTGGAGGGTGAGGCATAAATCCATCCTTGGAGAAGAATAAGATAGGGGTAATTTCATGTTCTCTTTCAAGAGATGCTAAAATCAAGTTCCCATGTGTCATTCTTCATGAGCATACCATGCTCATGCCAAGGTGTATAAAGTTCCATAGAATGCATGCACCCACAAGTACTTTAGTAAGTATGACTCTTCATTTCTCCACATTTTCCCACAAGATTTTATATGGAGTTCATTTGCTAGTACTCTGCTATAGTCGATTACTCCCCTGACTTTGTTGTCATGATAGAACCAATGATGCAAGGCAAAGTGTACTTAGTCCCACTGAAGGAGTCACTCATGATGGGTTCACCACCATCTTATAGATGTACCATATAAAATATGAACCAAAGATCAAATACGATCAATGTTAGTGTGATAAAATCCTTCAAGGCATTAGACAAAGTCACTAACTTCTATTTGTCTATGAAAGCGTGGAGCCTCATAGAGTCTTTCTAAAGGTGCATCTAGTATTGGTCCCCTCATGACTTGTCTAGTAATAAGGTGAACAAGCTTGTGAGATTTATGAAACTAGCATGGAATGGTCTCCCAACTTCCAATGACACTATACACTCTTCCAATGACGTCGTAGTTGCTATGTGCCAATGGCACTACACACAATTACAAGCATTACTTGTAGTGTCAGAGAGGGACTGAGTGTCCATCCATTAGAGGATACCATTAGATGTAGGATCATGTTACTCATCATCTTTAGTAGTGAAATTATAGATGTGGTTTATATCTTCTTCCATATTAATAGATTTGACGTATGGGGGTTCATGTGTTTGATTAAGAGGAATAACAACACATTGGTCAACATTTTCAAAACTGATGTAGTGCTTTTTGAAACTTAAATCTACATTATTTTCATAACACCAAGGTCTCCCAAATAAATCAAGGAAGTCATCGACCTCTAGTAATTCAATAACATCAAAATCAGCTTTAAAGGGTACTCCGAGTATTTAAACCATTACATTCTTGAGAACTCCAATTAGTAGAGCAAGAGTTTTATTGGCCATAAATAGTATGTGCGATGAAGGTTGTAGTACTAAACTACCCATTTTTCACCATGATTCCTTCATGAGAATGTTGACTTTAGCACCAATGTCAACTGGGATGTCCCGAATTACACAACCATCAATGGTAGAATTTATTAGTATCTCCTTATCTTCTAGTGGTATAGAAGGAATAGGGGTATCTTGTCACCGAGCATGATTCAATGGATGATCCTTGATCTACCAAGTCACTAGATATTGAGCATCAATTAGTGTTTATATCTCATTCTCAAGTCAAATTCCTAGTTGTGAAATGATATCTTCATCTCACATACACTTACAAAGTTTTTGGAAGTCATCATGCCCCAGTTTGTGGCTCTAGTACCTTTTGTAGATTAGCATGCTACATTACTTATTTATCTTTGAGTAATTAGATTTATCCTTGGAGTTATCGCACCAACATCATAATGTCTTGGAGTACATTCTTCTATTGTTGGGCATCAGGATACTTCCTCATTCATGGTTCTTCATGTTGTACCTTCTCAATAGGAGTAGATGTAGATTGTGATTGTCCTCCACTATGCATAGTGATATTCACTTATTATGTTGTTGGGGTAGTTGAACGTGTGTGTTAATGTGATTTATCTATATTAATCATACCTACAGCCTTTTCATTTCTCTCTTTAGTGATGGCTATCTATAGGTCAGGACACTCCTCCAGCAGATGGTCCTTTTTATAAAAAGCACATGTAGGGTAACTGGACAATCTCTTTGATAGTGGTCCAAGGACCCGCACTTGTAACATGTTATTGGTGGGAAATGACCAACTCCTCATCCTCATCCTCTAACTTGACCACAATAGCCACCATTATCCTAATTATTCGTTACAAAGGTTTGGTATATACTACATACATGTGTTTCATGAATGTCACTAATTAGTTGGCAATCGTTAGTGTCATGAGTGTAGGCATCACATATTTTATAACAGTAAGACACCTTTGAGTGTGTTACTTATTGAAAAAGTGGACAAGAGCATACATCATGATCTTCATGATAGATTTCTCATAACTACTTTAGTACGATGTGAATATTCTTGTGCAGGCAGTTACTTCAAGTATGTCTTTTAGATTTATAACCAGTATACCAAATACCACTACAAGTTTCATGTGCTTTATTTGCAGTTAATTTCTCAAGCTATGATGCCATTGAAGTTATTTGGGCTTCCATGAAAGGACTAATCCTAGTTTCAATACTACCAACTACTTTAGCATGGAAGGTGGCTTCCAAAGCCTCACACGAGCCAATGAAGGTTTTCTGGGATATTGTTCATCAAACAGGTAGTAACAAACCTCACATAAACCATTGTGCATGTTGAGTAGCATTGATTTCAAATGATAACTTTGATAATAGCATTTAAAACCTAACGTCATACTCTCATACACTTTTAGTAAGTTCCTTCTTTATGTCCTTCAGCATGGCTATACTTTGTTCAAATTCAAGAATATCAAATTCATGAAGGAATGTTGTTTTAAGTTGATCATAATCCACCACCGCTTGTTAAGGGTTAAATTGTATATACCATCTTTGTGCTCACTCCAACAATATAGTTGTGAATTAGGTGGCTTTTCTCTTAGAAGAAGTGATACCTCATGTCAACCAGATGAATTCACATTTATATAAAACATATTTTTTGTCTTGATATTCTGGTAGGTGAAGTGTCATTTCATATTATACTATGGACAACTAAGGTGCTTGAATTGGTGGTTGTTGAGGACCTCCAGATCCTATTTTGTGAAGAGTAAGTCTGCTACTTCCTCCCATGCCACCTCCCAGTCCACCTCCAACACCTCTAGAGCCTTCAACACCTCTAGAAATAATGCTCATACCATGGGGCATGTGACTGGTTGATTAATTACACTTGGACCCATATTTTATCCACCCTAAATACTAAGTCCACTAGGCATTCCAATTTGCACCATGAAATTTTATTGAAGAGGGAAAGAAAGTCCTAGGTCTGTATAAGTGTCAAATGGCTCAGGTTAAATACCCCTTATAGGTTTAGTCTCTGATTCTACACTATATGTATCCCAATTATGTATACGTATGTCATCTAAGTTAAAAGCATTAGCACGCACTATGGTTGGGGAGTTTAGTTGGTTCAGGCTTGGTTCTATAATTTTTGTCATCTGGTTGGGTTCTCCTTCGAATGATAAAAGTGACATGAGGTGCAGTTTGAAAGTGATGGGGTCTTTTTTGTGTGTTTTCACTTCCCTATGGATCCTAATAGCACTTCCTAAGTTCTCTTGGTCTCTTCCCATGTTGCTTACTCCTATTATCCTCTATCAAGCTTCATCATACTTTTGCTTCCATAATGCCCGCTGACTAGCTTCCATTATGAACCTATAATATTTTACCAACTCTTATTCACTCCCCATCCAAATGTGCAGCTCATGCAAAAAGGGATTTAGCTTTCCATTAGCATAGTTTCAAGTCCACAGTTAACTTCTTTATTTCTAATGGAAAATGTCAAATTTAGCAACCACACAGTTCTATAAGGAATTGAAACTTGGCTTCTTTAGGACATGAATAAGTAGTTACAACATACTTCAAAATTTAGTTGTTCAAAATTCCTCTCCACCAAATGTTGACATCTTGTGTCCATAAAGCTCCAAGTCATGTTAAAGCTCTCTGTCATTCTAATGTCCAAGACAATCTTCTCCCAAGGTTTTATGATCATTCTTGAGCATATGCAGATACTCAAGTGCGAAAATGAATTGAGATATCATCAAAGAAATTTTCATATGATACACTATAGATATATGCTCTACCCATTATCATGCAAAAACTCCTAATTCAAGGTAAGGAAGTGCAAAATTATCTTCAACTCTAGTAATTCACTATTTTATATTCTCAAGAGTGATATGCCCAAACATATTCCATGACTATGCAATAAATGCTACGGGTCTCGACAACAAAACCAAAATGTTGGTTTTCTAATTGTTAATATAGCCTCGATGCTGAAGTCTAGCCCAATGAGCTAGTGCACTAGGCCTTTCACGCAAGACTGTGGTCTTGTACGCTCACCCAAAGTGTGAAACTAAAGATTGATTCCCATAGACTATGTTGCAAAATAATATATACTTAGTCATATCCTTCCTTTGATTATGTAATTAAATGGATACTACATGAAAGCATAGATAAACTACTTTGATTCTAGGATTACTAAGTTTGGCTACCATAACTATGCAGACTAATGCCATTTCATTGTAGAGTTAGTTATTTATAAAGAAGACAAGAATTGGGAAGATTTCATATTCTCAACCAAAAAATTACTCAACTCAACCTAACACAGATACATAACTCATCCATTCAAATGAACATGAATACAAAATAATTACAAATCCATAACTCATATATAAAGCGTAAGCATTATTAAGCCAAAATTCCATCATTGTAGTGATTTACAATAGGGTATTTATACTTATTTATCCCTGACCAAGTATTTATAATATTAATAATCAAAGTAATTGTCTAGTGAACTCTCAGGCTGAGAGTTATGGTGCTTTGTCAACTAACTTCTCTTAAGGACCCAGGCCTTTGTGTCCCCTATATACTCGCTCTATATTAGATCCTTATTTCCCTATGTTCATTTTCTTATGGGCCTATGTATAACTTTCAATGGATAAGGTCTAGGTGACCCATATAAATCACTCCTTAACCATTCTCACTTCTCATGCACTTCCCATGTCTTTCACTATTACTCTGAGTCTTATGCTATCAAGTTCCTCATGATTAATTCTCCTTTGACTGGGTCCTCATGTGCTAGTGATTATGTGCCCTTGTCCTCTGGTGCCCTATAGGTTATGTGCCACGATGCTTCTGCAACCATTAAGTTTTAGACCATAGAATTTTTGTGCTATGATCCTTCTGTGCCATGTCGATTTCATGCAAAAATGGACAAACAATTAGCTAAAATTTAGGGCCAATAGTGACGAACACCATCTCACTAGTGGGAAATCCACAAAATGCTAGTGTGAACCTAGAAGTAGCAAATTTGTAATAAATGTCCAGAGGTTGACAAGTGACAAGGTCAATTTGCTTAGACAAATGCCTCAAAACACCAACCAAAGTGAAAAAAATCCACCACCCAACAAAAATTTCAACTTCCAAAGAACCAATAGACAATGAAACATGAGACCAAATAACATAGGTGTACCTAACCCACTAGACAATAACAACCATAACAAAAATAATAGTGCTTCCAATGTAGTGAACATATTTGATTTGGCACTGCCCACCTGGTGTAGGATGCACAATATGGATGACCACGTTGAGATTGACTATGTTGATTTCATTTTTGCCTCCAATATCTTTTAGAAAGAGATGGACAACCTTGAACTAGTCCTTTCACCTGACAATAACTCTAACCAAGTTAAAGGAAACCTTGGTACAAATCTAGTATTGGATACTTAAGAGTTTTCATTCTAGATTGAAAATGAGCCTAATATCAAATTAGACTAGATCTACACATTCAATAAATTCTAAAGTGGTAAAAACTACTAGTTGAGGAGCAAATTTCAAACTTTGTTAATAACATTTACTCCCCCTAAACAACCCTTAGGTTTCGCCTGATGAGAACTCGAGCAACAACCCATTTCCACCTAAAAGACCCCCAATGTCTAATCAAACTAAGAATAGTAATACTTTCCCATCAATGGAAAAACTAGTAGAACCAAACAAACATGGGTATAATATTGTAGATGACCTAAAAAACTAAGGCCAACATCATGATGTTTGACTTGCTTCAGATTTTTAAACAAAAGGACATGTTGCTAAAAGAATTATCTGCCCAAAATGGGAAAGAAACTAATAAAATGATTGATACCCATGTGAAAATATACAAAGAGAAAATAGAAACACCTGATCCATACATCCCTTCTCAGGGATAGCAATACACTGCTACCACGTGTCTGACCGAGATCACCTCAGGTGCTTCAGTTGCTGGGCCATATAGTGGTCTAGAAGAGGACCCATATCACTCTGGAGCTTTTGGTGTGACGGCCAGTCCTTATATTGGTATCAGAGCTAGGTCTTGAGGTCAAGACCCATGGAAACTAGTGGGCATGATCCACATCCCTTCTCAGGGATATGTCTCCCCGCTGAGGTGATCATCGCATGCCACATGTTTGACCAAGAATCACCTCAAGGGCTTCAATGGCTAGCCATAAAGGGGTCTGGAAGAGGACCCAGATCACTCTGGAGCTTTTGGCATGATGGCCAGTCCTTCTATTAGCTCTGATACCAATAGAAGGACTGGCCTTCACGCTAAAAGCTTCAGAGTGATCTGGGTCCTCTACTAGACCACTATATGGCCCAGGGACTGAAGCACCTGAGGTGATCCTAGTTGGACATGTGGAAGCAGTGTATCGCTATCCCTGAGAAGGGATGTATGGATCATGCCCACTATCCTCTGCAAAACTCGACCTCGAGACCTAGCTCTAATACCAAGTAAAGGACTGACTGTCAAGCCAAAAGCTCTGGAGTGATTTGGATCCTCTTCCAGACCCTTATATGGCTAGGCACCAAAGCACCTGAGGTGATTCCCAGTTGGGCACGTGGCGTGCAATGATCGCCTCAGCGGGGAGACGTATCCCTGAGAAGGGATGTGGATCAACTCCTCATTTCTTCCTAAAATTCTATATTTTTGGTAAAATATTGCATAATTATTTTGAGGATTCAGGTGCTTCTGACAACATGATGCCTTATGTGATTTATTAGTAGTTGGGTTTAACACCTGTAAATTTCTGTAGAAAAGTTATCTAATTGGACAAGTCAGAGGTTAAGGTCATTCTCAAGTTGAACCGCATCCATATGCAATTGGACTTCAATCCTAGGGTGAAGTAATTTATTGACATTCAAGTAGTAATGCTTATGGTATGTTTTTTAGCAGAGATTGTGTTAAAATACTAAATGGGTATATGGAAACTGCTTTCTCTCATATGTGACTCCCATGGCGAGGCATACCTAATCAAATCAAAATTCAGTGTGAGCCCAAAATTACTCACATGATCACGAAGTACAACAAAACCAATGAGAACTTATATGAAGAGTTAGAGCTTGGGATCTATGCACTTGAGAAGGAAGCAAAAGATTATAATAAGTTACCTATCAACATGTTATTTGTATAAGAAACTTCAGAATTTGAGGAGCTAGATTATCTAGATGAGGATGATTTCCTATGTGCCCCTAAGATAAATTCATTCCATATTACTAACACAATATTTAAGGAGGTGGAATTAAATAATCTAAGAGTAAACAAAGGTTGCCAACAATTCTTTTCAATAAGGAGAATGGTTGAGTTGAAAATTAGCAAGCTTAATGAGAGTTGTCCAAGTGAAGATAAGGAGTTTGCGAGCTTTTGTGATGAGAAAATAACTATTTTGGGTAGTCTTGTACTGACTTATGCCATTGATGTCTTAGTCAAAAGGTCCTTGTCAAATGATAAATAAGAGATATGCCCACTTGGCATTGAAAAAATCAATGAAGAGATCGACGTTGCAATAACACCCACTCATCAAAATCCAACACATGCACTTGAAAATAATTTGTGGATACTAAAATTTTATAATTCTAAATCTAAGAGAAAGAGGGTGCCAATATAAAACTCATCAATCCAAGAGGAAAGTCATATTTAGCTACATTTCACTTATAATTTACTTGCATGAACATCATAGCTGAGTATAAGGCACTAGTTCACAGCCTCTTGTTCACATTCAAGAAGAAAGTCAAGAAACTTAAGGTATTGGGTGACTCTAAATTATTGGTTAAATAGATAAGAATCTAGTATGCTTGTCATGGAAAGTGTTTATATAGATACCACAACTGAGTGTGGAACTTAATAGATGATTTTTATATATTCAATCTTCAAACATTGCCTTGTAGAATAAATTACATGACAAATACATTGGCAATAGCTGTGAGTACTTTGAAACCTATAGTTGACTCCAAGTTGAGAAGGTTCTCTATGGAGTTAGTTTCTACTCCTTCCATTCCCAATAATATAAATAACTACTAGATATTCAATGATGATCAACATATTATCGACTTCTTCACAAACATGGATGTGTTTGAGACTCAAATTATAAATGAAGGTGATAGAGGAGAGTTTGAATTGGATGAGGAAGGGGTGATAAATTTGAAAACCAATAATATACCTAAGGGAATGGTCTCTTTATAATGTTTTTTCAACATGGATCACCAAGTTGAGAAATAAAAATCAGCCCCCGCCAAAAGTATGTCACACTAGCATTGTAATTTAAGCAATACTAATGAATAAAAAAATGTGTTTCTAGGCATGATGTACACTAAAAAGGAAAAATAAAACTTTATTCAAGCCTTCAATAAATTTAAATATGTTATAGCATGGAGATACGAGGACTTAAAAGTGTTCAACACTTATATTCTCATGCATACCATCCCTCTTAGGCGAAGAATCAGACTATTCCGTCAAAGACAAAGGCCAACGAATCTTCTACTAGAACCACTGATATTCAAAGAAGTAAGAAGTTACTCTAATCAAGGATAATATTCCTTGTTAGGTACTCCACATGGATGTCTAATTTGGTTATAGTTATAAATAAAATTGGAGAGATAATGCTATGTGTCAACTTTTGTAACTTAAACAAAGCCTCAGAGAAAGATAATTACCCATTGCCTTCACTAGATGAAGTCTTACAAACAATGAATGAATCTCAAATGATGTCATTCCTAGATGAGTACTCAGGGTATGATTAGGTATTTATCAACTATGAATATCATATCAAGACAAAATTACAATAAATTTGGGTACATTCGTATACAAAAGGATGCCATTTGGCTTAATCAATGTAGGTTCCACCTTTCAACGTGCCATGGATATCACATTTAAGGATTTCATTGGAAAATGCATAGTCATATACATGGATGACTTAACTATCTTTTCTAAAAATAGAGAAGACCACATGAAGGTCTTAAGATTAGTTTTACAAAGGTGCAAATATCATAAAATCTCCCTGAACTCAATGAAGTGCATTTTTTGGGTCACAAAGGTAAGTTGCTTTGTCACATCATCTCAAAATGAGTCATATCTATAGACCTTAAAAGAGTAGAGGAAATTATAAAAAAATTGTTGCTTGGTAGTAGAAAATAGCTCAAGTCATTCCTTATCAAGATCAACTTCATCAGGTAGTTCATTTCGTGCTTTGTAGAGATAGTCTAACCACTAAATAATATGCTAAAGAAGGATGCTAAAATTGAATGGACAACTAAATCACAAGAATTTTTTTCTCAGATCAAGAAACCAATTATAAATACACTGGTGCTAATCATCTTTAACTATACACAATCCTTCTACATATATTCATTCACCTCAGGACACTCAAGTGATGTTGTTTTAATGTAGAAGAAAGAGGTTAGAGATGGCAGGCATGTCTCATTCATGAGATCTCCACTCTAAAATGTTAAATTGAGTTATTCAACTATAAACAAACAAGTTTTTTCCTTGGTCAAAGTTGTCAAAAAGTTTAGACACTAAATTATTCATACAAAGGTATTCATAGTAGTACCTAAACTAGCAATCAAGGCTATATCGATGCAAAATAAATTAGGTGAGAGACACAGTAAATGGATGACAATACTCCAAGATTTTGACCTACAGCCAAAATCGATGAAAATGGTTCGAGGTCAAGGGCTCTGCTAATCCATGGCTAAAGTGGATCCCTAAATCATCTCCCAATATTATTTAGTATAGGACATCATAAATGATGATAGGTACACAGATATAGTTGGCTATCTACTAAATAATGAGTGTCTTAGACACCTGAATTCCACACAATAAAGACCATTGCACCTAAAAATAAGCTATTTTATGATCAAAGTTGGCACTCTCTAAAGAAGAAACCATGAAGGCATATATTTTAGATTCTTGAATAAAGAAGCAATAAAAGTACTTAGATATTTCCATGGAAAATATGGCACTAGACATGGTTTAGGGAGTACTACAAATCATCAAGTACTATGAGAAGTTTACTATTGGCCACATGTTTTAAAGTATGCACATCTATATGCCCAAAAATTTCACACCTACCAAGTTGTTACACACCATGAATGCAACCCAACTAGCTACTGTAATCGGTCATGGAAGCTTGGCCATTTGCTAAATAAGAGTTGGACTTCCTGGGAGCCATTAACACCAATTCTTCCTTAGGCCATAATTTCATCCTTATAGTGACATATTATTGTACTCGTTGGGTTGAAGCTCAACCATTTAAGAATTTCATCACTAATGTAGTGATCAACTTCCTAAATAAGTGCATTATTACCAAGTTTTAGATGCCTCCCACATTAGTATGTGATAATGGCCCTGCTTTTTCCTCCCTACAATTCTTTGAATGGGTTTATGATCATCAGATAACCCTTAAATTTTATTCAAATTATTATCCACAAGGTAATGGGTTAGTTGAGTTAATAAACAAGAATTGGTTGAATATAATTAATAAAATCTTAGAAATAAACCCAAGGGATTGGCATATTGTATTGAAACTTGCTTTATGGTTTGATAGAACTAGGATCAAATATTCTTTAGGGACATCTCCTTATCATCTAGTATATGGCCAAGATCTTATCTTCCCAACCAATCTGAGAATCCCCACCTTGTTGTTTACAAGAAATTACCTAGAAACAGATGATCAAATAGAAGCCAATATCTTGAACCTCATGAAATTAGAAGAAAAATGGACTACAACTTTGCTACATTTTAGTAAACATCAAGAGGTTTTGAAATGCTAGTTTGACAAGTGAACCAAAGAGAAGGCCTTCTCGATCTCTGATTTAGTCCTCTTATGGGACAAGGCTCATGAAAAGAAGAGATTATATGGAAAATTTGATGCTTTATGGCTCATTCCCTACCAAATCTCTAAAATCCTAGTGGAGAATGCTTTCTACCTAAGGTGTCTTATTGATGAGTATGTTCCATTGCCTATCAATAGACATTTCCTCGAGCACTATTTCCATGGTTGATGGGCTTGGAAGACCTCTATATTTTTCTTTTCTTTTATTTGATTTAATGTTTTGTTTTGGTGTGGGTTTGTTGCACATGTTTTTTATTTATTTTGTCATTTTTCCTCACTTGGTTTAGCCTCATTGCATCTCTTTTTGAGTTAAACTTATTGTTTTGGCCTGAGGGTTCCCTTAATTAAGGAAGGTGAAAGGGTTGGCTTATTTGTGAGTAACATAAATGGCATTTATATTCATAAAAAGTTTTAAAATAGTGTTTAATTGCTTGCATAAACTATTATATTTTCCTTGTATGGTTGAAATGGTGAGGGCCTATGATTTATAACAAAACATATGGATTTAGAAAGGCTTTATTTCTTATTCCTAAGATCATCAAATGCACATAATAAAAAATATGAAGTGAGATGCAACTATATTTTTTTAATTTTATTCTAATTGACTGTGCACTTCCTAACTATCACTTGACCCATGGTTTGGTCCCCAACCCTCAATGTATAAAATAAAGCAAAATCTTCTTTCAAAATAAATTGAGTTAAAATATAAAATCTGCACTTTCTCTTCGAAAGGATGATCTTGGAAGCTTCTACAATAGAATTTTTAGCCCAGTTGGCAATGGAGTAAAGCCTTAGGAAGGGACTAGAGGTATCTCTATCGAGTATATAAATGCCCAGTTAACAACAAATCAATGTCTATGCCATTCCCCCAACCAATTTACAAAATTATCTCTCCTTTTTGTAGTGCCCATCAGTTATACAAGTTTGATTTATTTATGTGTGCTTGTTAAGTAAATGAAAAAATCACATAAACTCACATAACAATGGTATTAAGGCAGATTAAATTTTAGTATGCCATAGGTTGGATCATAATTTTGTGTCTTTTATGTTTTGGCTTTATTTTGGAAGGTTGCATGCAACTATTGTTTGTATTAGAATAAGAGCTTAAGATTTGTTAATTTCGAAATACTCATGAGTATCTCCCAGTAGGAGTTTCCACTTGTTGTTGCTCACACCTCATGCCCCATTATCAACTAAAATGTGGACACTCTTTTCTTGCCTGATCTTTATCCCTTGAGAGTTTAAGGGTTGGCCTATTTGAGCCCTTCTCTAAGTAGTCATATGCTAGATGATAAGTTTCAAGTGACTATATATATTTTCAATACTTTTTCATGTTAAATTGTTCAGTCCAAACTTTACATTTAGAGTTGTTAAATTAAGTTTCTTGAATATGTCTCAAACTAAAAATGGGTGCAATCATATGAAGGTGGAATTGTGAGTTGAACACCACTTGCCAGTTTAGACTGCTTGTTTTCATTATTTGATAGTTATTTCTTCTTCTATGGCGGATGTTTAGAGTATTTAATGGTTTGGAGCTATGTTTGGAAGGTTTAGATTGTTGTTTGGTCTCAGACTTAGAATATTGTGTCTTAGTCTTGGCCTTGGCATTTGCTTCAAATTTGCAAATAAATCTGTATAATTATCTAATTGAAGAGATTTGTAGGAAACCCATGTCTGAATGGATATGAGGTCTCAAGCCTGAACTATAATTGAAAATATTTTATGAATCGTGAATCCTAAGTTTAGACATCAAAGTATGAAAAATACGTGTATTATTACATAAATTATTCTTTACATTGGGGCAATTGAGATATCTTGATGTATTAGTCATCATAGTTGCCAATGGTGTAATAAGTTTATTTGAGTCCTTCTATGAAATCATTTCATGTGTTTATAAATTGTCTAAATTAACTTCATCTTCATGATTATCATGTGAAGTACAATAATTTTCCCACCATTTTTACAAATAAATAAATTTTTAGAAGATTAAATGTAATATTTTATCGATCAGAGAATTGGTTAACCACGTAATATGAATAAATTAGGTTAAATTAGTTAGCTAATGCATTTGCATCTATTTGCCTTCAAACATAGGTATGTTTGGATTGACTTGTATCTTGTATGGTGTGTGACCAACAAATGGTCAATGCAAATGAGAGGTGTTGGAAGGATTTTGTAGCTTAAGAAGTAGTGAGAAGTGATCAACTATACTTGTTTATAGGGTTCACTTTAAGAGGCCTTGACGAAAACCCCCCTAGGTTTGTTTAGGTGAATTAGATTTGCTCCTTTGATAAATCAAAGCATATAGAGTAGGTTGAAAATCACTATATATTTCCATGATAACATCATTTCACATGACAACACGATGTTGCATGATGACATGATGTTGCACGACCCCATGCTATCTTGTAACAGTGTGCTATCATGCAACACTATGCTGTTATGTAACATTATGTTGTCACATGACATTACACTGTTGTATGATACCATGATGTCACATGACATTATGATGTTTCCTGATATCATGGTGTTACATGATAATGTAATGTTGCATGACATCATGCTATCATGAGAAACATGTTGTCACATGACACCATGCTATCATGTGATAACATGTAGTCGTATGACACTCTATTATCATGAGCCAACATGATACCATGCGATAGCATGGTGCTACATGACAGTATGGTAACATGTGGCAAGATGGTGTCATGTGACAGCATGGTGTTGCATGATAGGATGTTATTTCCACCCAATGCCTGCTTGTTGCTGATCACCAATCATGGGAACCATTTACCTCAGTTACCCTTCTTGCCTCTAAATAACTCTATAGTGACCTATTTTCACACTTTGATTGCAACTTTTTCTCATACCTACCTACTTTCAAAGCAACCTACCAACTATTTCTCATCCCTATGATCTACCTACTTCTAAATTGACCTATAGATACCTACTTCTAGGCTCTAGCTCAAAAAAATTAGGCTTTCATGGCTTTTCCATCTGCAAAAACTCAAAATCCATCAAAGGGGATGCTCAATTGTGTTTTCAAAAATCTATTATGTTTGGATTTCCTAAAGATTTTGGAACAGCTAAAATTGTATGTTAGATGGGTTGATCAATGCTAGCTCAGAGGCCTGGCAAAGATGTCGTAATATGATTTGTCTATCAACAACAATCTATTGCGTCTCTGATTGATAGTTATAACCATAGTGAAAACTGATTCTATGTCTAGTTTAACCATAAAACAATATCTTTTGGTACCTCTCCATTAAACATCCAAAATTTAACAAGTCTTCTACATTGCAATGCAAGTCCTATTATCACTAAGGTCGTCTTATCTAATGATGATAAAAATTACTTGGAGTCGATTTATAAAGTGTCCATTAACCCATCTGGTAAGTGTTATAATTCCATTGCATGTTTTACTTTTCTATAATTGAATCATTTATTATAAATAGTTTGGTATCCTAGTTCCATTGCATGTTTTACTTTTTTATTTTCATTACAGATAATTAAAATCGAAGGGGGATCCCTGTTGAGAAAATAAATAATACATTTCTCAAATCTATTGTCCATTTATTTCAAGTGAGAACTATTTTATTGGGAATACTATTAGAGATTCCCTTGTGGGATATTTACTATATTATTCATTCTCTCTCGGGTGTTATATGTGATTGGTGCATAGTTATTTCAAGCAGGATTAGGCAAGAGTTAAATTTTACATTCTCGAAGGATAGTTGCATGATTTCTTCTTCTAACTACATTCTGGCCTTATACTTTGAGGCCTTATATGAAATCCAAAAAATTGCAATTTCCACTGCCCTTCATCAAAAAATGAAGGCCAATGCTTTGTCTATCGAGGAACAGGAGGTAATTTAGTTTTCCCAAGTCTCATTTTTTATATATATATTTTAAATTTCAACATTTTTTAGCCTATTATTTATTACAGGAAAGAGTGCATGTTTATGACACAATAAAATAGGCAGCAAGTAAAGGTTGGTGTGCTCTAGAGGGCTCTAGTGATACCCAGTCGATAGAGTCTTCATTCAATTCATTTAGAATTATAAAACACTCAAAAATTGTTTCTATTTTGTCTCCACTTCCAGGTTTCCCCAAATTTCCTTTAATGTCTTTTTTTTATATTATTCAATGAAAAAAACAATATTCGTATTATTTTTTATTTTATTTTTTGCAGTTGACTCTCGAATTGTTGCCATTGAGGAATCTCCCATACAACACAATCAATGTTTGTCATTACAACTTTCTTTTTGATTTGAAGTTTTTTAGAATTTACTAGTTAAATAAGTGGACAATTTACTCATTTTGCAGGTCAAACCACCAATGTCTCTCTGACAAACACAATAAATCAATAAGAGCCAACTCCCTCAACCACAATATGAATTGAAGAGATAACTCTAGCAAGGACACTCAAAATGGGTGAGGCAATCACCCTAACATGGACAGGTAATAATATTAATAGATTCAATTTGAATTTGCATCTATTTTATGTTTTTAGATTTATTGTTTTTGAATGAATAATTTTTTGTAGTCCACCCAACCTCTGTTAGTAGATTGAGAAGTATGCCACCACCCCCACCACTAGCCTAGATTCATAGAAGAGGAAAGAACATATCCCTCCCTACACAAAGTAGAGGAATGCAACAAATTTTAAATTTCCCAACTTTCTCGATTGGTGGTCTTTCGAGTGCACAAGGACTGACATGTTTGCAACAAATTGATCTGAATGAAGAATATCTTAGCATTGAAAGTAGGTCCTTGGCTGTTGATGGATTCAATCCACATGAATTTATTCAAGTTTCTAATGTGCCTTCACAAGTACCTTGTACCTCTTCCCCAGGTCCAACTACCTCTTCCCCCCCCACCAATGATAATTTAAATGTCTCTAACGATTCCCTTAATAATTTTTCCTTGGATAATATAATTTCTAATGATCTCCTTTTTAATCTATAGGAGGGTATTATTGATGAATTTAATGAATTAAAACAATGAGAGGTAATGTCAAAATCTCTTATCAAGGAAATAAATGCATGTTACGACAACCACTCCCAAAGAATGAATTTGTTTTTTCTTATTCAAAATGAAGCTTCCAAGATGATGCTTTATTCAAATAAGCTCAATTTGGATTGATCTCTATGGACAATACTTACAATGATAAGATTTTAGACATTATGATCACCATGTTAGAAAACTTAAATGGTGAAGACCCAACATATTTCAATAAATGGGCTAAAGATATCAACTTGTTTACCATCACTCAAGCAGAAAAGGATAAATTTATGGTAAGTTTTCTTTATTTATAACGTGTATTTTGATTATTATAATACCTTCATATGTGCTTGACACATATTATTTATTGATTGCAGGAAAAATATAAAAAATTGAAGCAAGAAGCACATGTTCTTAATTTGCATTTGAAAAACACATGGAAAAGTATCTCCACGGCTATTGCATTGAAAGAAAAGTTGGTTCTATTGAATAAACATAACAACATGTTGAAGAAAATAATTAAGGAGCATGGTATGGATCCAAGCATTCTATTAAATTTAAAAATAGATGAGGATCCTGCAATTCTTTCAACAGGAGATGCATCTAAGGAGGAGAGGGTGATTCTTGCACAAATTAATTCTACTATAGATGATCTTCAGAAGGAGGGAGTGATAATCAATGATTTAGTTTGACAAGCATGTCAAGAAAGTGGGGTTTCCATGGGTGGGGATGGCAAACTGGGTGGTGGAGAGTCTCAACCAGACAAATGTTGATTTGTTTGTGTTTATATTATCTAAAATGATAATTTATATTGCTTAAAATAGTTTATACCATATTTATTTCAAAGACATTTTTTTAATTTAATGATAATTTACAGTTATTCAAAATGACAATTTTTATTGTTTAAAATAGTTTATACATTGTTTGTTTGAAAGACAAATGTTTTATGAAATGATACTATTGTCAAGTTTTATTAAATGATACAAATGTATTATTGTCAAATTTATATATTGTATGGAGAAAAAATAGAGTAAATATTCTATGGAATTATATTGCTCTAGCACAGTTCTATTATTTGAATGCATTGTTATACTCTTCTAGTAGTTATAGTATTGAATGCATTGTTATAGTGTTATATTATTATAATAGTATATTTGAATGCATTGTTAAACTATTGTACTAGTTGTAGAATTGAATGCTTTGTTTGTGATGGAATTTGGAAATATGCAAACATAACTATAGGAAAAAATATTTCTGGTAGTAGTATTTCAATATTGTAGTAGTTGTAGGAAAAATAGCCTATTGCAGAGTAAATATTCCATAGAATGATAGTGTTGTAGTAGTTGTAGTCTTGAATGCATTATCAATGTTATATTGTTCTAGTAGTTGTAAATTTGAATGCATTGTTACACTATTCTAGTAGTTGTTGCATTGAATGCATTGATTGTGGTGGAATTTGGAAATATTTCTTATATATTTGTGTAATGGTACTAATGTAAACGTGCAATAGAATAATTATTGTTACACTGTTATGTATGTATTATATCTGTGTATCTAATCTCTAAATTACTATTATAGACAATCAAGATATGAAAAACAATAAATCTTAATAGTGGGAGTTTTAATGACAATAGAATTGGCGTCCTATGATGCATCATGCATATACGTATAGACATAAGACTTGTATGCTTCAATGAATGCTATAACGAAATGCTTTGTACAATGTTAATGACAATTATTATTGCTACTTAATGAATGACATGCATTGCAAAGATAAATGTACTATTTAAAATACATAATTTTAATAGGACAAAAAAATATCAATTCAAATGTATTGAATAAGATTCATGATTGTAATATATACGAAATAGATTACGAAAATTAATGTATTTATAGATTAAAGAATAAAAAAATATTTCAAAAAATATTAATTGCTATAGTTATCAAATTAAAAGTCAGGCAGCTGAAACAATCCTCGAGAAACTTGCTCGTCATAAGTGTGATTTGCATCTACCATACCAGTATCATATTCAGTCTTTGTATTCTCATCCTCTGTATTGGTAGCTATATTAGTCACACCTCTTCTTTCCACTATAGAAATCCATGTTGCCACTACTCTATCATATGGAAACTTATCCACAGAATAAAGCAAAACATATACTCTCAAGCAAGTCTGTAGATTTTTATCCAATCTATTTCTTAGTTTTGACTTCACAAAGGATAATGCACTAAACACTCGCTCATCTTCCACAAAAACCAAAATCATTGTTTGAACAAGTTTACATAATCTAAAATATTTACTAATACTTTATTATAATACGCTGATTGGATAAAGTTTTTTCCATAGACGAGTAATGGCACCATTTTTTGTTGGGTCACGTAAACACTAAAATTGATCCATCATTGTAATCCTAAACTATGTTGACTAAGACGTCATTAACTATTTATTTAAAATACCATTAATCTAAACTCCATTCACATCTACAGATTTACCTAAAATGCATTATAATTATACCCATGTATTTGTGAAATAATGTGTTGATCTATTCTTGACTGTTAACACTGTTCCAAAAACTGGGATTCACAACTCCCATGCCCTTCAACACCTCATCCCTTTGAAACCATTCTCTAATCTCATCTGCTAAACTTTGTGATATTTTACCCAATGTAACTCGTGTTTTAGAGAAAACAATATCATATAGTAAATGTGTCACAGGTACATCTTTAGGCTCAACTCCCATAACTTCAAGTCTTCTAAAGCATGTGTGCATTAGGATCTCAATGCCATTTACTATGACACAAAGATGATCAGGTATATTAAATTTCAAATAACTCTTTGGATTATGAATATTTGTCAAAATTTGCCAGGTTATAAAAATAGGACCATGAAAGCTTTCATTTGATGTGTATAATATATCTAAACATTGACATACATGTTTTCTCAAACTTATGAAGTCAACAATATAAATATATCTCTCTAGGGCATGTTTCATTAAATAGTTGATTTCCTTCAACATTGGCAAAATACCATATAATGTGAGTAATGTTTCTAAATCTATTAAATGATATAACAAATCTTTTGCTTTATTAACTTCCTTGTGATATTTATACATAAACCCTGCCAAAAATGGATATTCCTCAAAAAATTTGTAGTCAACATGGAAATCCATCTAGTTTCAACATCTTTCAATAGTTTTTTACCATCTGTCACCCCAATTGTAAATTTATAGAACTCCATAAATCTTTTTGGGCTGCTTGACATGTACGCATGCAAGCCACAAATCAACTCTTCCACTTTTATGACATTACTAAATGTGTTAACCATTTTGTAAGCAAGATTCATCCTATGTGCCATGTAATGGATTGGAATGATAAACAGAGAAATTTTTGTTTGTAGGTGAACACAAAGACCCTTTCTATGCCCCTGCATCACTGATGCTCCATTAGCACCAACACACACTAGCTACACAGCTATAGCGTAATCATCCATCCCAGCTCTCTCCCTTAAATTGGATACAACCAATTTATGGAGGTTTTTTGAATTACAATTTTTTACCATTTTATGGACAGCCAAAAGATGAGATTGCCTTGAATAGTTTTTGAAGGTGTACACATGCATGCAAACCCATGCTATGTTGTCAACTGCAGTGACCTCATCGATGGACAGAGAGATAAACTGTGATCTCTTAACACTTTCTTTCAAATCTTCCTTCTCAACAATGGCTAGACATTTTGCCATTTCCCAAGCACTATTATCTGACCAATGTGACTATGGAATATCCAGAAACCTATTATGTTGAAACAAAATTTTGTAGTCTACAAAATTCGAAATGGGTCTTCCTTTTTTTTAAACATGTAAAATTGTATAGAGATGTACATATTTTGCCTTAAGATTGGACTGCATAACTTTTCCAATTTGAGATTTGATGGTTCCCCCTTTCTCAACAAGATGTTTTTATCATTTTTTATCATTTTCATATTCCTGTGCATATCTTACATGCATGCATTCTTCTTCATTTTTCCATCTATGAGTTATTGTTATCTATCCATCTGGGTGCTTCACAGATATGTATATTTTCCCACAATGCTTCTCAATTGTGTCTAATTTAAGTTGCATTATGTGATCTTTTCCAAGTTTCCAACTGCAAATTGTACATCTGCATTTTGTTGGAGGCTCATTACCATCTTTTGGTTCTATAGGTTCTATAAATAGAAAATTTGCAACCCAATCAACTTGAAAAGACCTTAATGTCCATGTACTTCTCTTCCTCCATGAACTTTTTTGAGTGGAATTTTCAACAAAATTAGGTGTCTGAAAAGAACTGCATATTTCTTGTGAAGTGCTCAGATGAGTGTGTTCTACTGAAATACCCATAGGTGTGTGTTCTAGGGGTGGTATTTCATCAATAAAATCTTTAGGTGGTGAGATTTTATTGGGATTAATCTTTTCTAGTGAAATAGTGTCAATATTCATGTCAATTTTTGCATTAAAATGGTTTTGTAATTATTCTACAATAAAAAAAATTAAACTGATATTTTTTAAATAAGTTTCAAAATTACCTGTATTCAAAGTGTATGTTGTTTGTGCAGCCCTCTTTCTTGGATATCTAAAATAAGACATGATGTTGGATTTTTTTGGTATTTATTATGGTGATTTACCCTTTATATTACCTCCTAATGCCACAGCTTTGTTGTCAAGTAGTTTATTGTGTTTGGCTTCCCCATCACCATCAGACGTCAACCTACAACCATGTAATATAGTACTGCCAGGTGGTAAGGTACCACTATGTGGCACAATGCTTTGGGGCATTAGTTTTTTATCGCACAACACATCATCACTAAATGTTACATTACCACCATGTGGCACCTTACCATCATTGTAGTACATTTCCATTGAGTGACATGTTTTTGTCTCCTGTCACATTACTTCTCGATGACAAGTTACTATCGTGTAGTACCTTGCAACCAAGTGGTAGATTTTTATCACACATCATAGCACCACCGAGTGGTACCTTATCATCACATGATAGAGTACCACCAGGTGGCAAGATGCCTTCACATGGTACTATGCCATTGAGCATCAAATTTACTTCATGTAACATTATGCTGGTAGAGGTTGATTACTGAAAGTTTGAAAGCAGTCGAGCGACGGAGTGTGGCCTCCTCTCAAGATCTTTGCAAATCGTTAAATAAGGATACTTTGGTGTTAAGATCGTGACCTTTGGGAGTGGGAACATATGTAGTTTTAATATATATATATATATATATATATATATATATATATATATATATATATATATATATATATATATGATGAATTGTATGAATAACCAAATAAATATTGTAAATCATTGGTGAGCCAACCCCTAAAAAAATTAAAATCTTGGAATGTAAGCTGAAAGGGTCAACAATTACACCCTAAAAACTCACCAAATTTAAATTTCCCAAAACTAAATATTTGTGAATTAATGAATATTCACCACTAAAATTAACCCTGCTTGTTCATTCACATGCATGACAATCTTCCAAATCTTCTCATTGTCTTTGTAATGCATCCGTTATCATCTTCTGGAACATTTTTGAAGTTGGCATTATTGAATATTTTTCCCATCTAAGGAAATGAAATAATATATAATGAAGGATCATGAGTCTTCAGCTCTAACTTTTAGTAATCAAACCTCATATGAGGGGCCATATAAATAGATATGAAGTTTAGTTATACCATTATATCACTCATAAATGATATGAAGTGTGTAATCTCTAATACCACTGATCTAAGGCCTAGGAGGAGACTTGATGGAAAACCTACTTAAACATATTTAAGAGGGTTATGAATGGAAGTGAATTTATGAATGACAAATAATATGAAAATGAATGAGTAAATCATAGAATATGATGGAAAACTGATGTAGAATTGTAATAAAAAAGTTATATTATGTTAAGTTTTGTATAGTATTTGAGAGGTCAGATGTATGGTGCCTGTATATTCCTTAACTTTATTCTTATCTATGTACTTCACATAACTAAATAAAAATAATGGAATTGTACATTAATATGCAATGGAGAGAGATGAAACACCGATTGAACCGTTACAAGAGTTGATAGCAACCACTTCATAACTGATGAAGATTATGATGTCACTAACTATTATTATTAACGAGTTGTGGACTATAATGTTGACATTGTAAGAGTGTCGACCCTTGATTTTTACAAGCCTTGACATTTTAAGGAAGTCTATCCAAATACCAATACCTTAGTTTCTAAGAGTATGGTGCACACTAACAAGTTACCCATGTGTGTGTGCTTGACATATATATCTAGAAAACAATTTAAGTAAACACATGTCAATGTTATATTTTTCTAAGTCAGCTTATTTAGTATGAAATAAATGGCAAAAGTAATTACATGTTGATATTATGTGGTAGGGTGGTGATATATGTTGGGTGAATAAAAGAATAACAATAGACAAATTGGGTGATGTATTAGATCATTTAATGACACTAGCATTAACTTCTAAGCTAGTGGTAGTCACATTAATTAATCAATGGTAGCAGTTGAGCTATTTATTGACATGTAAAGCTCTTTGGAAGCCTATAAAAGGTGGGTAAACAACTTGTTGAAAGAGAGAGAAGAGAGTATCCATAGGGGAAATGTTATCATATTATTGACAAAGAGTTCTTAGAAGAAGGGAAATGATAGAGAATTAGAGATAAATTGTAAAAGTTAGTTTGATATACTAGTTGCATAGTGCATCTTGTAATCATAAACTAACAAGTAATTGATAATACTACAATTTTTACTCTTGTTATCTTTATCTATGGACATTAAATGTTGCTAACATGCTCCAGACTAATGTTATCATCAATTGAACCTAGTATTGTACCTAATGAAGTCTTGCTTTTGGTAGGATGAACAATTAGATAGAATATTACCTCTCTACTAATGGTTCATTGTATGTTCTTTTATTACCATGGGTTGAATATAATAGTATAGAAGATTCCAAGTACCCTTAAGCACACAAGTACATATGCAAGGTGGATGTACTATCTCACCCTTACTAACTAACCCTGATCTACCTTGGTTTATCTCTTTGCACCTCGAGTGAATATGTGAGTGGTTAGATAGTGTCAAGGAATGTGTCTATGGTGCATGACTAGTGCACATAACCTAAAATTAATCCAAAGTTTTGGATTCATTGCTAGGAATGGTTGAATTGTGTTGACATAATTATAAGCAAGGATGATGTACCATATTTCACTATAAAAGATTGAGTGTTGATTAGATCAGGTGGAGTAAAAGTTTACAACGAACCGTCCCATCCTTAGAAATCAAGAGCTAAGGTAATGGGAGGAAGACAACCTACATAATTCACTTTATGAGGTGTTTTTTACAAACTACCAATACATCTACATGCATGGCTTGCAACATATGTAATGAACAAGAGTATAAACTACAAACATAAATATTCTTGGATGGAATAGTGCATAGAGAAGTTATGAAACTTGGATGTAGTTTAGACCAGAGCGATTGATTTTTGGTGGTGGGGTGTTGAATAACTACCTGAGAGAGTTTATTGTATCCACATATTCATGTCTAGAGGAGGTATAATACTAATTTTTATATGAACATAGAGGCTCATATCTAAATCAATATATCAAGAAGTTGATGATAGATAGTGTAAAAGATAACGTACCAATATACAACTAAGTTCTTGTGTGCATGACCGATGAGGAAGGTAGAAAGTGAATAAGGCATGTTTTTTGTAAGGTAGCAAGGAAGAAAGTCTTCAACTTAGAGGACTAATTGAGTGTGAGATATTAAGGTGTAAATATGATGAAATTTGATAGAAGATGATGGTTAAAAATGACCATACATAGAGGGAAGAGTCTGACTTAGGAGATGTAAAAAGTACATGTGCAAAATAGTAATGGTATGAACATGAATCTCATGTAGATGATGTGTGCTTCATTGATGAAGAAATGTGTGTTAGTGGGTTAGTGCAAACTCTGTAACGAAAATCTAAAGTGCCCAATAAAGTAGGAGACCTATGAGCAACTATTAAGGAAATGCCTATTTCACTTCAACATGAAGTGCATGCTCATGCACTTTACTTACAACCAGAAGAAATCGACCAAGATGTTAACCATCTCTTTGACATAAGAGACTTTTTAACATATAAAGGAGAAATAAGAGTGTTAAAATAGATTATTCCTTACAAACAAATTGGGTCGATGGTTGCCTATGTAAAATTTGGGTCCAATGATGTATGGTATGCCACTAGTAGGAGGGGGTCAAACCCCTCAAACAAGTAGTACAACACAAGGCAAAAATGTAGTTGGATTGGTGACATGAAAACAAGCCATCCAAGTTATAGGGAGAGCCATAATATAGTTTATTATAGGGATTTTTGGAGGGACATCACTAATATGAGGAATGGGAGGCACCCTTGGAGAAAGCCAGAGTTGGAGTGAGACTTTAAATGATGTATAGGTACAATAGATACCTCAGGTGCTAGTTGCACTTGTACCTATTCCCCATACTTTTTAAAATGTATTTGAGTTTGCTTGGATATCATGAACTGAATAATGTCAAAGAGCATGTTCATTAGTGTGAGTTCATTTAACACATGAATGGAATCACATTATCAGAGCATAAGGCAAATCAATTTTCCATGAATTTGCTAGATCTTTCCCACACTTGGTATCAAAAACTAGATCTAAACTAGGCCAATGTGGATTATGACCTTTTGAAGGTAGCCTTATTAAAATAATTTGGCATTCATAAGTTTTAATACTAGAGTATTGCCATGTTAAAGGATATCAAGTATGATTTAACAAAAAGTGTCTATGCATACAATGCTAGGTTCAAAACTCTAGTCTTTAAGATTTCATTTGATATTCACCAAATTTAACATATGTAATGGTATGTCAAAGGGTTTCTTACACCCTTTCAATGAGACCTATCCATAAATACATTCACTAAATCTTAGAGGCCCTTGAGGTGTCATTAAGAGTTGAAGCCTTGTGATGTGTATATACTAGTGTTGGCTCATTCATAGAGGTGCATATTACCTCAATAACATCACAGCTATAGAAAATTATAACCAATAGTTTATAGGATTCTTGAATTGAGTTGTGGTGTACCAACTACAAGGTAGAGGAACATAATAAGAATAATTACCCAAGGTGGAATGTGACAGCTCTTGTTGCTTCATGCGATACATGTCATGAAGGCCACGATGTGCATAAATTTTCTCTCCTTAAGTAAACAACCCAAACTATGGTCTCTTTCTACTGTAAGATTTATGATGATTCTACCCAAAACACCAAAGATTGTAGGGTGATTGATGAGATCCATGAGGAATGAGACTAAGGCATATGACAAGCCACAATAAGACTAACTAATCAAGATTGTGGTACAACAATGTGCGTACAAAGGTCATGGTGTGGGATATAGAGACATAAGGTTTTGCTTCCACACTTATTATAAATACATGTCACCAGACAACTACCAACAAGACTACCCTAAGTATCCCACTTGTGGGTATTGTCAAGCTGACCACAAAGTTGAAGAGTGCCTAGATTTGTATGCCAAACTCATGCACAATGAAAGGCCTAAGAAGGGAACTAGCATAATCAAGCTTGATCATAACTCAAAATAATGGGTTGTGAAGGCTCATACTAAGAAAAATTTTAGCCCCAAAGTGCATTTAACAACTCATATTGGCATGCCTACACAACCAACACCAACTTCCATGAAGAAGACCAGAGCAAGATATGAGCTAAGAAAACCCAAAGATAAAGTACATACCCTAAGCCCTCCATAACATGTTATCCATGTGGCTCACATTAGATAGAGGTATTATGAACAGCCATGGATGTCATGTATATTTTTCAAGGTGAGCTTCAACTTGCCTGAGACCTAGAGAAAAATACAAGAAAGGATATCCAAGCCAAGTACCAGTTGATAGGTAGGAGAATGAACTCACTAACATACTAGTTGTCATATATTATGAGGCAATGATCTCTGTGCTAAAAATATTTTGGCCGACTATGCAGGAAAGCAAACCACTAGAGTACCTATGTCAAATCTAGCATGAGGGTATGACTTAATGATAACCCAAAATGAAGCTTATGACTGGGAACTACTCATAGATGCATATATTAATGGATGGTTAGTATGTGGCATCTTGGTGGTCATACGTATTGAAGTCAATATTCTTATAGAATATGCTTGGCATAATATGGGCAACCCCACTTTATGACCTTAACCACATGTTTTGTTCATGGTAAAAAAAACTCAAGCTTAACCCATAGGAATTCTATATAATGTTAGTATCGAGATAATTGGCACAAAGTTTCAAGTAGATTTTGAGGTGATTAAGCTCACTAAAATAGATAACTACCCATATTTGATTGGTCAACCTTGGTGTTACACTAATAATGTAGATATGCATTTAAAGAATCACTACATGAGCTTCAAAAAAGGAAAGGAACACATGGTTATTTCACTATCAAATGATCAAGGTCCCCCTACATCAAAAATGTTGACTTGACAGATGAGATCAATAACATGTACAACATCACAACACAAGGATTGGAGAATCTAGAACCCAGTGGTGATGGCATTATAAGCTGGGATGAGGCATAATTAATTTATGACACCACAAGCATTACTTGAAATTGTGGGTACAAGAATATTATGAGGTTATGAGAAGAAAGTGTGGTGTCATGTGATCAAAACCTAAAGTTTCACTGGCAAAAAAATCTCTGCATACCAACGTTAATCCTTCCTCAATTGCTAAGAATATTTGGGTACCATGCACTACATCTACTCTTCATTAGTAAGGCAAACTTGTTGAGTTGCCTTAATATGATAACTCCATAAGTGATACCCCATTTTTACATGTAATTGAGGCATATGTCCCTAAGGAGATGAATCATTTGGGTGATTTGGTATACACTTTGAAGAGCACTCTTGCATGTTGGTGGGCACTCTTTCATGTTGGTGGGCACTCTTGCATGTTGGTGGGCTACTCATACACCAAGTCTTCCCACTTAGACAAAAGTTGAGGATGTCAAATGCTCCAATTTTGAGCATAACATCGAATATCAAGTGCTAACCACATACAATGGTGACTCTCATATGTGGATGCATATTTATGAGTGTGAATACAAATGGATGAAGTGCACACCTTGTTTCCAAGTAGAAATATGGGTTCATGCTTTCTACCAAACTCTAAAGACTTGGGTGTTTTGATTGATATGCATTGAGAATATTATGATTAGATGGTCCTAAAGGATAAATTTGTCCATGCTTTGTCTTTCTTATCAACCAATCTAGCACTAGTTAAACTCCTACAATACATCTATTATGTTATTCTAGAAGATGATGTCATAATTTAATAATGGGTCAAATAGATGTGCAATAAAAAGGGACTTATGCTTCCCAATATTTTGAGGACGTAGGGTAAATAATGATTTCATTGATGATAATGAAATGGTGCGAATGGCATGAAATTGGTAGTAAATGTCTGAAAAGCAAAATATTGTGCACAAGGTGGATGAAGAAACCCATAGTCATTTGAGTGTCAAAACTTCCCATGGGAAGAAAAAAGTGATCAACGTGCTAGTTGAATAGCGTAAATGTCACTGGGAACCTCTGAAAACCACTAAATTAAATATTAACTCAAAATAAGAACCCAACGTATCCACCATTAGGGATTATTGGTTTAATACATAATTAGTGTGCATCATTGAACTACTTCAAGAATTCAAATACCTTCTTAGAACCTACATGGAAGTTGAAGGTTGTGCATTTTTCTTTGGGAAAAATGAAGATAACATTAGTAGATGATGCAAGACCCATGAAGAAGTGACCATACCAGATGAACCCAAACTTATGCACTAAGGTGAAGGTAAATATTGACAACATGTTGACTACCAGTGTAGTCTACCCAATTGAGGAGTTTAGATGGGTGAGCCTCGTGGTTATTAGCATCAACAAAGATGGCTGCATTTGCATATGCATTGACTACCAATTCTTAAATTCTACATGTGTCACATGCACCTTTCCAACTCCATTCACTGAGTAAATTCTTAAGGAAGTATCAAGTTATGATATCTACACCTTCACTAATGGGTTTTCAATATATCACCAAGTGCAAATTGAAGAGAAGGATAAGCCCAAGACAACCATAGCTACTAAATTAGGTTCACTTTCCTACAATGTCATGTCATTTGGCTTGAAGAATGCACTTTTCCTCTTCTCATGTATCATCATATCAAATTTCAAGGACTTCATCCACCATTTTCTCCATGTGTATCTAGATGATTGGACCTACAAATTGTTAAATATCATCATGACAATTTTTACCTCATGTTTGAGTGATTTCACCAACTTCAAATATCTCTCAACTTAAAAAAATGCATATTTATGACACCCTTTGGCACATTTTTTGGCCTTGTGATTTGTAAATACATCTTCCTTGTTGACCCTACTAAGGTGGCCATCGTTCTTTAGCTATAGGTTCCCACTACATAGTGATAAGTGTGCATGTTCTTAGGACACACCAGATACAACCGCAAGTTCATCATTCATTGATAATATTGTCATGTCAATGGAATAACTTCTACACAATAATGATCTATAAATATGGGGCAAGGTGTAAGAGGAAGCATTCAACACATTAAGATAGAGACTTACAAGCGTGCCCATCATCTAATTCCTTATCTATATGACACCATTTCATGTGCATGTTGATTTATTAGGAATAGTGATAGGTGTCATCTTAGCTCAGCCAAGTGATAGTAAGATGGATTGTTCCATTTAATTTGTTATTAAGAAGCTTATGACAACTAAACAAAACTATATGAACAATGTCAATCATTATTAATGGTTTACACATAGTATAATATCCACTAGTATATGTTGGCCACTATGTTTATCTTCTTCATTGACCATGAGGCATTGAAATAACTTGTAAACAAATTGATACTCCATAGAAGGATATGTTAATGGATTGTATTAATTTAGGAATTTTAATTCTTTATGGTTATGAAGCTTGGTAAACAAAACATGGGTCCTACCCACCTATCACACATCTATATAAGTGAAGATGAATAAAACATTGAAGATGGCTTGATAGATGCTTAGTTATATGTATTCCAATGTGTCCTTGAACATCTTAGTGAGATTGTTGTTTTCCTCACATTTGTTACTACCCCCAAAAAATATTCCAACAAAGAAAGGAAACAACTAGTTTTTTGTACTACTCCATATCAGATCGTTGATGGTGAACTTTAAAAGCTCAAGTGAGATGAAGTCCTGCATAGATGTATTTTGGAACATGAGCACCTGTGAGTGATATAATAAAGACATGAAGGCATTTATTGAGGCCATTTTTATAGAGATGCGACTGCGAGTAAGATCCTCCTTTTTGGCCTCTAGTGGCCTAACTTTTTCCGTGATACCAAATAATATGTGAGCAAATGTGATATCTACCGATAACTAGTAAAACCCAACCATAATAATGATATTTCCTTGATCACCATCCTAACCCAAGAACACTTTGAAAATGGGATATTGATTTCATGGGTCCATTCTCTCTAGCTACATGTAAGATCGATGTGAACTATATTATTACCACCACTGACTATTTCAGTTGATGGGTTGAACTAGTGTTAATAAATAACTCCATGATCACAACCACATCACATTTTTTATGGTATAATTTCATCAACTATTATGGGTACCCCTTGAGCTTAACCAGTGACTATGGTACACACTTCATAAATGATACTATGTGAACCCTACTATCTAATTTCATGATTGTGCATAATAAGACTGCCTCATACCACCCACATGTATATGGGACCACCAAGGATTTTTTAAAAAATCTTGAAAAGACACTAACCAAGTTTTGTGATGTTGGGCACAAGGATTGAGATGTCATCAGTATTATGGGCCTACAAGACAATTTATAAGTGCCTCAATAATTCCAATCCCTTTCAGCTTATATTTGGGATCAAGGTAGTCTTCCCTGTGGAATTTCTAGTTCCATCTCTATGCACTACACACATATACTGATCAAAATATAAGGAATCACTTGATGCATGTGTATAGGACCTCATTATGTTGGATGAAAGATGTGTTATCACTTGATGGAGCCAAACTATGAAGAAGGCCTGATAGAAATTTTGGCATAACCAACACATAAAGGGAAATATATTGGTAGAAGATGCCCCTAGTGTACGCTATGATTCCAAGTATTTGAAACATTCATGGAAGTTCCAAATTTGTTATCTATGGCCCTAAATTATCCAAGATATTTTGGAGATTAGTACATGCAAGTTGTGCACATTGGATGATGAAATGCTCCTTGGGAATTTCAATAGAATCCAATTCAAGCCATACCATGTTCAACATGCTTGAACCATGTTGTAATAAGGCTCATGTCATTTTTTCTTTGTATTTATTATTTGGTAGGTCTAGTGTAGTTTATGTTAGGTTTTTATGTGTAATAGTTGTGCACCATGATTTGTAATAAAATGTATAACCTCCTTTGCTTAGTTGTTTTCATGGACGAGTGTTGTTCTACTTTTTTTGTGAATCTCTTTCTTCATGAATGTCCACTCTATTGACATGGCAACTTTAGAGTCTTATTTACACCTTAGTAACTATTTTAATATTAAATATAAAGATTTTTGTGAGTTTGATGTTGCCTTAATCAAAATTTTGTTCACATAAATAATGCTCTTAGAAAACACATCAAGCTTTGTGCATACTGTAAATTTGAAGACAACATAAAGGTACTTGTTGCATTGGAGGACCAACCACAATATTTTATGTAGGGTAGGGATACTCAGTTACTAGAGAAAATATTGGACATCTGTGAGGGAGATAGGCCAAGTATATGGATACATGAAAACATTTATAGGGTAAGGAAGCACACTAGTAGAATGTAGTGCATGAGAATGCAAGTATCTGGTCACATGAAAAAGGATTACGGGGCAAGCAAGTGTGTTAGGAGTAAAATGTAGTGCCTAAGAATATATAAAATAAAAGATGAATGTCATAATAGAAAAATATTTAGACAACTAGGCTTCATCAATTTCAAACTCCAAATTCAAAATTTTCCCAGTGTCACATCACTGTGATAGCTATCATGCACACAACAGTAAATGAAAATGTCTAATGAACATCCAGAGTAAATGCAAATGTTTAGAACCTCAAATATAAGTATAGAACAAGAGAAATAAATGTAGGTAGTTTAAAGTGATTTTAACATCATTTGAGTTGTTTGGCTTATATCATTAATAAAATACCATTAGGCAATATAAAACCCTCAATGCAATATATTTTCCTCACTATCACTTTTAAGAAGGTTTGAGACCCCACACAAATCACTCCGTGAGTAGAAGAGCTAAGTGAGAATCAAGGTTCAAGGCCAAGTATTTTAGTTTTGAGGCACCGGGTTTACAATAATAGGACATTGCATTGTGATTACTAATAAAATGTAGTTGAAAATATGAGCTAGGAATAATTTGAGGGTAGTGGTAGGATTCAAAATTTAGGTTCTGCCAATAAAAATTTATAAGTCTCAAGTTGAGGTATACTCTCTCACTTCTATAAATGGGATAATCACTATAATATTAGGGGTTTGGGGAGGATAAATGACCCAAGGGTATGCACAAGGAGTTTTATACCCATGATAAGGAAGAAGCAAAAGGTGGTAGGAAATCAAAGACCTATAACCTCCATGTTTAATAGGTTCCTAGTTAAGGAAGAGGAACTAAAAGAAAGACCGGTAAATATCAAGGAAGTCATTATTGAAAAAATGGATGAAAGATTGGTAGTGGAGGCACTTAAATGCAATACCCAATGTTAGTACCATGAGGGGAAGAGTGGGAGTCATAGGTCGCCAGTGTGAAATAAAGGACTACAATCACTAAAGAGGAAATAATGAAACCAACTTGACAAATGATTACATGGTAGACACTAGCAAGAAAAATCCTAACATCATTGCCTAGTTTAACATATCTATTAAATAAGAAATTAAAAAGGTGGGAGTACTCTAGTTATTCAAGCTCCCCCATTTTGGAAATCAAAATAGCTTGGTGCATTGCCTATAATTGTCATTCATGAAAAATGATTCTATTTTTTTAGGTGGAGGATAAAGATCTCAAAATAATGCATCAGCAAGTTTATTAGACTTCCTTACTTTGGAAAAGACATCAGTCAGGTGCATGTCAACTAAGGTAGAGATAACTCATCAGTTGTTTAACTACAAGATGGAAAAGTTCACTTTTCCTATAGAGATGTTGAACCTTAAATTGAGATATGTGGGGATAGGATTAAGAATATTTAAACAATTCAAGCATAAGGGTGATAAACTAAATTATAGTAGGTCATTTAATTATAAACTTAGAGAAATTAATATTTTGAATTATAATACTGAATTATGATAAATATAGAAAGTAACAAATTTGAAATATATTCAATTGATTGAAATACCAAAGCGAAATGATACTTAGTTGGGTTTATTTTACGCAAGCGTATATGGACTAAAAGTAGGTAGAAAGTATGTAGGATAATTATTTTGAATTAGTCATCAAATTTTGGAAATTGTACTCTATAGCCACAGATACTACCATTAGATTTGTACACTACCATCAACACTAATGTCTAACTATTATGCAGGTTTTAATATAGAATAATGATTGGATATTGATGTGAACAACTTCATTATTTTGGGTTTTCTTTCACCTTTCTAATGATATATTCAAATTTGGGATACATGTTATCACTCTCTACTAATTGATCAAACCCTAGCTCTTCACCCTTAGAATGAGTTTGCTAAAATGGGTTATTATTTAAGCCTAAATTTATATGTGTGGTTATATAGAGTTAAACAGGTATTAGATTAGATTTTATACGAGGATGGTGGACTAACCTAATGAGCAGGCCAACTAATAAAAAAATCAAACAAATAATATTCTGAATTTATACAGTCAAGGTTATAAAAAATGGTAAAGTACAACTATTGATAGATATTGCAATGAATTGGAAACAAATGATATTTAGTTGGTTACTATATCTATGCAAGTCTGATCTAGAATAAGATATAATTTGACTGGAAGATGATCTTAGAATAGTCATCAAATTTTGGAAATGTTCTTTTTGTAGCCTCACATGCTTATGTCAGTTCTAGAGAGTTGCATCAATGCAAGTGTTTACTTGGACACAAGTGTCATGTATGAAATATTGATTAGATATAAATGCAACTAGCTAGAGCCTTCTATATTTTTTTTGCCTTTCTTTTGATGTATACAGATCACATACACAGGCTATCACTCTTTGTCAAATGATCAAAACCCTGGCTCCTTGCCCTTGGAGTGACCATGGGAAAAATGGTTTAGTGGGCTCACAGTGTCGAGTAACTTTAGGGACCCCTATATCAATGGGTGATGCCTACATAGCCAATACTCTAAAGAGGGCGTTAGAATTATGTAGTTCTCCCCTATGTGTTGGCTTGTATGTGAACAAGGATGCAATGTGTGATAATCAAAGTCATGTAGTGTCCTAACATGTAACTTGGTAAATATGGATCATGAACTACTCTTGGAATGCTTCAGACCAATGAAAATGTTGCTCATATGACTGATATAGAAATAAGAATGAATAGGGTAGGTTTGTTCACTTGAATGCTTGATTGGGTACTTCTTGGTATATGGCCTTGTGAGTTGTATGTGATTTCTAAGTGATTTTAAGGTGAGGAATGCATGAGGGTTAATATTGTATATATCAATCCCTATTAGAAACATATCATGCTAAATCACTTAGGCTAACCTTTAGGATCTATTCATTTTTCAAACTATATGACTTTTGGGTACTAGACACTTTATAAAAAAAGTGGACACTTATGTTGACATAGGTGTTTGTCTAAGGTGCAACTGTCTAGGAATTTATAAAATAAGTACAGGTCTAAAACTAGAGGTGAAGGATAATAATCAAGTTTAGAGATTTTTGCACATTATAAAATGCATGGTCATTAGAATAACATGGTTGGACCAACACATAAGTAATTTGGCACAAGGAGATAGTGAACACAAGCCTTTCAATAGTGGGTAGGTCTATAATTGAAAGGTACAATCATGATAGGTATTTTCTAAGTGTACAAGACTAAGGTACTATATAAATAAAATTTTAGTATCTATATTTCCCCCCTTTAATCTAGAAATGAAATTGATTGTTTAAGAGAAATAAATGTGTACCTAGATGTGTATACAATACCTTGTCTTTACGTGAGCTTAATTTGAGTGCTTTGCTAGTGACTAAACTATAATAAAGAGCATGCTACAATATATAATCAGTGTATGAAATCTAAATTTGAAATAATTTGAAATGCTTGAAAGTAACAAGAGCAAGGTTAGGAGTACTCATGTGTGTCGATGCAACCATCTTGCCTTTTGGTAATTTGATTTGAAAGGATGCCTCATTATGAAGCATTGAGGCTGAGATTAGGACAATTCTAAATCTACAAGTGCATATATATTTAGAGATTAGAGGACATATGCCCCCAACCTTGGTGTAAAGGTGAATTGTTACACACCCACTGAACTTGTTTTATCTCAATTGTGTAACCCAAATATGTGCATGATCTAGTAAGTATGATCAATTTAATCAACTCACAATATATATTTAGTGAGGGTGGATGATTTATTCAATTGCAACCTATAATTTTGGTAAATTTAGATGATTTAATCAAATTTAACTTATAAGTTTGGTAAGATTGAGCGATTTAATCAACTCAACATTCCAAAGGATGAACCAACTAATGTAATAGATTGGCTCAATAACAATCCATCCTAGGTATAATAAAAGTCCATCATAGTATTTTGAATTTTGAAATGATTTGATTTTGAAAATTTAGGTGCTCTTTGCATGGCATATGCACCTCATATATGTCTCAAGTTGATATATGGGCATAATAGTGGTACCAATGTCTAGAATAATACCAAAAATGTATGTCCAAATATTATAACTATGAATTTAATGAATTTAAAATTCATGTAAGTGTGGAGAACATGTTTCTATGATAAGCCCCTGCTAAATCTGGAGAATATGAGAATTTGGGAAAATGTGTAGAACATGTTTTTTATAACATGCCTGATTGTAATCTGGAGATGTTGAATACTGAATAAGTGTGGAGGTCATGCCTTTTTTACATTCCCCCACTATAATATGGAACTGTGAAAATATGGAAGGCATGCCTCTATGACATGCCCCCACTAATATGCTCCCTATTTTGAGGTGAGAGGAAGTAGAATTTGGTAGTTACTTAACCTCAAAAAGGATAATATAACTGTATAAGTTGTATATGGATCATGTAACATATATGAGTAGCATGTCTAGGTAGATATACAAATTAGGTACGTAGTATGTGATCACCTCAAGTCTTAGAAAACATGATATAGATCATGCCAATGTCTAGAGAGTAATAATATAAGCTTAGCAAGAAATCAAGTACACACATTGGAGTACTAAAAATAATGTAAAGAAAAGAATGGTCCAAGAAGACCTCATACAAGGGGAATGTTTAAATGCCACACAATCAAAGGGACATGACTTATTAAAATGTCCACAAAGCATAAAATGACATATTCAAATGTCAAAATAGGCAAGCAAAAGGCATGGGGACATAATTAATGGAGCATATTAAAATGTTCAAATAGGAAATACAATGCAAGATAATAACAAGCAAGGAACACACTCAAATAAGTGTCTAAGATAGACAATTAGGACAAATATAAGTAACCAAAATGAACCTAGCATACTATTTCCTAAACATCTATATTTGTAAAAAGTACATGGCATGTGAAGAACATTATGAAAGGTATAAGCATGGATAGAGGCATGTGTAAGTATACATAAACTCAACATTATAATGGAAAGTGATCATATAATAATAAAAATTGAGTGTATCTTGATCAAATAGGTAGATACCCCCAACATACTTAGGATGTGAGTGGCAGAAAGGTCAAACATATGTATGTGCAGATTTCATGTATCTAGATATAACTGTATCACACTCAAATGAAGAGTGAAACATATGAGTATATAGGAAAGGAATTATATGTTATCTACTAACATGAAGCAAACAACACATATATAATAAATAGTAAAACTAGGAATATGTTGATGTTTTTTGGTATTTTTGAACGATTTGAATGTTTTTACATTTTTGGAATATTTGATTTTTTGGGTATATTTATAAATGTTTACATTTAAAAATGAATGTATTGATTGTAGAATCACCACTATCGAGTGTGCATTGGATCTTCTTCTTTGGATCCAAACAAAGATTTGTATGATGCCCATGCATTTTATGACATTGGCAATAATATTTTGATCTTCGTAGAGGCAGTAAAGGAGATAATATCTTCAAGTTGTGTTTAATCAAGACCCTTATAATCCCACTTGGAATCCTATTAGCCTTTTTCATATTATATAAATCAGTTATCGTGAATGGCTTTTATTTGAACTTTTGATTTTGAAATGATCCTTTATTGTGCCCAACATTAGTAGGATATACAAAGGTATGTACATTCTGATTACCTATATTTTAAACCATAGGATGAGCCACCTTACCCTTTGGAAGAGTGATAATATGGACTTGGTTAGGGGGATGGTAGTTATCACTCTCCTTAGGGTTAGTAAGAGGAAGAGGTTAAAATTTGTCCATTTGAAATGTTTTGAATACTAAAATGAGGACATGATAAGATAGGCACACAAACTTGAGGGTGCAATTTATTATGTTAATGTATTATTTTAAGTTTGAAAACAATTTGATTTTTTAAATAAATTTTATCAAAGATCAGGAGCAAAAATCAGAATCATAGGATTGTGGTGTAGAAACATTCATTGGTTGTATAATTACACAATGTTTGAAAGGATCAATATCCATTGGGAATATATAGATAAACCCTTGGTAGCTAGATTTTAAGAATGTGTGAAAAGTGGAGGGAACTCCAAATATTTCATGTATCCAAGGATGTCCCAAAAGTATGTTGTAATTTAAGTCATTTGGCATATCTTGGCATGAAGTAGGTAATGTACGAGGTTCCACAATAATATTAGTGTTATCTGCCCAAATACATTTTGTGACATATTTTTCAAATCCCCCTGTACTCATGTTGGATGGTTCCAAATCTACAGGTCCAATGCCAAGTAAGGATAGAAAGGATATGTTACAAATGTCAAGTCCTGAGCCATTATCCACAAGAACTAATTTTACTATTTTATTGTAAACACATACTTGAGTAATAATGGTAAATAACAATTTATAATATCCTAAGGTGGCTGATATTCTCTTTCAAAAGAGATGTTATGCATAGTCCATTTAATTAAATTTAACATAGGACGCCACACATGGGGATCCACTTTGCTTGGTGATATGTTCATACATAAGGCATCTGAAATAACATATTTGTAATGGGAAGGTTTATGCAATAAATTCAAAAGGGAAGTTTTATCAATGACATCGTTGGAGGAATTTGTAACATTGGGAGGAAAAGAAGAATTTTGAATGCATTATCTATAACACTTAGTGGTAACAGGTATAAGCTCATTATAAATAGTATAAAATGAGAAGTACACAAGAATACATTTGCTTTATTGTTTTCAAAATTTTGACCCCTTTGTTTTAAAATTCTAATTAAGTTAGCCATGCATTCACCATAAAAAATAAAAGTTATTATGACATTGAAAAAGGAAAAAAATGATATATTTGTTGGGTGAATATTTTGTCACCAGCTAACTAAGGGCAAAATAGGTGTTTCAACCACAGCATAGGGAGATTGATCGGCCAAATGTGCAGGTCGACCACATCAAAAGGGGACAAATCTCTCCTCTCGTCAAGGGGAGGTTCCTTATAACTATGATATATTAATATATTATAAATATAAGCTGAAAATAACACTCAGGATAGGATAACACCATCCATCTCTCTTTTTTCAGAGATGATTTTCACAGACATAGGAGAATTCCTAGGTGATTGCTGGAGGTACGTCTCTTCTTTCAGAAGTAATACTCAGTCAACAGCCAAATTACTTCTTGGGTAGTAAAAGTAAATGGACGCAGTAACACAACAGGATGAAGTGTAGCACAAAGTCTCCACCTCAACCGCCAAAGAGTGAAATATACGAAGGACAATGGGGGCACAAAGTCATCCCAAGATTCTTTACATAGATATAGAAAACAACACACTAAAGACCATTGTGGTAGCACAAAGTCTCTCCACAGTCAGCTTCAGGACACCTTCTTGATTACTTCCACTAGTTCTGCTTGTTAAATTAAATGGACAAGAATGCTTCTAGGAAATAGACATAAGAACAATTTCCTAAATAACACAAGCTATTCCAGCACAAAATCTGAAAGGTCACTTGTTTTCTCATTCAAATAACAAAATATGATTAACAATCTGAGCTCAAAGTCTCAAGAATGCCTTTCAATTTGGGCAGAGTTTCACTTCTGATAACAGAGAGGTCTCCCCTGCATAAAATAAGAGATTACAATATATAACACTCCAAAAAAGACTTAGGCACTTTGTTTCATGGAATGGCCCATGTTACATTCAGTGCCTTGAATGCATTTTCAGTTCTGTGAAGGGGCCATGCTAGATCAGGGCATTGACCTTAACTGTGGCGTGTTAATTCATCTCAAATGTCTCCTTTTTAAGTATGGGACACTTGGTCCTCTTCCTGATATGTGTGTAGCTGTCCATTTTACCTTTACTCAATGGATAAAAATAGGCTGCGTCCTTGAGTGTTTGCGCTTTGATGTCTACTTAGTGGATTGTTCCACCTACTAGAATATTCTTGCAGATATTTTTGATCCTTCCCTCTTGTTCCCTCTTTTCTTAACTCACTTTATCTCTTCCTCGTGATCTAAGCTCTTAGGTTATCTTTTCCCTTACAGATGGCTTTTTCAGCTCCTTCTTTGGCCGGTCACTGAGTTTGTTCTTCAAGTTCTGTGCCATATTTGAAAATAAACAGGCATTTTATTACCTTAAATTTAACATCTACAGGGACGGCATTGGTCACTTGGTTACTTGAACCACATTGAACCTTTGAACTTTGAACTCTTTTAGAGTGCATCAATTCAATGGTTCAATGGTTTGGGCAGTCCTACCAGCTCCTTGGTTCAATCGGTTCCTTGGTTCAATCGGTTGAACCATCTCTTCAAACTTGTCTCTAGAATCTTCTGCATCCTTCCTTTGCTCGAAGCTTCCTTTCAAATTTCGAAATTCCTTGAACCTTTGAACCTTTGAACTTTGAACCATTTTGGTTCAAGGTTCAATGGTTCATTCTCTTTCTTTGAATCTTTTTGTCCTTTGAACTTTCTAGATCCTTTTCTTTTCTGTTGAACTCGTTGAACCTTTGAACTTTGAACTCTTTTGGTTCAAGGTTCAACAGTTCAATGGTTCATTCTTTGCTCTTCAAATCCTTTGTTCTTCTAAGTCTCTAGAACTTTATTGAACTCATTGAACCTTTGAACTTTGAACTCTTTTGGTTCAAGGTTCAACAGTGTTAGGTTGTGGAGCTAAAAGCTTCACTGATGCAAACATGGAGGAGGGTGCAGAAGGGTTGCTGAGTGTCACAGACACCGGCGTCGGTCAGGCCAACCGACGTCGATAGGGTAAGGCAGGAGAGCAACCGACGTCAGTCAGAGATCGGTCGGCGTCAGCGACCCCCAAGCGGACAAGGACCGGCGTTGGTCACCTGTGTGGTTCGACTGCGAGTTTATTACGGGTAGTTGGTTGACGAACCAAGTGTTTGCATGCTTAGTGCTAATTATAGACTAAGAGCTGCGGATCTAATTATTGTACTAGGTCTCTAATTATTGTTTGGATGAGTTCTATATATTAGACTCATGGTTGTATTGGAAACTTGTGCTAGGGAGTAAGAGAGCAATTAAGATCCTTCAGAGAGAGGTAGAGAAATGGTGCGTTCCTCCTAGTGCCGCAATACCAGGTGTGTTGGTGCTGGATTGGAGAGCCAGCTGGGTTCTTCAGGTATGTATGATCTTGGTCATCAGGTGAGCATGGCCCTTATAGGAGATCTACATGGTAAGTAAGGTCGGTTGATCTGCAGGTGTGTGTGTGTGCAAGGTCGAGGTTCACAAGTGTACAGAACCACTTATTGATCTGTAGGTTGGAGATTAGATAGGACAGCAACACAACAGGGAGCAGGATCAGGTAGGATCTACTTGGAGTACAGGTGTGTACTTGTGGAGTGCGTGGAGCACTTGTGGTGTGCGTGGAGCACTGGAGGTGAACACCAACTATGTGTTTGAGTTGGGTGTTGGGACCTAGGAGAGAGAGCTTTGAGGGAAGATTTACTGTTTATGTCCTAGAGGTGTGGGAGCCCTAGAGGTGTGTAAGGAAGAAGAACTGTGGCAGTCTTCTTTGTTGTATTTCCTTTTGAAAGAGTTATTAATACAAGTTGTGTATTGTCTCTCATATTCTGTGTTATTCTGAATTCTAGTTACTTGTTGATTCTGGTTAATTTCTGCATGTTAAGTTGCTTGGTTTGGTAATCAATTGTGTGCTTTTAGTGTTTCGCATCCTGACAAGTGGTATCAGAACATGTTTGTTGTTCTAGGTGCCTGACAAGTGGTATCAGAGCCAGGTTGTAGGAAGCAGGGTTGTGTTTGGTTACAGGTCACTCTCAGGGGTTTTTGATTGAGTGGGAGTAGAGCAATGACAGATGAAAGTAAGCTAAGAATGGAGGAGTTGAAAAGCACAGATGGTCACTTAAGGTCCCATGGAAAGAAAGAGCAGGTAAAAAAATATTGTTGGTTTGTGGAGGATCAGCAAGAAGGAACTGAAGAAGCAGATGTTGCAGGTGATGTGGCACAAGATGCTCTGAGAGGTTTCTTGGATAAAGTTGAATCTTGGATAACAGATTCGGTTGCCTCTTTCCATGCAGCCCCAGATAGAGGAGCTGGTGAGCCTTGCCAAAGAATTGGCAAAGGGGAAGTGAAGCTGAAATTACAGGCGGCCAACACACAGGTGTTGATGAAGGTCATGTAGGTCCCATGTTTGGAGATATGGCTAATTTCTTTAGAAAGATTGGGTGATGAGAGATGCACAAGAGCTCTCACAGCGGGTGCACTTGAATTAGCTGGTGGTAAGAAAATAGGTACTCTTTATCTACTTGTTTATATTACTGATTCTTCTTTTGTTGCGGAGACGTGGCTTCGTAGGCTTGGTCACATGAGCAGGAAGGAGATGCATGTTCTTAAGCGGAAGATGGATATATTTGACAGGCTTAAGAACTGGAAAGCCTTGGTGTTCTTGGAGGAAATGGCGGACAAAAATTAGTGGATGGTGTTGGATACTTCTAAGCAGAGTAGTTTGGACATAGAGATTGATTCAAAGGAGCTCGCGGATAAAAATTCATCACTCATAGGTGAATACAGATACCGGCATCGGTCAGGAGGAATCGGCGTCGAACAGACAGGTGCCGATGTCGGTCATGTGCAGACCGAAGCCAGCGGTGTCGGGCAGGGTAAGACCGACGTCCGTCAAGAGGACCGACATCGGCAGTAGGTAAGACTGATGTCGGTCACGAGGACCAACGTCGGCAGTAGGAGGACACTGATGACGACAGGTCGGTAGTCAGGGACAGATGCATGGGAACCAACGTTGGTCGGATGCAGACTGTGGGGTGGCTGAGGTCGATCACTGTAATGGATTTTGGGTGGACAGCAAGTCAAGGAGTCTCAAACACCCATACGGAGGACTGAAGACGTAAGTAGGCCCTCAAATTCGTGTTCCTCTTCTTTATACTTGTTGCTGATTGTAGAGCAAGAAGGATCCAGGAAACAGGTGGGAGCATGGCAGAGATATGATGCAGAACCAAACAGGAGTTTTGGTAGAGTTGCCAGCTGGTGTGAAAGCACAAAGACAAATGGATACCTTAGTTGAAGAATAGAGAGAATGGACACGTGAGACGGAAGACCAGGCATATGGTCTTGAGAAAGCTGCAGGACAGTGGTACAAATTTTTTGACAGGGAGATGACAGAGCATGACTCTAGTCAATGTCAGGATAACTACTGTGGTTTGACTTGCCATGAGGATGATGGTCATGACATCATTCTGTTGCCGTATGTGGATAGTATGCTAGCTAGCAGGGGTGTACATACAGGGTTTTGCTGAGCTAAGGGTAAGATTAGTTCAATGGCATGTCAGGAGGAGTTTGGAGCAGCGAAATTCTTTGGCATGGGAGACATGGAGATCACAGGTAGATTTAGTCTCCAGTGGGAGCTGATGTGAATCAGGCGTTGGTGAGGCGTAGGATGCAGAGCCAGAGCACACTAAGGGCTGGACATGTACAGTGTCCAAAATCACATGAGGTCTAGTATAGACCTGAGTATTCCCATGCAGTGGGAGCTGTCAGAGAAGTTAGGAGCCAATTCGGGGAAGTGGGTTCTCAGGGATTTGAGAGGGACCAGCAGTAGATATACATGCAGGGTCAGGACTTCACTACATGGGTTTTTAGGTTCGGATGTGGCAGGGTACTCGGATGACAAGATGTACACCACGGGATGTGTGGTGGGTTATCTTCAGAATTGAGCTTGAAGAGGGATACAAACTAGGAAATAGATTAGATGGGATACAGGTACAGGTACAGTGAAGTTGTTTATCTCCAAGTGGGAGATTGTTAGGTTGTGGAGCTAAAAGCTTCACTGATGCAGACATGGAGGAGGGTGCAGAAGGGTTGCTGAGTGTCACAAACACCGGCATCGGTCAGGCCAACCGACATCAACAGGGTAAGGTAGGAGAGAAACTGATGTCGGTCAAAGATCGACCGACGTCAGTGACCCCCAAGCGGACAGGGACCGGCGTCGGTCACCTGTGTGGTTCGACTGCGAGTTTATTACGGGCAGTTGGTTGACGAACCAAGTGTTTGCATGCTTAGTGTTAATTATAGACTAAGAGCTGCAGATCTAATTATTGTACTAGGTGTCTAATTATTGTTTGGATGAGTTCTATATATTAGACTCATGGTTGTATTGGAAACTTGTGCTAGGGATTAAGAGAGCAATTAAGCTCCTTCAGAGAGAGGTAGAACAATGGTGCGTTCCTCCTAGTGCCGCAGTACCAGGTGTGTTGGTGCTGGATTGGAGAGCCAGCTGGGTTCTTCAGGTATGTATGATCTTGGTCATCAGGTGAGCATGGCCCTTATAGGAGATCTACATGGTAAGTAAGGTTGGTTGATCTGCAGGTGTGTGTGTGTGCAAGGTCGAGGTTCACAGGTGTGCAGAACCACTTATTGATCTGTAGGTTGGAGATCAGATAGGACAGCAACACAACAGGGAGTAGGATCAGGTAGGATCTACTTGGAGTATAGGTGTGTACTTGTGGAGTGCGTGGAGCACTTGTGGTGTGCGTGGAGCACTGGAGGTGAACACCAACTCTGTGTTTGAGTTGGGTGTTGGGACCTAGGAGAGAGAGCTTTGAGGGAAGATTTACTGTTTATGTCCTAGAGGTGTGGGAGCCCTAGAGGTGTGTAAGGAAGAAGAACTGTGGCAGTCTTCTTTGTCGTATTTCTTTCTGAAAGAGTTATTAATACAAGTTGTGTATTGTCTCTCATATTATGTGTTATTCTGAATTCTAGTTACTTGTTGATTTTGGTTAATTTCCGCATGTTAAGTTGCTTGGTTTGGTAATCAATTGTGTGCTTCCGGTGTTTCGCATCCTAACAAGTGGTATCAGAACATGTTTGTTGTTCTAGGTGCCTGACAAACAGTTCAACGGTTCAATCTTTCTTCTTTAAAGTCTTCTTTTGTTTAAGTCTTTTAAAGTCGTTTGAACTTTTTAAAGCGGTTGAAATTTGAACTTGCCGAAGCACTTAACTCTTTTAAGTCTGCCGATGTCATTGAACCTTTAAACCCATGGAATCTTTGAACCTTTAGAGGTGGGGTTCAATGGTTCATTCCATTTGTTTGAACCCTGTCGATGGACCTTTTCGTTGAACCTCGACGTTGAACCAACTTTGAAATTGCCTAAGTGTTTGAAAGTTGTTCTTTTATGAGAGCTTGCCTGTTGAATTTGTTGAACCTGTTGAACCTACGAGTCTCTTGACTCAAAATGCTTGAAAAATTTGGAGAACTTGGATGCTCAAGACATTTTTGAAAAAGAAAAGAGAGAATTTTGGCCTGTAGGACCAAAATAGTTGATATGTTATCCCCAAAAACAAGTGACAGATTTTGAGAACAATAGCTGGCTCCAGTTGAGGAACTTCCATCGATTGTAAAAACAATCAAAGGGAGTAGAATCTAGAATCTCCAGTGCCTTTAAGTATGCCATTGGGCTATGGAGTCATGCTACCCAAAAAGAAAGGTGCCAAAAAAAAATGAAAAGCACCAAACAGAACTAAAGACTATACAAATATACATATGTACAATTGATGTCATCTGATACTTCAAAGATTAAAGTGCTTCAGATGCTACCCACTGTGAGGCAGTGAAAATGGCATGCCATATTGATACTTCAACAGGAAACTATTTTCACCATTGAGTTGATGAATAGTATTAGGCATATCCATAGGGAATCAAATTTCCCATGCATTCCCTTTGGTTCTCTTCTCTTGTCCGATAACAAAACTTGATCTCTAATTTGGAAATCATGGACCCTTGCTTTCTTATCGAAGAGCCTCTTTACCAAACTTTGATGTGCAGCAATTTAGTCTAACACCATAGTTCGCTACTCATCAAGTTCATTCAGGCACATGATCCTCTTGTTGATGGCATTTTCAAAAGTTGAATCTTCTACTACCTTTGCCAACTTCAATGCTATTAAATTCAGGGTGATTGGTATCTCTACATTGAGACCATACATAAGTTGGAAAGGTGACATACCTATCACCCTCTTGGGCATAATTTTGTCTACCCATAAAGAATCAAACAATGCTTTGTGCCAAGTTCTTTGATTGTCATCTACCAACTTCCTGATTATGGTGACCAGGTTCTTGTTGCTCGATTCTGCTTGGTCATTTCCTTGCAAAAAATAGTCAAAAGAGTGGGAGAGGGTAATCCCATAATAAAAATAGAACTGATTAATCTCATGGGAAGAGAAATAGACTGCATTATCTGTCACAATCTTAGTTGAGACCCCAAACCTGAAAATGATGTTTTCTTTAAGGAAATTGCATACTACTTCTGAAGTAACATGCTTGGCTAGAATAGCTTCCACCCACTTGGTGAAGTAATCTATGGCTGTGAGGACATAATCATGTCCACCAGTTGAAGGTGGGTTTACAGCACCTATGAAATCAATTCTCCTCTGTTGAAATGACTCTTTTATTACTATAGGTTTGAGAGGCAGTGCATCTAATTTGGGTTTTCCAACGAACTAATAACACAGTTCACATTTGCGTACCCATTTGTATGCATCTTGAAATAGGGTAGGCTAATAATACCTGGCTCACAAAATCTTATGGGCAGTCACAGGCACAGAAAAATGTCCTCTACAAGCCAAATTGTGGAAGGATTCCAAAAGTTTGTTTTGTTGCACTTTGTCCACACAATGAAGGAATACTCCATCAAGGTTCTTCTTATATAGACCATTTTCCCATAAGACAAAATTGGCAGCTTTTAACTTAACATTCCTCTTTTCTTTACGAGACATGTGAGCAGGACACTCACCATAGGTAAGAAAATGAACAATATTCGAATACCACTCATTTGTGGTGGTGACAAAGAGGACTGTTAACGTGTCTTCAACCTCCATTCTTTTATGCCCTATTTCTTCTAGTATGTTGTCAGCAATCAATTGGCAGAGGCCCCTTCTCCGCACAAGCTTTGTTGGCTTGATAACCAGATCAAACTCCTAGATTTTAGCAATCTAATTGCCCCTTTTGATTCCAAACTCCTGCTGAGTTAATATGGACTTGACTGTTGTATCATGGACCATGGCAATAGTGTGTGAGTTCAGGATGTAAAAATAAAAGTGCTTTACTACCTTTACCACCACGTAAGCATGCTTCTCCATGTTTGAATACTTTAACTCATGAGCTTTGAGAGGATAGCTCATGAAGGATATGGGAGACTCCACACCTTCTTTGTTCAGTTGAACTAGAATTGTTGAAAGTGTGTGTTCAGAAGCATAACTATACATTATGAAGCATTTGGTGTAATTTGGACAAATGAAAATTGGGGCATGGGTAATAGCTGTCTTGATGTCTCGAAATCCCAATTTGCCTTCTTCAGTCTAGTTGAAAGTGGCCTTTCCCTTCATTATGTCTATGATGTGGCAAGTCTTCTCAGCAAACTTAGGAATGAACCTTCGTAAAAATTTCACCTTTCTGAAGAAAGAGTGAACTGTAGTCTTACTTGTGGGCAGAGTAAGCTCTTAGATGGATTTGACTCTTTTTGAGTCAATCTTTATGCCTTCTCAAGATACAATGTGTTCGAGAAGTTTCCCTTTTGTTACTCTAAAAACAAACTTCTTGGGATTTAGAGAAATGCCATTCTAGCGACATCGTCCCCAACACTTGTTGCAGATGAAGCATATGATCAGGGTGATGCTTGGAAAAGATAGTCAAGTTATCAAGGTATACCACAATGAACTACCCATTTCATCTCTGAAAGTAAGGTCCATTACTCTCTGGAAAGTGGCGCTAGTATTTATTAGACCAAATGACATTCTTCGATACATAAAGGTGCCCCAAAGTGTGGTGAATGTAGTCTTATACTGGTTTGCTTTATTGACTTCCACTTGATTGTACCCTAAGCAACTATCTACCATTGATAACATCTCTGAACCAGTCACCATCTAAAGGACTTGATCCATGATGGGCAGAGGGTAGTTATCCTTTAAGGAGGATTGATTCAGATTCCTGAAATCTACGTAGAGGCAAATTTTGCCACTCTTTTTTTCACAGGGACTATGTTCGCAATTCATGTGGAATGATGGATTGGAAAAATTATCCTTACTTTTAACATTTTTTGAATTTCAGATAAAATAGTACCTGATATCTTGGGGTTATACTGCCTGGATTTCTGCTTGTGAGGTAATGAATTGCTTTTGAGAGGAATCTCATGGTGAATTTCTTCAAATTTGAGTGATTTCAGATCATCATAGGAGTACGCTAGAACATCTATGTAATGGTGAAGAAGGGCAATAAATTTGAGCTTCTCCTCAAGAGTGCAGCACTTCCCAATGTTCACCATCTTGAGATTTTCCTTAGTACCCAAATTTATTTGATCAAACTATTGAGAGGAGCTTGAATCTTTTTGTTGTTGCTTGATGAACCTGCTGTGCTTATCAAATAACTTCTCAAGAGAAACTAGTCCTTTTGGGATTTATTCCCTTTGAGATGTAGGAATTCTTCACCTGCGTCTGGAATTGTTTCCTGACCTGATTTTCGTGGTAGAGGTCCATTGCCTTCGAAATGAAGTTATTCAAAGCTGTCCTTTTATTCTAGAAAAATGATGATTTGGTTGTTGTCATTGAACATTTGCTAATGATTGGCATTGTTAGGAACACTTGGTCAAAAGACCAGTTTGATGGTGTACTTATCTCCTTCAAAATCTTGGTGAAGAACCAAGAGAGTCGATGAAACAACTAATGCATCAACACAGTCATTGAATTCTCTGGGCACTGTAGAGACACTGAAGGCATCAAAGCTTTCAATTTGATCCCAAACTAAATTGCGGTAATGATTTAATCTTCTATTTTTAGTTTGATAGAGGTTCTTCACTTGACAAACCACTAGCTCAACATCTCCTTTAGCATGAAGGAGTTTGATGCCCCTGTCTTGGGTAGTCTTCAATCTGAGTAGCAAGGATTCATATTCAATAGTATTGTTGGTGTTGTTGAACTGCAACTTGTATGAAAAAGGAAAAATATCTCATTGAGGAGATATCAACACAATCTCGGCTACAAAACTAGTAGAGGAACATCTGCTATCAAATTCTAGAATCTAGACATCATCAGAAACTAAATTTTTCTTAAATTTTTCTTCATTTGGAGGGGAGGATTCCTCTAGGCTTGCACTGTGCTCTATTAAGTCTTCTATTGTTTTGTCTGGATCAATTGTTATACTATCACATTCAAAAAATTTGTTAGATGCCACATGACCCTCTTCCATGGATAAGAAGTAATTACCCACGCCTAAAGACTCAAACAAAATTTGAGCTTCAGGGACTGATGTTTAGGCGACAATGTACTTCGACTCCTTCTCAAGAAGCAACCTCTACATGATGCCCTTCATAGGGATCCTTGACTTAGACAGGTCCATGATCAATTCTCAACCAACATCCTTACAAAAATTTCATCCAAGTAGAATGTCGTATGAAGGACTGTCATTTTAATTCTCCTATTTTGAAAGGCCACGAATGCAAACTAGGCATCTTTGATTTATCCCAGCAAAAGTACTTGTTTGTTTTCCATGGAGAAACATCTCTCAAAGGTCTTGGTCAGCATGAGTCTAAGAGATTTTGCTACTTTAGCAGGCATGACATTATCATATGCGCCTGAGTCAATGATGCAATTATTCAGTTGATGACCGTTTATCAACAGGGAGACATAAAATGCTTTTATCTTCCTAAGAGTAGCAGGAGGGGTAATGACAAGGTTATTCCAAGTGGATGTGAGAGTCACCTTTGGAATAGCTGGTCCTGCAGGGACGGTTTTATTCTTTAAACATTAAACCAACTTATCCAATTGCTCAGAGTTAGATTGCAGGAATTTAAATTTAGATATTTAAATTTTGGTTTTCTTGACATGGTTGATTATATCAAATATTTAAAATGAATTAGGAATAGGGGAAGGCAGTTCATCCTTCTGGTACTGGTCTATGAATTTAAAGTAGAAGATGAAGGAAAACTTGATGTACTTACCTTTTTAGCGATCATCGAGTCCTTTGATTGAAAAGGCAGAGTGGTTCTCCGCTTAGCAATTGAAATTGTTGGTTGAGCTCGCTCCTCTATTTTTTTATTATCAACTTACTAGGCTGACTGGTTCTGGGACCAGGTGAATACAACGTATGATCCATCAAATGCTTCACATTTACTTTTAGGTTCATCCTGGTAATTTAGGAAACCAATGTTGGAGTCGCCAACTGATTCATCTTGGTCTTCCACAAAGAGATCAACGCCATCTTCTTGGTTCAACTCAGATTGGAAATAAAAATTTGATTCTGTTTCAAGGTATCCAACTGCTGAGTTGGCTGGAGTTGCTTCAATAGCAAGTTTCTCCTGAGGGGGAAGAAGACGATTTTGTTGCCCTTGATTCTTAGTAGCATTGCTTTGGTATGACTGATTGGGGAATGTCTTCCTTGGTATATCTCAGTACAAAGGAGGAGCAAACATCCCTTGTGCCATTTGCTTTCTGAGAGCTAGCAACTCATTTGCCAACTTTTGCACCATTAGATCAATGGTACATGTAGATAGATATTCATAGGATGAAGAAGATTTACCTCTGTTAGGATCTCTCATTATCTTCCCTGTCAAGATGAGATCATCTTCCACCTCAGTAACCAAATCATGTGCTGTAGTGAGGTCTATGTGGCCAGCATGTCTCAACAAAAAATTCACTTCATGTAACTGAGAGTTGATGAAGAAGCATTTGAGATTCTCAGTTATTGGTTGAGAAATTATAGGAATCATGTTCCTCAGCTTGTCAAACTTGGCTATGAAATCTCTCATTGGTTCATGAGGCTCCTTCTTCATTTGTGTGAGCTGAGCCATTAGGGCATGCACATCTTCTGCAAGCTTAAAATTGGCTTCAAATTTGGCTTTGAGTGTGTTCCAGTCAGTCATTAACCGAGCCTGTAGATGGTAAAACCAGTCTACAGTAGCACCTTGTAATGTCTCTATGAATAGCCTGACTGCTACGTCTTCATACTCCACACCTATCATGCCATAGGCTATGCTGAAGGCTACGATATGTTCATTAGGATGAACTCTCCCATCACCAAAGAATTTGGGGAAATTCTTCCTTAAACTATGTGGTAGCTCATGTAAAGGTGGAGTTAAATTAAGTGGGCCAAAAGAGTTACCCCAAGGGTCTTAAGCTACCATTGTATGACTATGTAAAGGGGGGATAATAAATATTAGTGGCATATGTACGAGCAAAGCTTTGTTAGCAAAGGAAAAAGAAGCTTAGCCGTGTATTGGTGACCTGGTGTTGGTAGGAGGAAGACTCCTAGTTCGTTGAAGGTGAGGTTGTGGAGGAAACAAGTCAAAATTGCTCTGCTGCACCAACTCAAAAATAGGGTCAACAACACCTTGAGATTTTTGGCTTCTTGTAAAGTGTGGAGCTACCAGATTTTAGAATAAAAATGGAAAAGAACTGGCCCTACTTCAGCTTGGAGCTTGAGGCTCCAAACTGCTCATTCTTCCCCAGCAGAGTCGCCAAAAATTGTTAGGTGAATATTTTGTCACCAGCTAACTAAGGGCAAAATAGGTGTTTCAACTACAGCATTGGGAGATTGATCAGCCAAATATGCAGGACAACCACATCAAAAGGGGACAAATCTCTCCTCTCATCAAGGGGAGGTTCCCTATAACTATGATATATTAATACACTATAAATATAAGCTGAAAATAACACTCATGGTAGGATAACACCATCCATCTCTCTTTTTTCAGATATGATGTTCATAGACATAGGAGAATTACTTGATGATTGCTAGAGGTACTTCTCTTCTTTCAAAAGTAATACTCAGTCAACAACCAGATTCCTTCTTAGGTAGTAAAAGTAATTGGATGCAGTAACATAGCAAGATGAAGTGTAGCACAAAGTCTCTACTTCAATTGCCAAAGAGTGAAATATATGAAATATAATGGGGGCACAAAGTCATCCCAAGATCTTTTACATAGATATGGAAAACAACACACTAAAGACCATTGTGGTAGCACAAAGTCTCTCCATAGTCAGCTTCAGGACACCTTCCTGATTACTTCCACTAGTTGTGCTTGTTAAATTAAATAGACAAGAATGCTTCTAGGAAAAAGACATAAGAATAATTTCCTAAATAACACGAGCTATTCTTGCACAAAGTCTGAAAGGTCACTTGTTTTCTCATTTAAATAACAAAATATGATTAACAATATGAGCTCAAAGTCTCAAGAATGCCTTTCAATTTGGATAGAGTTTTGCTTCTGATAATAGAGAGGTCTCCCCTGCATAAAATAAGAGATTACAATATATAGCACTCTAAGAAAGACTTGGGCACTTTGTTTTATGGAATGGCCCATGCTGCATTCAATGCCTTGAATGCATTTTCAGTTCTGTGAAGGGGCCATGCTGGAATAGGGCATCGGCCTTAACTGTGGCATGTCAATTCATCTCAAATATCTCCTTTTGAAGTATGGGCCTCCTGGTCCTCTTCTTGATATGTGCACAACTATCCATTTTGCCTTTACTCGATGGAGAAAAATAGGCCACGTCCTTGAGTGTCTGCACTCTGATGTCTACTTGGTGGACTATTCCACCTACTAGAATAACTTTCCTACAGATATTTTTGGTCCTTCCCTCTTGTTCCCTCTTTTCTTAACGCATTTTATCTCTTCCTCATGATCTGATCTCTTGGGCTATCTCTTCCCTTACAGCTGGTTTTTTCAGCTCCTTCTTTAGCCTATCGTTGAGTTTGTTCTTTAGGTTCCGTGCCATTTTTGAAAATAAACGGGCATTTTATTACCTTGAATTTGACGTCTACGAGGACATCATTGGTCACTTGGTCGCTTGAACCACGTTGAACCTTTAAACTTTGAACTCTTTTGGAGGGCATCGATTCAATGGTTCAATGGTTTGAGTGGTCCCATTAGCTCCTTGGTTCAATCAGTTCCTTGGTTCAATCGGTTGAACCATCTCTTCTAACTTGTCTCTGGAATCTTCCACTTCCTTCCTTCACTCAAAGCTTCCTTTCAAATTTTGAAATTCCTTGAACCTTTGAACTTTGACCCATTTTGGTTCAAGGTTCAATGGTTCATTCTCTTTCTTTGAATCTTTTGGTCCTTCAAACTTTTTGGATCCTTTTCTTTTCTGTTGAACTGGTTGAACCTTTAAACTTTGAACTCTTTTGGTTCAAGGTTCAACGGTTCAATGGTTCATTCTTTGCTCTTCGAATCCTTTATTCTTCCTAGTCTCTCAAACTTTATTGAACTCGTTGAACCTTTGAAATTTGAACTCTTTTGGTTCAAGGTTCAACGGTTCAATCTTTCTTCTTCGAACTCTTGTTTTGTTTAAGTCTTCAAAAGCTATTTGAACTTTTCAAAGCGGTTGAACTTTAAACTTGTTGAAGCACTTAACTCTTTTAAGTCTGTCGATGTCATTGAACCTTTGAACCCGTTGAATCTTTGAACCTTTGGAGGTGGGGTTCAATGGTTCAATGGTTCATTCCATTTGTTTGAAGCCTGTCGATGGACCTTTTGGTTGAACCTCGACATTGAACCAACCTTGAAATTGTCTAAGTGTTTAAAAGTTGTTCCTTTGTGAGAGCTCGCCTGTTGAAGTCGTTGAACCTGCGAGTCCCTTAACTGAAAATGCTTGAATAATTGGAGAACTTGGATGCTTAGGACATATTTGAAAAAGGAAAGGGAGAATTTTACCCTGCAGGACCAAAATAGTTGATATGTTGTCCCCAAAAACAAGTGATAGATTTTGGGAACAACAATATCCATCAATGATTAATTCCTTGTAAGTAAATGGGAATCTAATTTTAAAATATTTGTAGTTTAGAAGTAAAAAATCAAATAAAAAAGAAAATCCTAGGTAAATCTAAGGTTTTGAGACCAAAGGTCGGGTTCACCAGATGTTTAACCCTAAATTTAGATATGTGTGGTTATTTAGAGTTAAATGGGTATTAAATTAGTTTTTACACAAGAATGGTGAACTAACCTAGTAAGCATGCATATTAATAGAAAAAATAGACAAATAACATTATGAATTTATACAATTGAGATTGCTAAAAATAGTAAAGTACAACTATTGATAAATATTGTAATGAATTGGAAATCTTTAACCCTAAAATGAAATAGGTTGTTGGTTCATTTTAAGCTTAGGGTTAAGAATATAGAAATGAAATGGCACAAGGGTGATAATCAGATCTATAGTGGGCCAAATAAATTATAAACTCAGATATAAGTTTACACTAAATTTACTATGTTAAGATAATCTAAATATGGAAAGGACAACTAGGCTAAATATATAAATGACAAAGAAGAAAGTATTGAGCTTGTTCCAATGTTAATGTAGTTTTGGATCTGGAATAGGTTATAAGTAGGTAGGAAGATAGTTATAAAACAATTTTTAGATTATGAATATAGTGTCTCTAGCTATCTAGATAGTTACGTCAACCCTAGATAGTTACATCAATGATAATGTTTGAGTTTGATGATAGTGTCCTATAAGGAATATCTAGAGAAACATGATGCGACTACTTGGATGCTTTTGGGTTTAGCTTCACCTTCACTCTATTGCATTCAAATCTAAGTCATGGACTATTGTTCTTTATGAAATGGAAAAACTATTACTTTCCATCATCAATATAACCTTGGGAAAAAATGGGTTCGTGGGCATATAGTGCTGAGCTAACCCTAATGATAGTAAGGGGAAAAATGGGTTCGTGGGTATATAGTGCTGAGTTGACCCCAATGACCCTACTATCAAAGGACATTTCGTACATATTCAATACTCTAGAGAGGGCCTCAAATTGATGTAGTTCTCCCCTATATGTTGGATTGTGTGTGAATCATGTAATGTGTGTAAATAAAGTACAATAGTGACCTAGTTTGTATCTTGGAAAATTGGGATCTTGGGTTGTTCTTTTAGTAATTCAGACCTATAGATGTGCAGTCCTTATGACTGGTTTGAAAATAAGAATAAATAGGGAATCTTTGATCAAATGAATGATCTTTGAATGTTCTTTGGTCTTTGTGTTAGGTATTCATAGGTGAGAAATGAATGAGCATTGATCTTATATTTATATTAATCCCTTTGGAGTAATTTCATTAAATCACTTGGGTCAACCATTAAGATACGTTTCATTTCTAAATTAGATCACTTTAGGGCACTGGACACTTATGTTGAGTGGTACAGTAACATTTACGTTACTATCTATCCTAGACATTAGTGTCTAGGGAGTAACAAAATAGGTATATGATTAAAACTTTTAGAGGTGTAAGATACATATATTTTAAGCATTCTGAGCAAGATAAAGTGCTTGTGTCATCAATATAAGACTACTTGGACTAAGAGATAAGCCAAGGGGAACAAGATAGAGCAGTTACGAAGCTTGTACAAGCAAGGAGAGTGTAGAACTAAGAGGAATAACCAAGGTCTAAGTTTTCCAAGTGTAAAAGACTAAGATGCTACATAATCACAAAATATCATCTACATTTGCTCCCTCTTTAATCTAGTAATGAAATTTCTAGTTTAAAGGAAAGGAATAAGTACCTGAGTGTGTGTGCACACTTTATCTTTGCTTGAGTCAAATTTGAGTGATTTTTTAGTGACTGACCTACAACCAAGAGTATGTTACAATGTAAATTTAATGTATATAATTTGTGTTATAAGTTTAGGAGTACCCCTATGTGTCAATGTAACCGTCTTACTTATTGGCAAGTTATGTTATAAAATATGTATCATTATAAGACTCTCAAATTGAGATTAGGATAAATATAGATAAATCTTTAAAGTGCATATATCCAAGGATATGTGTGTGTGTGTGTGTGTAGAGAGAGAAAGAGATTGGAAGTCACATGCTCCTAATTTTGAAGTAAAAGTGAGTTGCCACTTAGCAGTTGAGATTAGCTCAACCATGCAAACTAATGATTCTTATAACCTAGTGAGGTTGGATGATTAATTCTAACCTAAAAACTTGGTAAGATTGAGTTATTTGATCACCTCAACCATGCCAAAAGGTGAACCAACTACTTAGTATATTTGCTCAAAATGGTCCATAAAAGTCTACAGGGTATCACTATGTGCCATGGTTTTAAAATCTGAAACTGATTTAGATTTTATAATATTAGTCACATGTTGTATAGTACATGCACCTTATATATGTCTCATGTTGAACTATGTATAACAATAATACCAATGTATAAAATTCTACCACAACTATGAATCTAAATCATATAATTGTGTTCTTTGGCCAATTTGGATAATTATGTAAGTGTGGAGGACATGCTTCCAAAACATGCCCCTACTATATATGGAGAAATATAAAACTAATATAAGTACCAATGTGGAGGACATGTTTCCAAAACATACCCCCACTAAAACTGGAGATATTGAATACTGAATAGGTGTGGAGAACATGCTTCTAAAACATGCCCTCACTGAATATGTGAACTGATATAAGTAACATACACTTAATAAATGTGGATAAAATGCTTCCAAAGCATTCCCCCACTGATTCTAAAGGCTATGAATGTGTGAAAGCCATTTCCATATGACATGCCCCCATTGAATCTATAAATTAATATAATTACTAAATACTGAATGAGTGTGGAGATCATGCTTCCCAAGCATGCCCCCACTAATATGACCCCCCTTTGAGGTGAGGGAAAGATAGCCACTAGGAGTTACCTCACCTCAAAAGGGTAAGACATCTATAAAATCTATAAATGTAACCATGTAGCATATAGAAAGAACATGTCTAGGTAAATGTATCATTAAGGTGCATAGAACCAATGTGATCACATGTAGGCCTAAGATGCATGATAAAGATCATGGCAACATCTAGATAGTAACACTACAAGATCAAAAAGTAAACAAGCACACACACAAAAGCACTCAAAAATAAGTCAACAAGAAATGTTTCAAGAATACCACAAACAGGGGGCATGTTCAAATGTCCCACAATCGAAGGGTATGACTTAGTCAAATGTCCATGAAAGCAAGAATGACATATTCAAATGTCCATAAAAAAAATAATGATGTATACAAATGTTAATGAAAGTATACATAGGCATGGGGGCCACAAGAAAAGGAGCATATTCAAATGCTTCAACAAGCAAGACAAGACACTCAAGAAAGTACATAAAGTAAAGCATAATCAACCATCATAAACATGTCCTATTGGTCATGGATCCAATGTGTTAGAAAAGTATGTCAAGTGTATAACATATGAAGTACCATGTGTATGATATAATCATGGATAATAAGCATGTTTAAGTACATATGTAAGCTCAAACATGATAGTGTAGAGTGATCATCGAATCATATAACATATGCGTATCAAGATCGAATAAGCAGATGCCCCTAATGTCCATATGACATGAGTAGAGGGAAAGCCTAACATTTGAAATAAGAATGTATCATGTGTCTGTGTATGCATGTATCACACCAAATATAGAAGTGTGACACATATATGTATGTAGAAGTAACTGAGTATGTGGTCCATCAATATAGAAGTACGACATGGATGTCAAAGAGCTAATAAAATAGGTAAGTATCAAAGATGTTTTTGAATTTTTGAATGTTTTTTTTTGGTATTTTTGGAGATGGGAAAGACCATCCCATGATGCCATCCAACTGATGGTCATAGATATATCCCCATTGTAAATATGGTGCAATACCCTATGTACACAACCAAGGATCATATATAGGTGTTATATTTATCATCATGGTATTGATGGTGCTCTATGTATGTAAAATAGGACTTTGTGGTAATGAAGCAATAGTAGAAGTAACCAAAGTAGGGGTTTTTAGAACCCATCATTGAGTGCTTATTTATTTTTTGGAGTAGTTGTAATAGGAACTTTTGACCAAATTTTGGCCCTTCAGGCCAAAATTGGGCACCCCTATTTGAAAAACCATCTAAGTCTATATCTTTGGCTAGGTTCAATACTTAGCTTTTCTTTGGAAGGAGTGTTCTTTGACAAAACTCGTAACAAATTTACAAGTCTAGTTCTTTCATAGGGTTTATTTTGGTCTTTTGCTAAGTGTGTATTCTTTTAGAGGTTTTGTCTTCAGGTTTTTTATTTAAGTGCCAAATTCTTTCGAATAATTTATCCAAGATAGATTTTCCAAAGGGCAACTTGCAACATTTCCAAAGGAATTATTTTGGACATTTTGTCCAAAAAAACTTTCCCAAAGGGTATGTTTCAACTTTTTTGAAGGACTTTTTAAAGCTAAAGGACACTTTCAACTTTCTTGAAGGGCATTCCAAAAAAATTTAAGGGTCATTTGCAAGAAGGTCGAAAGGTGGACCATTTCAGAAAGTCTGAAGGGCATTTCAACTTTCCTGAAGGGATGTTTTCAAAAAGTTTGAAGATTGTTTTCATGGGAAGGTGAACCATTTCTAAAAATCCAAAGGGTATTTTTTCCTTTCAGAAGATCATTTCCAAAATTTGAAGGACACTTTCATCTCTTCTGAAGGGTCACTTGCAAGAAGTTGAAGGGTATGTTCATTTTAGAAAAAGCCTTTTTCACTTTACCGAATGGTCATTTTAAAGAACCAAAAGGGCTAAATAGAAAGTTTGAAAGAATTCTTTCAAAAATATTGTCCGAGGAATTCTTTCAAAAAACTTGTTTGATACAAAGGAAGCAAAAGGGAAAACAAAAAATTACCACAAGAAAAATGTCTGAAGAAAATGCTCAAGGAGTGATGGCCTACAAAACATCATTTTTAGACTATGAAAACTAGCCATTAGAGTTTAAAAGAAAGGCTCGATGGGAACCTAAAGGCAAAAAAGAGATTTAAAAATGGCAAAATGTAACTAAGGCTTTGGTTCAGTTGTAACAAATGTAACTAATGCTTTTGGTTCAGTTGTAACTCTTTGTAATTGATCCATTCAATGACATAACATAGCTCGCCCACTTCTTTCCCATGCAAATGTAACTGATTCTTTTAAGATGACACATGTCTAAGTGACCCTAGACTTCCTTTGATTTATCTACCTCTCAAGGCTATATATACACATTCTCTTGGCTCATTTTGCATCCTCCACTAGTTATTGGGGAAACTCTAGCTAGATTTATACTCGAAGAACTCTTGAAGAGATAGACAAGTGTGATTACCTCTCATATGTTGTAATATTGAGTAATGATTGAATCATTGTTGGTCTAGCCTAGTGAAATATTATCTTTTCTATCTTGTACTATTGATGATCTACCGATTTGTAGAAAGAAGATTGTTACAGGTCTTTGCTAGTATTCTTTTCTAAGTGTAGAGATATCTTAGAAGTGATTCATGATGGTATCTTTCTTTGGATCATTAATTTCCTTCTTAAGAATCATATACCTTCTTGAATCTATCATATGAAATATTAATGTAGCAATGGTTCCTAATTTGTGAGTCCTGTGCAAGAAAACACCTTGTTTTGTCTTTAAAGTAGTGGTTTTAGTTAATCGGGAGGATATCAAATTTTGGTGCATCACTGCTTATTTTCTTAGTTGTTTTCCTGAACTCTTTTCATACATAATTGATATATTAGAGAGAGCATTTTAGGACTATTAATGGGAGCTAACCCCTAATCTAGAGATTCATCTCAATGAAATTGTCATCCATAGCAAAAGAGATGATTCCATTTTACTGCTTGGATGAGGAGAGCTGACCATTTTCTCAAGGGTGCAAATCCATGTGTTAAAATTTTTTGGCACGCCTGATGGGACCTTTTGTCTAAGGAGTTGAATAATTCTTGGTGTGTTCTTTAATAAATCAGCCTTTTGGAGGCATTTTAATCAATACCAATGACGATTCTGAGTTGAATCCATTGGTCAAGTAGCCGTAATGCATCAAGAAATCATATTTGGTATGTATAATTCTATCATTGAGCAGTATGAACCTTATGCTCCTTCATATTATTTTGATCAAGCTCATGTTGTTTATGGAATCACCTCAAGTAGCTCTCCTAATTGCCCTTCTCCTAGTCAATCCAAGAGTGTTAGGGAGATAATGTTGGACTTTGAGAAGTAAATGCTAGAGATAGATAGGTTGAATGAGCAGAATAGGTATCAAAAAGAGCTTATGTACAAGGAGGAGTACTTGTTTAGGCATGCTCAAGCCATGCAATCCATGAAGGAGAAACTAGTGAGATAGAGGAGTCAATCTGTTCAAAGCAATCAGCCTTATATACCTTTTTCCATCCCAAAGCAACCTTTTCCTATTCAAAAGAATCCCTCCTCTTTTACATCAAATCCTTTCTATCAAATAACACTTGCTCACCAAAATAAAATGAGCCAACCTTCTAACCCATCCAATGCATTAACTACTCTTGTTGTTAATCCTTTACACCTAGCAATCCACCACCAAAGGACATTAGAACAACCTTCTATGGAAACTAATTATTTCAATTCATTAGATTGTGAGCCCTCCTTTAAAATAATTAATCCTATTTCCTTTGGAAAATAACACATCCATCCTCAAGTAACTCTTCTTGTGCATGTACAAACTCTTCTTAGTCTCCCTCAACCTCCTCAAGTCCTTCAACATGATGTCAATATCCCAAGTTGGAGAAATGTCTATCATGAACCAGCTCAAGACCTTGAGAAAGATGTAAGTTGCTACCTATCCTCAAGAAGAGTGTTCCAATCCTAAGACCATGAGTTGGAATGAAATAGAGGAATCATGGGGTAAGAAAGAAGAGAAGAGTATTGTTCAAGAATGTGAGCTAGAAAATGAAGCTAGTCCTCCTCAAGTCCCTCCCACCCTTCCTCAAGAAACCTTTTATTTTCCATGTCAAACCTTTCATACTCCTCCTCATCATGATGATGTATATGATCTCCAAGAAAGACTCTTCCAAGAGAATCTAGCCAAACAAATTAAAGAAGTAGAGTCAAGAATGAGGTTGCTTAGTCAAGGTGTAATGGAAGGTTTAAACCTAATAGAAGATCCCATGTCTAAACATACCCTATCTATATCCCTTTAAGAGAGTTATCAAGCTACATATGATGTGGATGAAGTGTTGGTCAAGTGGAAGGAAGAGAATCAATTGATTTTAGCCCAAGGTTTATTTCCTCTTCCTCATGAGCTTCTCAAAGAACACCCCACTTCTCATTCCTAATTTGATTTTGAGCTCACTAGTACTTGCTTCATTTCAAAGTCCATTCCTATGTACTCTCCTTAATCCCATACTCTTTTTTCATTTATTTCACATTCCATACTTGAACTCCTACATTTCAAACTCATGAACCTATTCAGTCACCCTTTACTTCATTCCCTTCTAAAGAGGAACATGTTTTGAGGGAGACAAGTGAGCAAGATAAAATGCATTTTTTAGCTCGTCAAGAGGATATTATGAGTGATAATGAAGATGAAATCATTATAGGTACTCCTAATGAGCATCATCATGGTGATCATCATCATGAACATGAGGTGGAAGGCACTATCAAAGATGAACAATATAGTTAAATCATATTTCAAGAGGTGGTTGTTCTAGGAGGTTTTCATAAAACTAAAGTTGAAGAAGTGACTCTAGAAGGTGGCATGATTCAAGGAGAAGATATAGGTCACACATACATGCAAATGTTCTAACAATATGAAGATGAGATTGACAAACTTCACTTGTCAACATTGGATGGAGAATGTAAGCATGGTGAGCTCTTTTTCCATTTCTTTAATGAACCTTCTTATTGTTTTGATGAAGATATTGACCAGGCCATGGGACCTAAGTTGAACTAGGTTCAAGTGCATGTTGTTGAGCAGCTAAAGACTCTTGTTTGTGAACAAGAAGGAGAGGGATCACATTGGTTTGATAAAAGCATGGAAGAAGGAGTTCTTGAGCAAGAAAATGATGATTTTTGGAATAAGTTAGAAATATTTTGCCTTAGCTCAAACATCACACTAGCCACCCTTCCCCAAGAGAGCTATGAGGAAGCAATAGATCAATTTGAAAAGCTTCTCAAAGAGATATAAAACAATGAGTTGGTCCACGATACATACCAAGAGAACCATGAGTAAAATGAGCCCTATAATGATGCTATTGTAGCCATTGATGCCTTAATGGACTACATCAACATGAATGACCAACATGAAACATGTCTCAAGGAGCAATATGAATACATGGAGATGGAAGACACGTTTGAAGCTGATGCATTGGAGTACATACCAATCAAGATGGTAAACAAGAAGGGTGAGTCATCAAGTTTTCACTCCTACAAACTACTTAGTTGTCATCATGAGGTTTCTTGCCATGAAAGAGACCTAATAAGTGTCCCCTTTGATCTAGGAGGGGGGAAAATATATCAGGTTAGATGTACATATTAGTTTGCTTTCAGTTGTGTTGTATTTGTGTTCCCTAAGTACTTATGCACAACTGTAGGTTTGTCCTTGTCTTGTTTTGTGTTATCTTTGCTTGGTTTTGTTGTTATTATGGGGTGTGTTTCCTTGTGTTTTATTTTGGCATAATCCTTGTTAGTCATCTTTAATAATCCATTGACTCCATTGGCCCTTAGTTGGATAAGGCTATTGATCTAGTCAGTATAGTAGGCATATTACCCTTGTGAGTCACCAATTTGTTGACCAAATTTTGGCCCTTCAGGCCAAAATTGGGCACCCCTATTTAAAAAATTATCTAAGTCTATATATTTTGCCAGGTCCAGTACTTAGCTTTTCTTTGGAAGAAGTGTTCTTTGACAAAACTCGTCACAAATTTACAAGTCTAGTTCTTTTTGAGGGTTTGTTTTGGTCTTTTGTTAAGTGTTTATTCTTTTGAAGGTTTTGTCTTTAGGTTTTTTGTTTAAGTGCCAAATTCTTTCAGACAATTTGTCCAAGATAGATTTTTCAAAGGGCAACTTGTAATTTTTATGAAGGAATTGTTTCGAACATTTTATCCAAAACAACTTTTTTGAAAGACGTTTTCAAGCTAAAGGACACTTTCAACTTTCTCGAAGGGCATTCTAGTTTTTTTGAAGGGTCATTTACAATAAGGCCAAAAGGTAGAGCATTTTAGAAAGTCTGAAGGGCATTTCAACTTTCCCAAAGGGACATTTTCAAAAAGTTCAAAAGATTGTTTCCGCGGGAAGGTGGACCATTTCTAAAAATCTCAATGGTGTTTTTTCCTTTAGAAAGATCATTTCCAAAAATTGAAGGAAACTTTTAAATCTTCTGAAGGGTCACTTGCAAGAAGTCAAAGGGTATGTTCATTTCAAAAAAGGCCTTTTTCACTTTGTCGAATGGTCATTTTAAAGAACCAAAAGGGCCAAATAGAAAGTCTGAAAGAATTCTTTCGAAAAGATTATTCGAGGAATTCTTTCAGAAAAATTATCCAATACAAAGGAAACAAAAGGGAAAACAAAAAATGACCATGGGAAAAATGTCTGAAGAAAATGCCCAAGGAGTGACGGCCCATAAAATGTCAATTTTAGACTATGGAAACTAGCCTTTGGAGTTTAAAAAAAAGGCTCAGCAAGAACCTGAAGGTAGAAAAGAGATAACAAATGGTAAAATGTAACTAAGGCTTTGGTTCAGTTGTAAAAAATGTAACTAATGCTTTTGGTTTAGTTGTAACTCATTGTAACTATCCATTTGATGACATGGCATAGCTCACCCACTTCTCTCCCATGCAAATGTAACTGATTCTTTCAAGATGACACATGTCTAAGTGACCCTTGGACTTCATTTGATTGCTCTACCTCTCAAGGCTATATATATGCATTTTCTTGGCTCATTTTGCATCCTCCACTGGATATTGGGGAAACTCTAGCCAGATTTGTACCCAAAGAACTCTTGAAGAGATATACAAGTGTGATTGCCTCTCATATGTTGTAATATTGAGTAATGATTGAATCATTGTTGGTCTAGTCTAGTAAAAGATTGTCTTTTCTAGCTTGTACTCTTGATGGTCTACCAATTTACAAATAGAAGATTGTTGTAGGTATTTGCTAGTATTCTTTTCTAAGTGTAGAGATATCTTATAAGTGATTCATGATTGTATATTTCCTTGGATCATTCATTTCCTTCTTAAGAATCATATACCTTATTGAATCTTGCATTTCAAATATTGATGTAGCAATGGTTCCTGATTTGTGAGTCTTGTGAAAGAAAACACCTTGTTTTGTCTTTAAAGTAGCGATTTTAGTCAATCGAGAGGATATCAAATATTGGTGCATCACTGCTTATTTTCTTAGCTATTTTTCTGAACTCTTTTCATACACAATTGATAGATTAGAGAAAGCATTAAAGGTGAATCAAGGGGAGTTATCCCCTAATCTAGAGATTCATCTCAACAAAATTGTCACCCACAACAAGAGAGATGATTCCATGTTGCCACTTGGAAGAGGAGAGTTGAGCATCTTCTCAAGGGTGCAAATCCAAACATCAACAGGAACATGTGTAAGTCTTTTGGATATATAAATGTATTGTGTAGTATAATATTGGATTCCACGAAATCCAATGTATGTCTCTGATGTAATGGTCTCTCAAGTACTGATCACCTAGTAAAGGGGATTGTTTGTTACTTACCCTTTTGTGGTGGATTAACCTTAGTAGGCTTGATAGCTAGTTTTTTGGGTATAAGTTTATTCTATTCAAAAGGATGCTCATATGGAATTTTGATAACCATAATTACCCAATTGGCATGAATGTATTTGACACACCCATGCACTATATAAGGTACTGCTCGAAGAGTGTGTATCCAAGGTATTCCCAATAATATATCAAAGATGCCTATGGAAGGGATAAGTGAAAAGGTAGTAACCACATGTGAAAGACCAATGTATAAAGGCAAGTCAATCTTACCAAAAATATTCTTGGAGGTCCTACCGAATGTTCTAATTGATTTAATAGAGGGGTATAAATCATGATGAGTATAATCCAAGTGTGTAAGTAATGTCATGGTGCAAACATTTTCACTTACACCATTATCCATCATAGTACTATGTATGTAGTATTTATCAAGGTATGCTTGAATGAATAGGGAATGAAGATTAGAGTCATCATCCTTAATTTCACTATCATCAAAGGAAATAGAAGGTCTCTGAAAAATAAGAGGTATATGTCGCATGTAAGTACCAATAATCCCATCTAGTGGGTGTGTATAATGTGATGGAGGAGAATGTGTATTATATGCCATTTAGACTTTTGGTTCCTTTTTTAGAATGGTCTTGCAAAGGATTGTTAAATATTTTATATTTATGGTGATCTCCTAGTTGTGAACCTGATTCCTTTGTAGGATCCTTGAAGGAAATATTTTGGTCATCGATATATTTTGGATCTTCTATTTCAAGGTAAAGCATATACTCATAGAATTTCATGGTCCTTGATGATAACCACAATAAACATTTGAATCATATCCTTTGGGTAGAGGTTGACTCATATTAATCTCAATATGAAGAAGGAGAGGTATAACCTAGCACTCTAGTAACCAAAAGAGTAATGAAGCTAGGGACTTTGGTAAATATGTAAATTATCTCCTTAGTGCATTGGATAAAACAAGTTAATTAGGCTATTGTGCAGCTATGTTAACCATGGTGGTTGTTTTATTTTTAGGCTCAAGATGTTTTATCTTATAAATTGGTTTTATTGTAAATTTTATACTATATGTATATGTAGCTAGTGTGTTTGATACATACTTGAGCTTATTAAAAGATATGATCTTCATTTCATGTCACATATAAAATGGTATAAGTCATCAAAAGATTGAAACTTCTTAGATACAATGGGCTCATGTAAAGGAGCAATCAAACTTTGCTTGAACATGTCTTATAACTCTTTGTCTATCATAGAATTGGTCATTTTCGCTAACATTGTCTCATATCTAAAGACATATTCATTACATCACCCTAAAATGAGATGAAATGGCTAGCATTAATTTGGGATTTATTTTAATATAAGCTCTTAAGGTTAAGAATATAGAAATGAAATGGCACAAGGGTGATAATCAAATCTATTATAGGCTAATTAGATGCTAAACTTAGATATAAACATGCACTAAAATTATTATGCTAAGATAATATAAAAATGTAAAGTACAAATAGGCTAGATATAAAAATGATAAAGAAGATAGTACCTATCTTATTTCAATGTTAATGTAGTTATAGACCTAGAACAGGCTAAAAGTAGGCAGGAAGACAGTTTTAGAATAGTTGTTAGATTCTAAATCTGGTGTCTCTTATTATCTAGATAGTTATGTTAGTCATAGACAATTACATCAACACTACTATCTGAGCCTAATGATAGTGTCCTATATGAAATATCTAGAGAAACAAGATGCAACCACTTAGATGCTTTTGGGTTTGGCTTCACCTTTGCTTTGGTGTATTCAGATCTAGGTCATGGACTGTCACTCCTTATAAAATAGAAAAACCCTAGCTTTCCATCTTTAATGTGATCTTAGGGGAAAATGGGTTAGTGGATATACAGTGTCGAGCTGACCCCAATGACCCCATTGTCAAAATATGCTACCTACATAGCTAATACTACAAATAGGGCCTTAGACTGATGTAGTTTTCTCCTATGTGTCAGCTATTGTGTGAATCATGAAATGTGTGTAAAGTAAGTATAATAGTGACCTAACTTATAACTTGGTAAATCAAGCACTTGGGTTGCTCTTTTAGTACCTCACACCTATATATGTGCACTCCCTATAATTGGTTTAAAAAGAGGAATAAATAGGGAAGCTTTGATTAATTGAATGCTCTTTGGTCTTTTTGTAAGGTTGTGTAGGGTAAGAATGAATGAAGGTTGATCTTGTATTTATAACGATCCCTTTGGAGTCATAACTCACATTAAATCACTTAAGCTGACCATTAAGATACATTTTATTTGAAAATTACATAACTTTAAGGCACTAGACACTTACATCAAGGTAAGACAATAACATTTATGTTATTATCTGTCTCGAACATTAGTGTCTAGGGAGTACAAAAATAGGTATAAGATCAAAACTTGTAAAGGTGTAAGATAATTACATTTTAAGAATTATGGGAAAGATAGAGTGTTTATGTCATTGATATAAGACTGGTCAAACTAAGAGATAGGCTAAGGGGCACAAGTTAGAGTAGATGTGAGTCTTGTAGAAACAAGGAGAGTGTAGAACTAAGAGGAACAACCAAGATTTGAGTTTCCCAAGTGTACAAGACTAAGGTGCTATATAATCACAAAATACCATCTATAAGAAATAAATGATACTTAGCTAATTTATTGTGTGCATGCAGGTCTAATCTAGAATATGTTGGAAGTGGACTAGAAGATTGGAATGTCATGCTTCCATGACATGCCTCCACTAATATGTCCCCCTTTTTGAGGTGAGGTTAGTACAATCTAGTAGGTACCTTACCTCAAAAAGATAAGATGGTTGTATAATATGTGTAAGAATCATGTAGCATATATGGATAATATGTCTTAGTAGATATATCAATGAAACTTGTAGTATGTGATCACATCAAGCCCTAAGACGAATGATATAAATCATGTAAATGTTGTTACGAACCTGTGCTACCCTTTCTCTTTATTTTGTTAGTGTAATAGTTGTTATGGATGCATCTACTTTGTAAGTCATCCCATGAGCATTTTGTTTTATCCCACATTCATGGGAAGCAGTAGTTGCTTAGAATAGATTTAGTAGATAAGTTAGTGTTGAGTCCAATGAAGACATCCACAAATTCATTGTATTTAGCTTGCTCAAAGGAGGTTTCCCCCTTGAAGTAGCCTTTGATCAATATAATCATTTCAGTACTTTTGCTAATTTTATAAATCTATTATTTCGTTCATTTTTATCAATTTATTATAGGAGGATCCTCACATCTAGTATCAAAGTGCTTTCTAAGCCAAATTTTTTTTCTTCAAAAAGTCTTACTGTTATTCTGCTACATAATTTCTTTCAATAATTTTTAAAAAAATCTTATCTCTATTCTGTGGCATAATTCATTTAAATAATTTTCTATATCATAGTAATCTATTTCAAATCAGGGTAAAACCTGACTGCATAATTATGGGAAGTGCTTAGGTGAAAGCCATAAAACTCATTGTGAGGAGTACCAAAGGAACCCCAAAGTAGTTGGCCCATTGAGAGGATCTGCCAGTGAAATAAGCAATGACCCCTTCCTGATTGAGTAGTTCCCATCCATGAAGAAAACTAAGAGCTGTCACTGAGAGATAAATCCATGGCCAAATATTTTTTGGAGAGTGGTACTCACTTAGATGGCATTGGTGGCCAGAGTGATATCTTTAAGCCATTAGGTAACCATTAAAACTTGGGAACCATTTTTATCAATTTTAGAATATCATCGTGGAGTATTAAAAAACTGCCATATCAGATTTGCAAACTTATTTCAGCATATCCCAATAGACGTGCTTTATAGAACACAGTAACCAAAAAAAAAGGGGAGTAAATTTATTTTTATTTTTTTTCCATATCTCTCCATCTGTAGTCCCATTGATCTCAAATTTTATCCACACACTTGAAGTTCCATTCCCCACATTTTCTTCCTTGAGGTCCCATATCATGATTCCACTCCTAATTCTCGTAAATCTCAATTTACCTATTTTTTGGGTTTTGATATAACTTCTATTTTTCTTTGATTGCCTTAAAAAAATTCCACAGTGTTTCTCTCGCTTTTCTACTCCTTTGACCCTCTTTGATAAATTTTCTAGTTTTTCCATTTTCACTCCTAAAATTATCCTTGCCTTCGTCACTCATACTCCCACTATGCAAAAAAATTAGTAAAACTACCTTTACCCATTCTAATTTCGCCCAAATTAAAAAAATTCCTTACTGAACATGTCTTAAATCTAGTTTTCCCATCCATTTCTAAAATATATATATATATATATATATATATATATATATATATATATATATATATATATATATATATATATATATATATATATTCTGGCCATGGTAGTAACCTGAATAGGAGCAAAACACATGGAAGATGAAATTGTTGCCCTCAAGACCCACATCAAATATATTGATGAAAAAATTCTTGGCCTCAGTATTCAACATACCACTACGAAAAACAAACAACATCTAGAGTCCTCTTCAGACACAAGGTTTTCTTCTTCCAACAATTTTTGTGGGTTGCAGCTTAATTTTTCTTGATTCCATGGTGCAGATCTGACTGGATGGATCTATCAGGCATGCCAATATTTTAGTCTGCATAATACTTTTGATGCCAACAAGGTCCCACTTGCATCCTTTCACTTGGAACATGAAGCTCTTCAATGGTATCGTTGGTATACCAAAGTTCATGATGAGCCCATCTGGACTAATTTTTGCACCCTCATTTTGCAATGGTTTAGCCTTAGTACTTTTGATGACTTCATTGGAGTGCTCACTAAACTTCACTAAATAAGAACTATGAGAGCAAATCAATAGAATTTCAAAAATTGGCCAATCACACAGAGGGATTGTCTAATGAATTCATTAGGAGTTGCTTTGTCAGTGGACTAAAGGATGCGATTCAATCAGAGGTCAAATTTTTTTGGCCCAACATAATGATGGAAGCCCTAGGGTTGGCTAAGTTGGTAGAGGACAAGATCATATCTCAACACTAATTCAAAACCAATTTTGATCCATTCATAAATACCACTCCATAATGATCTCAAACAATGTCATCCCCCAAAATCACTTCCATCAATCATTTGATTGAAGTAAAGATGCAAGCCTGTAAAGAAAAAGGACTTTGTTATAATTGTGATGACAAATTCACTTGGGGACATCGGTGTGTAGAGTAAAAGCTCTACCTATTGGATGTGGATTCTCTACTTGAAACTAAAATTTTCAAAGATGCTCAACATAGAACAAATGATCTAGAATAAGATTCACTGATTGTGGAATCTATTTCTCAAGAAGACCAACTAGAGATCTCTCTACATGCCTTAGCAGGAGTCACCACCCCACAAACAATGTAGGTCAGGAGTTACTTCAAGAAGTTCCCTCTCACCATACTCTTTGATTCAGGTAGCACTCATAACTTCGTTGACCCTCAAATCACTAAACAGGTTGATTATTTTATCCATCCATGCTCTAACTTTGAAGTCATGATTACCAATGGGGGCATATTAACTTTCAAAGGGCGGTGTCATAATGCATGTATCCCTATTTGATATTATAACTTGTGCTCTAACATGTTTACCTTACCCTTAGGTGGATGTGATGTTATTTTAGGATCCCAATGGTTATGCACACTTGGACCCATCTTATGGGATTTTGCTAAAATTTGGATGGATTTTTTAGACAGTGGGCAAAAATACACATTGAAAGCTTACAACTAGGGTCTCTCAGCATCATAAGTTCACATCACATGGAAAAGCTTCTTAAGAAGAATTCACATGGCATCATTGCCTAGCTCCATTCCATTTAAATACAACCATCAACGATCTCTACTACTCCTTCTGATATACAAACCATTCTTCATAGGTATGCATGTGTCTTTGTCGAATCAGTGGGATTGCACCCTTCAAGGCCAAAGGACCATCATATTCATCTCCTTTCTATAAGTATTTATCCCAATATCAGACCTTATCACTACCCATTTCAGCAAAAGACTAAGATTGAGATGCTCATTCGAGACTTATTCATCCCAATACCAGCCCATATTCTTCTCCAGTTCTCCTTGTCTAAAAAAAGATGGTTCATGGTGCCTTTGCATTGACTTCAGTGTAATTAATCACATCACAATCAAGGATAAGTTTCCAATCCATATGATTGATGAACTTCTTGATGAGCTTCATGGTGCTCATTTTTTCTCCAAGTTGGATCTCCGCTCTAGATATCATCAAATCCAGCTTCATGAGGATGCTATCCCTAAGATAGCTTTTTGTACGCATGATGGCCACTGTGAGTTTCAAGTCATGCCCTTTAGCCTTACTAATGTTCCTTAAACATTCTAGGTATTAATGAATAAAATATTTTGACCCTACATACGAAAATTCATTTTGGTCTTCTTCGATGATATCCTCATCTATAGTAAAACATGGTTTAAGCATCTCCAACATCTGGAGCTTGCACTACAACTTATATCTAAACATCATATTTGTGCAAAATAGTCCATATGTGCTTTTGGTCAGGACGAAGTGGAGTATCTTGGGCATATTATTCTAGCCCAAGGAGTTTGGGTAGATCTTAAAAAAATAGCTACCATGACAAATTGGCCTCATCTTAAGACACTCAAGAGCTTCTATGATTTTTTGTGGCTGACTGGATACTATCATAAGTTTTTCAAGGATTACAAGAAGATTAAATCTCTATTGATAGCTATATTAAAAAAGGATGTTTTTACATGGACATAAGCTATTGAGTGTGTATTTGAAGAACTGAAACAAGCTATGTATACTACACCTGTTCTAGCTATGCTAGATTTTTCTAAGACCTTCACTATTGAGAGTGATGCTTGCAGTAATAGATTTGGTGTTGTTCTCCAAGAAGGATGTTCCATTGTGTTCACCAGTAAAGTTATTTCTAGAAATAATTTAGTACTCTCTACTTATGAGAAGGAAATTATGGCCATTTTGCATGTAGTACAAAAGTGACGGCCATACCTACTAGGGAATCATTTTGCATCAAAACTAATAACCTAAGTCTAAAATATTTTGTAGGACAATGAGTCTCCACTCCATCACAAAAAAAATGGGTTAATAAACTCATGGGTTATGATTACGAGATCACTTATAAAAAGGGTAAGGACAATATTGTTATTGATGCTTTGTTTCACACATTTACGAACTAAGCTTCCCTTTCAACTATTTCCATGCCTATACGAAATTGGTTAGATGTTGTACAACAATAGTATGTCAATTACTCTTCCTTATCTCAAATCATTCAATAGTTTTCCACTAACCCCTCTATTGTACCAAATTATTATTAGGATGGTGTTTTTCCATGATACAAGGGTCATCTTGTGCTTCCCCAGAGCACAGATCTTCAACAAGCTATATTTTATGAACTCCATGCTTCTCCAATTGCATGGCACTTAGAGTTTCTCAAAACTTATGAGTGGGCATGATGTAACTTCTTTAGGAAGGGAATGAAAAAGGTAATTCAACATATTATGGCTGAATGTGATACCTGCCAATGCAACAAGGGTGAAACAACACTCATCTTTGGGTTGCTCAAACCCTTGCCCATCCCTACCAAGCTTTGGACTGATATTTCTATGGATTTCATTAAGGGGCTCCCTAAATCTGGAGGGAGATTAGTGATCTTGGTTGTGGTTGATCACGTCTCCAAAAATAGTCATTTTTGTGCCCTCATCCATCTTTATACCACCTCCACAGTCGCACAAATTTTCTTGGACTAGATTTTTTGTCTTCATGGCATTCCTTCCTTTGTTGTCTTCGATCATGATGTAACCTTCACTAACCATTTTTGGATAAAACTATTTCACCGTACTAGTACTCAACTGAAGATGAGTTATGGGTATCATCCCTAAATAGTTGGGCAGACTAAAATTATCAACCAATGCTTGGAGGCTTTCCTTTGTTGCTTCACCTCAAAACAACAATATCAGTGGGCAAAGTGGCTCCCCCTTGATGAATGGTGGTACAATACCTCCTACCACACTTCAATGAAAATGAATCCATATAAAGCAGTATATGGTCAAGCATCATTAGTGCTCCTTTCGTACACCCCCATTAATTCATTAGTTCAAGCGATCGACACAATTCTTCGAACCCAATATTAGATCCTCAACACCCTATGGGATAATCTTCATATGACACAAAATCAAATGAAATAATAGGCTGATCAACACCATTCTAAGCACACTTTTCAAGTAGGTGATATGGTTTTTCTTAGCTTGCATCCATATAAACAATCCTACCTAAAACTCAAAGGACATCATAAGTTGGATCCCAAGTTCTATGGTCTCTATAAGGTTCTTCAGAAGATTGGGTCGGTTGTTTATAAATTGGATCTCCCACCTTCTTCTCGAGTTTACCCAGTATTTCATGTCTCTTGTCTAAAGAAAGTTCTTGGCACAAACATCAGAGTGCAGACTATTTTACTAGAACTTGATAATAAATTATCCATCTTTCTTGCGCAAAAGGCAGTCCTAGATAGGTGCACATGCCAACTACGTACTCTCTCCATCATAGAGGTTTTAATTCAATGGCATAGAATGAAACCAGAGGATGTAACTTGGAAACCACTATTTTAGATTCAACACCAATTCCCACATCCGAAGCTTTGATAACAAAGCTTTTTCTGAGAGGGAGGGGATGTTATGAACCCGTGCTACCCCTTCTCTTTATTTTATTAGTGTAATAGTTGTTATGAATGCATATGCTTTATAAATCATCTCATGAGCATTTTATTTTATCCCACATTCATGGGTAGTAGTAGTTACTTAGATTAGATTTATTATATAAGTTAGTGTTGAGGCCAATGAAGGCATCCATGAATTTATTATTTTGAGCTTGCTCAAAGGAGGTTGCCCCCTCGAAGTGGCTTGCAATCAATATAATCATTTTACTGCTTCTGTTATTTTTATAAATCTGTTATTTCATGTATTTTATCAATTTGTTACAGGAAGATCCTCACAAATGTCTAGAGAGTAATAATGCAATCTCAATAAAATATAAAGCACACACACAAGAGTACTCAATGTAATGCAAAAGAAGGGTCCAAGGAGACCTCACACAAGAGGCATGTTCAAATGACACACAATCAAAGGAATGACACATTTAATTCCCAACCAACATATAATGACATATTCAAATGTATAATCAACATAAATGGCGTAGGAACTAATAAACAAGGAACATATTCAAATGTTCCACAATCAAGACAATAAAAAGCAACGTAATACACTCAAGGAAGTGAAAAATAGATTATGCATAAGCAACCAACATAAGTGCATCATACATATCCTTGCATATATGTGTTATAAAAAATGTTATGTATATAACTTATCAAGTACATTGTGAAAAATATGAGCATGGTTATAGACATGTGTAAACATTAATATATAATCTCAAACATGATAATATATACATGATCACAAAGGGTATGTAACTTGTATCAATCATGATCAAAGAAATAAATTCCCCCCATGTATTATATGACATTGATAAAGGAGAGTTCCAACATCTGTAAGTGCATATATCATGCGCTTGGATATGCCTAATCACACTCAAAGATGCGGGAAACATATGTGTATATAGAAATGAAATGATATGCTATCTACTAACATAAAACAAATAACATAGATGCCAAGGAGATAATAAACATGGGCATGCTATTTTTTTGTATATTTTTTAATTATTTGAACATTTTTGTATTTTCTTGAATATTTAATTTTATTATATTTTTGGAATATTTGAAATGTGACACAACTAGTCCAACAAGTGATCATATTCAGGAGATAAGGTAGTGTGTGGTGGCCTTGTTTACCAAAATTACTTATACTAAATTTTTACCAATTCGTCAGTGTTTGTTGGTAACTCTATAACATAAATTGTTTGTATTTGTCCATCGTCATATCCATCATGCAGGATATGAAGTTCTTTGTTATCATGTTGTAAAGTAAGGCATTGATTTGTAGTAATGATAATTACTTTTCATATAGATTAACTAGTGTTGTCCAAGATGTAAAATCAAATGTGGTTGTTGATCCATTACCCATATAACAAGGAATACTAATTTTGGTCCACATGCAATGGGTAATATAACATACCCAAGAGATTTTGGAAAAGTTGGAGAATATTGTAACTCATATATATCATGTCCCATTTGTTGTAATGTGGTAATGTGGTAATATTTCAAATTGTGTTTCAATTGTTTATATCAACCTTGAGATATTGCCGACAAAGGATTAGTGTGTAGGTTTTTCCTACACTTCTATTTAGCTTGCTTAGTTATTTTTTTTATATTTGATAAGTTTATCCCACATGTATTGGGATGTTGGCTCCTTGCCTTTCTTCCAATTATTTATGGGATGTTAGTCCCACATGCATGAGTATGGTAGGGATTCAACTAACTTCCATCTATATGTACATCCCTTTTGTGAGATTTGTCGATATGGAGTATTTGATATTTGTTTTCAATCTTTTTTTCAACATTTCTCATGTATGATTTCATTTTACTTGTAGCTTCATTGTGGTGTGCACTTGTTTGACTCGTGTGATCACTCAACATGTACATTCACTTGTCCCAAAGATCCTGACATCCACTCTAATATGGTATCAGAGCACCAATCCATGTTCATGATTATCTAGTTAGTTATTTTATGTTTTTTTTAATTAAATCCTTGAGATTTTATAGTCTTATCATAGGAATTGTTGAGAGAAATATTCAAATTTATAGGAGTTCTCATCTTTAGTGGAGTCATTTTTTTGCAGATCTAGTTCATTGGTAGATATTACCACTTTCTTGTGGCTTATTTGTAATTTTGTGGAGCTATGGTTTTGTCTAATCATGGTGTGAATTTTGTTTTATCATTTGAACAAATTTAGATCTATGTTTTTCACCTCCAAAAGGGCATCTCACCTTCCAAAGCATTTTTAATTGATCCCACCTATTCTTTTATAAATTGCTCTCTAATTATACATAATCGCACCAAAAGTTTTCTGCATTTTGTATGCCTTGTTTTTAGCTTTCAAAATCATTTTTAATTTTTGAATTTAATTATGAAATGCAAAATTTATAGCATTTTTACTAACTGCTATTGCAAAACAAAAAAATAAATCCTATAGTATGGAGATTGTTGTTAAAGTTTTTTTTTATGGAAGGGTTGGTTAAGACTTTAGCTTGCTTGAAGATATCTTTGGTCCCATTCTGATTCTGTTGACTAGCTAGAAGGCAATGTTCACTCCCTTTCCACTTCTACATTTAAAATTTTAGTGAAAATTCATTAAATAGGCTAGTAATGACATAAAATGTAGTTTACTATAACTTTTGATTGGCAACTCGGAATTGAGTGTCATATTTTTCAAAAGTGCATCTTTTTTAATCCTATTTCCATTGGTCTAATTTATTTTTTTAAATGCACTAGAGTTATAAAATGTCATATATTGGAGGTACCCTGTTTGGCCCACTTTTCGCACTTGTACCTTTTGGATGCATTATTGACAAAGCCCGACATACCTCCAATTTTTCTTACTTACGAACTAATCGCTCAAGATGTAATCTCAGTTATGTCCAATGTCTATATGAGTGTGGTTGTACATGTAACATTATGGGGGGGGGTCATTGCTATTTGTTTTAAGGGGTTATTATGTGGTGTTTTATTCTTATACACTCTCATTTTTTTGTATTATGTTGATTCCTACACCTACTGCTCATTTGGATGTATTTTTAATTGTGTTTGATGTCATCTTTATGAATTTACCTTATTCTTAGGGGGTCATTGTAGTTTGTTTTATATATTTTTACACTTCTTTGGTCTCTTCTCTCAATCATGTCGACTCCACTTAAGAGATACCAATGGATGAAGAAAGTTGATTCTACACTAGTGTTTTTTTTGGAAAGACCAACTATGCTTCTTGGTGTGCTTACATGGAAAACTTGCTCATGATAAATAATCATACTCCATTATTATATGGATAAATTTGTGCCCCTACTAGCCCAGGTCAGTATAATAAGTGGGCTAACACTTATGACAAGGTTTTTGGCAACTTACTATTACATGTTTTTGTGGATCTTCATTTCTATGTCGAACATACAACGTGTCCCTGCACTATTTGGAGCATCCTTCAGTCTCTTTTCTGAGATCATGCTGAGATTTATATTATCCTCTTCCTCCACTTCCTATCATCTCTTCAAAGGCTATTTTATTCCCTCATACTAGTCCTATTTATTGTGATGACACATTCATAGTGGATTATGTTCTTCTATCTGTCGAGCCACCACTATAGGATGAGAATTTGTCCGACCTTAGTTGTCCTATTACATATTCTACTTCCATCCCTATTTAGTATGTTGTTCTCCCAGAGCCTTCACAGTCTTGTACTTTGGATGAGTCTACAATTTTTTAATGTTGGTACACCCATTGAGAACTTTGACGACACATATGTTTCTATGGATATTCATATTGCAGATTTGTGTGCTTCATCTATAGTATCTTCTTCATTTTTGACAGTTGTTGAGCTAAGCTCTCCACTTCCCATGGACATTCTTTTCATGAATGTTCCATGTCATCCTTCTTTTGATAGGTTCATTTTAGTGGCATTACATATAGTCCTTGTGCACAATCTTGTCAGACCTATGCCACGTCTTATTTTTTGACCTCTTTTAGATATCTTCGTACTATTCCCTTCATCCTCCCTTATGGAATGGGTAGAGTTTTAATACACACATCATGTTCTTCCTTTGGTAAAGAGAAGAAACATTGTTTGATGTAAATAAAACTTCTACAATCTTCAGATACAAGATCTCATCAACCACATTCATCATTCTATGAGCTCTACTGTAGGCAACTTCAACATCTTTTATGGGGACTTATTAGTTCTCCTCTCTATGTGCTTTATTGCTCTCACTTGTGGATGTATTTTTAGCTATTCCCAATTTCCTTAGAGTATGCACTATTTCTCACTTTGATCTCTTTTGGGGAGGGGTTTTGTTCCTATGAGTTTTCTCATTTTCTCTACTTTATAGGAGTTGCATTGTGCTTGGGTACCTCATCAGGGCTTATTATTGGGACCACTTTCTTCTACCCACATAAGCTACACTTAAGGGGGGGTGTTGGTGTGTAGGTCTTAGCTTGTTTGGTTATTTTTTGTAAATTTGGGAAGTTTATCCCACATGTATTGGGATGTTGGCTCCTTTCCTTTATTTCACCTATTTAAGTGAATTTAGTCCCACATGCATGAGTATGGTTGGGATTCACATAACTTCCACCTATATGTACATCCCTTTGATGAGATTTATAAATATGGAGTATTTGATATTTGCTCTCAATCCTTTTTCTATAATTCTCATGTATGATTTCATTTACTTATAGCTTCATTGTGGTGTGTACTTGCTTGACTTGTCTGATCACTCAACCTGTACATTTGCTTGATTCAGAGATCTTATCATCCACTCTAATATAGACCCCATCAATATTTGCAATAAAATTTAGATTTTCATAGTGTGGGTGCTTGTAAATATATCCCATTGTACTTTTTTCTTTGAAAATATAAAAAATTAGAGGTCTTTCTACTTTTTTGATCTGGTATGTATACTTGTTTCATTTTTGTACTTTTGAATTTGGTTTTGTAATGCCTTGCATTGATTTGTATTATGTTTGGTGATTTAATGATAATTACAATATGGTGATCCTCATTTACAAATGAGCTTGTTTTTTTATCAGTGTCAGTTAGGAGGTAAGGACATCATCTTCTGCTCGAGTAACATAACAAGTATTATATGCAGATTATCCTATTCTATTGTGATCTATAAAATATGTTATGGAGCCTTATTTGAGAAGTCCACATTATTTACAAGATATATTTACATTTGTCCCTTGTAAAGCTGACTTAATGTTTGGATCCAAGGTGGATGGATTGAATAAAAAGCATTTACATATTCATATGTTAATTTTGTCTTGCCCTTATTTGAATGTGATCTTGTTTCTTTTGGTGATGAATTTAACTTGCATGTACAAGGATTTGTAAATGTGAATAAGTTATGCAAAATATGCTCAAGTTTTTATAATTATTCCTCGGTCATAGTATGAAGAGGTTCATCATCACTATCATAGTAATCTAAAACTTTTCTATATTGTTGCTTGGCATTAACCAATAAAAGGAGCTCAAATGTTGATTTTTCGTGTTATTTTGATATCATTAGCTCCTTTGATAATGGTTATTTTTCTAAGTGTGCATCCATTTGCACCTCAATGGCTAATGCCTTGTAAGCATCTCGAGTTAAATGAGTTATTTTGATTGATTCTCCCATATCATAAGTTGGTATGCTTTCAATTGGAATATATTGCTTTGGAGGTATTAGTATAGGAACCTCTTTTGCGTCAAAATGTATCACTTAGAAAAATTGAAAGGTTAATCATCAAAAAGCATTATCCATAATACACCATCATGTATACATTTGACACATCAATGTAATGTAGACAGGACAACCTCCATCATGTGTTTCTAAGGCCTGCCTAAGACTAAATTATGATGCAATGATTGAGACATTACTTAGAATGTGGATGATATTGTTTTTGGTCCTAATGTCACATCTAATGTGATTGGACTGATTTATGGGCTATAAGAGTTATCAAATCCTTTGCTATGTGCATTTAATTTTTGGATAAGGTTAGTACTAATGCCCATTGTTGTTAAGAATTTTGTGCTACAATGTTGAGTCCAAATCCATTATCGACTAACACTCTTTTTATTCCTTTGTTATGCATATTAACTTGTATGAATAAAGGCAATTCTTAGTTAATAATATATTTTGATGGTAAATATTTTGGATAAAAATTAATGAGATTGATGTTTCTTAGATCTTGCATAATATCCACAAAGCAAGCTGGTTATTTATCACTTGGTACTTGTGTTTCATGTAGAGCTTCATATAAGATATCCTTATAGATAGTAGATTATTTTAAAAGATCAAAGATTGAAATCTTAGCATGGGTATTATTCAATTGGTCAATAAGATCATATCCTTTACTTTTGAATATCATTTTTGGCCTGGGGGAACTTGTTGTATATTAATAGGTGGCTAAACAAGTTGGGTACCCTTACCTTTCGTGTGGTGATAACGTGGACCACAAAATTTAATATAATCCATGTACAAACAATGGGAGTAGGATGATACCTATCACTCGAATAGGATTTAGGAAGAATAAAGGGTTGGGAGCATGCACGTTGGCATCTAGATATCAGCTCTATGTTATTACAAAAAGATTTGTGAATAAAGAGTAAAGTCTGATCTTATTTTAAAACATTTTCTTTATATTGTCCCATTTGGTTATTCTATTTGATTATATTCTTGATTGACTTATAAATATATGGAGAATAACAAGAAAGTGTTACCATCATATATTATGCCATGAAATAAATAGTATTTGTATCCATATTAAACATGATTTTAAGAAAAGAAACTATAATTTTTAAATTTTGAAAAATCTTAAATTCATAAATTAGAGATCAAAAAAATAATACATCAGGAAACCCTAGGTCAACCTAGAGTTTGGAGATCAAAGGTTAGGTTCAATAAATGTTTAACCCTGAATTGAGATATATGGGTATATGGTTAAGAATATATAAATAGTTCAAACACAAGGGTGATAAACTAAACTATAATAAGCCAATTAATTGCAAACTTAATAAATAAATATTTTGAATTATAATACTAAGACATGTTAAATATATAAAGTACCAAATTTGAAAGATGTTCAATCAATTGTAATACCAAAAATAAATGATACTTAGCTGAATTTATTGTACACAAATAGATCTAGGCTGAAATCAAGTAGAAAGTATGTAAGATTAATATTATGGACCGGTTGTCAGACTCTAGAAATTGTACTTATGTAGCCATAGACACTACCATCAGATCTGGACACTACCATCAATGTTACTGTCTGATTATGATGCAAGTGTCTAGTATAAACTAATAACTTAATATTAATACAATCAACTTTACTATTATATGTTTTTGTCACATTTCTATTAATATATTCATATATAGGATATAAATTGTCACTCTCTAGTAATTGATCAACCCTAGATCTTCACCCTTCATCCCACATAGAATGATTTTTCTAAAAATGGGTTTGTGTATTCATGATGTTGAGTTGACCTTAATGACCCATTTATCATTGAGCCTACACAACTAATAGTCCAAGGAGGGCCTCATACATATGTAGTTATCCCTTATGTGTAGGAGTGTGTGCACAAGTGTGTAATATTCTATATGAAGATGCATGCAATGATATAGCTTGTAATTTGACAAATATCACTCATGGGTTGCTCTTTAAATGCTTTAGATCTTTTGTATGACTGCTCCTATGACTAATAAAGAAATAGGGCATAATAAATCAGTTATGAAATTAATTGACTGAGCCTCGGTAGGTGATTACTTGGTATTTTGTTAGATAAGTAATGAGAAGGTTGTATTTATACCACACCTTTTGAAAATGTCTCGTGGTAGGGTCAATTAAGACAAACAAGCTAAACCATAGGTTTCAAAACATTTATAATTTGGATGAATTTTAATAACTGGACAGTAGATAGGATCTGGACACTACTATTGGTGGTAGTGTTCCTCTATGTCTGGTAATGTCTAGAGGGCTAGAAAACATGTATGAATCTGAAACTGACTGTGAAGAGTGTATATCATATTATAATATTTTTGTGTAGTGTGACCTGAGTCATCAAAATGATATGGATTAGACTAAAAGAAAATCATTTAGGCACATTGAGATGACAAATGTGAGCCTTTCGACAACAAAGAGGCTTAGACCTGAAGGATAGAGCCCTAATTGATATTTGTCAAATGTACAACACTGAGATGATATAAATATTCAGTTATAGTATCTACAAGAGAAGATCATGGATCTCACAACAAAGGTAGTCACACAACTAGTAAGTGTGGAGAGGGTTACAACCAACAGGTGGATCGAGATCAAAAAATAATTCCTCCATATTGCACACCAAATGACACAAGGCACCCTCTTTGACTTCTCCAAGCATATTAAAGACTCTATCATTAAGTGTGCCAAAACATCACATCAAATAGATGATTCTTTTAGATGGGGTACCTTTCTAATATTATTGGTCATCGATGATATTGGGATTCTAGATGGTTATGATGATAATGTCTAGTCTTTCCCCTTGAAAGATAAGTCCCTGATTAAAATATACCAGACACACCTGTGTATAGGTATTTATATCACATAGTACAAGACTATTATGGAAAGATGGTTTGATAATATGGTCATGGATTTTGGAAATGAGTGGCACATTTCAAGCCACTTATCGACAACATGCATAAGATGGGTAGAATTTGTTGGCATGCAATGTTATAGTCTCAACCATATCTAATTAGAAAATAAATACACCTTTGGGTGGCTCAAGGCATTATTTTGCTTTAGAACAAACTATTTTATGGACTCTATCATGAAGATAGGCAATGCACATAATTTTTTAATTGATGTGGAAGGCATATATAACATCTAACACACCATGAGGATGATGGTGACCTATTCAAGTATAAGGGACAAGGAAGAATAGGATGATGATATTTCCATTTATCCCTAATTAGAAGTGATAATAAAGAATAACCTGCACATGTTATTCTACCTACAAAAGCCAATAAGTAAGGAATGAAGTTCAATAGTGCAAACACCAAAGGTTTTAGTCAAGTTAACCATCTCCAAGAAGTCCAAAAAGAGAAATTCATAGGTGAGGGAAGCATTATTTGAAGACTTCGAGATCATCAATTTTGAAAAAGATAACATTCCCTTAGAAAGATGGCAAGTGGAAACAACATCTTCACCACCTCTCAAATAACCCCAACCAAAGGACACATAAGTTCCTATAGTAGATGAAAGAGCCAAGAATTTGGAATTGCAAAAGAATAACCACACGATGAGGTGTAAGAGAGTGCACAAGTGGTAGGTGTTGTTGTTCAAAATGTGTACATGTGGATGCTCAGCTGCATGGGGAAACTTTACAGTGGGGTGCTGGGTGTGAAGACCCTGCACGGGGTGTGGGAGGACTCGGTGCTAGGCGTGAAAGTATTATTATGTAGTTACATGTGTGAGCATCAATTATCTCACCATAATGATGGAAATGCCCCCAAGGTGTGGGATCCTTGTGCTCCTTGGGATGAGTCTTCATAGTAGGTTAGATTCCTTCTATTCTAAGCGCACCTGGTTTAAGATCGGTGTACAAACCTAAAGAGGATAAAGGTAACCTACCGCTATTCTAAACCTAAGACCATGAGGGGAAAGGGAGGGAAATGGTAAGAGAGTGTTGAAATGAAAAGGTGATGCACCCAGAATAGAGTGAGCACTCATACTGCCATAAGCACACTATAAATGCTTGAGAATAAGACTTTTCAAAATAGATTCTACCAAGGACACTCTAAATGCATGAGTGTTTCATATAAAATCACAAGAACACATTTTTATACGAAGAGGGATGATAAACAATCCATAGGCAGTGTCAACATAGACCCGAGTGCACACAAGATATGATCTGCAAGTGAGTTTTGAGTTCAATGAGGAGGTACAGGGAATGGATAATAGAAAGAGGGGTGAAGATTACCCACAGTCAAAGATCAAAAAATACAAATAGCACACAAATCATCATAAGAACAGAAAGAGGTGAACTTAATTGTCATTAATCTACAAGACTTAGCCAATACAAGTACTCATGGAGGGCAATTTCAATAGCGTGAGGTTGCTCAAATGTGTCAACCGTTTTATAATGGAAAGCTAGGATTTTATAGAGAGCAAGCCTATTTTACAATAAATGTGCCACTTGGGGTGGTAGATGTAGCATTTAACTCTTGAGTGGTACCACACCACTAATTCCTAGGGTTTGCTCGGTGTTTTATTAATTTAGGAAATTAGATGTTTTATTCCTAAGTAATAAAGGTCTAGAATAGAGAGAGAATTCTAGCTTTATGTAGTGAAATATATATTTTTGCCAAATTTATCAACTTAATTCATAAAGTAAAGAGAAGGCAAAAAAATATTTATTTAGCTTATTATGGGTTTAAATGAATGATTTAGAGTTTGGATATTACTATGCAGGGATGGCAGACTATCACAAACAAGACTGCGAACTTTGTTTCTAGATTGGACAGGAGCACCAAACTCAAGACACCCTACTACTTGGTGTTGTAGTCCACTTTTTAGCATTATTATCCACTTATGGTGTTGTTTTCCACTTTTGGCACTATTGTCTTGGTGGTCTGGATTTTTTGGGTTCTACTTAACAGCCCTGTGACACTTTGTCAGTGAAATATTAAATCTTGAGACTATGCGAAGCTCACTGTGTGTCAGCTTCTATCTTTAGTACCTGCATTAACCTACATACATGGAAAAAACAAAGGAAATCAATGCACAAGGGGGGAGAAATTGGGTCGTGGGAAGAATCACCACACAATCAAGAACCCCTATTGTTTTGACTGTTGCCTACATTAACCCTCGTGCCAAGGGTCTCAGATCTGATGTAATTTTCCCTTAGGCAACATGTAAAATTAGCGTGCATGATTGATGCAATAATGAATTTCACCTAGGCCCTTCCTTGATCAAACATACAAATCTATGTGTGATGCAAAGAAGCTGAGCTATACTATTGATTGATTTTATTATTTCTAATGTGCCAAAATAGTAAGTGTTAGATATAAAATGCATTGTGTAGTATTTTATATAGAAGACTCGTTATTTTGAATTTGGGAAATTTTATTGCATTTGGCCAACATTGAAAAACTTAGACACGAAGTAAAGAGAAGGGGTAAGACTCATCCTATAGAAAAAGCTGACTATTGGGGCCAAAATTGGGCTTAGACAACAACACCGAAAACTAGACACCTTGGGTTTTCAACATTGTAGTCCTATTTAGGAACTATTATCCAAGGGATGTGGGACTAGGGGGGATGGGTCTAGACCTAAAAGACGTTCCTAGGCTTGAAAGGGTTAATTCCAGAATGCTACAGATGTTCGAGAATAAGCAAAAAGATGTCTAGGGAATGTAGTAAGACCAAGACAAGTTAGATAAAAGGACCTAGCTAAATGTGAATAAAAACTCATATTCTCCAGTCAGAGTCTTCTGTGAAAGGACTATGAAAAGACATAATAGGTGTGCTTGCTTGACCAATTTAGGGTGTATACATTTTCCCCACTTTTAATCTAGTGATGTAATGAAATGAAGTACTAGAGTAAAATAAAGAAAGAAGATGCTCACCTGAACTTACCTAAGTGAAGATAAGCATGCAAAAGAAAACGGTCCAATTTCTTGGCCAGGGAAGTGGATGAAGAACTAAAATAATTATAGGAGAAATAAATAATCCTTGTAATAGATGCCCCTGTAATGAGTCTAAATAATGCCTAGAGAAAGAAGGAATCCTTGCAGTAGATACCCCCCTACTGAATCTAAATAATCTAAACTGGAATTGAGAAGTTCTCAGAGATATAAAACCAATGCCTGTCCTTGATCCCACAAAAACTCCTGGGTCTAAGTCTAAGTAATACTATGGACTAATTGTTGTAGATGATCATACGGTCTAACCTAGTGACAACTTGAGTAATACCTGGGTGTAAACTAAAAATGCTGGTAAATGTGTGAGAAGAAGATGGTATATCCTACCATCCTAATTTGTATAATCCTGAAAGATGGACATGAACAATTGTGTCATGCCCCCAAATATGGTATGTGAGTGATGCATTTGGATAATCTATAAATTTATATAACCACATGTGATGTGATCTATCGTGTCATGTCTTATGTACAAAACTAGATATCAAAACAATGTGCCCTGCACTATCCTTGTAATCCACTATCTATTCTATAATTATGTCTTACTATATGAATCTATATGTGTGAGGTGTGTAATAATGTACATGCCCCCAAATCTGGTGTCTAGATTGTGTGTGTGTGTGTGTGTGTGTGTGTGTGTGTGTGTGTGTGTGTGTGTGTGTGTGTGTGTGTGTGTGTGTGTGTGTGTGTGTGTGTGTGTGTCTGTATGTATATATATATATATATATATATATATATGTATGTATGTATGTATATGTATATATATATATATATATATATATATATGTATGTATATAGTTTAAAAGTGTATCCCTCTAAATGTCCTGAGTAATGTTGAGTGACCCAATGTAGTCTGAATGACTATATAATCTTGACCGATCTGAGCAGAGTAATGATAAGTAACCTAATGTGATATGAACCACTGTATAATCTTGACCAATTTGAGCTGAGTAATTCTAAGTGACCCAATGTGATATGAACCACTATATAATCTTGACCAATTTGAGTTGAGTAATGTTGATAATCTAAATACTGAAGGTGTAAAAACCATGTTGAATGACCCATGTAGTCTGAATCATTATATTTTTTGACCGATTTGAGTTGTATCTAATAATTTGATTGATATAGGTGTGAGAACCATGGTGTATCCATCTATGAGAGTAGACAGATGTGTTGGATAAGCATAAGAATAAGAATAGTAGGAATGATGCCCCCCTTTTGGGGAGAGGGACGAGATCTGTGATGGAGGAGGTCGAGCCAAAAGTGATGACTAGTGGCAGAATGTATAGGAACTTGGGTTGGTATGTATTAAATTTATTGAGAGTCTAGTGTTGAATTGGTGGAATTGAATTACTAGGAGTGAAAGGTGTCTTTGATTGATTGTTTGAATAGGCTGGGTTGCTTGGATGTTTTGAACGAGTATTGATTGGTGAGAACCAATTTGTATGCCTGGGTATTAGAAAGGCATGTGAATGCCAGAGTAGGTGGATGACTTAGTGAAAGAGTAGAGATTGTGTGATGTTGAAGGTGTCATTTTTATGATTTTGAGGATCAAAATGATTTGTATTATGGAGCTAAGATGCTCTAATTATGAGCATAACAATGTTTTACTTTTGAATATAATAGTTGGTAGATATAGGAATTTAGATTGACTTTGAGCTCATTTGTGCAGTGACAAGTTTGAGATATTGGATCTTTGGAGTTCAAGATGTCAAGAAGATGAGCACCTTGTGTGACATGTTTTAAGTAGCTGACAGTCCAGATTGAGGCTGACGATGAGATTAGCCTGGTGAGTAAGCTGGTCATTTAATTTTTGCCTATTTAGAAGCCTATTTTAGTCATTTTTGAACTATTTTGAGTGGTTTAAAGGATGCTTGATAGTTCTAGTGCTCATATCCTAGAGGCAGTGCTATTGCCCAAGGTTCAATGTTATTGTCTAGGTTTTGACGTTGTTGTCCAATGCTAGTGTCCTTTTGCAGTGCTAAAATCTGTTGTTGATGACTTTTGGAGTTTCTAATTTGTTATTTGCTATTGTATAGTTTGGTTGTTTAATTAGCATGGTTACCTAATGTATCTACTATTTTTTGGTGTGTTTTTTAGGGTGAGGTCAGATGATAGAGTTTTGTAGAGGCCAGGTTATAGAGACACTAAGGATGTTTCCATTGTTAGTTGATAAGTGTGATGTGATGGATAGAGCTGGATTGGGTCATGTATATGACCTGGTATTGTATAGTGGGATAGGTATCTAATTACCACTTTATGTGAGAGGTGAAATGTTAATACTTGTACATTTGGAATTCCTACGGAGGAGATTATTATTACTTTAGAAGATGTCTACTAGATTTTGTATTTGTTGATTAGTGGGTGATGTGTGACATTACAAGATGATATGGGTGCAGATGCCATTGATCAAACATCTATATACTTTGTTGGGGTGCCTGTAGGAGTACATCATCAAGGCAGTGACAATGATGTGCTTTTGATAGTGATTATGCAGTCGAGTGTTCCACACTTGCAAAAATGGTTAGTTATGTTGTTGGCCTTGTTTATTGCAGTGGATGGTAGTGGAGTGTCTATTGCCTATATGATGCATAGGGTGGTTCGCAGTATTGAGATGTATGGTATAGTGTTCTTATGGGGTAGGACTATGCTTGCCCACTTGTACAGGGATTTGTATAGATTTACTCATGAGGCATTAAGCGATGGTGTGGGTGCGGCCACATTGTTACATTGTTGGGTATATGAGCACATAGCAGTTGTGTGACCTATTGGGTTACCTAGGGTGAGCTAGGCATATCCATATCCATTTGGTGAGCGATGGATGAGTGAGTTGGCTATCAGATACCATGGGATATAACACTATAGGAGGGTGCTAGACAAGTTGGCAGCCCATGATATCATATGGAGGCCATATAGAGGATTCTCAGGATGGCCTAAGGAAGAAGAGTAACTACAGTATATTAGGGTCAATTATTCATTACATGATCTTTGGCCTAGAGTTTATGAGTGCTTTCAATACGAGTGCATGATGAGGCAGTTTAGAGTTTGACAAGATATTCCTCCTACAGCATGGGTATGGTTGAAGAGTGCAAGAGCACTAGTGAGAGTAAGGGCTCATGCGAGATCTACTGAGGTTGAGTTGGTACCTTTACCTGTGGATGCACATGATGTTGTTATAGATGTTCTTGATGTGGATGACATGGGATGTATCGAGGGATATACTGTATGGTGGGCCAAGAAGTGGTGGGCTCCATTATCCTCTACAAATAGAGTGGATGTTCTTACGTATGAGGATCTTGAGCCAATCTAGATGATGAGAGGTAATCAGTAATTATATTTGAATTACTTATATGTTTATGCTTGAGTTTGTATTTTGAAAGTACATATCTGAAGTAGTGTTGGTTTTCTTATGTGTGAAAGTGGAGTGGGGGCGTACAGGGTGAGGCACTTGTTGGGGTTAGTGGTGGGGTTGACATGTTTTGGGAGACTATTATTGAGTCTACACTATGCAAGCTTACACATCATGTTCTTGATGATGTTGTAGAGGAGGGTTTGATAGAGAGAGCAATCGTTATGACTGGTGTGTATGTTCATTTGTTTGATTGGGATACTATAGCTACAGCTGCATACGTTAAGGCAATGGGAGAGAGATGAGCTAAGGGTTGAGCGAGATAGGTATAGGATGCCCCCTCCTGATTATGGATCGATGAGCTCAAAAATTATGGATGATTATATGGATCTTTAGCGGTGACATGCAGACTTGCATGAGGTGTATGGTCATTTGTTAGAGTGAGATAATCGATGCAAGAAGCATTCGAGATCTTGAGGAGGTACAGAGTCATCGAGTGCTAGATAGGACTATGGGACTAGCATGGGAGGACAAAGTGAGAACGAGAGTGAGGGCATGACCCCTATTCATGATTGATTGTACTTTGACACGATGTATATGTTTTGAAATTTTCATGATATATATATATATATATATATATATATATATATATATATGTTGGTTTGATTTTGAACTCATTTGTATCTATGCTATGGATTCTAGAATATGTTGGTATATAGATTGTAAGTGGTTGACTTTAGAAATGGTTGATCTAGTATTGATTCTGAATTTACATGTGCTTGGTAAATGGTACTTGGGATATGGGATTTGATGTTTTGATATGTTTGGATGTGATGTGTTGATAATTGTGATGCTAGGCTTATTGATTTTGTAATGTAATCGTATGTAGGCAAAAATTTGTTTGTTTTGGTAATTGGTAATCTATTTGGATAAATTTGAGTTGGTTTTTGGGATTGGTAAAGTAGGATTTGGATGTTTGATTTGGTTTGAGTGGAAAAGTGTTTGGATAAGTTTGATTTGGTAATATCTAAACTTTGATAGGCTAGCATTTGGATAGGATAGTTGTTGGGAATTAGGAATGCTAGTTGTTAGTAGGGGGATGTAAGATAACACTGTGCACGTATTACTTCCTCAAGAGTGGCTCAAGAATACAAAGGGTAGCTAGACCTTTGGCTCTGTCATTGCCCTATTAAGTGAAGCTATGGAATTATGTTGAAATTAATGTATGATGTATCACATTGTGTTATATCAATATCTAAACACTGTCAAGCAAGTGAACAAATGTCCATATTGCTCATGTTGTGTAGGAATGTGCTCTGTAGCTGATACTGTCTGCTATGAAGAAGGCTCATTTGGTTGTAATTGAATACCCTGTAGCCTCTATAGTGATGTATATGAATGTGCAATATGTTGAGATGGAGCTAAAACTTATGCGGAGGGCTCATTTAATTTTAATCGTAATGGATTATTACATGAAATAAGACCTTGAAAATTCAGTTGTAATGAATATTTTTATGAAGTATTACCTGTAATGTGGGTTCAACTAGTCTTGATCGTAGTGGATTGCTACGTGAGATAGGACATTGAAAACTCAATTGTAATGAAGATCTCTCTGGAATAGTACACTAATGCAGTGTCTGTGACTCTACTGGATATGTATATGGAACTGCATTATGTATACCATAGACTACACTGCTATATGTGGGTTGCTTTTGTTGTACTAGTTTCCAAACTTTCTAAATAGTTGGAAAAAGAGATCTCCTATGAGATTCTATTCTAAAACCTGCATTGTGCTCATGATGAGTGACTGATGATTCTTATAAAGGAATATGCTGGGATGACTTAGTCATGGAGGAATGAGTTTTAGGGTTCCAAAATGGAGGATATCTCTGTGCCCCCTTTGTGAATGCGATAATGCCATGATCAACACATCTATTAATGCAATCTTTGAGTCCATAACAATTATCATCATTATGTCCATGGATACGATGATAATTATAAAAGGATCCATGTGGATATTTATGTAAGAGATGCAGATCTCATCGGTGAATAGAATGTAATGTGATTACCCTCCTATCTAGGAGTGCTAATAATATGATAGATGGGATATCCCACATTGAACCAAACTATAGTGGTGCTTTAATGTTGTTCTCTATAGTGCATACTATAGGTTGTGTTTTGAAAACTTGCTCTTTGTTCTTGATTAGTTGATTTTTTGGTTGTGCTCTCCTATCTTGTCTAAGACATGGTGGGTGTTGAGGGGTAGGAGTTGTATCTAAAAATGCTACTGTGAAGTCTAGAGTGATCCGATCAACTGAATCTATCTCAATTAATCCCAATTTTTTTTTCCAAAGCTAGAACTATGTGACACAAATGTCTAAAACAAAGCTCAATCTGATATAGTAGATGCTCGAGGAGAGGTTGGCCCTTGATAAAGATATGTTGAATCTCTAGATTTGTTGGTTTATATATCAATCTTAACAAATGAGCCTTGAATCTTAAGATATACTCACTAACTGGCTCTGAAGAATTTTGATGTAGTGTGGCAAGTTTCTCATATGTAACATGAGGGCTTGTGTTGATAATGTAGTTTCTAAGAAATGCCTCCTCTAAGTCATCATGCGTGCAATGAACAAACGGGGAGTATATGAAAGAATCAATATTGTGCTTCCCCTACTAATGTCTGCTAAAATAACTTGAGTAGAATCAAAGGGCTTGAATGAGGTGGCAAAGCCTTTTGAAAGGCCTGAAGATGTGTGAATGGATCTCCAGTTCCATCAAAGTGAGGTAATGATGGTGTCTGGAAATGCTTAGGTAATGCAACTTTTATGAATGTCTTTAGAACAGGGTTACCATGTAGATCATTGGCATCCATCCAAGATTTATAAGCTTTGTTTTCCAAGGTAAGGAGATGTACTTGGTGTTGTAGTTCACCAATTGTATACATCAAAGAGATGATTTCCTGGGATGGTACATTAATATCTTGAAGTGGTTCATTTAATCGTTGAATTTAATTATTAATTTTAACCATGGGAATGCTACATTTAGCAAGTGGATCATAAAGAGAGGGTGTGCTCACTTGAACCGTAGGAGTGATGGTAGCTTAGACCTTGCTAGAGGGATGTGGGCTACCATTCTCTTTAGGTGAGGAGTGAGAGTTGGGTTCTACTGTAGTGAGGGGTGATTTGGGAGATTCATTAGTATCTTTATGTTTTAGTGAATCACATTATAATTTAGTAGAAGGCGTGCTATTAACATGAACATGTGCATTATCAAAGATAAAATCATTCATAGAAGTAGAAGAAATATTTTGACATACATGAGATTTGAGAGGAGTGAGAGAAGGGTTAGAAGCATGAGATGCATTTTCTTCTTCACTATATGCATGATAGTCATCATTATTCCATGCATTGTCACATTTTGAATGTTGTTCAATTGAAATAGTAGAATTTGAGGTATCATTTTGTATTCACTTTCATTCTCATATTCATTTGCATGTTCACTATCATATTCATTATCACTTCCATCAATGCTAGGGAGAGGTGTAAGAGAAAGAGTTAATTTCTTTCTAATATGCAATAAGTTATCATTGGCATTTGAAACATCATGTGTATCTATGTTATCCATGGATGGAATATATGCATTTTCTTCATTTTCAACATGAGAAGGAAGAGTAGAAGAGTTATCATTTGAACATTCTTTTGAGAGAGTAGAGTTAGGAACATATAATGCATCATTTGAACTATGTTTTGGTAATTTGATTCTATTGCATTTATATTATTGTATTTTGAACATAGCAATAGCAAAAAGGAGAGAGCGATTAGGTTCATATTGAAGTAAATCATCACCAATAAGAGGTTCACTTGGAAGTGCGTGACTAATTTGTGCATTTGGTGCATTATGCCTAGGAGAATGAGGTGAAAAGTATCTTTCCCATTTATCAAAATTATTTTCATTAGAAGAGGGAATACAAGAGATAGGTTTAAGAGAAAAAGATTCATCTATTTGTGATTCACCCTCATCATTACATACATCATCATGTCCTTCATTACAACAATAGTCATTATCTTCACTATAAATGAAATCATTTTCTATAGTTTTAGCTAATGTGCAATTTTGTGAATTTATCCAATCATTACCATAATTGTAAGAAAATTTGAGAAATTTATCTAAGGGATGAGAAGAAGGAAGTGCCTTTGTGGCCATTTTATCACCAAAGAGAATTTTGAAAAGTACTATGAAGCAAATAAATGCACAAAGACCTACTAACATTGAATTTTGAAAATTACTTTTGATAACCCAAACAATTTACAATAAATTCAAATTATTTTTCTAAAAAGTGTAAGGGAGGTAAATTTGAGGTTTGAGTACCTAGTTTGGAAATCTAGGGTTTTAGAATTTTTAAAATTTATGCAATAATTTTAAATTCTAAAAATTACTTAAAATAAGATAAATGCACAAAAAAATATGCAAAAATTATAATTTTGGAAATTAAATTTTTGCACAAGAAACTACTAATTTTGAAATAATTTTTGACAAGGTAATTGATTTGCAAAAAATTCAAAATAGTTTTCTAAAATTGGCAAGGAGGCAAGGCTTATTGTTTGATGACCTAATTTTGAAATCTAGGGTTATGAACTAGGGTTTTAGAAATTTTCCAAAATTAGTGCAATAATTTGAAAATTTTAGACAAAATTTGTAGAATTTTGCTTGAAAAATTTAGGAAAAAACAAAAAAAATTTCTAAAATTAGTAATATATTTTTCCTAATGTGTTGAATGTGTTTGTATGCAAAAAGGACCTAGTATGTGCAACCTAGGGTTTGAACAAAATATGTGATATTTTTGTAATGAATTGATAGATTTATGATTTTTTAATTCAAGAAAAATCAAGAAATTATGATAAAAAATTAGAAATAATTATCCCTAGGATCTTTATGCACAAATTTGAAGTAAGTCGTGTTCACCAAATGTTTTATTAATTTAGGAAAGTAGATGTTTTATTCCTAAGTAATAAAGGTTTGAAATAGAGAGAGAATTCTGGTTTTATGTAGTGAAATATATATTTTTGCCAATTTGATCAACTTAACTGATATAGGAAAGAGAAGGCAAAGAAAGATTGACTTAGCTTATTTTGCGCTGAAACGAATGATGTGGAGTCTAAAAATCATTATGTAGGGATGAAAAACTAGCACAAACAAGACCCAAAACTTTGTTTTTGGATAAGACAAGAGCACCAAACTCAGGATACCCTACTACTTGGCACTATAGTCTACTTTTTGGCATTGTTGTCTACTTTCAACACTGTTGTCCACTTTTGATGCTATTATCCTAATGGTCTAGCTTTTTGGGGTTTTGCTTGGCAGCCCTGTGATACTCTGTTAGTGAAATATTGAATCCTATGTTAGGTTGTGGAGCTAAAAGCTTCACTGATGCAAACAAGGGAGGAGGTTGTTGAGTTGTTGATCAATCGGCATCGATCTGATCAATCGACGTCGGTAGGATTAGACAGGAATAACAACCGACATCGGTCAGAGATCGACCGACGTCGGTCACCTCCAGGCAGACAGGGACTGATGTCAGTCGCCTGTGTAGTTCAAAATTGCAAGTTTTATGGGCAGTTAGTTAACGAATTGAGTGTTTGCATGTCAAGAGCCAAATTTAGACTAGAAGTTGTGGATCTAATTATTGTAATTAGATGTCTAATTATTGTTTGCATGAGATCTATTTAAGAGACTCATGGGCTGTATTGTAAAAGTGTTCTAGTTTGAGTTGAGCAAAGTTAGCTCCTTCTATGTGTGAAGTGAGTAAGGGTGTTCCTCCTAGTTCCACAGCAGTGCCAAGTGTGGGTGTTGGTTTTGAGGAATCAGAAGGGTTCTTCAGGTGTGTAGGATCTTGGTCAGCAGGTGTGCATGGCTACATTAGGAGATCTACATGGTAAGTAAGATCATCGATCTACAGGTGTATGTGTGTGCATGATCCAGGTTTGCAGGTGTGCAGAACTAGATTGATTTGCAAGTGTGCAAGATCAAGGAAGATAGCAACACAATAAGGAGCATGATCAGGCAGGATCTATTTGGAGTATAGTGTGTACTCAGATAGAGAGCAAATAGGAAGGCAAGGAAGATCCTTCCATAAGTAAGATCGTTTGAGTTATAGGTTGTTACAAGTTCAGGGGAGATCTACTTGAAGTACGATTGTGTACTTGGAGTGCATGGAGCACTTGTGGAGTGTGTAGAGCACTGGTGTACTGGCAGTAGTGGATATCGACTGGTTGGAGGTGAACACCAACTCTGTGTTTGAGTTGTGTGTTGGGACCGTAAGAGAGAGAGCTTTGAGAGAAGATTTACTGTTTATGCCCTAGAGGTGTGGGAGCCCTAGAGGTGTGTAAGGAAGAAGAACTGTGGCAATCTTATTTATTGTATTTCCTTCTGGAAGAGTATTAATATAATTGTGTATTGTCTCTCATATTCTGTGTTGTTTTTGGTTTCTAGTTACTTGTGTATTCTGGTTAATTTCCGCATATTAAGTTGCTTGGTAATCAATTGTGTGCTTCCATTATTTCCCAACAAGTGGTATCAAAGCTAAGGTTGCAGGGAGCAGGTTTTGTGTTTGGTTACAAGTCACTCTCAGGGGTTTCTGATTGAGTGGGAGTATAGTAACGATAGAAGAAAGTAAGCTAAGAATGGAGGAACTGAAAAGCACGAATGGTCTATTACAGTCCTATGGAAAGAAAGAGCAGGGAAAAGAATATTGTTGGTTGGTAGAAGATCAGCATGAAGGAACTGAAGAAGCAGATGTTGCAGGGGTTATTGCACAGGATGCTCTGGTATGTTTCTTGGATAAAGTAGAATCTTGTTTTATAGATTATGTTACCTCTTTCCATGCAGCCCCAGGTAGAGGAGCTGGTGAGCCTTGCCAAAGAATTGGCAAAGGAGAAGTGAAGCTGAAATTGCAGGCAACCAACACATGGGTGTTGAAGGAGGTCATGCAGGTCCCGGTCTTGAAGATGTGGCTAATTGCTTTAGGAAAGTTGGGTGATGAGAGATGCACAAGAACTCTCACAGCGGATGCACTTGAATTAGCTGGTGGTAAGAAAGCAGATACTCTTTATCTACTTGCTTATATTACTGATTCTTCTTCTGTTGTGGAGATGTGGCTTTGTAGGCTTGGTCACATGAGCAAGAAGGAGATGCATGTTCTTAAGCAGAACACAAATGTGTTTGATAGACTTAAGAACTGGAAAGCCTTGGTGTTCTTGGAGGAGATGACAGATAGAATTCAGTGGATGGAGCTGGATACTTCTGAGTAGGGCAGTTTGGACATGGGTTTTGATTCAAAAGAGCTCATGGGTATAAAGTCATCACTCACAGGTGAACACAAGTACTGACGTTGGTCAGGGGAAACTAACGTCGAACAGACAGGTGCCGATGTCGGTCATGTGTAGACCGAAGCCGATGATGTCGAGCAGGGTAAGACCGACGTCGGTAATAGGTAAGACTGACGTCGATAATAGGTAAGACCGACGTCAGTCAAGAGGACCAACATCGGCAATAGGGACACCGACGTCGGCAGAGTTGGTAGTCAGGACAAGCGCATGGAAATCGACGTCGATCAGATGCAGACTGTGTAGTGATCGAGGTCAATCACTGTAATGGATTTTGGGTGGACAGCAAGCTGTCAAGGAGTCTCAAATGCCCATATGGAGGATTGAAGGTGTAAGTAAGCCTCAAATTCGTTATTTCTCTTCTTTATACTAGTTGCTAACTACAGAGCAGGAAGGATCTAGGAAATAGTGAGAGCATGGCATGAAAAGGATGCAGGACCAAATGGGAGATTTGGTAGGGTTGCCAACCAGGATGAAAGCACTGAGATGAATGGATACCTTGGTTAAAGAATAGAGTGAATGGACACGTGAGATGGAAGGCCAGGGCATATGGTCTTGAAGAAGATGCAGGACAGTGGTACAAGTTTTGACAGGTGGATGACAAAGCAGGGCTTTAGTCAATGTCAGTGTAACCATTGTGTTTGTCTTACCAAGTGGATGATGATAGCTACATTATCTTGTTATTGTATGTGGATGGTATGCTAGCTAACAGGTTTGTACATACAGGGTTTTGCTGAGCTAAGGGTAAGGTTAGTTTAATGGCATGTCATGAGGAATTTAGAGCAGTGAAATTCTTTGGCATGGGAGACATGGAAGATCACAGGTTGATTTTGTCTTCAGTGGGAGCTGATGTGAATCAGGTGTTGGTGAGGTTTAGGATGCAAAATTGGAGCACACTAAGGGCTGGACAGTACAATGTCTGAAATCACATGAGGTCTGGTATAGACCTGAGTTTGCCCAAGCAGTGGGTGCTGTCAGAAAGTTTGGAGCCGATCTGAGAAAGAAGCACTGGAGGGCAGTTCAGTGGATTCTCAGGTATTTGAGAGAGACGAGCAGCAGGTCGACATGCTATGTAGGGTCAAGTTATTTTTCTACATGTGTTTGTAGATGCAGATGCGACAGGTTACTGTTAGGTTGTGGAGCTAAAAGCTTCACTGATGCAAACAGGGGAGGAGGTTGCTGAGGGTTGCTGAGTTGCAGAGAAGCTGGGGTCGGTCTGATCAGCCGACGTCGGTAGGATAGTAGAGAGAATCAATCGACGTCGGTCATGGATCGGCCGACATCGGTCACCTCCAGGCAGACAGGGACCGACATTGATCGCTTGTGTGGTTCGACTGCATGTTAATTACGGGCAGTTGGTTGACGAACCAAGTGTTTGCATGATGAGTGCTAATTTTAGACTCATAGTTGCGGATCTAATTATTGTAATTAGATGTCTAATTATTGTTTGATGAGATCTATATAATAGACTCATGGTTGTATTGGAAAAGCGTAGAACTTGGAGAATCCAAGTGTGGAGCTTGGAGAGTTCTTCCCATGGAGGAATCAAGTAGGATTCCACATGTTTTGTGCTAGGGAGTAAGAGAGCATAATTATAAGCTCCTTCGGTGTGTGAGGTAGAGCAATGGTGCGTTCCTCCTAGTGCCACAGTACTAGGCGTGTTGGTGCTGGATTGGAGAGCCAGTTGGGTTCTTCAAGAGTGTATGATCTTAGTCATCAGGGGAGCATGGCTTATAGGAGATCTACATGGTAAGTAAGGTCTATTGAGGTGCAGGTTGTTGCAGGTTTAGGAGATATCTACTTGAAGTATAGGTGTGTACTTGTGGAGTGCGTGGAGCACTTATGGAGTGCGTGGAGCACAGGTATAAGGTGAACACCAACTTTGTGTTTGAGTTGGGTGTTGGGACCTGAGAGAGAGAGAGAGCTTTGAGGGAAGATCTACTGTTTATCATCTAGAGGTGTGGGAGCCCTAGAGGTGTGTAAGGAAGAAGAACTGTGGCAGTCTTCTTTGTTGTATTTCCTTCTGTAAAAGTTATTAATACAAGTGGTGTATTGTCTCGCATATCATGTGTTATTCTAAATTCTAGTTACTTGGTGAATCTGGTTTATTTTCGCATATTAAGTTGCTTGGTATTTGGTAATCAATTGTATGCTTTCGGTGTTTTGCATCCTGATAAGTGGTATCAGAGCCTTAGTTGTAGGTTCTTAGCTTGATACTGACAAGTGGTATCAGAGCTAAGGTTGCAGGAAGCAGGGTTGTGTTTGGTTACAGGGCACTCTCAGTGGTTTCTGATCGAGTGGGAGCAGAGCAACGACAGATCAAAGTAAGCTAAGAATGGAGGAGTTGAAAAGCACAGATGGTCACTTAAGGTCCGATGGAAAGAAAGAGCAGGTAAAAGAATATTGTTGGTTGGTAGCAGATCAGCATGAAGAAACTGAAGAAGCAGATGTTGCAGGTGTTGTTGCACAGGATGCTCTGGGAGGTTTCTTGGATAAAGTTAAATCTTGGATAAAAGATTCAGTTGCCTCTTTCCATGTAGCCCTATGTAGAGGAGCTGGTGAGCCTTGCCAAAGAATTGGCAAAGGGGAAGTGAAGCTGAAATTGTAGGCGACCAACACACAGGTGTTGAGGAGGGTCATGCAGGTCCCAGGTTTGGAGATATGGCTAATTTCTTCAGAAAGATTGGGTGATGAGAGATGCACAAGAACTCTCACAGCGGTAGCACTTGAATTAGTTGGTGGTAAGAAAACATGTACTCTTTATCTACTTGTTTATATTACTGATTCTTCTTCTGTTGTGGAGACGTGGCTTCGTAGGCTTGGTCACATGAGCAGGAAGGAGATTCATGTTCTTAAGCGGAAGACGGATATATTTGACAGGCTTAAGAACTGGAAAGCCTTGGTGTTTATGGAGGAGATGGCGGACAGAGTTCAGTGGATGAAGCTGGATACATCTGAGCAGGGCAGTTTGGACATGGAGATTGATTCAAAAGAGCTCGCGGGTAAAAAGTCATCACTCACAGGCGAACACAGATACCGATGTCGGTCAGGAAGAACTGGCGTCGAGCAGACAGGTGCCGATGTTGGTCATGTGCAGACCGAAGCCGACAGTGTCGGGCAGAGTAAGACCGACGTCGGTCAGGAGGACCGACGTCGGTAGTAGGTAAGACTGATGTCGGTCAGGAGGACCGATGTCGGTAGCAGGAGGACACCAACGTTGACAGGTTGGTAGTTAGGGACAGACGCATGGGAACCGACGTCGATCAGATGCAGACTGTGGGGTGGTCGAGGTCGGTCACTGTAACAAAATTTGGGTGGACAGCATGTTGTCAAGGAGTCTCAAACACCCATACGGAGGACTGAAGGCATAAGTAGGCCCTCAAATTTGTTGTTCCTCTTCTTTATACTTGTTGCTGATTGTAGAGCAGGAAGGATCTAGAAAACAGGTGTGAGCTTGGCATGGATGAGGATGTGATTCCTTGGAGGAGAACCAAACAGGTGTGTTTTGGTAGGGTTGCCAGCTGGTATGAAAGCACAGAGACGAATGGATACCTTAGTTGAAGAATAGAGAGAACGGATACGTGAGACGGAAGACCAGGGATATGGTCTTGAGGAGCTGCAGGACAGTGGTACAGGTTTTGACAGGGGGATGACAGAGCATGACTCTAGTCAGTGTCAGGGTAACTACTGTGGTTTGACTTACCAGGGGGATGATGAGTCGCGACATCATTCTGTTGCTGTATGTGGATAATATATTTGCTAGCTAGCAGGAGTGTACATACAGGGTTTTGCTGAGTTAAGGGTAAGATTAGTTCAGTGGCATGTCAGGAGGAGTTTGGAGCAGCGAAATTTTTTGACATGGGAGGCATGGAGATCACAGGTTGATTTTGTCTCCAGTGGGAGCTGATGTGAATCAGGTGTTGGCGAGGTTCAGGATGGAGAGTCGAAGCACACTAAGGGCTGGACAGGTACAGTGTCCGAAATCACATGAGGTCTGGTATAGGCCTGAGTATTCCCATGCAGTGGGAGCTGTCAGAGTTAGGAGCCAATTTGGGGAAGTGAGTTCTCAGGGATTTGAGAGGGACCAGCAGCAGGGATTCATGCCATGCAGGGTCAGGACTTCACTACATGTGTTTGTAGGTTCGGATGTGGCAGGGTACTCGAATGACAGGGGGTACACCACGGGATGTGTGGTGAGTTGTCTCCAGGATTGAGCTTGAAGAGGGATACAAACCAAGAAATAGATTAGACAGAGTATAGGTACAGGTACAGTGCAGTTGTTTATCTCCAAGTGGGAGATTGTTAGGTTGTGGAGCTAAAAGCTTCACTGATGCAAACAGGGGAGGAGGTTGCTGAGGGTTGCTGAGTTGCAGAGAAGCTGGGGTCGGTCTGATCAGCCGACGTCGGCAGGATAGTAGAGAGAATCAATCGACGTCGGTCATGGATCGGCCGACATCGGTCACCTCCAAGCAGACAGGGACCGACATCAATCGCCTGTGTGGTTCGACTGCAAGTTAATTACGGGCAGTTGGTTGACGAACCAAGTGTTTGCATGATGAGTGCTAATTTTAGACTCATAGCTGCGGATCTAATTATTGTAATTAGATGTCTAATTATTGTTTGATGAGATCTATATAATAGACTCATGGTTGTATTGGAAAAGCGTAGAACTTGGAGAATCCAAGTGTGGAGCTTGGAGAGTTCTTCCCATAGAGGAATCAAGTAGGATTCCACATGTTTTGTGCTAGGGAGTAAGAGAGCATAATTATAAGCTCCTTCGGTGTGTGAGGTAGAGCAATGGTGCGTTCCTCCTAGTGCCACAGTACTAGGCGTGTTGGTGCTGGATTGGAGAGCCAGCTGGGTTCTTCAGGAGTGTATGATCTTAGTCATCAGGGGAGCATGGCTTATAGGAGATCTACATGGTAAGTAAGGTCTATTGAGGTGCAGGTTGTTGCAGGTTCAGGAGATATCTACTTGAAGTATAGGTGTGTACTTGTGGAGTGCGTGGAGCACTTATGGAGTGCGTGGAGCACAGGTATAAGGTGAACACCAACTCTGTGTTTGAGTTGGGTGTTGGGACCTGAGAGAGAGAGAGCTTTGAGGGAAGATCTACTGTTTATCATCTAGAGGTGTGGGAGCCCTAGAGGTGTGTAAGGAAGAAGAACTGTGGCAGTCTTCTTTGTTGTATTTCCTTCTGTAAGAGTTATTAATACAAGTGGTGTATTGTCTCGCATATCATGTGTTATTCTAAATTCTAGTTACTTGGTGAATCTGGTTTATTTCCGCATATTAAGTTGCTTGGTATGGTAATCAATTGTATGCTTCTGGTGTTTCGCATCCTGACAAAAATTGATGGGACCGAAACTCCCCAAAGCTCTGACACAACTTGTCAGATTTAAGAGCACACATGATTACCAATGTATAAGCAACTAAACATGCAGAATCCAGAAGAACAAATAACTATCAATGAGAAAACACACAGAGTATGAGAGGCAATATACAATTATATTCAACTCATTACAAAGGAATCTACAACAAAGAGGTGGTGCTCTTTCTTCCACTTCGTGGGCTTACAGTAGACTTCCCTCCAGAGTAATCTTCTCTCATAGGTCACAACACACAGCTAACACAAGTTGTTGTTCACCTCATTGCACATCTGTACAATCGAGTACACAATCGTATTCCAAGTAGATCTCTCCATGATCCTGCTGATGTATTGCTGTCACCTTGGATCTAGCGACCCCGCGTTGATCTCCTTTCTGACCCTCGCATCCATACACCCCTGCAAATCAAACGTGATCTTACTTAAACACACATGGGGAATCCTACTTGATTCCACCATGGAAAGAACTCTCCAAGTTTCACATAGCTCTTCTCTAAATTCTCCACTTAACAATACAGCCAATGAGTCTATTATATAGATCTCATGCATACACAAATTAGACTGGCCGCTCAAGACTTTGAACAAGTCCTTAACATGCAAACTCTGCGTTCACTTAACTGACTGTTCGTCAACAGCAGTTCAGACCGCCACAGGCGACCGACGTCGGTCCTTGTCTTCCTGGAGGTGACCGACGCCAGCGGATCTTCTACCGATGTCGGTTTCCCTTTTGTGTTCCCTGACCGACGTCGGTGTGGCCTGCCGACACCGACGATTGCATACGCCAGAAACCCTCCTCCTTCTGTTTGCAACAAGGTGAAGCTTTTAGCTCCACACCCTAACAATCTCCCACTTGGAGATAAAGAGCTGCACCTGTACCCAAAACTAGTACTCTGTCCAATCTGCATCTTGGCTTGTATTCCTCTTCAAGCTCCCACTTGAAGACAACCCACCACACTCCTTGTGGTGCTAAACCAATGCTTGATTTCTTTATTCTCATCGTACCTTCTTCTGCCTTGCTATACTCCCACTCAAATAGCAACCCCTGTGAGTAACCTGTAATCAACAAACACTTAACAGATCTGGCCCATTTGTTAGTCAAGCTCGCTCTGAGAACGTCCAACCTCGCTCTGATACCAATTGATGGGACCGAAACTCCCCAAAGCTCTGACACAACTTGTCAGATTTAAGAGCACACATGATTACCAATGTATAAGCAACTAAACATGCAGAATCTAGAAGAACAAATAACTATCAATGAGAAAACACACAGAATATGAGAGGCAATATACAATTATATTCAACTCATTACAAAGGAATCTACAACAAAGAGGTGGCGCTCTTTCTTCCACTTCGTGGGCTTATAGTAGACTTCCCTCCAGAGTAATCTTCTCTCATAGGTCACAACACACAGCTAACACAAGCTGTTGTTCACCTCATTGCACATCTATACAATCGAGTACACAATCGTACTCCAAGTAGATCTCTCCATGATTCTACTGATGTATTGCTGTCACCTTGAATCTAACGACCCCGCGCTGATCTCCTTTCTGACCCTCGCATCCATACACCCCTGCAAATCAAACGTGATCTTACTTAAACACACATGGGGAATCCTACTTGATTCCACCATGGGAAGAACTCTCCAAGATTCACATAGCTCTTCTCCAAATTCTCCACTTAACAATACAGCCAATGAGTCTATTATATAGACCTCATGCATACACAAATTAGACTGGCCACTCAAGACTTCAAACAAGTCCTTAACATGCAAACTCCGTGTTCACTTAACTGACTGTTCGTCAACAGCAGTTCAGACTGCCACAGGCGACCGACGCCGGTCCCTGTCTTCCTGGAGGTGACCGACACCGGCGGATCTTCTGTCGATGTCGATTTCCCTTCTGCGTCCCCTGACCGACGTCGGTGTGGCCTGTCGACGTCGACGACTGCATATGCCAGAAACCCTCCTCCTTCTGTTTGCAACAAGGTGAAGCTTTTAGCTCCACACCCTAACAGTTACTTGGATGACAGGAGGTGCACCACAGGTTGTGTGGTGGTTGGTCTTCAAGATTCATCTTGAAGAGGGATACAAGCCAGGAAATAGATTAGACGGGGTACAGGTACAGTTACAGTGCAGCTGTTTATCTCCAAGTGGGAGATTGTTAGGTTGTGGAGCTAAAAGCTTCACTGATACAAATAAGGGAGGAGGTTGCTGAAGGTTGCTGAGTTGCAGAGCAACCGACGTCGGTCTGATCAATCGACATTAGCAAGATTAAACAGGAATAACAACCAATGTCAGTCAGAGATTGGTTGACATCAGTCACCTCCAGGCAGACAGGGACTGATGTCGGTCGCCTGTGCAGTTCAGAACTACAAATTTTACGAGCAGCTAGTTAATGAATCAAGTGTTTGCATGTCAAGAGCCAAATTTAGACTAGAAGATGTGGATCTAATTGTTGTAATTAGATGTCTAATTATTATTTGCATGAGATCTATTTAAGAGACTCATGGGCTATATTGTAAAAGTGTTTTAGTTTGAGTTGAGCAAAGTTAGCTCCTTCTGTGTGTGAAGTGAGCAAGGGTGTTCCTCCTAGTTCCACAGTAGTGCCAAGTGTGGGTGCTGGTGTTGGAGAATCAGAAGGGTTCTTCAGGTGTGTAGGATCTTGGTCAGCAAGTGTGCATGGCTACGTTAGGAGATCTACATGGTAAGTAAGATCATTAATCTACAGGTGTATGTGTGTGCATGATCCAGGTTTGCAGGTGTGCAGAACCAGATTGATTTGCAGGTGTGCAAGATCAGGGAGGACAGCAACACAATAGGGAGCAGGATCAGGTAGGATCTACTTGGAGTATAGTGTGTACTCAGATAGAGAGCAAAGAGGAAGGCAAGGAAGATCCTTCCATAAGTAAGATCGTTTGAGTTGTAGGTTGTTGCAAGTTCAGGGGAGATCTCCTTGAAGTATGATTGTGTACTTGGAGTGCGTGGAGCACTTGTGTACTGGCAGTAGTGGATACTGACTGGTTGGAGGTGAACACCAACTCTGTGTTTGAGTTGTGTGTTGGGACCATAAGAGAGAGAGCTTTGAGGGAAGATTTACTGTTTATGCCCTAGAGGTGTGGGAGCCCTAGAGGTGTGTAAGGAAGAAGAACTGTGGCAATCTTCTTTGTTGTATTTCCTTCTGGAAGAGTATTAATACAATTGTGTATTATCTCTCATATTCTGTGTTGTTTCTGGTTTCTAGTTACTTGTGTATTCTGGTTAATTTCTGCATATTAAGTTGCTTGGTAATCAATTGTGTGCTTTTGTTATTTCCCAACATCCTAGGACCGTGCACAGCTCACTATGTGTTAGCTTCTATCTTTAGTGCCTATATTAACTTGCATACATAAAAACAACAAAAGAAATCAAAGCATAAGGGGGGGGGAGAAATTGGGTTGTGGGAAGAATGATCACACAATCAAGAACCCTTGTTGTTCTGATTGTTGCCTAAAGTAACCCTCATGCCAAGGGTCTCAGATCTGATATAGTTTTCCCTTAGGGAACATGTATAATCAATGTGCATGATTGATGCAAGAATGAATTTCACTTAGGCCCTTCCTTGATTAAGCATGCAAATCTATGTGTGATGTAGAGAAGTGTTAGGAACCCACGGAAGCACAATTGATTACCATATACAAGCAACTTAAGATGCGGAATTAACCAGAAGTAACAAGTAACTAGAAACCAGAAACAACACAGAATATGAGAGACAATACACAACTTGTATTAATACTCATCCATAAAAGAATACAATAAAGAAGATGCCACTTCTTCTTCATACCTCTCAGAGGCTTCCCACACCTCAAGTGTACAGTAATTCTTTCCTCAAAGCTCTCTCTCTTACGGTCCCAACACACAACTCAAACACAGAGTTGGTGTTCACCTCCAACCAGTCAATATCCACTACTGCCAGTACACAAGTGCTCCACGCACTCCACAAGTGCTCCACGCACTCCACAAGTGCTCCACGCACTCCAAGTACACAATCGTACTTCAAGTAGATCTCTCTTGAACTTGCAACAACCTGCAACTCAAATGATCTTACTTTGGAAGCAGGGTATACTTTAAGAAACCCCTCCTTAAGAGAAGGTGTAAAAATTTGGCGAAAGGTGTAAAACACCTGACAAAAAAATTATTTTTTGTGGTGAAAAAAATAGTTTACAAAGAAAAAATAATAATCTCCATTGGCGATTCATTCATAGTCTCTCAAACAATGTGTAAAATATGGGCAAATTGTGTTATTTTAAAACCACAAAAAAATTATACATTGGCGGACAAAAAATAATAATCATAGTAAAATTTTAATTTTTTGGGCGAATCATTTCATTGTATTCAAGGTTAAAAAAAACATACTAAATCACAATTCACTTCATTGACTCAGTCTCAAATGTGATGCTTCTAGAATCTATATCCCATATGGACTCCAGATCCTAAAACTGAAGTCTGACTAGTACTAATAGGTTCCTCTTCATTCTGAATCGGGTATTCAAAATCCGTAAAATCTTCATCTTCATTTTGACTTTGAGACCTAAATTCATCATTTATGTTAGAGTCAGTAGTAGAAGTAGAACCACCATCTTTTAAAGTGTTGCTAAGGCCTCGTCTTTCACGTGTGGAATTCCAAATGGCCGATGACCTATCATAAGGAAAATCTCTAACATTGTATTGAGTTACAAACAACCTCAAACAAGTTTCAAAATTTTTGTCTAGTTTGTTTCTGACATTTGATTTCAAAAACCCCAATGCACTGAAAACTCTCTCATCTTCCACCGACCCTAATATCATTGTTTGACATAAATCAACAAGTTTGAAATATTCTGATATTGAAGTACGTAATACTTCACTCTGCCTTATCCTTTTCCAGAGCCTTGTTATTGCACCAAGGTCGAATGGATTCTCAAAGTTTTCCATCTGATTTTTCATACACAATGCAAAAAGTTTACATTGATTTTTTAAATTATTTGAATCTAAGATTCCTTGTATTAGTTGTCCATTGCAATCTGTATGCTTTGAAAACTGTGTTATCAATTCGTCAAGTTTATTATGAAACAACTTTGCATCAGTTGGATTATGTCCAAAGTTTTTCCAAAATTGAGGAAACACACAACTCATGGCTTCAAGAATTTCTTCTCGAGGGAATCTTTCACGAATCTCACTTGAAAGTTGGTAGGAAATAGACTTCACATTTTCACTAACAGATTTAACAATCTTGTCAAAATCATCCTTTCTAACTGGTAGTACTTTGCCTCTCTTGGTTGTTTTAGATTGGTGCATTGGTATTTCAAATCCTTTCACAAACACACATAGCTCATTTTTCCCATTGAATTGTAAAAAATTCTCAACATGATTCAAATCTGTAATTATCTCCCACCTTGAAAAAATTGGGCTATGACCTAAGAGATCTGAATACAAAGAATCCAGAGCCATGCATGTCATTTTACGTAAATCAGAATACTCATGAATATACATAGTTCTGTCTTGGGCTTTCTTAACAAGTTTGTTCATTAAATCCAGCATGGGGAGAAGACTGGCTAAAGTTAATAGGTTCTCTATATCACTTAACTTATTTAACAAATCAGGAGCTCTATCCACTGTAAGGCGTTGCTCATATAAAATTCCAATCAATGATTAATATTTTGCTAGAACTCGTTCTGCTGGTCCATGCAAAGATATCCATTTGGTCTCAACATCCTTGAGAATCTTATTTCTTGCTGTTACTCCCTCAGAAAAAATCTTAAATTCTGCAAAGCGTTTAGGACTTCTGCAAAAGTACGAGTGGAGCATATGGATTAGATCTTCAACTTTTGACATTGTAGGAAAAGTACTTACAATCTTATATGCTAAATTCATTCGGTGGGCCATGCAGTGTATGGCAAGCATGTAAGGTGCAATACTAGTTTGTAATCTTGCACAAAGACCAGTCCTTTGCCCTTGCATTACTGCAGCTCCATCAGCTCTGACACACACTAACTTCTTTGCAATTGTCAAGTCATCCATACCAGCAATTTCATTCAAAGCTCTCTTAACTTCTAAATATAAAATTTTTGCAGTTCAATTGGTCTTCATTTTACGAACACAAAGTAGATTAGCTTGACAGACATGATCTTTTACAGTATATACATGCATACAGACCCAAGCAGTGTTATCTACCGCAGTGACTTCATCTAAGGATAATGAAATGAACTTGGATTCTTTTACTCTCTCCTGTACATTTTGCTTTTCCACCTCAGCAAGACAGCTTGCCATTTCCCATCCAGCGTTTATTGACCAATGTGACATAGGATAGTGAGGAACTCTCAAAAAAGATAATAAATTACCATATTCTGAAAAGTCTCTCATAGGACGCCCTCTAGATAGAATATGAAAAATAACACTCATCTGAACATTCTTTGCCAAGTTTGCATCATTCAATGCATGTTGAAGCCCATCCTTGATTGGATTGCCACTACTGCCACTACCAATTACTGCTATTTTCTTCAAATGCTCTTCATATTCTATGGCATACTTAACATGAAGGCATTCTTCCTTTGATTTCCATCTCACTGCCGCTACTTCCTTTCCATCTATGATTTGTTTTTCATAAACCTTACCAATATGTTTTTCTATAGTGTCGAGCTTTAACTGCAACTTTTTCTCTCTTTTAGTTTTCTAGGTACAAATAGTACACTTGCATTCTGTTGGTGGTTCATCATTGTTTGTGACTGGTTCAATAAACCAGTACTTTGCTACCCAATCAACCTGGAAAGTCCTTTTCATTTCCCACTCCCGCCCCATTTTTACATTCCTTTTTCTTTTCTTCCTACCAACATCAATATTATCCTCTGTTACGACATCATCTGTTGTTGGAACATTGGTATCCTCATTTGGTGGACCAGAAACATTGTCATTTCCAAAAAAAGCCTTTATGGTAGTATCTCTAAGTTTTCGGCATTTTGATGAAAGATTAATCCCTTCATTGCCCTTGGGGGTTTTACCCTTGTCACTTCCCTGAGACTGAGCAATATTAGTTACAGAGTCACCCTCCCCCTGACATCTCAATCCACTGATAATCCGTTTAAAGTTAAACTTGTACTTGCCAAAGTTGGGCCTGAGCGATGTGTCTTGAGCAGTGCGCTGCCAAAAATTTGATGGACTGATAATCTGTTTAAAGTTAAACTTCTACTTGTCAAAGTTGGGCCTGAGCGATGTGTCCTGCGTAGTGCGCTGCCAAAAATTTGGAGTGTTAGCGCCTAGCAGAGCGGTACTTATTGAATGTCTCTTTGCATTAAAATGTATTAGGTTTTATACATATTACAAATGAAATTGTGACTGTTGGCAAAATGAGCCAACTCCTCTTCCCATAATGTGAAAGGAGCTGACTCCTCAATGGTTAAATGAAACTAGGATGGCGATTCGTCCCATACTGCATGTAAAGAAAACTTAAAACCCGACGAATGTTCATCATTAGTCGCTACCTGGTCGGCTGGGCGAAAGGCGAAACTCACCAGGCAGAAACTGCAACTAAACATTTGCCTTGGCGACCAGTAAACCAAGGACATATGGAAACCAAGAAACATTGGCGACCAGGAAACCGTTGAACAGCATAGAAATCGCCAAAAATCACAGTGAGAAATTTTAAAATTCGCCAAAATGCAAAAATTTGCCACTATAATATTCCTTGTTTGGAAGGAACTACCTTGCCTTCCTCTTTGCTCTATGACCGAGTACACACCGTACTCTAAGAAGATCCTGCCTGATCCTGCTCCCTGTTGTGTTGTTGTCACCTTAATTCTACTGCCACCTGCAGATCAACCTGCAAACCTAGACCTTGCACACACATACACTTGCAAATCAATGATCTTACTTACCATGCAGATCTCCAAACGTGGCCTTGCACACCTGCTGACCAAGATCCTACATTCATGAAGAATCCTTCTGATTCTCCAAACCAGCACCCATACTTGGCACTATGGCACTAGGAGGAACACACCTTGCTCTCTTCACACACAGAAGGAGCTAATATTTGCTCTCTTACTCTCTAGCACAAATTACAATACAGCCCATGAGTCTATTATATAGATCTCATGCAAAAAATAATTAGACACCTAATTACAATAATTAGATCTGCAACTTTAAGTCTAAAATTGGCTCTTAACATGCAAACACTCGATTCGTTAAATAACTATCCGTGCAACGAGCAGTTTCAGAATCACATAGGCGACCGACGTCGGTCTATGTCTGCCTAGAGGTGACCGACGTCGATTGACTCCTGTCGATGTCGGTTGCATTCTTGTCCACCACTAGCCAACGTCGATCGGCCTAATCGACGTTGGTGATTATGACACTTAGCAACCTCTCAGCAACCTCCTTCCCTATTTGCATCAGTGAAGCTTTTAGCTCCATAACCTAACAATCTCCCACTTGGAGATAAATAGCTACACTATACCTGTACTTGTACCCCATCTAATTTGTTTCCTAGCTTGTATCCCTTTTTAAGATCAATCCTGAAGACCACCCACCACACAACCTATGGTGCACCCCCTGTCATCCGAGTAACCTGCCACATCCGAACCTACAAACCCATGTAGTGAAGTCCTAACCCTGCATAGCATGAATCCCTGCTGCTGGTCCCTCTCAGAGACCTGAGAACCCACTTCCCTGAATTAGCTCCTAACTCTTTGACAACTCCCACTGCTGGGGAAAACTCAGGTCTATACCAGACCTCATGTGATTTCAGACACTGAACTGTCCAGCCCTTGGTGTGCTCCAGTTCTGCATCCTGCGTATTAAACCTCGCTAACACCTGATTCACATCAGCTCCCACTGGAGATAAAATCAACCTGTGATCTTCCATGTCTCTCGTGCAAAAAAATTTCGCTGCTCCCAAATTTTTCATGGCAAACCACTGAACTAACCTTACCCTTAGCTCAGCAAAACCATGTATGTACAAACCTGCTAGCTAGCATACCATCCACATACAGTAACAGGATAATGTCATGACCATCATCCACTTGGTAAGACAAACACAATGGTTATAATGACACTGATTAAAGCCTTGCTTTGTCATCCACCTATCAAAACCTGTACCACTGTCCTGCAGCTTCCTCAAGACCATATGCCCTGGCCTTTCGTCTCACGTGTCCATTCTCTCTATTCTTTAACCAAGGTATTCATTCATCTCAGTGCTTTCATATCGACTGGCAACCCTACCAAATCTCTCGTTTGGTCCTGCATCCTGTTCATGCCATGCTCCCACTGTTTCTTGGATCCTTCCTGCTCTGTAGTCAGCAACTAATATAAAGAAGAGGAACAACAAATTTGAGGCTTACTTACACTTTCAGTCCTCCCCATGGGTGTTTGAGACTCCTTGACAGCTTGCTGTCTACCCAAAATCTGTCTCAGTGACCGACCTCAGTCACCACACAGTCTGCATCCGACTGACGTCAGTTCCATGCGACTATCTAGGTCACCGATGCTAGTTATTCTACTGACGTCAGTCTCCTCCTGCCCGACACCACTGACATCTCTGGTCTGCACATGACCGATGTTGGCACCTGTCTGTTCGACGTCGGTTACCCTTGACTGACGTCGGTACCTGTGTATGCCTGTGAGTGATGACTTTTTACCTGTGAGCTCTCCATGGATCAAAACCCTGTCCAAACCGCCCGCTCAGAGTTACTCAGCCCCATCCACTGATCTCTGTCTGTCATCTCCTCCAAGAACACCAAGGCTTTCCAGTTCTTAAGTATGTCAAACACATCTGTCTTCTGCTTAAGAACGTGCATCTCCTTCTTGCTCATGTGACCAAGCCTACAAAGCCACGTCTTCGCAACAGAAGAAGAATCAGTAATACAAGCAAGTAGATAAAGAGTACCTACTTTCTTAACACATGCTAATTCAAGTACATCCTTGGTAACATTCTAAGAATCCACTGTGAGAGTTACTGTGCATCTCTCATCACCTAACTTTCCTGAAGAAATTAGCTGCATCTCCAAGACTGGGACCTGCATGACCTCCTTCAACACCCATGTGTTGGCCACCTGCAATTTCAGCCGCACTACCCCTTTGCCAACAATATGACAAGGCTCACCAACCCCTCTACTTGGGGCTGCATGGAAAGAGGCAACAGAATCTATAAAATAAGATTCTACTTTATCCAAGAAACATCCCAGAGCATCTTGTGCAACAACACCTGTAACATCTGCTTCTTCAGTTCCTTCATGCTGATCTGCTACCAACCAACAATCTTTCTTTACCTGCTCTTTCTTTTCATAACACCGTAATTGACCATTCATGCTATTCAATTTCTCCATTCTTAGTGTACTTTCTTTTGCCATTGCTATACTCCCACTCAATCAGAAACCCCTGAGAGTGACCTGTAACCAAACACAAAACCTACTCCCTGCAACCTTAGCTCTGATACCAACTATTAGTGGTATCAAGCTATGAGCCAACAACCTTGCTCTGATACCAATTGTTAGGAACCCACGAGAGCACAATTGATTACCATATACAAGCAACTTAAGATGCGGAATTAACTAGAAGTAACAAGTAACTAGAAACCAAAAACAACACAGAATATGAGAGACAATACACAACTTGTATTAATACTCATCTAGAAAATAATACAATAAAGAAGATGCCACTTCTTCTTCACACCTCTCAGAGGCTTCCCACACCTCAAGTGTATAGTAATTCTTTCCTCAAAGCTCTCTCTTACGGTCCCAACACACAACTCAAACACAGAGTTGGTGTTCACCTCCAACCAGTCAATATCTACTACTACCAGTACACAAGTGCTCTACGCACTCCACAAGTGCTCCACGCACTCCACAAGTGCTCCACACACTCCAAGTACACAATCATACTTCAAGTAGATCTCCCCTAAACTTGCAACAACCTGCAACTCAAATGATCTTACTTTGGAAGGAACTACCTTGCCTTCCTCTTTGCTCTATGACCGAGTACACACCGTACTCCAAGTAGATCCTGCCTGATCCTGCTCCCTATTGTGTTGCTGTCACCTTGATTCTGCTGCCACCTACAGATCAACCTGGTTTTGCACACCTGCAAACCTAGACCTTGCACACACATACACCTACAGATCAATGATCTTACTTACCATGCAGATCTCCAAACGTGGCCTTGCACACCTGCTGACCAAGATCCTACATACATGAAGAATCCTTCTAATTCTCCTAACCAACACCCATACTTGGCACTATGGCACTAAGAGGAACACACCTTGCTCTCTTCACACATAGAAGGAGCTAATATTTGCTCTCTTACTCTCTAGCACAAACTACAATACAGCCCATGAGTCTATTATATAGATCTCATGCAAACAATAATTAGACACCTAATTACAATAATTAGATCTGCAGCTTCAAGTCTAAAATTAGCTCTTAACATGCAAAAACTCAGTTCGTTAACTAACTGTCTGTGCAATGAGCAGTTCCAGAACCGCACAGGCGACCGACGTCGATCCTTGTCTGCCTGGAGGTGACCGATGTCAGCCAACTCCTGCCGACGTCGGTTGCATTCCTGTCCACCACTGGCCGACGTCGGTCGGCCTAACCGACGCTGGTGACTGTGACACTCAGCAACCTCCTTCCCTATTTGCATCAGTGAAGCTTTTAGCTCCACAACCTAACAAGAATATGAGTTATACTATTAATTGATTTTATTATCTCTAATGTGCCAAAATAGTCAGTGCTAGATATAAAATGCCTTATGTAGTCCTTTATATAAGAGACTCATTATTTCAAATTTGGGAGCTTTTATTACATTTGGCCAACATTGGAAAACTTAGACATGAATCAAAGAAAAGGGGTAAGACTCATCCTACATAAGACACTGATTGTTGGGGCCAAAATTAGTCTTAGATAAAAGCACCAGAAACTAGACACCCAAGGTTTTCAATACTGTAGTCCTATTTGGGCATTGTTATCTAGGGGATGTGGGACCTGGGGGGATGGGTTTAGAACTAAAATATGTTCCTGGGCCTAAAAGGGTTAAGTCCAAAATGCTACGAATGTTCGAGAATAAGCAAAAAGATGTCTAGGGAATGTAGTAAGACCAAGACAAGTCAGATAAAAGAACCTGGATAAATGTGAATAAAAACTCATATTCTCCAGTTGGAGTCTCCTATGAAAGGAATGTGAAAAGACACACTATGTGTGTTTGTTTGACCAATTTAGGCTGTATACACTCAATGATTAGATCTAGGGTTGGTGGTGGGATCTTCTTGGGATACACGTGCATGGAGAATTGAAAGATCTCTCTAACAAAATCATAAGGTGACATGAATCCATATCCTGATGCATGGTAGCTATTTCTGCATTAAATTGCTCTAACTGTGCCTCGATCTCCTCTCAATGGCTTTTCCAACCACCTCTTTAAGTCCCATCACCACTTGGCATGTGGCACTTTTTGATTGGTCTTGGGCATAGCTCTGTGGGGTGACACATAGAGGGATGACACTCATCCTGGGTAGAATGGGAACTTCCTTGCATTGAATAAGTGTTAAGCTACCACTTGGCATCATTATGTGTGGTTAGAAACTCGATGTGCACTCCTTAATTTCTATGTTATGTGCACGTGCTTGACTTGAAATACTCCTATGCCAAGGTGCATGTGAGAGTCCCTCTTAGAATTGTGAGCCTACAAAAGAGGTGATGCGAGGCTTTTGGATTGCATCCTGTACAATGATCAGGCGTGGATGCATGACCTAGTGAATTTGGCATAGAAATCCAACATACACGTATGAGGAAGACTTAAAATAGGGGCACACATGAAGATTAAAAATCTTAGGTTCACTCTTCATGATTTATAACTACTTTTACATTTTTCTTCCTACTTAGCCATTTCAAGACCTTAGGGCCTGTATCCCTGAATTCGTGCACTCTTGAACTTGTGCACCACTTGGTTCTACATGCAAGTATGGGTTGACAAATTTATGCAAGCACAAACCATATTCTTACTCTTGCATAGTACTACACATCTATCTTGGGCTCGAGTGTAGACGGGAAGCATTTACATACATTTGATTTGAAGTGCTTGTGACCTCATAGGTGTGTTCTTTTATTGTAAGTCTTGGGAGGCCTTGCATCGACCAAGGGGTGACTTGAAAAGTTAATAGTAGGTTAGGAAGAGACCCTGAGCATGCAATATGTTTAGATGACTCTTGAGATAGGATTCTAAGTTGCATTAGAAACTTAGATAGAAATGGAAGAAATTCCAAGCGAGTAAAATAAACCTGATGTAGAAAAATAAGGGACTAATGCACCTGCTGAGCTTAGTGCAGAAGAAGTCAGAGGGGAAACTATAGCACACGATGATAATAGGGTTGAAGAAGAGGCACCTAACATCCAAAAGGGATTAAAGAAAGACAAGGAAGGCAAGCCGAGCATGATTAGTATAGGGGGAAAGGTAATCTATAGTTCGGGGCTTAAAGTGCTTAAAATCGAAACATCAAAGGAAATGAGGTTGAATAAGAGGAAATGTGAGCTTGTCGATGAATAACCCGATAAATCCCCAAGAGAAGACGAGTTACTAAAATTTGGAGGACACTAATTAGAGAGTGTCAAAAAAAGAGTCTAGTAGGAAATTACGGATGAGGACCTATACATGTGGGATATCATGAATGCAACATGTTTATTAGTGCAAATGCAAAGGAATATGTGTTTTGCCTTAGATGTGTACATAGATAAGATGGAATTTGAAGTGCAAGTCGATGCCATTAAATATGAGGAACTTAACATGACCCGAGATAAATCCCAACTCATCTATGTCAACACCACTAAGTTCAATGAGGTTGATGCTGAGAGTGTGCTAATCAAACTAGTGACACAAGTGAGCCCTTAGAACTTCATGAACTACATTACTATCAATGACTAAGAGGCACATGCGATGAAATTAGATTAGCTACATGCTTTGGCAGAAATGAAGCTAGTAGTTGTAAAGCTAAAATAGTTAATGTTGTGCCAATGCACTCTAAGGGAGGAGCCTAACCTCTTGGATGAGATAGACTTAGAGGGGGTCCAACCAGGGGAAAGGGTGAGGTATGCTAGTAGATTGACTATTATAAAGGGCAAAGGGCACAAGGGATAATAGCCAAGACATGCGTGAGTGAGCCCATATTTAGTTTGTAGGGTAACTCAAGGGGTGCAAGGACCTCCTAATTAATCCCAATTAGAAAGCCACCATGATTGAGCGAATTTTATTGAATTTTGCATAGTAATGTTCAGTGATCGCAACATGATTATATGAGGAGCAACACAAACAAGATGCCCTAGCCACATAAGTATATTTAAAGAAGGATAAGGCAGAGATAACTCAACGTCTAAAAGAGGTGGAAGGCATCAACCAAAAAATTAGAATCAACTAATAAAAGCTTGAAGAGATCTTCAATATTTTACAACACTAGGTGGTGTAAGAGGAGAGCGTACTAAAAAACACCCTCAAGGAAATGACTGAGAGAGTCAATGCTATAAAATGAGAGGTTGAACAAACTCAATAACCAACTCCTAAATTTTTAGATTTAACTACATGAATCTATGACATCATAGAAGAAACCAAGGTTGCACTTGTGCATTTGACCACTTTTGAGGCTGGGTTGAACAAGGAGGCACAAGAATTTCTTATTGATATTTGAACTGTTGGTGGGTTGCTTGAGGGTGCTTAGTGTCGGGTGATGTTGACCTCTGACTTGCCATTTTAACGAAGTCCAACTTAGCACCAATACCTCAGTTTCTAAGAGTATGATGCACACTGATAGGATGTCCATGTGTTCACACTCAACAAATGTATCCAAAAAATGACAAAATTGACTGTGTCCAAGTCAGCATAATTAACAAGAAGTAAATGATAAAAATAATTAACAAGAAGTAAATGATAAAAGTAATTACTTGCAATTATTCTTTGGCAAGGCGATGAGATATGATGGGTGAACGATGGAGTAGCTAAGGCCAAATGAGGTGACACATTAACTCAATTAATGATAATAACTCTAATTTCCAAGTTGGTGGCAGCCACATTAACTTGTGATTGGTAGTAGTTGATCTACCTGATGACACGTATAACTCTTTAGAAAATTATAAAAGGCGGGTAAATGTTGTATTGAAAGAGAGATGAGAGGTCAACCATTGCGGAAATGTTACTAGATTGTTGATAGAGAGTTCCTAAAAGAAGGAAAATACTGGAGAATTAGAGAGACTGTAAAGTTATTCTAATATACTAGTGCCATGGTGCACCTTATAATTGTAAATTGACGAGTAATTGAAATTATTACAATTGTTACTGCTGTTATCTTTATCTATGACCATGAAATGTTGCTAACATGCTCCAGATTAATGTTATCATCAAGAGAACTTGATATTGCCCTTGATGATCTCTCGATTTTGGTAGCATGAATTCTTAGGTAGAATATTACTTCTTTGCTAATGGTTCATTGTATGTTCACTTATTACCATGGGTTGAATAGAATAATATAGAATATGCCAAGCACCCCCATGCACAAAAGTACAAACATAAGACAAATGTCTAGGTTGCCCTTGCCAACTAACCTCGACCTATCGCGGTTTACATATTTACACCTTGGGTGAGTGCACGAGCACAACTTATGTGATATACTAACGTGGTTAGACAGTGTTGGGGAATGCGTGTGTGGCATAGGACTAGTTTACGTGACCTAAATTTAACCCAACAAAGAGTTGTGGTAGCATGTAAGGGAGTTTGATCTTGCAAATTGGCTTGTAGATGTAAAACCAAATGTCAAAGCTTCTGATGTTAGTACGAATCAAGAGATGCGACATATTCAGACTACAATAAGATATAGTGACCCATATCCTGTCAAATCAAAATATTAAACATATATATGCATGCCAATATAGATGACTACACATATTAAACATAAAAATATATTATTTCAATTAATAAAATTGATGAAAAATAATTTTTTCAAGTAATATATATTTTTCCTAAAAATTATAATCCATATCCAAATATCTTACAAATACGATATTCTCATTAAATAATTAAAAATAATTATTTTCACTAATTGAAAGTAACCCATATTATTTAAAATAAAAATAAAATACAACGCATAAAATCCATGAAAATAATATTTAAAAAAAAACCATAATCTAGACCAAAGAAATGACACCTACCCCACTCTCATCAAGGAATGCAAAATAATTATTTATTGAGTGTAGACAATATTACATACCTTTGGCATAATAATAAGCGAAATGGATAATTGATTGGTACTCTAGATGTATAAGAAGTCAAAAGGAAATTTTAGATAAAAAAACAAAAAAAACAGGCCTCTTATTGGAGGAACCCATTCCATTCCTCACAAAAATTGCACACCGAATTGGCCTCTCTTATGTCATCATAATCTACTCGAACTATTATTTCCCTGTCATGGTCCTATCTACCACAGCCTTGCTTCCAAATGGCAAGGAAAAAATTGATAGTCATCCACACATCCCACTTTATCCAATTCAGCACATCAAAAGAAATGGAGGAAAAAAATAAAATAAAAACAGGTTGGTCCTTAGCATTCCTGACACCAATCAATTTATAAAACCATAATAAAACATACCATAGACAAAACAAATTTTGGAAAAAAAAAAAACTGAAAAAATATTTGCCCTGGGCATTTTTCTACCAACCACCCAAAACATACATTTCTGACATGGGTATTATGATTCAACAAAAGTATAGATTTATTTTTTAGTCATTTTGGTCTTGATTTTTTTTAAATAGTTTTGGTCTTGTAATGATTTTCTGATCTATGAATTTTACTGGGGCAGATTTTAGTAGAAAATCTAAGCGAATGATATGATATCAATGTCCATGTCCTCTTCTCCTGAATTAAAGTTCAGCACTAACCACTCGGCAGCTTTACGACTTCCATTCACTTGCCTATGGAGGCCCAAGAGGACTATAGCTTCCTGCAAGCACAGATTAGGTCTAAGAATTGCTCATACAGACCTAACAACAAGTTTAAGCTTGGGTATACAGAGATTTAGTTATATACACAATCGGAACTACTTAGGGCTAAGAATTAGGCCTCATGGACAAAGAAGGGCTGCAGCAGAAGCAGACTGGAGGCAGAAAACTTTCCTTTCTGAGGTGGGTACAAAACATTTATTTTCTAAACTCCTTTCAATCATGGTGCATGGAAAATTGCTTGTGGGTATCAATTTTTGATTCAAAAATGAGGAATTGTGTTGAATAGTAACATTTTGAATTGAGGTGGGTACAAATCATTTCATTCCTTTTTTCTAAAATTATGTGGTGGATTGAAAATTGCTTGTGGGTTTTTTTTTTAATTCAGTAAAGCGGAAATTGTATTGAGTGGTAACATTTGAGTTGAGGTGGGTACAAATTATTTCATTCCTATTTTTTTTCAATTGTATTGTGGATTGAAAATTGCTTGTGTCCATTTTTTTTTCGATTCAGTAACGTGGAATTTGTATTGAATTGTAACGTTTAAATTGAGGTGGATATAAATCATAGTTACCAAGTTCAGAAATCTCGCCCGAGTGCTGTGGCTCAGTGGTAGGAAAAATGGCTTATTAAAGCTGGGTCACAGCTTTAAGTCACAAAGTTGGCTCCCCAATAAATCTGGCACATAGGGGATGGCCAAAACCATTCATGTATCAACTAAAAATTTAGCTCCGGAAATCTGTTTGTGTTTGGGCGGACAAAAAATCTTGAAATCCTGATTTCTTGAAAAAGTTTCCAACATTTAGTCCTATATATACATGGGCATGACTTTATAATATGCAAATTTGAGAAATACAATGAAAAAAGTGAATAAATACTATAATATGCTAGTATATTCAATATTATATAAGGTTGCTAGGTGTCTGTTTTTTTTGCAGAAAAATAAAAAATAAAAATAAAACTTAAAAAACAGGGCCGACCCGGACTGAACTTCTCTGGGCCGGCCGTAAAGTCCAGATTCGGTAGTTATGGAATAAATCATTTTATTCCTATATATATATATATTTTGTAAGTTGTATGTTGCATGGAGAATTGCTTTTGGGTGTCCATTTTTTTGATTCATTGGGATTTGTATAAATCATTTTATTGTTTATTTTTTTGGGGTGTGGTGGATGGAAAATTACTTGTGGGTATGGACTTTTTTCATTCAGTAAGGTGGAATTTGTATTGAATTGTAAGGTTGAGATTTTGAAATCAATAGTTACACATGGGTTTTGCATAATTGACGTTTAGAAAAAACAGTTTTTAGACACAACTATGTATGAAGAAGAAGAATATCTTCGAACACTCAATTTTTAAAATTATTATGGACTGTTGAAGCTTGAAGTCTCTAATGATTGTTGTTTTCTTTTCACAACATTTTCAATGTTATGATTTTTGTATATTGTGGACATGTTTTGGGTATTTGAATTTTGTTCCTAGTTTCCCTCCTCCCCTTGGTCTTTTCTGCGTTGGGCCCAATTTCTGCTCTATTTTATTCTGCATACCTTAATATGCTTTGTTCTCGAAGTCTGGAGATCATCAGGCGATGCTCTCTATTGTATTAGTATACACTGATTTGTACTTGACTCTGAATTTTTGGTCATTGCAAACATTTTGTTTTCTTTCTGATACTGTTGCTTGACATTGGCAAATTTTTATAATCAGGTTAAGATTTTTCGATTCAGTATTGACCAGCATAGATCCATATAAACTTGCATCTAATATGCGCTGATAGGTTTTAGTTCAACTGTTATCTTTACCATATGTGATGGCCCACTGAAATCTGCAAACATTTCGGGGACAGTGTGCCTCTCGAAGACAGAAAGACGTGCAGGTCATGTCTCCCTGCTGAAGGCTTAAATGAAAGCCTGCTATGAGAAACAAAAGAAAAGAAAAAAGGGAGAGTAATTGAACTATTCCAAGTCCTAGAAGATAAAAGAAAAACCCACCCAAATCATTTCTCATTCATTCAAACAAAGAAATTAGGAGAAAATTTGGAAAGCATGTAGTACACATCAGCAGGATTTTGAAAAAAAACAGGGCAAGATTAAAAAGAACGCATGTTTGGACTTGGTCAACATAGATTTGGAAGATATCAAATGTACCCTGTACATGTGTACCCTGATTCTGAAAATGGCGTCCTTGGCCCCATACCCATCCTCATCCCCATGGGCCATTTCCATAATTACTTATCCTGACTTTTTGATTGCCTCTGTTGGACATTTTGTGCCTCTCCGTGGTCCCATCAGGCACATCTTTGCATTTTGGATCTTCAGACCTCTTATAGGATTTTCAGGGCCCCATGGAAAAATAAAAAGGTCTGTAGCTTAATTGGCGAGGATGATGCTTGCTTATGTTCATCCACCAAGGTACAAATCCCTCTAGATACCCGACACGGATAGTCGAACAGACAGGGCCAGGATCGTGCCTTGGGTGATTTTGACGGGGTGGATACCCCCTAGTCGTGGCTGCTTAGCCAAGGAACTCACTGATTTAGATGTACACTTACTCAGCATTGTGATCAGCTATATATTTACTCTGAAATATGGGCGGTTATGCCGACATTATATGTAACTCAGTGAATCAAGATATGCTTCAAGCATTCAAAAAAAAGAAAAAAAGAAAAAGAAGAAAGAAACCTTGATCAAAACCCTCCCCCATCACCTTTTTATGAATGCAGATGTGCCTTTTAGCACAAATCATGAATTTTAGTTGATGTTGAGTCTTCTGCTGTGCTTCAAAATTTCAAACAATTCATTGGTAGCTTTTTGTAGAGCAGAAGCATGTTTTACTAAGTTGTACCATTGTACATATATTTTGAGTATTCAACCGTTACGATATTTGTTTCTGAAATAAAGAACATTGTTCTCTGTCAACGAAAATATTTTTCAGGGACAGGATGAATCTCATTTTTTTCGGATTGGACCACTTCCAGGAGATCTTGCAGAAGTTGAGGGGTTTTGTCGGATATTTAGAGTGGCTGAGCAACTGCACTCTGCAATAATGAATGCTCTCTGCAACCCAGATACTGGAGAATGCAGGATTACATATTTATCAGGCTCAGACGATTTTATATCTGGTGATGTACCAATATTAGAGGAGAAAGTTGTATCAGGGCTCGCGTGCATGGGTTCTTTGCTCCACAGAGGAAGGCAAGAGATTCTAGCTGGAAGACACTCCAGTATAAGTTCTTTTCATGTTACAGATATGAACATGGTAGATGATAAACTTCCACCACTTGCTGTTTTCAGAGCTGAGATGAAACAATGCTGTGCAAAGTTGCAAAGTGCTCTTGAATGTTATTTTCTGCCTACCAATGAGCAAAATACAGACATTTGGAGGAAATTGCAGAGATTGAAGAATGTTTGCTATGATGCTGGTTTTCCCCGTAGTGAAGGTTCTCCCTGTCACACGGTGGTACCAAATTGGTCTGCTGTTACTTTATATCCTGGAAGAGCTGGAAGAATGTGTGGCAGTGAAGATGTGGCTTTCTGGAGAGGTGGCCAGGTCACAGAAGAAGGCTTAAAATGGTTATTAGATAGAGGATATAAAGTCATTGTTGATCTAAGAGCCGAGAGGGTCGAGGACCAGCGGTCTCTAGCTGCCATTGAGATGGCAGTTTCTTCTGGAAAGATCCAGCTTGTGCATTTGCCAGTTGAGGTTGGAACTGCACCAACAAGAGAGCAGGTTGAGCAGTTTGCAACCTTGGTTTTCAATAACGAGAGTGCACCTCTTTATCTACATAGCCAGGAAGGAGTTTGGAGAACATCTGCCATGGTATCACGGTGGCGGGAACTTGTTTCTCGCCTGGGCTCAACAAGCTTGTCCAAAGTTGATGGAATGCTGCCACCATATTTTCTAAACCAGGGGAACAAGGACTCTGACTGTAAAGATCGGACAAGACCCATAGACCTCCAAGTTCCAAAACCAAAACGTGGTCTGAATTCTTTAACATCAGGAAATGGTTCATCTTTTAAAGTACAAAACAAAAATATTACATTACACGAAACTGTTCAAGCTGAATCTTCTCTATGTTTTGATTTCAGCATGAGCCAAGACAGCACACAAATCATGGGTCATGCTTCTGATTTGATTAATAATCAAAAGTTGAAGCAAGGAAAGGATGAAGAACAGGTGGGTCTGTGTCAGCAGAACTCATTTTTGAAACATAATCCATTCGAAGTTCAGATACCACAATGTAATTTCTTATCCAAGAAAGAGATGTCTGAGTTTTTCAAGAATAGGAAAATGTCACCAAAAACATTTATTGAATCAGGAAGAAAAATATTTAAGACTTCCTCTGGATCAATTAATTCTGATATTAAGGAGGATATCAAAAGTAATGGAATTGCAGGTGCTGCTGGGCGCTGGGGTTTAGTGAAACCGAGAATCTCAACTGAAGCATCATTTTGTGTAGATAATGTTTCGACATCTCCAGGTGTAAGATCTTTGGAAGGCCACTGTTATGATGGCAAAAAATCGATTTCTATGGATGTGGGTACCAATGGTACTGAATGCATTAATGTGAACAACTCAGACAATGGTAGCACTGGAGGTGAAAGTTTATTTTTAACTGATGGTGCATCTTCATTTGAAACGGAAGTCCAGAATAAAAGCCTTGTTAGACTGCCTCCAGATATGCCTCCTGAAGATAATGACGATTTGGAACCTGTTAGTGGGAACATGTGTGCTTCTGCAACTGGTGTAGTGAGAGTGCAATCAAGAAAAAAAGCAGAGATGTATCTGGTACGGACAGATGGATTTTCCTGTACGAGGGAAAAAGTAAAAGAATCATCGTTAGCATTTACGCATCCTAGCACCCAACAGCAAATGCTGATGTGGAAGACGCCGCCCAAAACTGTCTTACTTTTAAAGAAACTAGGGCAAGAGCTCATGGAAGAAGCAAAGCAGGTAATTTTCTACTGCATGATTTCTGACCTGCATCTGGATAATATATTTTAGTTGCATGTTTGGAAATGCATCTTTGGGCCAGTGATTCTGTCGTTCCTTAAGGGTTTTAATCTTTTTGTGTTATTTTCTGCTCTATTTTCACCCCTATTAGATTTTTTTCAAAACTTTTTTTCTTTCTGCTTTCTTTCGTGATTTTCATGGAAGGAGATATTCTCGAGGAGATGAACGTATTTATAATATATATGTTTGATGCATGTCTCTGATGTGAAGTGGAAACTGCCTGGAAAGTTGGTATTGGCAACTTAAATTTTCTAAAAAAGTTGAAGGTAATCACTTTTCCACTCTAGCATGATTTTGTTTTTCGTTTTATTGCAGAACACAGTACTCATAATTGTATCATCTGCATTTATTATGCAGAAGGAGGTCACTACGTCTACTTTAATCTATTCTACTTTAAAGAAAACAATCTTTTGGAAAAGACTGGATTTCTAAAATTGACATTTCGGATCACACCACATGATCTATCATCAGGTTTAGCCTGTATGATGGGATTGTGGACAAGAGCTTCTTATATAGATAACTCTAGTCAAGTACATAGATGTCAAATGGGTTACTTGGGAGAAAACAATAAATGCATTGACCATAACAACACTTACAACTACAAGCATTAATTTGTAACCACAAATTTTTGAAACTATTAAATAACACATCTCCTAAAGTAAGGGGCCTTTTCTGATATTATTAATAACGGGTCTCCATGCATGACTTAAACTAAACCTTCATCACAGTTTATATTATTTGTGTGCTTACAAATCTCCATTGCTTCATTGTGCTTGAGGCGGTGCTTGAAATGGTGGTCCACTACCGCAATGAACTTTGTGTCTTCCAATTTAATATGGTGCTTTGTTTTGAAAGAGTGTTCTGCTAACACTTATTTTCCCATCCTCTTTGTGTGGATTTCAGCATCTTGTTCTTTTACCCTAGCGTCAAATTGTCAATGGACCTCCTTGTTTCGCCAATATAAGGTACACCACAAGAACATTGGATGCGGTAAACACCACTTATTTTTATGGGTACCATCCGATCTTTTGTGGATTTTAGAGGATTCCTTAGCTTGTAGAATGGAATAAATGCAGTATTGATATTTTGGTTTGAAGAATATTTTCAAGCTTGTTGGAGTTGACCTCAATGTAAGGCTAGGTTGTCTATAAACAGTAACGGAAATGATTCCGAAATACGGAAACACCAATTTTCAAAAACCCTTGATTTGAAAACGCGGTGGAAATGTCCGTACAATATATATATATATATAATACTCATTTTTAGTCTATAAAAGATAAAACTCTTAAAATTATATGATATTAATTCATTCATTACTTCAAAGACAAAATTTTAATTCAAATCTAGAATAAATCATCTAGATTGTTCTCAAAATCATGAATGCCACTCCCACTATTTTTCAAATTTGTCATTTACTGAGTATAAATCATCCAGTTTGTAGGGGCTTCCTGGTGCATCAAAGCTTCCTGAGTGCACACCTTAAAGGATGCACCGGAGTGGGGTGGGATCAGCTAGTGGCACTTTGTGAGAGATGTTCTCATATTATCCTATATATATATATACACTCATTTTTAGTCTATAAAAGATAAAACTCTTAAAATTATATGGTATTCATTCATTCATTACTTCAAAGACAAAATATTTATTTATATATATATACACTTATTTATAGTCTGTAAAAGATAAAACTCTATCATTTTTAGTCTATAAAAGATAAAACTCTCATAATTATATGGTATTCATTCATTCATTCATTACTTCAAAGACTAAATTTACATTCAAATCTAGAATAAATCATCTAGATTGTCCTCAAAATTATGAATGCCACTCCTATCATTTACTGACTATAAATCATCCAGTTTGTAGGGGCTCCCCGGTGCATCGAAGCTTCCTGAGTGCACGCCTTAAAGGGTGCACCGGGAATGGGGTGGGATCAGCTAGTGGCACTTTGTGAGAGATGTTCTCATATTATCCTATCATACCTACATCCCTTCATGCAGCCTTCATACCTCCTATGATGTCTCCTTGAAATCTTGAAACCTTGAAATATGGCCAAGTCTGAAATCCTGAAACCTAGAAATCTGAGTAAGTCTGAAATATGATAGGATCCTCCAAAACCTAGAATTTGCAATAAAGTTCCTAGAGGTCCGAAACCACTCTCAAACATCCTGAAATTGTGTATATATATAAAATTTATATATACTTAAATGTTTATTTTATATATATACTATCTGGTTCATCTGTTTTTTAATTTTTTTGTTGACTTTGACCTTTTTTTCTGCCAGAATCCCTTGAAAACGGCCAGAAACGCCCTGGAAACGTCTGAAGGCTTCTTGGAAATGTCCCAAACGTTTCTGAGAAATTTCCAGGGCGCTTCCCGGGCGTTTCTGTATTGGAAACGTTTCTGGACAGGAAATTGGCGGGGGGGATGGGGAGGCGGCGTTTCCTGCAACACAGTGTAAGGGAGAAATGTCACCTAAACCCCTAGTGAGTCTCCCACATTATTCTGCTGCGTGTGATTTCTCCCAGCTTGTTTGAAATCTCTAGCCATCTGTTTGCCCCTATAGCTATTCTTCTTGAAAACATTGGTCAAGTGTTGGATTTCCTGTTCCAAGTGTTCATCATCACATATCCTAAAATATCTCAATACTAGGGATTTGAAAACTCCTGCATTTTGTGTGGGATGGCGATGAGAGGAAGCATGTAAATAGAGATTCGTATGTGTACCTGTCTTCCACATTATTTTTTTGCTAGTTTACCTGTCTAACAAAAGAGCCATCACCTTTTTATCAAGGAGAACATTTAAGAAAGGTAAATTAGCATCTTACTCATTTCCTTAGTGAAGTAAATGTTGTTGATGATGCCGTTGATGTGAACATGGAGCTCTTCTAACTTATCCAGGCCATGCTAGAAATATACATTTACATCATCCACATATCGCTTCCACCACCTTAGTTCTAGTGTAAAACATTTGAGTCTTCTCTTCAAAATACTCCATAAAACGATTGGTAATCCCCAGTGAAAGTGGAGATCCCATTACCGCAGCTTCTGCCTGTTCTACTTGTATACAGTTCAAGGATTCATTCATGTGTTTGCTTATATGGGTTGTATTTGAATTGTAGATGTGAGAAAAGTTAGTTACAAAAATAGTACTAGTCAAAAAATGTTGTGCACCATGCACAACCTCACGTTGACCAAGCATCACAAGGATCATACCAACGAGCATCAAAAAGATCATACCAACATTGCAAAATATACTTCTACACATGTCATTATATTTCTTTTTCTCGTCATATTTTCAAGTAGCATAAACCATACTTAGAATCTACTTCTTAGAGGAAGCAGGATACTTCCCGTAGCAACACCATTTACTGCTTTTGCAGGTAGAGCATGATATATTGTTTCACTGCACGAATCATGGGAAGGGTGCACTACAAAAGGATCTGGATAGTCATATGTGTCTATTTTACAGATCCATTTGGTTACTTCCTATATATTTTGGTTAATTTGATTAAACCAGTAGTCTAAAGTTGCCTGCAGAGAATGCTTACCTTCAAGCCGATTAAAAAGCGAACCTCTTATTTCTTTCCCTCAGACACCCATCCTTGAAGTTGATGCTAGTAGATAATATTAAGTTTACATCTTGGGAAATAACCTGTGATTGCTAATGAGTAACTTTTTTCCCCAGATCTGGGACAATATGAACCAGAAAGTGGCCTTCAACTAGGAGCATGTTGTTTCTATTCTCCGTTCAGAGAGGGAGAGGGAGAGGGAGAGGGAGAGGAAACAAAACCCCTCAGATTGACCTCAGTGATTAGATTTGCCGTAACAATTATAGGCTGTCCCTATCGACACAGATGGCAAAAATAAATGCATTACCTCCTTACACACCCAAGGAGAACGTTTCTCAACTAAGGACATACAAATTGAGATAAAAAAAACTTGTAGATCAGAAAACTAAAGACATTGAAAGTTATCAATTGAAGTTATTAAGACTAGATGCTCCATCCACATCCCACATATCTAGATCCTATCCAACACCGCATTGAAACAAGGATTTCCAAAACAATGCACAAAAGGATCAATCATACCTATCTAAAGAGCTGGAGATTAAGGCAATCCCTCTAATTACATAACTATAATGATTTTCCCTATGTTCGCCAAACTTTATGCAAACCATTTAAAATTATCTGATTGTTAGATGACAACAAATGAAGAGCTAAATGGAAAATTGGCTTCAAAAGCAAACATTCTACCGTTGATCATATTCTCACACTTAGAAATAGGGCTGAAGAATGTTGGGATAAAATGGATATCTTTTCTTGCTTCGTTGATTCCATAAAATATTTTGACACCATCCTGAGAGGAAATCATTGAAAATATATTGAAGAAATAGGAATTCCAAATTATGTTTGAATAACAGTATACAAACTATATGAATCAATAAATGCACTTAAATATCAAAGCTAAACAAGGTTGCGCACTATCCCCTTTTCTCTTAGAAATATACTACTTTACCGGATCCTTCACTGTAGACCTCTGGATCTTGGTACGAAACGTTTCTGATATGGATCCTGGTCCGATCTTGCTTGGATATGGCCAAGATCCTCCAGGAGGAGGATCCATAGTCCTCTCACAAGGTCCTGGCCTAGGCAGGATCCTAGGTCTAGGGACCTTTTTTTTTTAAATTTCACTTTACAAAAATTCAAATATGGACTTCAACAAACAATTAAAAATAAAATAATATTTGTAGTTCTATTTCACATGCTTTGTTCAGCATCATTCATAACAACAGAAAGGAATACATTCATACTCCATGTCTTAGAGCCAAGTTCCTTCAGATGATCTAATCTTAATGGCCTTCAACACTCGAAAGTTCTACTTGTGTACCGACCCTATTATAGGTGGATAATTATTGTGTAGAGACTGCTTCCAATATGTAAACAAACCTACAATTGTATTCCTTGGGGGGCCTCCAATACCCCTTCATAATTACTTGAGTGACCCTTCTTCATTTTCATCAATCTTTGCAGACTTATTTTCCAAATGAACCTCCTCTTGATGCTCTGAAATGTCGTCCAGTCCCTTGTCAAAACTCTCAATATAGTGGTTCTTTCCCACATTCTTCTAGAAATTTGTCACTTGCGAAATTATTGGAGGATTGTTTACCCTCTGATCCTTGATTCACACAAATAACCCCCATTGTGGATTTTCAATTGAATATCATGACATTTGGCATTGGATTATCAGTATATTTTGTGGTTATGTAACTTATTTTGTTTACTTTGTGCATATTATGTGGTTAATTTTGCTTATTTGGCTATATTTTTAATATTATATATATTTTTGTACGGCCCCCACCAAAAACATATCCAGGCCCAAAACAAAATTTGCCATATCCACGTACTTGAATCCCATATTTGTATCTGTACCAGTATCAGGATTGACTACTTAGGAAATATACATAAGTAGATTATAAAATTACCTGGAAGAGGGGCGATGTATCGGGACCAATCTTAGCAATTAGACTTATTACGAGTTTTCTTGCTAAAAATATTGTAGACTTAGAAAAAAAATTAAGGGCCCTTCACACATAGTATCAAAATTCATACTTGGAAATTATCCGATAGCCAAACATCTTGACCCGTACTCAAGAGTCGGCAATTTAACGACAATTACTTGGCAGTTTTAACGCTACTTTAAAAAAATATATAAATTCATAAAATACATTGAAATGCATAAAAAAATGAAAGGAATGTAGAGACCACATAACTTAGAGTCATAAGTATGTTTTATATTGGTTTTTGAGCAAATAAGAGTACAATGCTTAATTAAGCAAAAAGAAGAGTATAGTCTACTAATGATATGCTGCTATGATCATGAGTCTGAAAGCTCACTGGTGACTGTACTACTGGCCATTTTTAATGTGGAGTATTTACTTTTGCTTCTATGCAGTCATGCCCTTTGTAGAATAGTTATGAAGTTTGAGTCTTAACCTTGCACATTTTTTGGTTATTGCTGCTTCAACAACAAGGAAAATGAATTATTGAATGTTGTTGGAGATTGAAAGTTGAGACAATGGTGATGAATAGTAGTAATACAAAGCCGGACCTTGCAAACTCCTGTTACAAACCCTGCAAAGTGCAAACCAACTTAGCTCGAGTTGCAAATGCCAAACCCTACAAACCCAATTTGAGTTGCATGCAGACCGACGAAATGATTGCCAAAACCCGACAGAAATGAGCCAAAATTGGACAGAAATGATGCAAAACCCAGATGCAACGGAAATGAGCCAAAATCGCGATTCTCATTCAATGGAAGCAAATAACGCAATTTTTCTTGCACTTTACCTATGTCTGTTGAAAAAATAACAGTGTGCAGAGAAATAATCATAGTGAAGGAAAATAGATTCAAGACACATACATAGATATTATGTGGAATTCTTGGCAAATCACCAAGTAAAAAACCACGGGAAAAGGTCTTTAGTATTTTATTATCCAGGAATTAATCCGCAATTACAATAATGGCAGTCGCCACACACAAGCTCAGAAATGAGCACAATAAGTACAACTCCATAATACTTTACAATTCATGGGTTCCTTATATAGGAAAAATACATAGTACAAAACCGCATTAGTACGAATCCGCATGTACTACAAAACACGTGTAGTGCAAGTCCATGTGTAGTATAAAATGTGTGTACTAACTCCCCAAAGAACGTGTAGTATGGAATTGTACAAAATTTGTAGAAATCCACGCTCGGGTTAATTGTCCAATCTGCCAGCTTGGTCACCACCTACTTATTCAAATGTTGACATCACATATCAACAATGTCTTCACATTACCTAGGTCACGAGCGGGCAGGGACCCAAAACCTGTAGTTAACAAGTAACTGCGGTTAGTTGTTGTTAACCGTGGGTTTTGGGTCCCTACCTGCCTGTGGTTAATGGCAACATCTAACTGTCTACAAAAAGTTTGTAGGTTTTCCATGGGTACCTGACAGGGACCTGCATTTTTAATACAAAGCCTTCAAACATGTTGATGGTCTATTGTGTCTGCTCATTGCGCCTGCACAACAGTCACAACATGGGATCTCTACTCAGCATGGGATTATTCCTTGTAGAGAACCTCTAGAGCCAGTTGGTTTTGTGTCCAAACCTAGTGCTAATCTACTTAAACTAAATGCTACTCCTAATGCATATAGGGAAACTTGAAAGGGAAAATGAAAGAAATAAAAGAAAAAGGTGGTGATGCACCAAGAAGGAAAGTGGGTTGATCGTTATCTGAACAACCATAGAACTATTAGCTATGCCAAAAACAGAAGTGAATAGAGAACAAAGCAACAAAATGCAAGAGGTGAGAACGAATCCGAATGTGGAAATGGGATTAAAGGCAGCAAGAAAAAAATAGAAGGATGATCATTCACAGACATATTTTCATCGATTGCAGGAAATGCACACCATAGTATAAACTCATACTTTGCAATTACCTGATAGTGAAATATTTTGATCCATACTTGGGACTCGGCAGTTAAACGACAATTATTCGACAGTTTTGTTGCTACTTCAAAAAAAAATATAAATTTATAAAATACATTGAAACACATAAAAAAATGAAATGAATGTAGAGAACACATAACTTAGAGTCATAAGTATGTTTTATATTAGTTTTTGAGCAAATAAGAGCACAATGCTTAATTTTAAACAAATAGAAGAGTGTAGTCTACTAATGATATCCTGCTGTGCTCATGAGATTGAAAGTTCATTGGTGACTGTACCACTGGCTGTATTTAATGTGGAGTATTTACTTTTGCTTCTATGCCATCATGCCCTTTCTAGAATAGTTATGAAGTTTGAGTCTAAAGCCTGCACATTTTTTGGGTGCTGCTACTTCAACAGCAAGGAAAGTGGATTACTGAATGTTTTTGGAGACTAAAAGTTGAAAAAGTGGCGGTGAATATTAGTAATACAAAGTCAAACCCTACGAACAAGTGTTACGAACTCTACAAGTGCAAACAATGGTGGTGACTACAAGTTATGAACCTTGCAAAGTGCAAACCGACCCAGCTCGAGTTGCAAATGCCAAACCCTACAAACCTTACTTGAGTTGCACGGAAACCGACGTAATGATTGCCAAAACTTGACGGAAATGAGCCAAAACTGGATGGAAATGAGCCAAAATCCAGACGTAGCGGAAATGAGCCAAAATCGCAATTCTCATTCAATGGAAGCAAATGACATTTTTTTCTTTCACTTTACCTATGTCTTTGCATTCTTGGGTTGCGGGTGGGTGGCACCTAAAACCTGCGGTTAACAGCGAGTAACTGTGGTTAGTTACTTGCTATTAACCGTGGGTTTTGGGTCCCTACCTGCCTGTGGTTAATGGCAGCGTCTAACCATCTGCAAAAAGTTTGCAGGTTTTCCGCGGGTACCCACATTTTTTAATACAGAGATACACACACATTCCATTACAAAAAGAGGTTTGAAGCAAATCTAGCAGAACAACAGCGAAGGATTTAGATATATATTGCAAGAATACATGGATTTCAAGGTCCAAGGAGTCAACTACTACAAGTGACAGTACAATGCCCTTTTATACAATTAAGAAACAAGAAGAGAACGGGATAAGACTTAAATGCTCAACTGCTAAATTCAGAAGTAGGAGGACCCTTTGATGTGCATTCATTCCTCTTATTCTTTCCTGTCAATCTTTTCATAGCTAGGCGGCCATACAGATTGTGACTTTGTGTACATAGTATCCTTTCATAATGGTCCAATATGGCTTATCATACTGCTTGGGATTTGATTGTACATAGTCTCCTTTCATAATGGTCCAATATGGCTTATCATACTGCTTGGGATTTGATTTGATTTGAACAATTCAGCGCATGCTATCTTTGCTATTATTGTTTTCAAAGTTCAACCACTCTCTGAAACAGCGGCTTGATTTTTCCTTTGGTCACTATTACATCTATCCTTTACTGTTTGCAAGGATGGGATATGGATCTATATTTAATATCCCAGCTATTTATTTGCACACAATCGTCTTTTCCAGGATTTGAGCTTTTACTTTCCACAGCTGTAACTTGCTATTTGCAGGTTCATGACTTGATAGATAGGATGGTCTGAGATGAGCATTGGAAGGCTAATCTAATGGCCTGAGTCGCTTTCACTGATGGCTTCAGCGTTGTTCCTATTGGACTAACTTATGGCTGCCATGTAGCTCTTTGAATATTTTATTCCTTTTGCGAGTCCCATTCTGTGCAGTCTTTTAAACTTGACTTTCCCATGTAGGGTGACCTAATTGTTGCTCAGGGGTTCCTTGAAATCAACGGCTTGAGCCACTTATGCACGAATTATCTTCTCCCTTTCCTTAGAATAGCTCTTGGCATTAGATTTAGAATGATCTGACGGCTAGAGATCCTCACTGGGCCACTAAGCTTAGTAAAGTTGATTCAGATACTTTTTTTAGAGAACACCGTCTTGAGAGAGAAGATTAGGTAAAATCAAGCTGGTGAGCAGATTTTTCCTAACATTTTGGCGGCTCTCGGTGGAAGCTTGTTTGCTAAGTGTCGAATATAGATGTCTGCTATCCAATGGACATATAGTCATCATAAAAAAAAATCCATAACCCCAAAAACCCTTTGAAATGCTTAAATCTGGGAAAAGCCCTCATTGTAAAGGATTTCCAAGAGTTTTCGAGCTTATAAAATTTCTTCATGGAAATGGGGGTGACAGTTTATTGGTTGAAAAAATGACTTTGATAAAGGGCTGAAGCACTAGGACATCTGTGATGATTTGATGTTGATGGGGTTGAAATGACAAACATTCACACTAAAATCATTGACAAGTTACAACCTCTGGAATGACAAGATCAAAGACAAGAAAATACTTTTGTATTATAAGAATATCATCAGTCCCAAACTAGAGTGTCCCACCTACGTGCATACCATTGAAACTAAGTAATTTATGCACAAACTAAATTAACCAATTCTTATTGCAATGATGCTAGTAAACATTTGAAGCTAGAGAACAAAATGACAAACAAGATATTTTTAGGTTGAATCTAGATTCCATCCTGAAGCCTACATCCCAGACACTTGTTGGACATCAAACATGCCCATTAAAAGTATTGGCCAATTTTATTTTTTATGAATTCATTGGTCTATACACAGATTTTGCAATTATATCATTGCCTATAGCTGAAGTGTTTCGGCTGATACTAATTCGCCGAGCTTAAGATTCATCAAACCTTTGTCATTCATTAGTAATCAGTAATTATTAAGCTTGTTAGAATTTAGACAAGGAGGAGCTATGCATACTTGTGCAAGTAATCTATTCAAGGACATAACATCAGGAAAATCTTGAAGGTCCCAACCTTAGCACATGCAATACTCTTTTCTCATTTCCTAATCATTTACAAGTATGCACAATGTGCTATTCCTTTACATAGAAGGTTATAAAGAGATCTAAATACAAGCTCTTTCATTATGTACATGTTGTACACAACATACTTGTCTTTGATGTCTTTGTAAATAGATTGTGATGTTAGGAACTATTATAGGAGCTAGGAAGTAGTCTTGTGCAATTTGCCAAAACATATGGATGCTATCAACTGCAACAGCCAAATAAGAGCCAACTAAATTTAAACTATGCTGGAATTCACCTTTTTTACCTTTTATGGAAAGGGTGGTCCTGCAATCAACAAGCATAGGCAATCATATCTCTACATATCTTAAAGTTGAAAAAACCGAGCAGGAAAATATATATTATGTACTTAAACACACCGTTATTGAAAATTTATGAGCTGTTATGTATGTAAGCTCATACTTTTGTAATAATGTGCTGGACAAGGTCACTTATATTTTTTTAAAGATCGATGCTCGAGAATTAAAGGGTCTTGGGCCCTTAAACCATATATAGCATAAGACAGAAAGATGGTTTGGCTTAACATTAAAAAATGTTAAGGCAAAATTGACCAATCAAAAACCTTATAGAGAAGTTTGCAACAGAACCAAAGAGACAAAAGAACCAAAAAACCGAACAACTGATGTCATGCAGTCGTCTTGAGAACAATAGCAAAAAATACCAGAACTAGTATTAACTACATACATATACACAGTAACATAAATCACGAAACAAAACACAATCATTCTAGGATAACCAGCGTGATTAGTTTGCCATTGCAGAGAATACCATCTTGAGAGCCAGAAGGATGTCCTGCCTGAGCACGAGCCATGAGGGCACCAGCGGAAGCAACCAAAATAGATTCAGAGTTTACTCCCTCTGCTTCTGCCAACTGAGGATAAACCAACCTGCGCTGAGAACTAGCAACATTCTTGGAAAATAGAGCTTTTTCATGCCACCGAGGAGCTTGGATTGTCCCTCGTGCCACCCTTTTTTCAAGCCATTTGATGGCCTTAATGTGGTCAGGATTTCTCCGAATAACCCGCCAATCTTCAAGACCCGAGATGGGTTGCAAAATCTCATCCAAATCAGGCAACATAATTCCCTAACTACCAGCCACATCTAGATTTTGAGCACAAACAACATCCACTTCCTTTGCAAAATGAACCAGAGCCACAAACCGTGATTCTAATTCATGAAAAGCAGAGAAAGGTATGAAACTGAGCGAGTCCTGACCGGAGAAAGGCAAAGACGGAGATGGGCCAAGTGGGAGAGAAGCAATTTCAGACAACTCCAAATGATACTCCGGTAAAACAAAGAACTCCACAATATTTTGAACCTGTTCAAAGTCTGAGACCAAAAGACAAATATTGCTGGAAAATAAAGAGGCCAAGTCAGAATTAACACACACCCTATTGCATGTTGACAGAATGTCCATGCCCAAAACGATTTCAATTGCTTCCGCAACTTCTGACGAAGGGATCCAAAAGACATTAAACAGACGGGTTCTGGTGACAGAGCCACAAAAACCCATTTCCCTTGTCTTGGCCTTGCCGAATACAAGAGGCCAACCCGCAGACTTCGTCTAGAATTTCTCCATTGCCGAAAAACAAGCAAAAACTGACTATCGGCCTCGAGCTCAATCCAAAAAAAGACCACCCAGCAATCATTGTGAAATGCGAGCCAATCTCAATCATTAATGCCCCTGCTGTAGATCAAGCAGATCCATACTTGCTAATAATGATGAGTCATATCACATAGAGAGAAATTCACCGCTATCATAAAAATTTGATTGACAAGCATGTGAGCCCAACCAAGTTCTCAATGGAAATCGTGAGTCATCAAACAATAGTCAACACAACATTTTATGGAAATAAAACTATAGACCAAGTAAATGCCAAATTTTATTTTAGAAGGCAATTTGATCGAAATTGCTATACGCGGCCCAAAAAGAACTGTCATTATCCAATCTGACTTTCATAGGTTGGTCTATAGCAACATTGGCTAGAAAGTTTGCCACCAAGTTGCTTTCCCTGAAGCAATGTGAAGTTGTCCATTTAGTGAAGAATTCCATTTTCGGCCAAACGATATCTAGGATATTTGCTAATTTCCATGATTTTGTTCTTTGATTATTCATTGCTTGAATTACAACTTACGAATCTCCTTCGATCTCAAGCACTGTTATGCCACAATCAATAGCCATTTGGATTCCAGCTGCCAATGCTTGAGCCTTAGCTTCATTTTTAGTCCCATTAGGGAGTTTCAAAGATAAGGCTCTGCTTAAAGAGCCGCTACAATCTTTAATCACACATCCAACGCCAAACACCCTTAGATTGCCTCTACAGGCCCCGTTGAAATTCAGTTTAAACCAACCAGAATTTGGTGGAATCCAAATTGCTTCTTTCCTATTTCTCTTATTTTGCCTATTTACTATTGACCCCTGAACAGGAAAAGTCACTTATCTTAAACAAGCCCCTTATAAAGATAATTAGTGTATTTATGAGTAATTAATTAAAGAAAAGTCCAATTACACCATAAAGGTAGCTTGGGCTACAAGTTAGGGTTTTAGTTTCTTTTTTGTAGAAATAAGGTTTTACCCTTTTTAAGCAATCCATTTTTCATATCTATACATGTGATATCTTCACATCATTTGGAGAAGTGTTTCCTCCATTGTTTTTTGGACTTGCAAGTGCAATCCTTTGCCTTTTGGGTGTGCAGGTTCCCGCATTGTTTTCAACTATTGTGTAGTTGTACTCCTTTTCTTTGCAGGCACGCTACAATATTACTTGTAGAACTCTTAATCCAATTTGATTCACATTTTCCTTACTTTTATGAACCTTTAAGACTTTCAAAACTCCAGGACAACTCCTCATTTTTGCCCTTGTTTCTGCAGTCAGTGATAATTGCTGGAACTCATGTGTATGCTATGGCATACCTATTGATATACGCTACTGAGTTTGTCATTTTTAAAAATTCTGTTGATTTCTCTATTGATTTTTCTGCAAACTTTTTCAGATGAGTATATTTTTTTTCTTCCTGTCCCTACTGCTGTTTCAAAATTATCAAACAATGCTACTATGATATGACCTATACGGCAAAAATATGTTTTAACATCTGCATGTATTCCTCCTGATGTTGTAATTCCATAATTATTTTTAGAGAGCATTTCAAACTTTGGTTTTCATTCACAATAAATTTAATTCTGGGAAACCAAATTTGAAACTCAGACGACATCCTTATGTACAATCAAATCTAACAGGCAAACATGACTTACATAAATATTTTTTGGATTTATTATGTATTGCACAACCCCCCTAAAGGTAAAACATTAACATTATTTGAAAATCACAATTTCTAGGTAGAAATGTTTGTCTTAGGGACAAAACTTTCAACCCATTACATGGTCTTAAGAGCTGATGTGATATATATTTTTTTCTAAAATTCATGATGATAAATCTTAACACAACCGCATGTAGGATCTGCTTATTAATAAATAACAAACACTAATTGGAACATGCATCTAAAATGGATGATAGACCATATACTCACAGGGCTTGGGGTTAGAAGTTAGAACACATTTTAGAATTTGCTTGCATAGTGGAATAAACCTCCTTGAAAGTGATTTCTCTTGGATACCTTATCTAAGGGCATTAATACCTATTGTAGATAACATTCTAAAATCACCCTTTTCAGGTATTTTTGGTCCAGTGTGCAGATTAAGCGTGGGACTCTGCAGCTGCATGTAGCAATGGAAGCTAATTTAAATTCTTTCTCTAGCTGAAAAGAGCATTCGTAACATCTTTTAATTATTTTCCATTTGAAGTCTTTTTTGCACACCTTCATTTAGTGAAGATAAGAGGCTAGAATTTTGATATCCATTTCGAAGTTCTGTCCTGTTTGAAAAGTATTACTTTCTCGCTTTTGATGCTCTGTGCAATTTCTAAATATTGCTAGCCAATTGTTGTAAATTGTACCTTACAGGCCATTTCTGGCTCACTCTCTTTTTGATCTTTATTTAGCATTTTGAGCATATTATTGATAATACCCGTTTAACGGTCCTTTCAATAGTTTTGAGAATACAAAATATGAAGAATCTATCTTGATTCTAGAGAAGCATGCCCTTTTGTGAGTTGGCTGGATTTATTTAACCGATTCGGATCCCGTGTAATTTTATAGAATGGTAGGCAGCATTGTTTTTGAGCTGTCTTGGAATCATTACTTTTTCAGCTATAACCTTGAATCATCACTTTTTCAGCTATAACCTTGAATCATCACTTTCAGCCATTATTAGTCTGATTCCATCGACCTCTACATCTCATGATTTATATGTTTTTCTGCTGCTCTCTTTCACCTTTGATTGCACCTATTTTATCTTCTTTTATCCTTATTTTCTCTCAATATTTTGTTTTATTCAATTTTGTTCAACACACACACACGCATACATATATGGTTGCCAACTCTTCGTGATTTCTCATATCATGCAAACCTCATCAACTTCTTGTTTTCCCCTTCAAAATGTCTGCTTTATCTGTTTTTGCAAAATTTATGTAAAGGTGTCGCAGGTTATTTTAGACATTTACCTGTTTAGCTGTTTTAGCTAAACCTTTTTGTACATGTAGGTAGCTTCTTTCCTCTATCACCAAGAAAGAATGAATGTTGTTGTGGAACCTGAGGTGCATGACATCTTTGCCAGACTTCCTGGATTCGGATTTGTTCAGACCTTTTATAATCAAGATACCAGGTATAGTTTTAATTTCAGTTAATTGAAGCTCTTATTATCAGCTTTGTTAGACATAAAGTTGATAAGTAGCATGTTTGGAAACTGGAAAATAAGATGGCCTGCAATTATTTACTTATTCTTTGAATCTTGTCTTTTAATGCAGTAATCTTCATGAAAGAGTTGACTTTGTTGCATGCTTGGGCGGCGATGGTGTGATACTTCATGCATCAAACTTATTTCGTCAGGCAGTACCTCCTATAGTTTCCTTCAATCTTGGTTCTCTTGGATTTCTCACGGCACATCCTGTAATAATCTAACCTAAGTAAATTCAACATAACGTAAAATATACCTTTTGGTTTGGAGTATTTCCAATTTCATATTTATGCCTGCTATGCTATTGATTTTCATCCTTCAAAATCAACAGTTTCAAGATTTCAAGACAGATTTGAAGGCTGTCATTCATGGAAATAATACAACAGATGGAGTTTATATAACACTCAGAATGCGATTGCAATGTGAGATATTCCGCAATGGGAAAGCTTTGCAAGGGAAAGTGTTTGATGTTCTTAACGAAGTTGTGGTTGATCGTGGTTCCAATCCTTACCTTTGCAAGATTGATTGTTATGAGCGCAACCACCATATAACCAAAGTAATTTTTTGGGTTTCCCTCTATTTATGATTTTGGTTAAATTTCATATAGTTACCAGAAATCGATTAGTAGTGATACTTTTGGCTAATGAGATAAATTTTGGGTCTATTGACTCCTTAATTTCCTTTGATGCCAGGTTCAAGCTGATGGTGTTATAGTGGCCACGCCTACTGGAAGTACAGCCTATTCTACGTCAGCCGGTGGTTCCATGGTTGGAATATTATCCATCACTAATTTAACTTTTAAGGATTGTATTTATCTTTATATTGCCAGGCAACTTAACTACACTGACCTAATATATTCCACTTCTTAGAGCCGACAAAAACATCTATGTTGAAAAAGAAAAGTATCCTTTCTTATCTCATAAAACCTAATACTTGTGTACAAAATTATGTTACTAGAAATATCCGTCCCTTTTATTCTTATATGGAAAAAATTCTGCGATTAAAACGTTTTTGAATTGTCCTGGAAGCATACAGAAACATTTCCATGTGGCATTTTGAGGAATTTTTGGGTCTTGGATGGGTGTTTCCAGGCCAAATGATTTTTTTCTATTCGAATGATGCCCTTTCCCTTAAAAGATAGGAAAACAAAGAACTTTAAAAAAGAAGAAAATGGATAAGTTGTATAATTTAAATGTTACTATAAATAAGTGTGCGCGCTTGCTTGTTGGGGAGGAGCTTTTTTGGGACGTTTTCAGGTTTAAGAGGGACTTGGTGGACTCTTGTTTTGGGATTTTTGTCCCACTATGCCCCGAGGAAAAGACTTAAAAAAGAAATAAAGAATAAAAAGCTCATTGCTACATATAACAAATTTTTAGTTTGTGTGTGCATATCTATAGTTTGCACATACATCACATGCACACATGCATTCATATAAACACACAACACAGACACACACGTTATGACATGGTGTTTACATATTTCACCAAAAATGAAAATTGATGTTTTTGTAACTTCAGACATCCTAGAATATTCACATGTTTTTGCATTTTAGGCTAAATTAGGTATGGAGGTAATTGAGGTCACCCTTTCAATTCTATATAAAAGCAGAAAATAATATTAGAACAAAAACTACGGTCTAAGGAGATTTTCCTCTCCCTCATTCGCTATAACTTGCATAGCCCAATCCTTTTGACTGTCCATGAAGTCCTTGAATTTGTTTATGGATTTTGGAGTTTTTGTCATATTTATGTCCTTTGTCTTGTCTAGTCATCCAGGAGGATCTGGGTCACTAGATCGTACTTCTGTTTACCGCTGTTGCATATCCAGCCTTCTGCTAACGTTAGCAGCACCGGCATTAGGTTCCACATGTATGTGCCAATTTGTAAGATGTAACTGTTGACCAATTTTGGTCCCGCAGACCAAAATTGAGCACCCCCTCTTTTCCCTTCCTTTGCAGGGCCTATTAGCCAGTTTTTGATGAGTTCACTCCATTGCAATCTAACGGGTTTTTCTCTGTAACAGGGCCTTTTACATAAAAAACCAAGTGTTTCAAGTCTTGCAAGTATTTGGATTGATTTGGAACTCATTTCGATCCTAGATGTTTAGCAGGGTAGACAAATTACCTCGGGCAAGCCTTTTATTGGCAAAAATGGGCCAGTTTCAAAGGGGCAGAAGTCTTTTACGAAAGTCCGAAGGGTAGGTACCCTTGCGGAGGGCACTTAGGTGCCAAACAATACCTTTGCAATTCTTTCGAAAAGTGACTTAGAGGCTGGGAAGCCCTTGCGGGAGGTAGGATATCGACAAAATGGACCTTTACAAAAGCCAGAAGGGCCACTTTGGGCTCAAGGTGTCCTTGCGGAGGGCAGATGGTCGAAGCAAAAGGCCAAGGCAGAAAGCCGTAAAGGAAGATTTCCTTAGGAAAAGTGACAAGCCAAGAAATGGATTTCTTCGGACAAAATGTCCGAAGAAAATCCATGAAGAAAATAAAGGAACGAATTTCTTCGGACATTTTTTCCGAAGAATTTCACCAAGGAAATCCAAGGATGCTAAAGGCGCGAATTCCTTCGAACTTTTTGTCCGAAGAAATTCAACAAGACAAAAGCCCGAAGAGTAGGTGCCTTTTCGGAGGACATTTGACCATAAAAAAAGATCTAATTTTTTCGAAGGGTCACTTTCCCTTCGGAAAAGTCCGTTTGCAAAAAAGCCAAAAGAATTGCCAAAGGAAGATGACAGTGTCGTGGATGTCAATTTTAAGGTAATAAGCTAGCCGTTGGTTTTCAAATATCTAGTGACGGGCCCGCGAACGTCAAATTCAAGGTAGCGAAAGAGCCATTAGTTTTCAAATGGTGACAGGCTCATGGACGTCAATTTTATGGTGATAAGCTAGCCGTTGATTTTCAAATGTTTGATGACGGGCCCATGAACGTCAAATTTAAGAAGATGGGTTACCCGTCAGAGAAAGGCCAAAGAACAATTCTTTCGGACAAAATGTCCGAAAGAATTCAAGAGCACGGGCCCTAAGTGTCATCAAAGGCGGGTGTCAAAGCGGCAAGCATAAAGGAAGAATTCCTTCGGACATTTTGTCCGAAGGAATTCAAAGCCCTGGAAGCCCGAAGATAGACCCGCCAAAGAAGGAGCTCGAGAGGAAAAAAGGGATAGCCCCGAGAGCCCGAATTGCCAGGAAAAAGACAAGAAATAACAAGAAAAGAGGAAAGCAGAGCGGGTAATCTAGAACACAGCCACGCACATATAAAACAAATGCTTAGAACGCTCTAAGTGGCGTGGAAAGTCAAGCACAGGAACGAACCAGACTAATCCAGTTGGCACAGGAGGTGTCGACAGGGGAAGTAAATGCTTGCAGATGGAATAGTATCCACGAATAGCCATTAAGGGGAGTTACGGGAGCATTCAAGGAAAAGGCATGGCCCAGAACATGGTAAGAGGTGGCCTTGTCGTTCAAGGAGCAAAATCACCCATGCTTTAGCAGGAGTGTTTAATGCAGCTTGGGCAGCAAAGTCAATATCTGGGACACCTACAACATGGCTCTTACAGGGGCATTTATGGAAAGATGAGAGTAGCATGGGCGATTTCCTCTTGTTGAGGTGTTTAATGCGGCATGGGCCGCTTGCTCTTGAAAGAGTCAAAGTGTCTTTCTCCAATTTCTATATATTGTAACCTCTCAGCGTTATATTGGCATCTCTCACTTTTGTATGGCGAAGCCCTAACCAAATTTGCCTTTAATCAAAAAAAGCGTTTTACCTCCATTTAATTCCTTACACTTCTGCATATGTTGGTGTATTATCCTATGTTTAGTCATTTATTTTAATGCTTTCATAGGTTGATGCCAGTGTATTTAGCATATCCAAGATCTTCTTCTGCAGGTTAACAAGAAGTGTCCAGGTTGAAGTATAGGTGCAGGGGAGCAACCATTCAACAGTGTGCCTCTAGAGCACCTATGGTAGGTTCTTCTTCATTATACCTCCATCAAACCCCTTGTTAAAACATTGATGTAGTCTAGTCTCTTGTTCAAATGAAGTGTCTGTTCGCTCCCTTTGGTACAAAGCGTAGATAAAAGATTAGTAGTTTAATCAATTTTGGTGTATCACCATTTTAGTAAGGTTCTGCTTTTGTATTATCCCTCTCTCTTTTCACCCCCCCATTGATTAGCAGTAGAAATTCAGGACCTCGAGGTGCATCAAGAGGAGCTAGCCCTTAATCTAGAGATTCATTCCTCAAGCTTGCTACCCACAACAAGAGGAATGTCTCCATTGTGATGTGTGGAAAAAAGGAGCTAAGTTTCCTTTCAAAGGGTGCAATCCACAACATCAACAGTAACTCCACTTCTACGCTACCGCACAACTCTAGCAGTGCCAGTACCATAGACCATAGCTTGTCAACCGAAGCTTCATCTCCCTCCATTGTATATTAATGTACACTTCCATCTTGTAGATAGTTACATAGACAAGAATGAAGTTAGGTAGCACAAAAACACAATACCTCTGATCTCTCAGATATTGTACAAAATTTAGCATAATAAATTTTTTCTATTACAGTTTTACATTGGTTGTTGTCGTCTTCCTTGATCTTTAATGCATTGTACCTTCATATCCTTTGTCATTTATATTTTGCTTCCATTCATAACCCTCTTAAATTCATTTAAGTAGGTTGTACACCAGATCTCCTCCTAGGTTCCAGATCAGTGGTATCAGAGCTTTCATACTTCATATCATTTTTGAGTAGTATTGTGGTAGATCTGAACTTTGTCCTTGTTTGTATGCCTACTCATACGAGGTTTGATTACAGAAAGTTAGGGCTCGAGACTCATGACCTTGCACCGTACCTTCACTTCCTCAAATGGGAGACTAATCTTTGACAACACCAACTTTAAAAATGTTCCAAAAGATGATAGAGGATGCATTGCAAAGACGACAGGAAGATTTAGAAGGTCATGCACGTGAACGAGCAAATATCATTGATCATTTTTTGCTACTTCTCAATCAACAAACTCCTTCCAACACCTCTCATTCTCATCGGCCGTCTAATGGTCAAATGCCTTACAAGGTACATGTCAATTTAGACATCCCTATGTTTGAAGGCAAAATAGATGCAAATGCACTAGATAACTGGTTAACATAATATGTTCATATTAAGCGGATAATCAATTCTCTGGCTGAGAAAAGATTGCATTCGTTCTTCTGAAAGTTTCTTTACCAGTAAAGAAATGGTGGAAAAACTACTACACTTCACATGAAAATCGTGAAGATGAAGTTAACTTAGACACATTTTTAGACACATGGAATGGTTTTGTAGAAGCACTCAAAGAAACCTATCATCTTGTTGGCAACTACGATGACCAGTATATTAAGTTCTCTTAGTTATGCCAAGGCAAAGAACAATCTGTCCAACAATACACATACTTTTCATACTTTGATGTCCAAACTTGGGATTTAGGATTTAAAACAAAACCTTGTTTTGAAGTACAGGTCGGGCTTGAAACCACATATCCAGTCAGATATGGATTTATTACAGATCTCTTCAATTGGATAAGCCTACATATTTGCTTGCAAGTTTGAAGCAAAGGCCAAGGCCAAGAATAAGATAGAAGATTCTAAGTCTTAGACCAAGTAGCAGTTTAAATCTTCCAAGCAAAATTCCAAACCAGGGAATAGCTCCAAGCACCCTCCACAGAAGAAGCAACAATCGTCAAATGACCAGAACAAGTAGTCCAAGATTGACAAGTGGTGTTCAATTTATAACTCCAGTAGTCATTCTAATGAGGAGTGTCACGCCAGGAAGACTCTACTTGCAAAACTTGAAGCAACATGTACAAACACTACATCATTGGAGAAAGTTAACCAAATCATGGAATCTAAACCTAGTGCCATGGTGGGTACCACAAACATATCTACCACCACTGCGAAAACAAAGGAAGCAGAAAGATTGTTCCATCCTCAAATGTGGATCAATGCTCAACCAATACACTTCATCATTGACAATGGAAGTCAGAACAACCTGATTTCTCCTGAAGTAGTTTGCAGATTGAACTTGCCACTAACGCCTCAACCACAACCATACTCTATTGGATGGTTCAGTGCAGGATCCGAGAAATGCATCACTCAGTAGTGTCAATTGGTATACAACATCAAGCCTTTTCAAGATACAGTCCTTTGTGATGTCACTCCATTACAGATATGTGATGTTTTACTTGGTCAACCATATCTTTACCATCAACATGCAGTCTATGAGGTAAATCCTAGAAATCTTGTCATAGATGTTGGTGATAAGAGATACTGCATACTGGAAGTAGTTTCTAAGCTATCACTCATTAGTGACAAATAGTTTAAGAAGCTAGTCACGTCTAGTAAGTAGTTTGTGTTTCAATGGTGAGATTTGAACGTCCTTGCAACGCCAATCCAGACCGCAATCCCTCTAGCAGTAGCAATAGAGACCTCAAAGTTGAACCACAAGTTGGGAGAATACAAGGATATATCTTAGTCACCAAAAGAAGTGCCTACACACTTTGTGGTGAAGCACACTATTGATTTAATTCCTGGACTACCTTTGCCTAATCTTCTTTATAACGCAGATCATTCCTAGAGAATGAAGAAATCAAGTGACAAATCCATGAATTTGTGGACAAAGGACTTATCAGGTTTAGCTCATTGCCTTGCGGTAAACCAATTGTGCTTGCATCAAAGAAGGATGGCACATGGAGGTTATGTATCGATAACATAACTCTCAACAAGATCCAATGAAGAACCACTATCGTATTCCAATGATTGAGGACTTGTTGGATGAGTTCTGCAGTGCAAAATACTTCACCAAAATCAATCTTAAGTCTAGTTATCATCAGATTCTTGTTGAACCTATAGATGTATGGAAGACAACTTTTAAGGCCAAAGAAGGTTTGTTTGAATGGTTAGTCATGCTCTTCGGCTTGACCAACGTACCAGCGACATTCATGTGGATGATCAATGATATTCTCATGCCATTCACTACCTCATTTCTAGTAGTCTGCCTTTATGACATCCCAATCTTCAACAAAACATGAGATGAACATATGTGCCATATATAGCAAGTGCTTGACACTTTGTAGAAACACAAGTTGTATGCAAACATGGAGAAATGTTCCTTTGCTATGTAGGAGACAGTGTTTGGGATACATAGAGGATGCACAAGGAGTGCATGTGGACCTAGCCAAAATTGAAGTCATCTAGGAATGGCCACAACTAAAGAATCCCACAGAGTTTCACAATTTCTTGGGATTAACAAATTTCTACATGAGATTTGTACTTGGTTTTTCTCATGTGACTTGACCTCTGAACCAAGATACCAAAGGTGGCGCTAAAGCAAAGTTCATCTGTTTAGTTGCACAAGAGAATGCATTTGAAGAATTGAAATGTAGACTCTATTCTGCACCAATACTTGTGTTACTAGATCTTCAATAGTCATTTGAGCTTGAGATAGATGCCTCAGACTTTGCACTCGGAGCATTCCTTAGTTCATATGGTCATCCGACTGCTTACCATAGCGACCGCATCAGTAAGAAACTACCCAATCTATGATCGCGAGTTTTATGTTATTGTTCAAGCATGTAAGCATTATATCTTGGGCAAGGAGACTGTGATCGAATCAGATCACAAGCCGCTTCAATTCTTGCAGACTCAAAACAAGTTGCAGCAAGAGCAACATCAAAAATGGTCTTCTTATTTTCAGTAATTCAATTTGAACATTAATCATAAGAAGGGAAGTGCCAATTCAGTTGCAAATTTTCTAAGCTGTCTGTTGGTTCAAGCTCTCCATTTTGTACTTGATGCATGTGGACATGAAGTAGCACATGTCAAAATTGAATCCATTTGACATGGATTTTGCAGATATCTATCAGAATTTGCTTTGTGGTAATTCAGTTCCAAACTTCTACTTGCAAGATGGACTCCTATATCACCTTGGGCACTTGTGTATTCTGCATGAGGCAAAGAGACAAACTAATATGGGAGGTTCATTTTAGCAAACTTGTAGGGCATTTTGGAGTTGAAAAGACTTTTGCGGTGTTGTAGGAATACTTCTAATAGCCACATCTCAGGTCTGATATATACAAATATATCAAGTCTTGTACCGAATGTGCAATTGCCAAGTTGGTTAACAAGAAGCAAGGTTTATTCACACCTCTGCCGGTTCCAACGAGACTATGGGAATCTGTTTCCATGGATTTTTTCTTAGGCTACATTACTACCAAGCATTAATGATTGTGTTTATGTAGTAGTTGATAGATTCTCAAACATGGTAATTCTCATACCTTGTAAGAAAGCAATATCAGTGCTGGAGACAACGCACCTGTACATTTAACATGTCTAGATCCACTTTGGAATTCCATAAACTATCCTATCTGATAGAGATACAAGGTTTTTGAGCAATTTTTAGAAAGCACTTTGGTCTATGCCAGACACAAAGTTTAGTCTATGCTAGACACAAAGTTGAACAAATCTACCACCTTTCTTCCACATACTAATGGACAAACAAGAGTGGTAAATAGGATGTTAGTGCACCTTCTAAGAGTGTACAATTCAAAGAAGCAACACACTTGGGATGAAAGCCTGCCTTTTATTCAACACGACTACAACAAAGCTTTGCACATCTCTATTGCACATAGCCCTTTTCAGGTCTGTTTGGGTTTCCAACCTTTAGCACCCATCAACGTAGCTTATCCTATTCTACCATCAATACTGGCAACTCCTTCAACTCAAAAGGAAGTTGACAAAGTTGTTCAATTCATTGAGCACATTTAACACATTCAACAAGTGCAAGTCATTCCACAATAGGCTAATGCGAAATACAAGTAGGGCTATGACAAGCATCGGAAACCACACACCTTCCAGTTTGATGATCGAGTCTGGCTCCACCTGTAGAAGGAAACACTGACAAGACCTTACCACAAGCTTTGTCCACTTCAGTATGGGTCCTATATGATCACAAAGCAAATAGGAGAGAACGCTTTTGCGCTCAATCTTCCATCTTACCTTAGGTTGCATCCAATCTTCAATGCAAAACTCTTGTGCCATTACTTTCCACCTCTGTTGGATACCTTAGATAATGCAGAGGCTCTTCGGCAAACAAAGATCAATTGAAATTGCAGCATCCCAACAGAATCGGATCAAGTCATTGATGTTTAGGTCAAATGAACATGTTGATAAGAGATCCCTCTCTTTCATATCATCAAAGCAGGGCAAGTGCCTCCCAAGGGAAAATAGTTTACAGAAGTGCATGTTGCCAATTTGTTTCCACATCTCTTATTGCAACTGTATGCAATGGGTATCATTGCTCTTCGAGGGGCCACTAATCCAAGAGTATTTGGGTCATTAGATCTTACCGCAGTTTACTATTGTTATATATCCAACGTTGTGCTAATGTCTAACTCCACTTCTATGTTACGTCATAGCTCCTCTAATGTCAGTACTATAGACCAAAGCTCATAGGTAACAATAGTTAGTGACATCACAACATTAGTTATGAAGCCGTTGTCACCAACTCTTGTAATGGTTCAATCGACACTTCGTCTCCCTTCATTGTATATTAATGTACACTTTCTATGTTTTGTAGTTAGTTACATAGACAAGAATAAAGTTAGGGAGCACACATACACCATACATTTGATCTCTCAGTTATTGTACATAACTTAGCATAATAAAAGTTTTCTATTACAATTCTACACTCGTTGTCGTCTTCCTTGCTTTTCTTGTTCTTTAATGCCTTGCATATTCAAATCCTTCGTCATTCACAATTCACTTCCGTTCATAACCCTCTAAAATCCATTTAAGTAGGTTGTCCACTGGGTCTCCTCCTAGGCCCCATATCACCCAGCTTGGTCTAGGTCCTCTAATTTGACTTTTGATTGTTTTGTAATGTACATTACATTTGTGTGGTGTATGAGCTAGTGGAAGACAAGTGATCTGCTCTTTGATCTTTGGCAATACCTTATTCTTGGTTATATCATTCGTCTACTTAGCATTCAAGTATTGATTAAGGCAAAATAACTAATGCATGTGAAAATTCACATCAACATCAGGTATTTTAGGGAAGAAGTTGAGAAACAACCCAAGAAAATATCCTTTTTGTTTCAGCTATCCAAATTTGTTTATACCATAGTCACAAGATTTGCCGAATTTTGGGGATAAAATTCAAAGTTCGCCGTTTTTATTCCATCACCAGAAAATTGATAAAATTCACCGATTTTTTTTACCACGTCTTTGTATTTCTTGACGTTGTAGCATGTGGGCAAAGGAACTGTGTAACCTCTGATTGTGTTCTGCGTTGGCCATGGCACGTGGGTTTGAATATGTTTTGAGCTGGTGCTGGCGTGGGTTCGAGTGCTTGTTGAGTTAAAACGTGCAACGATTGTTTACCAAAACGCAGATGAGGAAGACTATAGCGTCCCAGGGAAGAGGCGGTTGGATATAGCGTTGGATGATCTCCATGGACGGCGCAAGCAGGAAGTCATTTTAGTTTAGGGTTTTTACTTTTAACTATCGTTAACGTTCTTTTTTTTATTTCAATTTTTTGTTTAATATTTTTTGTTATTAACTTTTTTCGGATTTTGAACTTTACAATATTGTTTATTTTTTTAATTATATATTTATTTTTATAGGAGTTGCTTTAAATATTTTAAGTTTGATTTATAATTTAATTTATGTTTAAAATTATTACGTTTTCATTTTAATTTTATATATAATTTATAATTTTTTGTTTTAATTTATGTTTACGTTTTTGTTTTAAATATTTCTTATTTTTTATGTTTCGAATTTAATGACGATTTTTTTTCGATTTTTATCTGAATTCAAACTCAAACCAAATTTCATCCACGTCGAACTCGAACCCAAACTCGAACCTTGTGACTATGGTTTATACCATCAAGTATTGCTTGCCAAAGAATTTGATTAAACTGCTTTTTGTTTTCACCCATGTTGTGGCTGGTTTTATTTACAATCGAACGATGATGGCATTGGACTGCACCTTAGGAGGTTGGTTTTAAATACTGTCCTCATATGCAATATAAAGGGTAACAAACACATATATTACTGTGTGCGTGCATGCATGCTTACACAAAATATCCTTTTTATTTCAGCGATCCAAACTTATATATACCAGCAAGAATTGCTTGACGAAGAATTTGATTAAACTGCTTTTTGTTTTCACCCATGTTGTGGCTGGTTTTATTTACAATCGAACGATGATGGCATTGGACTGCACCTTAGGAGGTTGGTTTTAAGTACTGTTCTCACATGCAATATAAAGGGTAACAAACACAAATATATTACTGTGTGTATGCATGCATGCCTACACAAATGCTATGGGCATGTGGAAGTATCAAATCCTAATCCAGTATCATGGTATGGGAGTTCGTGCCTTTAGGGACATGGATATATAGCAAAGCTCAAACTTCCCATTGAGTTGCTTCTACATTAGCCGCTGCTATCTGGGCATAGGCCTGATAAGGTAGCAATACTGACTTGTCCAAGATCGCTATGCATCAGATACCTCTCACCGCATCAAACAAAAATCAACCTTTTCTTGTGCATCACTCTTTCTTCAGTCCTCAAGTCTCACACTTTCACTTCAATACCTTTTTAGACTTAAATCTTCTTCAATATATTTGTTCGCTTATCTTTCTTGTACTGGAATTGGACACTTAATTCTGACCTGCATATAAAAAATGATTCTTTTTTTAGCTTAATATACTTATTCAGAAAATAACTAGGGGTAAAACGAGAAAAGGGGAGGGGATGCATCTAGTTAAATAAGACAGAAGTAACAAAGATACTCAAATTGATGCATAACTATCTATGTTTTTTATGCTTGTGTACTTATATGTTTCCAAAAATATGATATTTTTATTTTTGCAGGTGCACCCAAATGTTCCATGTATGCTATTTACTCCAATATGTCCACATTCACTTTCATTCCGACCTGTGATACTTCCAGATTCTGCTCAGCTCGAATTGAAGGTAATTTTTCTCGCATTTCGCATTTTTTTGTTATACCAGGCTCTTTTAGAAGTTATTATCATCTCAAAGTTGACTCTAGTTCTACTCAAGGAATAGTTCTCGTAAAGTCATAAGTACTACATTTTGTCTTTAATGTGCATAGAAAGCTTCTGTTACTCTGATAGTTTATATCAACTATCAGTTTACATATGGTTTCATAAATAACACAAATTTTCTACACACCCAGTCATGCATCAGGTGCCTATAGGATGCACCACCCAGAACTCACTCCATGAAAAAGTTAAGAAAAGCAGCGACGTTTAAAAAGTATATAGTTTGATTTTGTTACTCACATAGTTTGATTTTTGATATCATATATGTAATTATGAACTCATTCCACCCGAACAAATTCATTTTGTAGGTTATATAGTTTGATTTTTGATATTGTATATGTAGTTATGAAGTTTGAGGATTGATAAATCTACATTTTTAATCATGATAGATGTTTCATTTGATGTTTATCATTATATATTTTTTTAATGCTTTAAATGTTCATTATCATTGCTAAATTTGATTTGAATTTTGAATTATATTTTGCAATGCACATTAATAATTAATTATAAGTTATAACTATTACAGAGCTGCAGCTCCATACCGGCATATTCAAGTTTTTGGGGTCCACATCAGGTGCTCCATACGCATCCCCTGCCCTTACCCTGACACCCATGCAACCTTTGCCAGATATTGTAAACATTTGCCCAATTTTAAATATTTGATCAATGACTAAGTCATTGACATTATTATAGATATTGTTGCTGTGGCACCATTGACATTGCTTCTCCATATGGGCCTTCCAACCTCACAAATTTGCTACTTCTTTTTGTGTATAAGCAAATATTATCCACAGTTTGACAGGGGTAACTTGTGCACACCAATTAGGTTGAAGAACATGTCCAAATACTGTTTTATTCTTTCAATTACAGAGAAGAATTCAATTGCCCAAAAACAGCATACCAAAAATGTTTTTTTTTACATTACCAAGACCACCAATCTGACAACAACATGACCATTATAACCAAGTCTATCAATGATGTCAAATGAAGAAAATGGTAAAGGTCATGTAGGAGAAACATTCACTTTTGCGTTCAGATTGGCAAGAATAAGTCAAAGAATCTGATTGTTATTCTCCTCAGATGTTCTAATGAATTAATTGTAGTTTCTTTGACGTAGCATCTACAAACAAGATGGGAATTACATTTCAATGGTAGCTTCCTACTGAGAAGATGACCTTGTTGGTATTACCATTTTGTCAATGGATTTTCTGTTGACGGAGGATGTAGTTCATACAAGGAACAATGTTTTCAAGAACATTGTAAACATGGTACCTGCATTTCTACAGTATTCAAATCAAGTACGACAATTTGCCCATGCCTAATTATTTTTCAGAAAATAGGCATAATTGTGGGCCCTGCAAGTAATTGTTATTGCTTAAAGACAACTTTATAAATACTTTGTCCACAAAGAGATACAATGCTAATCATTGCAAGATTTCAGAATGATGTCATGAACATATCCACTTTGAATTTGATAAATGTTTTGCTTGTGAAATATGCATCCATTTATGCCCAATTAGTACATTATTTCTCTTGCATATTTGTCATTGAGTATGTAGGAGCATCTGGGCTCACAAGCTATCTTGCATCATCCAAAAACATGGGGTGGTGTTTTTGTGCACATTTGTTTTGTGTTGTGCAACTTGTCATCTCTTGCGACACCGTTGTGCATGTGGAGGAAGATCAACGCCATGTTGAAGAACATCATCAAGAGTCCCATAGGGCAAGAAAATGAGGGAGGATGGTTTCAGTTATGTTCCATTGGTTAGAAGGACCTTTTTCTTAGAGCACGATGAAATCACGTTTCATGTGAGCATCAGTTTCAAAATCACTGCTTTGTGCAGGTGGTGGTTACAAAACCACCACGTATCCATTGGTCAGCAACATCCCTGACGATTTTGCTTGTGTTTGAAAATACACAAAGTGATTGCCCAGATCAAGAAAACTTGACATGTGGATTGTTTTCCAAGACAATGGGAGCTCAAAGGGTGTGGGAGGATGTCAATGTCAAGTCACCAAGATTCAAAGTTAGTTTTGGAAGAGCATTGAAGAATCATTTCAATCACCCAAGGCAGAGCAAGGAGAGATCAAGCAAGTTGGGAGAGAAGAGTCCAGCTCCAAAATAGGGTAGAGCAGAGAGAGAGCTTAGAGAAACTCAAAGCATGTGAGAGCAGAGCCATGAGCCTGCTGAGAGAGATGTGTTCATTGTAACCCAGTCATTGGATTGAGGAATTCTTCTTCACAGTCTAGGGGAAAGGAGAGTGTGAGGTGTGTGTAATCTCTATAATACAACTAAACATCAATAGTCTTAATGAGTCTTGTGTTCTTGAGAGGGTGAGAGTTGTGGAACACCGTTGGGGACTAAGGCAACCTTTATTTGGCCCCTTCATTCCCATCTGCACCAATTCATATTAGAGCAAGATTTGCTTTGCTAGTTGTGTGTGAAGATTCTTGTTGGGTCATTGGCAAGTTGTGAAAGAGAACCTTGCAGTTTGGAGAAGATATGGTACATAGAGGTAATCCCAATGGAAAAGTAGCAAGACCAAGACCACCTAGAGTTGTAGACTTGACAAATATGATGAGAGGAATCACAATAAGATTGGATGCAATAGAGACAACACAAAGGAGAGGAATTCATGTTAGAGATGTGAGTGATTATAACATAATAGAAGCCTAAGAGATTGAAGTAGAAGAGATAGAGGGTGGATGAACTTCAGATTAGATTTGTTAGAGCTATTGCAAAGATTGGTTGTAAACCAAAGTTGGATACCTCTTGCTATAGTGGAAGCTTGAGCCTTTAGGAACTTATAGATTGGATCATGGAGTTGGAGAAATATTTTGACTATAAATCAATGGAGGACCCCAAGGAGGTGAAGTTTGTCTGTACCAAGCTGAAAAGTCATGCATCCTTATGGTGGGATCATGTGCAGCTGGAAAGAGAGAGGAGGCAAAGATAGAATCAAAACTTGGGAGAGGTGGCAACAAACCTGAAATGTAAGTTCTTGCCTTCAAATTTTTAGCTTCGTTTATTCAAGAAGTTGTAGAATTTAAGGCAAAAGGAGTTTTGTGTAAAAGAGTATACGGAAGAGTTTTACAAACTTTCCATTAGAGCTGGTCTTAGGGAAGATGATCAAGAAAAATTGCCAATATATGTAAATGGACTTTGTATTTCCATTCAAGATGATATTGAAATGTTTAAGCTAAGTTGGTTGAGGAAGCCTATCAATGTGCATTGAAGGCGGAGAAAAAGTTGTCTAGAAGGTAAATGAACTCTAGAGGTCGAGAAAGGCTCTAAAGAGGAAGAGGACAAAACAACGGTGGAAGAGGACAGCATACTCATGAAGGTGAAGCAAGTACTTCACAAAATCAGAATCAGTTCCAAAGAGGAAGAGGTTGTTCTTCTAGAGGAAGAGGATTCTTCGGAATAGAAAGAGGTAGAGGATTTATGTGGAGGTGCTATTAATGTGGAGAGGTTGGGCATAGAGCATTTGAATGCCCCAAAGCTTTTTAGAACAACAAGAGGAATGAATCAAGAAATCATATTGCTCATGTAGATGAAGAGAGTGTTGGATCTCCAACACATGAAAGAACCAGAACGTGGTGAAGCTCTTATGATAAAGAAAGTGAATCTAGCCAAGGAAGAAGGCGAATTGGTGCAAAGGACTTATTCCAGACTGTATGCAAAGAGGGAGGCAAGTGTTGAAAAGTTATTTTGTTAGCGGTAGCACGTATAATTTGGTTTCAAAGGAAATGGTAGCAAAGCTTGGGCTGAAAAGATTAGTGCGTCCAAACCCATACAAAGTTTCTTGGTTGCTTAAGGGTCATCAAGTGCTGGTAAGTGAACAAGGCATGGTCAGTTTGGTTCATCTAAGGATGATGTGTGTGTGATTTATGCCCGTGGACGTATGTCATGTGTTGTTGAGAAAGCCATGACAATTTGACAGAAAAGTTGTGTGTGATGGTAGAGCAAACACCTATACACTTGTGAAGGATGGTAAGAGGCACATATTGATCCCATTGAAAGAAAGAGGGGAAGAGGTGGAGAACAGTCTAAAAGTGTTGTTGGTTTCCGCTAAATAATTTTTGAAGAAGACAAGGAAAGAGAAGGCATGCTTTGCTTTCATCCCAAAGCCAATGCAAGTTGTGATGGCAAACCAGGTCAGTGATCTTCCTTTTGAAGTTCATAATTTGTTGAAAGATTTGCTGATATAGTTTCTAAAGATTTTCTCGATGGACTACCACCTATGAGAAGCATTAGTTATCACATTGATCTAGTGTCAGAGCAAATTTTCCAAACAACGCAGCTGATAGATTAACTCTTATGGAGAATGCATAGTGAAGAGGCAAGTGAATGAGTTGTGGGAGAAGGGTTTAATTTGAGAAAGTTTAAGCCCATGTGCAGTTCCAATAGTATTGGCACCTAAGAAAGTGGAGATTGGAGGATGTGTACAGATTCTAGAGCAATCAACAAGATGACAATCAAGTATAAATTTCTATTGCCAAGGATGGATGACTTGATGGACTGTGTGAGTAGAGCAAAGTACTTCACAAAGATAGATTTGAAAAGTGGATATCACCAAATTCGGATAAGAGAAGGTGATGAGTGAAACACTGCATTCTAAATGAATGATGGGTTGTATGGGTGGCTTGTTATGCCATTCAGTTTGTCAAATGCACCAAGCGCATTCATGAGACTTACAATTAAAGTGTTGAAGCCATACACAAGAAATTTGTCACTGTTTATCTTGATGATATTTTGATTTTCAATCATTCAAATGAAGAGCATTTGATGCATTTGAGGTTAGTTTTGCAAAAGTGGATAGAAGAGAAGTTGGTGGTCAACGTAAATAAGTCTAGCTTCGGATAAGAGGAGCTAGTAAATTTGGGATTTGTAATCTCAAAAGATGGGTTGAGAATGGATCCCAAAAAGATAAGAGCAAACAATTGAGTGGCCATCACCGAAAAACATGTTTGAGGCTAGAAGTTTTTATGGTTGGTAAGTTTCTTTCGGAAATTTATTAGAAACTTTAGTGTTATATATGCACCCATTATGGAAGCAATGAAGGTTGATAAAAAGAAGTTCAAATGGACTGTTAAAGCAGAGGATAGCTTTCAGTTTTTGAATAAGGTAACAGAACCACCTTTGTTGACGTTACCCAATTTTAGTTAAGAGTTTTAGGTTGATTGTGATGCATGTGGGACAGCAATGGGAGCAGTATTGAGCCAAGAAGGTAAGCCTATTGCTTACTTTAGTGAAAAGTTGAATGAAGCCAAGAAGAAATATTTGCTCTATGACCAAGAGTTTTATGCAATGGTTCAATCTCTTAAGAAGTAGAGGCATTATTTGTTGCCAAAGGAATTTGTTTTGTATACAGATCATCATGCATTACAGTTCATAAACAGCCAAGGTAAATTGACCCAAAAACATATGAAATGGGTTGAATTTCTTCAAAGGTATTCTTTTGTTTTGAGGCATAGAAGTGGGCTATCCAATAAGCTTGTAGATGCATTGAGTAGAAGAGCTCTTGTAGTGAATGAGCTAAGAGTAGAAGTCATTGGGTTTGACTTGAGTTATGTGAGGAGGATTTAGATTTTTGAGATGCATGGGTAGCATACATGAATCCAATGCGCATGGCCATAACACCATGGCTGGTATATATGATACAAGATGGATAAATGTTCAAGGGAAAGAGGTTATGCATACCTCAAAGTTTTATGAAGTAGAACTTATTGAAGGAGAAGCATAGTGGAGGCCTAACTGGTCACTTTGGTATGGATAAAACATTGGCGCAGCTAAGTGAGTGTCACTATTGGCCAAGGATGAGCAAGATGTCAAAAAGTTTGTGCAAAGATGTAGGATTTGCTAACATGCTAAGGGAAAATGTTATAATTCTGGGTTCTATCAGCCATTACCAATTCCGGAGAGACGATGGGAAGAATTGAGCATGGATTTCATTATTGGGTTGCCAAAAATCCAAAGAGATAATGACTATTTTTGTTGTAGTGAATAGATTTTCCAAAATGACACACTTTATAGCATGCAAGAAGACTAGTGATGCCATGAATATTGCAAGTTTGTTTTTCAAAGAAGTTGTGAGATTGCATGGGTTGTCAAGGAACATTGTATTAGATAGAGATACTAGATTTGTTAGACATTTTTGGAGGACGCTATGGAGGAAACTAGGCACAAGATTGGATTTCAGCTCAGCCTATCATCCTCAAACGGATGGGTAAACATAGGCACTGAATTGCAATCTTGGTAATTTGCTAAGATTTTTGGTTGGAGACAAGCCCAAGCAGTGAGATTTTGCATTGGCACACTAAATTTGCATACAATAATTCTGTGAGTAAAAATTTAGCTACGAGTCCATTCTAGATTGTTTATAGTTGCAGCCCTAGAGGAGTGTGTGAATTGAGAAGCACAACATATATGAGGAGTGCTGAAGTAGAAGAGAATGCAATAGCTATGCATGATGTGCTTATGGAGGTGAAGAGAAAACTGGAAGTAAAAGAAGCACGCTGATCAAAGAAGAGAACAAAAATTCGAAGTTTCTCAAAGGAGAATATAATATGTTGAAGTGGAAAAAAATTGGACCTTGTAGAATTTCGAGAATGTTTTCAGCAAATGCTTATGAGATTGAGATATCGAATGGAGTGGGTATTTCACCTAACTTCAATATAGTGGATTTCTACTTGTACTTTGATGGACAAAGCATTGGAGAAGGATCAAGTTCTAATTCTTGAAGTATAGATTGGAAGCAATAGTTGTTGGAGAAGGCAAAGGATGAGAATTAAGGCCATATTGGATACATGGATTGGCACAAAGACAAGAGGCAGAGAGTACTTTGAGTACTTAGTGAAGGGGGAAGACAGAGCAGCTAAAGATACAACTTGTATGAATGCATCCAAAGTCGCCAGATAGGGAACAACCATTGAGGAGCGCATAGAGGGTTCACAAGTAGGAGCTCATGGACAATTTATTTTATTTTGGGTGTCTCATGCAGGAGCATGCAGGTTCACAAGCTATCTTGCATAATCCAAAAACATCGATTTAGGTTCTTGTGCACATTTGTTTTGTGTTATGTGACTTGTCATCTGTTGTGACAACATTGCGTGTGTGAAGGAAGATCAATGTCAAGCCAAAGAACATCATCAAGCATCCCACAAGGCAAGGAAATGCAGGAAGGATGGTTTCAATCACGTTCCATTGGTTAGAAGAACCTTTTCCTTGGAGCATGATGAAATTGCCACTTCATGCAAGTGGTGGGTTTGAAACTGCCACTTTGTGCAGGGGACGGTTGTGTAACTGTTAATCTGCACCAACTAACAATTTCACCTGCATTTGAAAGATATATAAAGTATTTGCCCAAATCAAGCAAATGTGACGTGTGGACTGTTTTCGAAGACAGAGGGAGCTTGAAGGGTTTCGTAGGATGTCAGTGTTAGGCCACCAAGTTTCGAAGTCAGTTTTTGGAAGAGCATTAGAGAGTCATCCATCTCAATCACCCAAGGTAAAGTAAGAAGAGATCAAGCAATTTGGGAGAGAAGAGTCCAGCTCCAAAACAGAGCAGAGCAGAGAGAGCTTGGAGAAGCTCATAGAGTGTGAGAGCAGAGCTAGTAGCCTGTTAAGAGAGATGTGTTCATTGTAACCCAATTATTGGATTGAGGAATTATTCTACTTAGGCTAGGGAAGGGAGAGTGTGAGGTGTGTGTGTAATCTCTGTAACACAACTAAACATCAATAAAGAGTCTTTGCTTCCATTTTGAGTCTTGTGTCTCTAAGAGATTGAGAGTCGCGGAACACTGCTAGGGATTAAGGCAGCCATTCACTTGCCCACCTCATTCTCGTCTGCACCAACTCATTGCTGATGTAGAAATCCATGATTTCCTATAGGAAAAAACTTCCCTTATCAGTTACTAAAATGCCTTTAACTGTTGATTAGTAAACTAAAAACATACACATATATAAAAGGTAAAGGTAGCTTTTTAGGCCACTGTTAAGTGAGACACCAATTTGGTGTATAATACTGTCTTTGTGGAAGCCCAAAAGGGGATTGCTTTTCCATTACCTCATATATTGTTCAATGTACTGTACAACCCTACCCCCCCCTCCGGTTCAAACCTGTGACCCTCACTATAGAGTGGTCATCTGCAATATATCAACTGATCACCAGGTAGTATCAAACTTCCAGGTTTTTCCATACCTTTCAAACTTCTAAGTCAAACAAACTCCATGCAAGCATTAGCCTTTATCATCAGATCCTGTGGCATTCCTTGATGCCATATTGTCTTATTACATAGGAGTAAGCGCACAAGAAGTGCCAGATTCTATTTCATATTATGAAATATATAAATATTACAAATTTAGTTATTGTTTACCGTCATTTAAGTTATGTAATTTGTTTAGAGGGCTAATCTTTAGTTTTTTATCAAATTCTGGATTAAGTGTATGTGCCGCAGTTTCATCCAGCAAAGTCTGCGATGGTCATAACATTTTTCTTATTGATGCACGGAGAATGACATTACAAGACAAAACTTGATCATCACATGCCTTTCGAAAGGAGTAGGTGCATTACATGCCATACTAGCCCGTAGATAATATTTCTTTTCAATAGTTGTGTTTTACTGATACAGGTGACTTAGCCTTGGGGTCTGTCTTATTATTTTCTCATGCATATGTTGAGCAGGTACAACATTATATGGTTTCATGAACCAAAAGGAGATTGGGACAAAACATTACATTGCGAACAAGATTATCTATCAGCTGACTGTCAGTCATCCTTGAGCTGAACATAATTTTAGATGAAAGCATGGTCTCACGTTGTCAAAACAACATACCAAAAGTAGAACTCGACATTGGAGCGTAAGTATTTTTGAGATTGTGATTTTTTGTACCATGTAGCTTACCTTTAGAATTACGAATTGCCATTTGCAAAGAAAGAGCTCTCTGGGAGAGACAAACTAAGCTGAAGAATGTAGAGGAGCATCCTAAGTTGAGCGAGAAGCAATGTCTATAGCTGATATTTTTCTTTGCTTGGTAACTTTTGGGGGAGGTTATGGGCTGCCTTCATGTGGAGTGGGGTAAGCTTGAACTGCTTTTTTAAGCTTTTAACTTGATCATCCTTGAATGTACCCCATGTTCATGACACGACAACCTCGCCACATGTTCATTGAGGTTATGGGCTGCCTTATTAGAGTGAAAGGGATTAGATGTTGGGTCATGCTCTTATGACTGTCCCCCATTACCATTATGCCATAACCCCTTGGATGTTAATAGCTGATATTATAGTTACCAATTGTAGCAAAATATCACAGACCATCTCAAGAGTATGATAAGCGAATTCTAGAGATGTACAATCTCAGATCGTACTGTGTTGCACTTATATGCAAAGCCAGTGAGGGCATACCCTGAGAATTCCTATGGATATTTCATCCAATGTGGAGACAAAAAACATGTTGCAAAAAAAGTTAGAAACGGTAATCTTATGCTTTGGACCATTAGCTAGTTGTATTAAATATAGTCACAATTGGGGATAGGGAAAGGCCAAATTTAGTATCCAATGCACTTATATGTAGCAGATTTCAGAATTTAGGATTCAGCAAATTGGCAAAGTATAAGTTCTAAAAAAGTACATATGGGCGATCACCTAAACCTGGTAACTCTGTTACAATATTATTACGAACATTCAAAATACACTTGAAATTTGATATGCTTTTGTGTATATACTAATCTTAATGAGTCGTGTTTTAATAAAAAAATTATGTTCAGGTGTAGAATCTAGATCATTTGTGGCTTCTGGCCATTGTTCATTCTCCATCTTTCCAGTGTTGTTTGTCAAGGAGATATTTTGAGGAGAATATCATTTGCAGCCATTGACAATTGATTTTCTGGAGAATTGATCGGTTGCAGCTATGGGTAGCTAGAGAATTGTTCATTGATTTAGTGGAGAATCTATCGCTTTTAGTATAACAATGAAAAACATCTGTATTTGAGTGTTTTTAAAAACAGAAGTTTTTTTTAATCTGTCAATCACCATACATTGACTGGATTAATCAATCGCCACACATTGACTGGATTAATTTTATATATATATATATATATATATAATTTTTTTAATCCCGTCAATGTGTGGTGATTGACAGATTATATATATATATATTAATATTAGTACCTTTTCCTGATATTTTCCCAGCAGCAATACCTAACAATCAGTTTTATATAGTTGCAACATTACTGCTGATATATATATACATATAGTGCCTTTTCCTGATCTTTTCCCAGCAGCAGTGCCTAACAATCAGATTTATATAGTTGCAACATTACTGCTGAAATTGTGTATATATATATATCCTTTCCTGATCTTTCCTGGCAGCAATGCCTAACAATCAGTTTTATATAGTTGCAACATTACTTTCTTCAGCAGGCCAACAAAACTTACACGATAGCTGGTTGTTATGATTGGCTTCGTGAATGCTAAACAATCTAGTTACGAGGATACCAATTATTCTGGGAATTATTCTTTATTTCTATTATGCATACCTAACAATTTTTATTGTGGAGTTTTTGTTTTGTCACTGTCGTTCTCCACATATGGGCATCACCATACAGGCCATATTGTAAGTAATCATTATTTACAGGCATTGCTTGTTGGATTTTGGATCTGCACCCAATCTAACCTGGAGCGAGGATTTTAGTGGATTTGGACCTCTACAAGTTCAGGCTGAACTCCAGATCCAGATTCTGCATAAATAGCCAGTTCCGATATCTCTGAAAAACTATGTACAGAAGTATTTTTAAATTAGGTTTTCTTCCAGATGAATAATCCTTTTGCTGCCAATGTTAAAGGAAAGTAAGTGCATGCTTCTTATGGTGGGGCCCTATTCAACACTAGGACTAGGTGCACACTGACCTCTTCTACGGGGGATGCAACTTCCAGCTTATTGCAGTTATACAATGCAAATATACCAGAGCTTTATCCCGATCTTTTTTCACTTCAAAACATGCAACATCCTCGATACATATTTCGTAGTCGTCGTCCACCATCATTATCATCACAAATCAGCACTATGTATATGCACAATCAGGACACCTGATCTTGTGATCCGAACTGCCTTAGAAGTGATCTATTCTCAGGGTCTTGTTAACTGACAGCATCCGCATAATAGCAAATCCTGGAAGGTTTTAGTATATCTCAAGTCGAGTCTAATATTAAGACTGTTGTTTTGAATTTAAAGAGTATATATTTCCAATTTTATTGGGCACCACCATATCATCTTTGAATACTTTTGATGTCACTATGATTATATATGTCTTACCAATTAAGATATCAAGTGTTGCACATAACTAAACTGTGGGAAAATGCAGAAAAAGCTTTACTAAAGAGTCAAGGAAACAATTACTTTTTGAATAAATTTGTGCTGCTAAAATCTGAAACACTTGTTATGTTACTGTGTGTCAGATTCCAGATGATGCTCGAAGCAATGCATGGGTGTCATTTGATGGTAAGAGACGACAGCAACTCTCAAAAGGAGATTCCGTCCGCATTTGCATGAGTGAGCATCCTCTTCCAACTGTAAACAAATCTGACCAAACAGGGGATTGGTTTATGAGTCTGGTTCGCTGTTTGAACTGGAACGAGCGGTTGGAACAGAAGGCCTTCACAGTGTGATTTTGGAAATCTGAGTGGTATTTACTCATTTCCTGGAGGTGCTGAAAGCTGTTGTACAAGGACTTTCTTCTAAGCAGAGATGACACAAGCAAGAAGAATAATTCATTACATCCATTAGCTATTTTACAGCAATATGGTGAAGCATATATTCAATTGTACATATTGTACGTTAGCTGTGTATCATAATAATCATTTATTATAATTTCAAATTGATATAGTCTTTAATCGTGTTGATCAGTAGAGGGAGAAAGTAAAACATATTTTACTAATATGTTTGTACTGAAGAAACAAGGAATAGATTACACACTTTCCACTGCTTCCAATTATCCAAATATTACAGACGATTTAATGTTGTCTCTATCATTGACAGAATCAGAGTGGATGCTATAGAAAGGGGCATGAGTAGTCCCGTCTTGCATTTTTGCTTCTGATCACTCAATGTAACAATATTTTTCCTTTTCTACTCAATAGCTCATTTGTTATGTCTTGGGGAGTGAGGTTTCCCCACTGATATTTGAAATATCTCTGTGAATCTCATAATTTTAGCTTACAACCATAATCCCAACTTCTGATGTTTACTATTTTATTTCGAATGGCTCTTCATAAGCAGCTTTATGCTATTGTTTATGTACTCTGGGTATGTTGACATAATTTTCCTTTTGTTGGAAAAAGTTTGGCTTGCCATTGTGACAATGTGGTGTCCAAATTGAGAAAAAATATTGATTGTAAAGGAAGAATATAATCCATCACAATTTTTCATTCATGTAAAAGGTACGAGCACAAAAAATTAAAGAGCACTGGAAGTACATGGTACGAGTTAACACTGAAATGAGGGTGATGCCATCAGTGGGACTTCCCTTGGACTGTCTTTATGTTTGATGTTTTTCTAAAACATAAAAACTTGAAATGGGGGATCTTTATATAGACTTTGGAGGTTCATATGTATTTAACTTGTGTACAACTCACAAGCTAATAATTGTGAGCAACCAGTCAATTGCTCATTATCATAGTTATGGTGCTTATTGCATTTCATCACTCATTGCTTACTAGGACTTTATCAATGTAGAAAGCATAACATAGACAATATCGTTGTTTTAAGTAAAAAAATCCTAAAAGACTAGGTAAAAGCATTGGCTTCAATCTCCTCCCTGATGATGGGACCTGTAGAAAGACCTGAAACATCAGAGACTATGTTACTCACGCAGTTCTTTCCAAATAACTCTGATCACAATATCAGCATTAAAATGTTCAATTGTGACTTTGGCAGACGGTATTCTATTTTCTGCTACTTCGAAAATAACTCAATCTTGATGGTTCAGAGGTTATTTTTCAGATAGTTTCTCATATGTTCTGATATAAACTATTACAAGCTCTTGAATAAACACTTTTTATTTTCAAGTTAAACATGAACCTTTTTTCAAGAGATCCTAGGCCAAACAAGATATGATAAAATGCTTATTTAAAGCATGACTTCTAAACAACTTTAGTTCTGTTATCTCTACTCAATCAACACACACTTATAAATAACTTACAAACAAGATATGATAAATGCTTATTTGAAACATAATTTCTAAACAACTTTAGTGCTGTTATCTCCACTCCAACCAACACACAATTATAAGTAACTTATTTACAACTATAATACACTTGTTCTCACACCAGCCAAAATTATTATATTGAGAGAATTTTTTCATGTGGAACTCTCTTTTCAACTACAATGCGCTTGTTCTCACACCACATAACACTATTATATTGAGATGCATTTTTCTTCATTTCGGAACTCTCTTTTCAAGTATAACGTACTTGTTTTTTTTGTGATGATGGGTGCTTTTGTCTTGATGATGGGTCATTTATAGGCTGAAATGCCAGTTTTTGGTTTTTTATCGACAAATCTTTTCAAAAAAATCATCTATTAATTATAATGCATTTGTTCTGACACCAATCAACACTATTATATATAGAAAACTTTCTCATTTTGAACTCCCTTTTAGCAATAAGTTATACTACTAAATTAATATATTTTTTGAAAATAATAGCAAAGAAATATGAAAGTAAGTGCCTCTTTGAAGACCTGGTCAGGGTCTTTGACGTATGTTGAAATGGTGGTTGTGTTTACTTGTTTGTAAGATTATGTCTCTATGGTTAACTTTAAATTAAAGTTTTCAAAAATTTGTTTTATTGTCTTGATTTAAAATATCATGTGTTTGATTATAAATACAAATATATGCCCATTATAAATATAATGGATGTGTTTAAGAGAAGTGCATTTAATCTTGTACATTATTTAAGTTACACATCCAACTAATTTGTAAGGTATATTTTAAATTATATATTTAACTAATTTTCAATATTTTATGACAAATAAGAGTATATAAAAAAGGCAATATCTGTAAAAAAGATGTATATATTGAACTTTAAGTTCTTAATTTTATAGTCCATACTATCTATTTTATAATTATATAATGTAAAAACTAAAAAAATCTTTTAAAAAAATAAAAAATAAGGGTTTCAAATATAGTATCACTTGTCAAGTCATATCTCTTTGATTGTTGATTAGAATTTAAAATCACAATATGGAAGTTTATCGAGTAAACTAGTTTAGATGCTATACATAAATTTAGTAAGTATCTATTTAAGATAATTGACTAAAATTTTAAGGGTCCTAGCATCATATGTATAATTGACCCTGTTTCGTTTAGTGTTTAAGGATTGAGTTGTTTCTTGGTGGATCACACAATTATTTTGACATATTTTCATATGTATCAAACGAATTACAATCTTTTTGATTTTTTTTTTTTTGATTGATCATTGTTTTACGCGGTGATCTTAAGCTAAAAGTTAAGGATTGAGCGGTATCTATTCTGTCAAAGTCATTCGGGGCACGCTCTCAGTCTCATCCCTTTTCTCGTGCCAAATTTTGCTAACAACAAGAATTAATATCTGATAAACTCTTTGTGAGCCAAACAACTTCACTAATTGAACCAACAACCATTCACTTTCTTTTTTTGACTTTTTAATTTGTAAAATTCACATAATTTTTAATATAAAACTCATAAATATATATGTAAATTCAATTCTCTAATTAAATTCATATTTTTTTAATGTATTTTTTAATAGAATATTTTTATATAAAAAAACATGTAAAAAAGACCAATTTTAAAAATAGATAGAGTTCAAGGCCAAATAAAAGGTTTTGTCCAACCTAAATCCATCGTGTATCATATGTAATTCTTTTCTAATTTTATTAAATATATTATGTTGCCTTAGAAACATCCACCAAATAAAAGGTTTTGTCCAACCTAAATCCATCGTGTATCATATGTAATTCTTTTCTGATTTTATTGAATATATTATGTTGCCTTAAAAACATCCACCAATAATTTAGTATTCTTTATGCTTGGATCTATTTTATGTGTGTAATTTCTTTTTTGCCATCAATAATGAGATCTTAAGCACTTAAGGATATTAAACTTTTCAAGGTTTTGGTACCTAAAGCCTAGAATTAAAAAACCCTAATGGTTTTGGTCCTTTACAAGGTATGTGGATTTGAAAACTGATTTCAAAACTCTTCATAGATTGTAATGTATTGGTTATATAATCTTTGTTTGACTTTATTTTCAAAGATATGGAAAGTCATTTCAAAACCCAGAGTGGAGTACTTAGGTGTGGCATTTGAAGACTTCTATTATATTTTTATTTTAAAATGAAGACCCAGTCTAAAGTATACCCAGTCTAAAGTATTGGGTGTTCCCTTATGCCAAGGTATAACCATAGGGTTTGAATATTAAATACAGAGAATTTTGATAAGTAAAAAAATTGGTGATTTTTTAAATAGGATCTAAAAGAGAACATGTATAATAAAGAGAGAAGTTTACAACAATATGGAAGATTAAATTAAAGAGTACGTTGTCTACGAAATTATTGTATTTCAAAAAAAGGAATATTTTATTGAAGATATGGGGTGGTATGAAGGGTTTTTTTGACAAACTAGATGAATTGTAAGTTTTCAAGTTGGACTATGTTAAATGAAGAAGTTGTTCAACGTATGAGGAAGTGACTTCTATGTATAATACATTGAATGTTGTGGCAACTCTAGTTCCAGTAATGCAAACTTAGATGGTGAGGTTTTAGTTAAAGATGGCCTTGTAGGTGAGGATATTAGCTTTAAAAACTTTAGTTGTTAGACGTCTGTCACTATAACCTTATAAGAAGCTAAAGAATGCTAGAGCATGATCCCATGTAGTTATCGGTTTTCGTAATAAACTATTTGAGATTGATATCAAATTATAAGTTTTTTAACTTATAAGTTATTAGGATTAAATGTATAAATAAAAACTTTTGCCTCACCTATATTCATTATATATGTTATTCATTCTTTATTTTTTTTAAATTAAATATATTAGTATTCTAAAGTAAGTTAAGTGAACCCACTAATATATTAATGTTTTTGTATATTATTTTATTTTATATATGATTTTATTTTTTTCATAAAATATTATATTTGATTTTCACTATTATAACAAATATAATTTATTTTATAAAGTATTTAAAATTCTTCCTTGAAACATACTCTTAATATGTGAAGAAAACAAGTAGCTAAAAAAAACTCCCCTTCTTAATTACTTGAAAAATAAACTTTCCAAAAACTTTACTATTTTTACATCTTTCCCTTCACAAAAACAATTCTCAAATAAACGAAAATAGAGAATATATTATATATGGGGGTTGGGGAGGGGGGTCCCTAGCCACTTTCCAATTAGCTAATGTATCCTAAAATAATTGTAAAATATTATGTTGAATCTTTCTTTAACAAGGGCTGTATTACGACAACAATACCTGCTTTTTTTGTAACATGGTTTGTTATTGTACGAGTTATTTTTTGAGTATGTGTGAAAAAAATACACATGTATCAATAAATTGAAAAAACAAAATTTAATAGTAAAATATATCTTCTAATATCAAAGGCATTGAAAAAATATAGTTATTTTTACTAATTTCTTGTAACAAAGATGTAAGAAGGAAAGTTGAACTAAAAAAAGTATTAATTTGAGAAAACTTGGAATCCCTGTGATTATCATTGGTAACTTTGTCATCCAAAAGCTATCATGTATCCATAGATTGAAAATGCCCAAAATAATTATTGTTGAAATTCTAACAATATAATCAAGAAAAAATGATACCATGTACACTTGCCTCAGTCAATCAATCAATATATGATCATAATTCTAAGTTAAAATTTTCAAAAAATAAGAAAACATTATTAAAATTAAATGTGTAGAACACCAATACAAACTCTAAGATACATAATATTTTAGAAGCATATAAGATGAGAAACAATAACTTCAGTATATAACTAACATAATAGGAATCATGGTGTGTATGGTTGAATGGAGGGCATTTCTCATTAATTTAAGGTTAATCATGTAATTTGGAGCTCATTAATAGCTATTGATAGGTGGTTAACCTCCAAAAGCTGTCCCTAGGTCTTGAGCGAAGTGTAAATTGTAAATTGAATATGATATTAAATTAGTGTGATAAAATTAATTATATTAAAAAACCTTTCTATCGTATCCATAAAAGAATAATGATAAATCTCTTTTGTCAAATGTTTGATGCTTTCACAGTCCATACAGTAACAAATAATTTTTTGGAGAAACCGTGTCAAAATTATTGATGCTCAACATTTGGGATCATTGTCTTAAATCTCTTTTGTATTTTCCAATCTTGGCACAGTTTTCTGTAGCCCTCTATGATTTCCTTGGACAAGCTACTTAGGCCAACTGTCCATCTAGCACAATTAGGATGCCAACATTGGCTTTAAAGTTTGCAAATTGTTCTTTTCTTAGCATGGAAGTGTTAATAAATAGAGGCATCTCATTTAAAGTCCTACAACACTTAACATTTGTCTAAGGAGACCAACCATTAACCCAGATATAACCTATCATGTTTATCCCAAAAGACAATTGTGATTTTATCTTAGAAGCCCCTACTTGTTTTGGAAAACACATTGTGAAACTTTGCCTAAACTTGAGATGCAAAATAGGGAGAAGCACTCTAAATCTGAGAATGTTGACAAGGAAAAACTCCCATCTCCTTCAAGTATGACACTATCCTACATGTCTATGTTGATTTTATTTTAGTGTCTTTTTTTTGGGTGAAATATTATAGATAATTATGTTTGTATTGTTGTAATATGTCATGGTTCACACTCCATGCTAGAGGAAGATATCAGCTTAAAACAAGGCAACTGAAATACCAAAAACAAGAAACGTTAGTTAAAACATGACAATAAAACAAAAATACAAATATCACAAAGTCATTTAAGCATAGGGTGCCACACCTGAAGGAGGCGAGGATCATCCTTAAGCAAAAGAGGAATACAAGTGGAAGGCTCTATTGAAGGAGGATATAGAGCCACCCATCCATCCGTGGGGCTGAAAGTCATAGTAATGGTTGCATAACAATGTTAGTTGGTGAGCCCCTTCGTGAAGGTCCAACATTTGTTTTCCATGTGGTGGTAGTGATCTCCAATCCGCTGCTGAGTGTGAGGGGAGAAATGGTTGTGGCTATGGGAATGGTTCTAGTATCGTCTAGGGGGTGGATGAGGTAGGGCTGGAGATGGACCATCTAGAGGGATACAACTCATTATATAAGGATCACTTCCCCAATGCTCAAGTAAATATTGAAGATGATGAACCTCCATGGTAACATTTTTAGTTTGGACTTAAATCTACATGCAAGTTGAAGATATTATAGTAACCTTGTCATTAATAAAAAAATATAAGAAGAAGTTTCATTTTTAAATATAGAAACATTTCTAGCTTTTCATAATTGGAGAATAATAAAGCTCTAAAAAAATCGATAAGAAAGCTATGGAAGTTGGCCAATTTACAAAATCCCCAAGGAGGGAAGGCGCCACTGAAAAAGGCTATGGGTCCACTGCCAAATCGATTGCGATTTTAGACAAAACCAAAAGGTGTGTTTAAAAGACTTAGGACAATTACAGGCTAAGCACTTGGGATGAGCAATTCCAATGTGGGAGAGATGCTCCCCAAGCAAAGGACCTTGATAAATTAAACACTAGAGGAAATGTGCAAGATTGGGTTCTAGCTTGGCCTTCCAAATCTGATAAAGTTGGGCAAACTAGGTTATGGGAGAGGAATTAAGGCTCCATCAATTGTTAAGCTCACCAAGGGTTGAATAAAAAGGGATGATGACTTGATATAGGATACCCAGAGAAAAATTATTATAGTGAATATCACAATTCCATCTCTAGTCTTTCCACCACGAATGTGGCAGCTGGAGACCCAACTTTTGCAACATAACATTTGGCATTAAATCCTCGAATATGGAGTATGGTAGGCAAGTCGAAATTGTTTAACTTGAATTTGTTCTTTAACATAGGCCAAGGATCCTAGTCACAAGTAGAAACTAAATCCTTTACAATGTGTATCCCATTTTTGAAAAGCCTTAAAGCTTTTATACCATGTAATTTAGACAACAAGAGGATGGTATTGGTCATAATGAGGGACCATCAAATGTTGTGGTCATTGAAATAGAGACCACTGCAAAAACCTCACCAAACCATTTCAGATGGGGCTTAACAACCTCATAATCTTTCCAAATACTTTTGAACACAAAAGAGCCTTCAATTTTAAAAGGAGTATAAGTAATAAGACGAGTATGAATCCAATATTCTTCCAATAGGATTTTCTGTAGTGAAATCCAGAAGAGATACACTGACATAGAATTACTTTCCAAGTTTCATCACCTTCGATGGATTTGACCACACACTTAACACACAAGGCATTACTCTATATGTAAATGTCAATACTTCTTATACCTCTTTTTTTATGAGGTAAGGAATTAATGTCCTAGGAAAATCAATGAAATCCCCTCGATTGCTTGGCATTAGACCAAATGGAGCCTCTAAGAATTTTAGCAAGCTTATCATAGGAGGCTTTGGAGGAAGTCCAACATGAATAATAATAGACATGGGTGGTAGCTAAAATTTTAGTGCACACTTGGAATTTCCCCACTAGAGAGACAAACTTCATAACCCAATCCTTAACTTTCTTTTCCAATCTGTTAATGACATATTTCCAAATTTATGTAGGGGAGCTATTGAAATCAAAAGGGATGCCTAGAAATTTGAATTTATCTCCTATGTGAATCCATTTCCATCTATAATAGAGCAAACAATCTGAAATGGGCAGCATACTCTATTTGAAACATTTATTTTTTATCCATTGTAATCTAGAACCAAACATAAGGCATAAAGTGTCAAGACACTGCAAAACTTCTTTGCAAGGATTTTCTTGTTCCTCACGAGTAAGGAAAGTGTCATCAACAAAATGGCCATTAATGAGCTAAGAGGATCAGTCAGGAAGAAAAATACCCTTGACAAGACCATGTTCAAGATTAAAAGCCAAGAGATAACCAAGAGCTTCCACAGAGAGGACATGCAAAGTTGGGGCAAGGGGAAAACCTTGGTAGATAGAGCACTGGAGGCTAATATGGTCATATTTTAAACCATTGATAGTAAGGTAGGAAGAATCATCAACAAGCAATGTTTGAACTATTGAAATTAATATTGGCCAAAGCCAAGGGCTTGCAACATTGCTATAATGAAAGGCCATTCTATCATGTCATAGGCTTTCTTGAAGTCAAGTTTGAGAGAGATGGTTCTTTGATGAGAAGCACGTGCCCATTCCATACCTTCCCAAAAAACAATAAGATTGTTAAGAATATATTTGATTTTGATAAAACCTATTTGTTCCAGTCTGATGATTGTAGATAGAATAAGACGAAGGCGGTTCATGATAACTTTAACAATGATCTTATAAGACACATTTAGCAAGGTGATAGGGCACCAACTGGTAATAAGCTCAAGATCACTAGATTTAGGTGTGAATCTAATATTGTAACATCTCAGAAAATTATGCTCAGAATCTGTTGAAAATGGATATGTAGTGGACAAAGATTGTGTCCTAAATGAATCGATAGGTTTTAGGTATTTTAAAGCTCTTGATGAGATATGGGTGATTGCATGCATGTAGACATAAAACAAACCTTAAAAAAAGGGCTAAAAGGGTGAATTATTAAATTTCCTTGAAACTGCATATATGAAGGAGTTTTGAGATCTTGTTACTTGATATGAGGAATGTGGAATGAATGTCTAAAGTCATTATATGAGGTTCTAGTTTGAGTTCAAGTATTTAAAGTGATAGCAAACCTAATAGAAAGGCTAAAAGCCTATTAAGTGAAAACAATCTTTTGAGTGTTTGAAACCTTTTGAGGGTTTGACACCTACAATTATATCCTGTACTTTGGTCTTATGGAACAAGTGTCTGAACACCTACTGGGGCCACTCTGTATTCTTTAGTATATGTGACAAAAGTTATCTTTCATCTGGAAGTGGAGCTCCCCTCATTGCGAATCTTATTACGGGGTATTATCACTAATCACAGTTTTCAACAAGAAAGGCTACAAGAATTGGAGCTTATAGATGAAAAGCGTCCAAAGGCCCTCAATCACTTATGATCATATTAGAATAGATTAAAATCCCAATACCACAAGAAGATCTAGTCCAGAGAGTTTGAGGTTGGTGACCTAGTCCTAAAATAAAATCATAAAAATAACAATGTCGATAGGGATAAGAAGGGAAAATTTGAAGCCAATTGGCTTGGGCCATATATCCTAATTACCAAATTTGGATCTAGACCTTATAAGTTAGCTACATCGGCTGGTGAAGATCTTGATGACCTGGTGAATATAATGCATCTAAAATGTTTTTACACTTGATAGGCTCCACCTTAACTTCGTCTATGGGTCCCCACTCTTGGGGGCATAGCCACTTCCCTTCCATCCTCCATCCATTCCGCTCCATTTTTTCCATCCCTAACCCTGAGCTTAAACATGGGCATCCATTACAGGTTTTCATACAACAATAGGAGACATATGTTTTCAATAAGAGACACACCATTACTTATTGTGTGAAAATAATGTTTGTTGGGGAGTTCTTTGGAGTCTCTTTATCCATTTCCATCGTATATATCCCCAATCCTATCACATCATCCTTCAAAACCATGGTTCACACCTTCCCACTATTGGGAAATATGGAAGCACACAATTGATTACCAAATACAAGCAACTTACATGCAGAATTAAACCAGAATCACAAGTAACTAGAATTCAGAAATAACACAGAATATGAGAGACAATACACAACTTGTATTAAAACTCTTCCAGAAGGAAATAAAACAAAGAAGATTGCCACAGTTCTTCTTCCTTACACACCTCTAGGGCTCCCACACCTCTAGGGCATAAACAGTAAATCTTCCCTCAAAGCTCTCTCTCTTACGGTCCCAACACACAACTCAAACACAGAGTTGGTGTTCACCTCCAACCAGTCAGTATCCACTACTGCCAGTACACAAGTGCTCCACGCACTCCACAAGTGCTCCACACACTCCACAAGTGCTCCACGCACTCCACAAGTGCTCCACGCAATCCACAAGTACACAATCATACTTCAAGTAGATCTCCCCTGAACCTACAACAACCTGCAACTCAAACGATCTTACTTATGGAAGGATCTTCCTTGCCTTCCTCTTTGCTCTCTTTCTGAGTACACACTGTACTCCAAGTAGATCTCGCCTGATCTTGCTCTCTGTTGTGTTGTTGTCTTCCCTGATCTTGCACACCTGCAAATCAATCTGGTTCTACACACCTACAAACCTGGATCATGCACACACATACACCTGCAGATCAATGATCTTACTTACCCATGTAGATCTCCTAACGTAGCCATACACGCCTGCTGACCAAGATCCTACACACCTGAAGAACCCTTTTGATTTTCCAAAACTAGCACCCACACTTGGCACTACTATGGAACTAGGAGGAACACCCTTGCTCACTTCACACACAGAAGGAGCTAACTTTGCTCAACTCAAACTAGAACACTTTTACAATACAGCCCATGAGTCTATTATATAGATCTCATCCAAACAATAATTAGACATCTAATTACAATAATTAGATCTGCAGCTTCTAGTCTAAAATTGGCTCTTGACATGCAAACACTTGGTTCGTTAACTAACTGCCCGTAAAACTTGCAGTTCTGAACCGTACAGGCGACCGACGTCGATCCCTGTCTGCCTGGAGGTGACTGACACCGATCGATCCCTGACCGACGTCGGTTGCTCTTCCTATCTAATCCTGTCAATGTCGATTGGCCTGACCGACGCCGGTGTCTATGACACTTCAACAACCTCTCTACAACCTCCTCCTCTGTTTGCATCAGTGAAGCTTTTAGCTCCACAACCTAACAATCTCCCACTTAGAGATAAACAGCTGCATTGTACCTGTACTTGTACCTCATCTAATCTATTTCTTGGCTTGTATCCCTCTTCAAGCTCAACCTTGAAGACCACCCACCACACAACCTATGGTGTACTTCCTGTCATCCGAGTACCCTGCCACATCCGAACCTACAAACCCATGTAGTGAAGTCCTGACCCTGTATAGCATGTATACCTGCTGCTGGTCCCTCTCAAATCCCTGAGAACCCACTTCCCCAAATTGGCTCTTAACTCTCTGACAGCTCCCACTGCTTGGGAAAACTCAGGTCTATACCAGACCTCATGTGATTTCGGACACTGAACTGTCCAGCCCTTGGTGTGATCCAATTTTGCATCTTGCGTATTGAACCTCACTAACACCTGATTCACATCAGCTCCCACTTGAGATAAAATCACCTTGTGATCTTCCATGTCTCTCATGCCAAAGAATTTTGCTGCTCCAAATTCCTCATGACATGCCACTAAACTAACCTTACCCTTAGCTCAGCAAAACCCTGTATGTACAAACCTGCTAGCAAACCATCCACATACAGTAACTGGATAATGTTGCGACCATCATCCACCTGGTAAGACAAACCACATTAGTTACCCTGACATTGACTAAAGCCATGTTTTGTCATCCACCTGTCAAACCTATACCACTGTCCTGCAGCTTCCTCAAGACCATATGACCTGGCCTTCCATCTCACGTGTCCATTCTCTCTATTCTTCAACTAAGGAATCCATTCATCTCTCAGTGCTTTCATACCGGCTGGCAACCCTACCAAATCTCTTGTTTGGTTCTGCATCATATTCCTTCCATGCTCCCACTATTTCCTAGATCCTTCCTGCTCTGTAGTAAGCAACAAGTATAAAGAAGAGGAACAACGAATTTGAGGCTTACTTACCCTTTCAGTCCTCCCCATGGGCATTTGAGACTCCTTGATAGCTTGCTGTCTGCCCAAAATCTGTTACAGTGACCGACCTCGGTCACCACACAGTCTGCATTCGACCGACGTCAGTTTCATGCACCTATCCTGACTATCGACCCTACCGACATCGGTGTCTCCTGTTGCCGACGTCAATCCTCCTGACCGACGTTGGTCTTACCTATTGCCGACATCGGTCCTCCTGACTGACGTTGGTCTTACCCTGCCCGACATCACCGGCTTCGGTCTGCACATGACCGACATCGGCACCTGTCTGTTCGACGTTGATTCCCTCTGACCGATGCCGGTACCTGTGTTCACCTGTGAGTGATGACTTTTTACCCGCGAGCTCCTTTGAATCAAAATCCATGTCCAAACTACCCTGCTCAGAAGTATCCAGCCCCATCCACTGAACTCTGTCCGTCATCTCCTCCAAGAACACCAAGGCTTTCCAGTTCTTAAGTTTGTCAAACACATCTGTCTTCCGCTTAAGAACATGCATCTCCTTCTTGCTCATGTGACCAAGCCTACAAAGCCACGTCTCTGCAACAGAAGAAGAATTAGTAATATAAGCAAGTAGATAAAGAGTACCTGCTTTCTTACCACCAGCTAATTCAAGTGCATCCGCTGTGAGAGTTCTTGTGCATCTCTCATCACCCAACTTTCTTGAAGAAATTAGCCTTATCTTCTAGACCGGGACCTGCATGACCTCCTTCAACACCCATGTGTTGGCCGCCTGCAATTTCAACTTCACTTTCCCTTTGCCAATTCTTTGACAAGGCACACCATCCCCTAAATAAATCATTCCAAAGTCTCCAAGGACCTTACCATGGAAAAATACTCTATTTCAGACTGCATGGAAAGAGGCAAAAGAATCTATAAAACAAGATTCTACTTTATCCAAGAAACCTCTCAGAGCATCCTGTACAACCCCTGCAACATCTGCTTCTTCAGTTCCTTCATGCTGATCTTCTACCAACCAACAATATTCTTTTCCCTGCTCTTTCTTTCCATAGGACCGTAATCGATCATTCGTGCTTTTCAATTTCTCCATTCTTAGCTTACTTTCTTTTGCCATTGCTCTACTCCCACTCAATCAGAAACCCCTGAGAGTGACCTGTAACCAAACACAAAACCTGCTCCCTGCAACTTTAGCTCTAATACCACTTTGTTGGGAAATACGGAAGCACACAATTGATTACCAAATACAAGCAACTTACATGCGGAATTAAACCAAAATCACAAGTAACTAGAATTCAGAAATAACACAGAATATGAGAGACAATACACAATTTGTATTAAAACTCTTCCAGAAGGAAATACAACAAAGAAGATTGCCACAATTCTTCTTCTTTACACACCTCTAGGGCTCCCACACCTCTAGGGCATAAACAGTAAATCTTCCCTCAAAGCTCTCTCTCTTACGGTCCCAACACACAACTCAAACACAGAGTTGGTGTTCACCTCCAACCACTCAGTATCCACAACTGCCAGTACACAAGTGCTCCATGCACTCTACAAGTACACAATCATACTTCAAGTAGATCTTCCCTGAACCTGCAACAACCTGCAACTCAAACGATCTTACTTATGGAAGGATCTTCCTTGCCTTCCTCTTTGCTCTCTTTTTGAGTACACACTGTACTCCAAGTAGATCTCGCCTGATCCTGCTCTTTGTTGTGTTGTTGTCCTCCCTGATCTTGCACACCTGCAAATCAATCTGGTTCTGCACACCTGCAAACCTGGATCATGCACACACATACACTTGCAGATCAATGATCTTACTTACCCATGTAGATCTCCTAACGTAGCCATGTACACCTGCTGACCAAGATCCTACACACCTGAAGAACCCTTCTGATTCTCCAAAACTAGCACCCACACTTGGCACTGCTGTGGAACCAGAAGGAACACCCTTGCTCACTTCACACACAGAAGGAGCTAACTTTGCTCAACTCAAACGAGAACACTTTTACAATACAGCCCTTAAGTCTATTATATAGATCTCATCCAAACAATAATTAGACATCTAATTACAATAATTAGATCCCCAGCTTCTAGTCTAAAATTGGCTCTTGACATGCAAACACTTAGTTCGTTAACTAACTGCCCATAAAACTTGCAGTTCTGAACCACACAGGTGACCGACGTCGGTCCCTGTCTGCCTGGAGGTGACTGACGTCGGCCGATCCCTGACCGACATCGGTTGTTCTTCTTGTCTAATCTTGCTGACATCGAGTGGCCTGATCGACGCCGATGTCTGTGACACTTCAGCAACCTCTCTGCAAACTCCTCCTCTGTTTGCATCAGTGAAGCTTTTAGCTCCACAACCTAACGCCCACTAATGTTATCATTATGGAAGGGTAAAAAATAGGGTTTCTATTCCATGGTTTTGCATACATTATGATACTAAATTTCGATTGATCATCCTAAACCCCATCTAGAGGTGCTTCTGAATTTAGTTGGATCCTTGTTTCAAACTAGTACTATCAGGCCTAATATACCCCATGTACATAATTCTTTCTCATCATTAGGCCCATTGTCCATAATCATCTTCTAAATCACCTCATTATCAACTTGTACATACCTCTTGTTAACCATGCCTTTTAGTCTCTTATATCTTATGTTTGCTTTGTGTGTATATAAATATGTGTATGTTTTGTATAAGTGTGGATGTTTGGTTAATAATTTAGTTTTTGTACATATTAATTAGATAGTCTTGGTTATTTTAGTCGTGTTATATATATTTTATCTTGTTAACTATTATGGGAACAAGGATGGTGTAGGTGACTCCCGAATTTGTTTTGGGCTAAGTCACTTCAAAAACAGAGTTTCCTCATGCTTTGGATACTTAATGTGCCTTTGACTTCTATCATGTCATTGGCACATATTTCTTTACTAGTGCAATATTAAAATGGATTGCATACATAATTAATGGCTTCCAAATTGCCACCCATCCCCCCCAATCCTATCAATTATCCCTTCTAACCTATCGCCGTCCTATCTAAACCTACTTATTCCCCCATCCCATCATTCTCTTACCTCCTTGGTATAGGAGGATTACTACCCAAACCCTAGTTGTGAGACATAACAATTAAAAATAGATTAATCCTTATTTTGCACATTGATTTACATTATATATCTTATTCCCATTACATCCATATAAATTTTATACCATAACATCCATAACCAAATAACTATCTCATAACATTTTTGCACATAACATATCATCTACCAACCCTAAAGCATCATCACATAATTAACCATCTATATATTATATCATTAAATCCATATCTAACATCCATCTAATCTATCCACATATCCATCAAGATATAAATCATCATCTATCTATCATGATTTTTGGCTCAGAGTCAATTTTCACCAAAGATAAAAGTCAAAATGAACCCCCTTTCACTCTTTTGTCCTATTTAGCCCTCCTCCCCTCCATTACCCTTTTGACTCATAGAAATTTTGGTCTCTCATCTTATCAGTCCCTTTCCAGCTTCAAATCCCATCAAATTACTCCAATATCCCAATCAATCATTCATTATCATTTTTCTGGGGCATGGCTTTTTCATTACCCCACTATCCATCCTAATCCTAAATCAAAACTACACCAGCGTGAGATCTCCTAAGACTATGTAGGTAGCACTTGGTCATGATTTTGTACCTATAAATAGCTCGACCACCATTCATCTCTCATCCTCATCCCATCACCGGACTAGTCACTCGATAAACACACATCATTTTATGTTACAAATCTTAAGTAAATTGGCTCCCCCTCATCAATCAACCTCCTTTATCAATTTTCAAGCCCTCTCTAGCATGTGTCCTTGCTACAGGAATTATCATAGGCTTGTATCCGTCTCATCTCTTTTATTTCCTGAATAATGTCTCTGTCTCAGGAATCTTGTCTTATTAATTAAATGCCTTTCTAGACATTGGTCGTTTATCTAGAACCCATATCGCAATTGAGAAACTTTATCCCCTGAATTTGGGGCATCTCAAGCATAAATACATCATTATTTGGAGCATTCCAACCCCATTTTATCATGATAGCATTATCCCACCCTGGGACTTTTGTTCGAGTGACCATCCGGTTCAGTTTTTCCCACATATTCCCTTGAGGGGGCATCATACCTATTAACACCATCTAACATTGCTTCCACACGATTATGGTTCTTCTTTGAAATACCATTACTCTCTCCCTCCATCCACTCGCAATGCCCTTTCAAAGAGGGGTAAAATGTATGCACTTAAATCCGCTCACCCTAAAAATTACACTAATCCCATTAATTTAACCTATAACTATATTTCCTAGTTAATTGACTAATATCTTATTCCCTATTTCCTACATCTCACAAACCTTATTCCATACCATAACCAATTAATCTCCTTCATTAATCCACTAACAAAACCCATTTACCTACTAACCTACTCCCTAAGTCACTTGTCAATTTAAAAATACAATTTATTCTACCTACCCATCTACCACCCTACTAGCTAACTATTCCTAAACCCCTAAACCTTAATAGAGATTTCTAGAATTAGAGAATTCTAGAAATCTCCTCTATTTTAGCCACTTTCCTCTAGAATTTTTCATTCTAGAGATTTTCAAGGAATTTAAAATTCCTTGAAAATCTCTAGAATGAAAAATTCTAGAGGAAAGGGGCTAAAATAGAGGTAGCCATTGATCTCAATGGCTCAAAATTAAATTAGAGCCATTGATTTTTCCCTCCACTTTCTATATAACTAAGCCACCTTCTTCCATGGAAATTAACATGAAAACTTGAAGCTTTCTTACCATCTTGCATCCACAACCATCTTTCTTGCATTCGTACAATCCTTGCCAAAGCCATTATCAAGTTCAAGAATACATTGGAAGCCATTATCAAGCATAGACAAGCAATCCAACATCCATCTATTTTGCATCAAGCATCCATTTGAAAATCTTGGAGAGGAGCTATAAAAAAGTAAAATGATGGTAAGAATTCCCATAGCAATCTGATTATCTCTTTTATCCCCTCTTTTTGATGTTGTTTAGATTTTAGGTTTTTATTGCTAAAAATAGTAATATAAAGTGAATCTAAAATTTAGGCTACAGTAGAATCTTTGCAATTTTACAATAATAATAAAAACCATTGAGGCATACAAAATGAGAACATAATAGAATGTCAAATGAATGCCATATAATTATACAATGTCAATAATAAATACATTGCCATATAAACATACAAAAAATTACATCATCTAACAACATGGTATCTAATGTCGGGTGAATGCCATATACACATACAATGCCAAATATGCATACATTGCCATATAAACATACAAAAAAATACATCATCTAAGACATCCTAATCATCAAATAGCCTCTTCTCTTTGTCTTCCTTAAAGAAGACTCTCCCTAAGATGCCCTACTTTTAGATGGAGATCCCTCGAATGCTTTGGATTGATCCAAGGTCCGATTGCGGGTCCTAAGATCATAGCTCGCTTACAGCTAAACTCATTTAAATATAAATATTATTAGAAAATTAACATACTATACATGAAACCAAGTTAAGAAATTAATTTTAAACTATAATTAAAAAATCATTTAAACATGCACTTACTGCAATCTCATGGTCTTGTTCAATCTTCTTCTAATGTTCAACTAGGTTAGTGACAGGTTCAGTTGCATGAATAAGCATGTGAAATGAGGAAGAAACATGAGGAGTCATAGTAATCATTTGAATTGGACTATCAGATGTCATCTGACAACCCTACATACACAATACATTCACATAAGTTATGTTTGCCCAAGTATGTAGTAAAAGTATTAAAACAAATCTATTTTTTAAAATTTCAAGTTTATATGTACCTCTGTGAGTGTCACAGGTGCGGATGACATTGCAACAACAATGCCTATGTCTGTCTCAACTCATATTGATGGAGGAGTGTCTACTCTAGTCATCTATTGAACAAACATTGCTTAATTTTCTAGAAACTATTGAAGATATATAGAAATTTTTTCTCTTTTATTAAACCAAGAGTGTATTTAATAATACTATACTTGAATTTTGAGATCTTTGATAGATAAATTTAAGTATAGGACTTATATACATAGAGTATAAGATTAAATAAAAAATTTGCCTCTATATACGTAAATGGTATCATATTAATACGGACAAATACAGTAATGGATGGCCCACTAGCTGGCTCCGTAAATGTAAACATAGGCTAAGTAATATCAAATAATACAATTGTGGACTGTGACAATGAAGGCACCGTTTCCACCTGGAACATAAAAAATTACATATAAATTATTCAATTTAGGTGTAAATTAATTGTTAGCTTTTAAATTTGTAAATATAACTTAAATTTAACATGAAATTTATATAAAAGATACTTGCATACATTTAGAGACTGACGTGTGTACACCAAACATGTGTGCTAAAAACTCATCACACAACAGTATATCTGATGTAGAGATATTTTGGAGAAAACACAAAATATTCACTTATGGCTCTAGTTTCCATAAATGATCTCATTCATGGGTTAAGCTTGTCTTCATCACACTAGCTAGTTCCTTGGTCCTTGGACTTACTAGCCTTCTTAAGTATGTACCTGTCTCTATGCAACCCTTTGTTATGTCATTTGTCTCTCTACTAGATAGTCAACTAAATATTCTTCTCCAATCCATTCATTTCTTTCATAAGTTGTATCTTCACACCCTTACTAGTTTGCACTAGGTAACTCAACATGAGGTTTCAAGTACTATTTCTTAATACAGGTTTCAATGGTTCTATATTCTGACTTGTATGGTATTATCTCATCTATTACAATGAACAACTTATGAATCATCAATGACTTTACAGAGAATATGGAGAATACACAAAATAGCTCTTCTTACTTACATACGTTTAGAGACCGATGTGTGCACACCAAACATGCATGCTAGAAACTCATCACTCAAGAGTATATCTGATGTAGAGATATTTTTGAGAAAACACAAAAGATTCACTCATGTCTCTAGTTTCCATAAATGATCTCATTCATTGGTTAAGCTTGTCTTCATCACACTAGCTTGTTCCTTGGTCCTTGGACTTAATAGCCTTCTTAAGTATGTACCTGTTTGTGTATAACCCTTTGTTATGTCATTTGTCTCTCTACTAGATAGTCAACTGAATATTCTTCTTCAATCCATACATTTCCTTCATAAGTTTTTTCTTCACACCCTTACTAGTTTGCACTAGGCAACTCAACTTGAGCTTTCAAGTACCAATTCTTAATACAGAGTTCAATGGTTCTAGATTCTGACTTGTATGGTATTAACTCATCTATTACAATGAACAACTTATGAATCATCAATGCCTTTATATAGAATATGGAGAATACACAAAATAGCTTTTCTTATTCATTTGGGCCATTCATGGCTATTACAAAAACAGTGCATACAAGGACTTCATCAATCTTTCTTGAGAGATATATTAATTCTTGTTTTCATTACTCCTCTTCTCCTTCTGGGAGCATCTCTACTCTCTTCCCCTATCACATTCTCCTCTTTCAGACTCACGTATCAATTGCCCTTTTTAACCACCTTTAAAGTTAGTTATCTAATTAGTTACAAAACAATTTCCTTCCTTGGCAACCCAATGTATGGGTGAGGCTACATGACTAATACATGATTTCCAATTTGATAACTTAGACCTTTAGAACTTCCATCACCCTTTATATGACTTATTGACCATATTGAACTAAGTTCCTTCTTCTCACCATCTTAGATCATGTTCAAGGTCATTCTAGACTTAGTTACTTATTTGAATTTTCAATCGCTATTTTGGAGGGAAAACATCTAGAAGTTACTTAACATAACTCTATGACTCCAAATGGATTCCTAAGACAAAAATGGACCTAATAAGGTCCCTCAAACACCTTGACACCAAACTATGACCAGATTTGACCCCTTATTGAGAACAACTCAAAAATAGTGCTTCTTGACTTGATGTTCCTGCATCAATATCATCCAAGCCCTCCAAAGCACCATCATCATCATCAGAAGGTTTAGTGTATATAACAACACAAGATCTGTTGGGGTGTGGTCAGGTGTGCATACTAGGTGGAGTATCTCTGACGTCGATCTTCGAAAAGCTCCATTGAAATGACCCCCTTTTGAGGTGAGGTAAAATGATGGTTAGAATTCTCATAGCAATCTGATTATCTCTTTTATCCCCTCCTTTTGATGTTATTTAGATTTTAGGTTTTTATTGCTTAAAATAGTAATATAAATTGAATCTAAAATTTTGACTACAGTAGAATCTATGCAATTTTATAATAATAATAAAAACCATAAAGGCATACCAAATAAGAACATAATAGAATGTCAGATGAATGCCATATAAGCATACAATGGCAATAATACAAACATTACCATATAGACATAAAAAAAATTATATCATCTAACAACATAGTATCTAATGTCGGGTGAATGTCATATACACATACAATGCCAAAAATGCATACATTGCCATATAAACATACAAAAAATACATCATCTAAGACATCATAATCATCAAATAGCCTCCCTCTCTTTGTCTTCCTCGAAGAAGACTCTCCCTAGGATGCCCTGCTTATAGATGGAGATCCCTTGAATGCTTTGGGTTGATCTAAGGTTCGACTGTGGGTCTTACGATCATAGCTCACTTGCAGCTAAACTTGTTCAAATACAAAAATTATTTGAAAATTAACATACTATACATGAAACCAAGTTAAAAAATCAGTTTTAAACTATAATAAAAAAATCATTTAAACATGCACTTACTGTAATCTCATGGTCATGTTCAATCTTCTTTTGATGCTCAACTGGGTTAGTGACAAGGTTAGTTGCACGAATAAGCATGTGAAATGAGGAAGAAACATGAGGAGTCATAGTAATCATTTGAATTGGACTGTCAGATGTCATCTGACAAATCTGCATACACAATACATTCACATAAGTTATGTTTTCCCAAGTATGTAGTAACAATATTAAAACAAATCTATTTTTACGATTCAAAATTACAAGTTAATATGTACCTATGTGAGTGTCACAGGTGCAGATGACATTGCAACAATAATACCTATGTTTGTCTCAGCTCACATTGATGGAGTGTCTACTCTAGTCATCAACTGAATAAACATCGATTAATTTTCTAGAAATTATTGAAGATATATGGAATTTTTTCTCCTTTATTAAACCAAGAGTGTATTTAATAATAGTATACTTGAATTTTGAGATCTTAGATAGATAAATTTAACTTAAGTATAAGAGAAATATACATAGAGTAAATGTACATAAAGTATAAGATTAACTTAAACTTTTACCTTTGTATACGTAAATGGTGTTGTATTAATATGGACAAATACAGTAATGGATGGCCCACTAGATGGCTCCGTAAATGTAAACATAGGCTGAGCAATATCAAATAATACAATTGTGGACTATGACGATGAAGGAATCATTTCCTCTTGGAACACAAAAAATTACATATAAATTATTCAATTTATGTGTACATTAATTGTTAGCTTTTAAATTTGTAAATATAACTTAAATTTAACATAAAATTTATATAAAATATACCTACATACGTTTAGACACTAACGTGTGCACACCAAACATGCGTGCTAGAAACTCATCACTCAAGAGTATATCTGATGCAGAGATATTTTGGAGAAAACACAAAACATTCACTCATGGCTTTGGTTTCCATAAATGATCTCATTCATTGGTTATGCTTTTCTTGATCACACTAGCTTGTTCCTTGGTCCTCGGAGTTGATAACCTTCTTAAGTATGTACTTGTCTCTATATAACCCTTTGTTATGTCATTTGTCTCTCTACTAGATAGTCAACTAAATATTCTTCTTCAATCCATTCATTTCCTTCATAAGTTTTTTTTTCACACCCTTACTAGTTTGCACTAGGCAACTCAACTTGAGGTTTCAATTTCCAATTCTTAATACAGGTTTCAATGGTTCTATATTCTAAATTTTATGGTATTAGCTCATCTATTATAATGAACAACTTATGAATCATCAATTCCTTTACAAATAATATAGAGAATACACAAAATAACTCTTCTTCTTCATTTAGGCCACTCATGGCTATTGCAGAAACAGTCCATATAAGGACTTCATCAGCCTTTCTTGAGAGATACATTAATTCTTGTTTTCATTACTCCCTTTCTCTTTCTGGGAGCCTCTCTACTCTCTTCCCCTCTCACATTCTCCTCTTTCAGACTCACATACTAATTCCCCTTTTAACCACCTTTAAAAGTAGTTATCTAATTAGTTGCGAAACAATTTCCTTCCTTGGCAACGCAATGCATGGGTGAGGCTACATGATTAACACATGATTTCCAATTTGATAACTTAGACATTTAGAACTTCCATCACCCTTTATATGAATTATTAACCCTATTGAACTAATTTACTTTCTCTCACCATCTTAAATCATGTTCAAGGTCATTCTAGACTTAGTCACTTATTTGAATTTTTAAATCCCTATTTTGGAGGGAAAACATCTAGAAGTCACTTAACACAACTATATGATTCCAAATGGATTGCTAAGACACAAATGGACCTAATAAGGTCCCTTAAACACCTTGACACCAAACTTTGACCACTTGTTGAAAACAACTCAAAAATAGTGCTTCTTGACTTGATGCTCTTGCATCAATATCATCCAAGCCCTCTAAAGCACCACCACCATCATCAGAAGGTTCAATGTATATAAAAACACAAGATATGTTTGGGTGTGGTTGGGTATGCACACTAGGTGGAGTATCTCCAACGTCGGTCTCTGAAAGCCTACTCATATGCTAAATGAATGTATTAGTAAGTGCATGCAGAGTGTCGATTTCCATGACCTCCTTCACCATAAAGGGAATCTCAATATGAAGTGGATTTTGGGTAGGGATCCTTGAAAGTTGATAGACACACGACGTGCTTCTAGTCGATCCTACACATATCTTTTCCCTTGGCCCTGAAACTCACCATAGTCAAAATAGTTTAGAATCTCATTGAGAGCAAACTCATTGTAGAGTTTCCTCAAAAAATACAATGGGACCTTGTGGTTGTTACATGATAGATATTCAAACACCATCCACCCTCAAAACCAGAAATTGACTTTAATCAAATTGTGTTGGCATCGATGGGTTGGAAAACATTTAACGATTAGTAGAAATGGTTCATTGGTGGTTGGACTGATGAATAAGGCAAAAATTTATTTTTTTGATATTTATTTGTTGTTCACCTCATGTGCTAATCATTTGTCATCATGGTAATCCCTACACCTATCCCTATATGATTTGCATCTGTCAATTTGACCTAATACTGACTCTAGGGTATTGGCCAGATATGTGCGGTGGGTGTTGGTGGAAGTGGGGTCCCTCATTTCCTAATTATTTGCTCAATTTTAATTTTGTTTTCCACTATGTGTGCAGCTAGATCCTCCTGACTATCTGGGGGATGTTATGGAATTGCAAGAGGGATAATAGGGTTAGGTAGAGGGTTAGGAGAGTTAGGTGAAGAGTTAAGAGGAAAGTTAGCATTTGGTCTCTTGTACTAGACCGGGTTGTTTAAAATACATAATTTACCAATTAAACAATGCAAATAACAAATTATTGCCAAAATTTAAGGTTACCAGGTTTAGTTTTTTATCACTTACCTCCTCTCGACGGTGGCATCTTCGATTTGGCGAGGTTTTACGCTTTCCAACGAATATTTGACAAGTTTTTGGGTTTTCCACAGGTAAAACACGATCACCTGAAGGCAGAGAGAAGAAGAGCAAAGTGAAAATGACATGGAATCACATTTTTTGGGCTCGATTTTATGTTTTAGCACACTAAATGCATACATGTTCTTAATAATAATAATAATGTGTATGTATTATTCTTGTTTATAACACATGTTCTTAACACTAATAATACTTACATGTTATTATTGTTTATAACGTGTACACATTATAATTCAAAAACCATAATCTAAATTTCAAATAATACATATACGTTATAGATATAAAATGTACGTGTTACAATAAATATCCACATTATTATTCTCCAACTCTATGTATATATCTAAATAAAATAATAAAAATTTAAAACAATATATATTAAAATTTTAGAATTTAATATTTATTCACTTAATTTAAAAAGATATCTTTGTTTTATATGTAACATGACTTATTATATTTTTTTAATAATTATAAATGTATTTAAATAAACTCACACTAAATTATTTAAAATTGTCTACATTAACTATTATTGCATTCCTGATTTGATAAAATAAAATCGTGTAAATTTAATATCATTTCAATCAAAATGAAAATCAATTAATTACATTTTAACAAATAAAAGAAAAAATATAAAAATTGAAGAGGAGAAAATCATATAAATCTAATGTCATTTCAATTAAATATTGAATTTATTAGATATAACTCAATAGATAAGGAAAAATAGAGTTGAATAAACTCAAGTGGATAAGAGGGAGATAACTTGAATTAATTTTGTATAAATGCAGTATAATGGGAGATAAAAGGGAGGGTTTAAAATGATACCTTTTTTTTACTAAAAATAATAATAATTGAATTTGGAGAGATTTTTACAAATATTTGTAAAAATAATTTGATAATAATATGAATTGGTATTCTGAATGTAGTATATATATATATATATATTCAGATGATAAAAGTATGCAAAATTGATGCATTTATAACAATGGCTTAAGACACTTTTTGGTGAGAAGATAAGCGGATTGCATGTGTACGATCACACTTTTTTGAGCAAATAAATGAATTGTTGTCTGAAATTTTATATATGAATAAATGAAATGTTAAAGATTGGTCAAAATATTTTTTATTATTTTTTTAATAAACATATATATTTTAAATAATTTTACAAGTCAAGACAGCTGGAAAAATAGAACTGTAAGTATATGAACACAACTTTTTGACCTTAACAGTATGGTTTTTTTTTTTTTTTTTAAAGCATAGTGAACGATGCACAGATTGGTTAGTTATCAGTTTTATAAATTTTTGATTAATGGTCAAAAATTTATAAAATTATTTGTAACGATATGTGTATAGTCCATAATAAAGTATATTATGTAGAAATTACGTAATAATTAAAAATAATAATTTAACATTAAAAAAATTATAAATTCAAAAACTACACTTTTCCCTCTATATATATATATATATATATATATATATATATATATATATATATATATATAATAAAAACCCCTAATTAGATTTATCGACAAAGACAAAACAAACTCTCAATTTTTTTTAAAATCGCGTGGGTTACTCTATGATTGGGTTTAGGCTAGGTTCGGACTTCCCCAAGCCTAAACCCAAAGCATTTTGGAGGAAAAGAAGAAAAGTCAAATGTTTAAAGGGTGTACGCCCTTTTGAATCTTGTAAAGACTCATTAAATGCACTTGCCCATTTGGAACTACTCCAAAATAGGGCACGTTTGCTTTGTAAAATGGCATACACCCTTTATAGTTCAAGAATTTATTTTGTTTGCCCACAAAATTCACTTATTAATTATATACATTTTTCAAAGTTCAAACTGCTTTTTCTTGCTAACACTACGAATTTTGTAAATTCTTCATTTACTTTGTCTTTATTACAATAAATTCTTCAATTTTTACTCTATACCTAGAATTATTTGCATAAAGATAAATTAAATAACGAGGTCATGTCGTTACCGTAAAAGACCAATTAAAGAGCTAATAAATGATTACATTGAAGTTAAGAGAAAAAGAAAGAAAAAGATAAACAAATAGAAGAGCTTCTACACAAGATGAAGGTACTTCCTCCACACCAGATAATATTTTAAATGAAAATAACATGTCCAGTTCCATAGAATTTAATTTAGATGTGTCTCAAAATGAGATAAGATAACTTAATCAATCCTTGTTGCATGATAAAATTAAAAATATATAACATCTAACTAATGTATTTATATTGAGTGATAGAACACATGGAGAAACACAATCTAATGAAACATCCATCCATGATGAAGTTTTTGAACATGATAATCAACATCACGTAATGATTCCAATTCATCTATCTCTTAATGAAGAGGAATTCACTTCCCCTATAAGGTCAAATATACCTAGCCAACATTTTAATATCTTTTTACGGTTGAAGTGGTAACACCATCAAATTTAATACAAAATATAGCTCCTAGACCCACACCTCTAAGGATAATGTGATGAACACCAAGGTATTTGGTTCAAATAGATGAGAAAATAATAGAACATATGGAAGGTAAAATGTCAAAAAGATAAGTTTAACGTCATGCTCAACGTGCATGAGACTATGCATTTGAGAATAAAATCCATACAAAATGATGTCAACTATTTATTCAATTAATGATAATTTTAAAAAAGTGTTTTGTGATGCATAATTTAAGGTTAAGAACAAGTAATATAGAAGGAAGAAATAATGCAATAATAAATAATCTATTTAATCTAATAAGAAATTGAACTTAAAAAAAGATAAGAATGTAGCAAGATGAGTAATAACATAACCTTTAGTGAGTAACTCAATATCTAGATCTTGATTTCTTAGTCAAACAAATACATAGTTGAACTTGAATAGAAAAACTCTAATAAATATCTTAAAAATAAGAACAAGACTTGATGACCCCTTACTCACAAATTGTTGGGTGTTTAGTGGGAGACTCCCTTAAAAAAACATGTATTAGTTGAAGGAACAAGATATTTGATTGACTTTTTTTGACACGACAACACAAGAGTCTCATCTAACATAAAATATATTGTTGAAAGAAGAAAAGGTTCAAAAAACCATGGGCTGCATACAAAACATTTCTTAGACATTACTCAAATATAATTTTATAAAAAAATTATTAGAAAATTTAATAGGCAAATGATAATTAAGCAAAGGTCATTTGAGATATGCAAACCTTTCTATGTTAAAATAAACTAGACACACGCCAGATGTTGTTGTAGGATCCATGTTGAATTTACTTTGCATTTTGATGATTTTTATCATATATGTTGTACTTTACATATTGACAAGATTATTCAAGAATGTATGGTTGCTTTCCCACCTAAAATGTTAAGAGAGTTAATCCCAATTATTTTCTGTCAAAGATTTAAGATAATTTTTTTCACCAAAGATGGTTTAGATGGAATATGTAACACTTGTGGTGGTTTGTCAAATTTGACTAGCTGTATACATGAAGAAATTTCACATGAATATATTTTGTCTCCACACTTGTGCTTAATTTTCACTCATGCTTTAGCTTTGTTTAACCTTTTATTTGAGGTTCTCCTCTTTCTTCTCTTCCCCTATTTGTTTCAGTGACTTAGGTCATACATATCCATGCCCTTGTGCTCTCTATGAGGGTTAAAATTTGTCATTTTCCTCAACCTGCACATCATCCTTTTCTTCTTCACAAATGCAATCAAAATCAACATTTAGACATTCATTTACCTCAAATGGCAACTACTGCAAGCTTATGTCTTCATGGGTGACCTTCATGTCTTCTTGGGTGACCTTCTTGTCTTCTTGGTTCACCATCTCCTTTGTTTTAGCTATTGTGCATGGCAATGTATTATATAACTCATCTTTCTCATCATCTTCTACATGTGGTATGTCTTCAATCTCCTTAACTTTGTCTTCTTCAAGAATCCATGCCCTTGTGCTCTCTATGAGGGTTGAAATTTGTCCTTTTCCTCAACCTGCACATCATCCTTTTCTTCTTCACATATGCAATCAAAATCAACATTTAGACATTCATTTACCTCAAATGGAAACTACTGCAAGCTTATGTCTTCATGGGTGACCTTCATGTCTTCTTGGGTGACCTTCTTGTCTTCTTGGTTCACCATCTCCTTTGTTTTAGCTATTGTGCATGGCAATGTATTATAGAACTCATCTTTCTCATCATCTTCTACATGTGGTATGTCTTCAATCTCCTTAAATTTGTCTTCTTCAAGAATCCATGCCCTTGTGCTCTCTATGAGGGTTGAAATTTGTCCTTTTCCTCAACCTGCACATCATCCTTTTCTTCTTCACATATGCAATCAAAATCAACATTTAGACATTCATTTACCTCAAATGGAAACTACTGCAAGCTTATGTCTTCATGGGTGACCTTCATGTCTTCTTGGGTGACCTTCTTGTCTTCTTCGTTCACCATCTCCTTTGTTTTAGCTATTGTGCATGGCAATGTATTATAGAACTCATCTTTCTCATCATCTTCTACATGTGGTATGTCTTCAATCTCCTTAAATTTGTCTTCTTCAAGAATCCATGCCCTTGTGCTCTCTATGAGGGTTGAAATTTGTCCTTTTCCTCAACCTGCACATCATCCTTTTCTTCTTCACATATGCAATCAAAATCAACATTTAGACATTCATTTACCTCGAATGAAAATTACTGTAAGCTTGTGTCTTCATGGGTGACCTTCATGTCTTCTTGGGTGACCTTCTTGTCTTCTTGGTTCACCATCTCCTTTGTTTTAGCTATTGTGCATGACAATGTATTATAGAACTCATCTTTCTCATCATCTTCTATATGTGGTATGTCTTCAATCTCCTTAACTTTGTCTTTTTCAAGAATCCATGCCCTTGTGCTCTCTATGAGGGTTGAAATTCGTCCTTTTCCTCAACCTGCACATCATCCTTTTCTTCTTCACATATGCAATCAAAATCAACATTTAGACATTCATTTACCTCAAATGAAAATTACTGTAAGCTTGTGTCTTCATGGGTGACCTTCATGTCTTCTTGGGTGACCTTCTTGTCTTCTTGGTTCACCATCTCCTTTGTTTTAGCTATTGTGCATGACAATGTATTATAGAACTCATCTTTCTCATCATCTTCTATATGTGGTATGTCTTCAATCTCCTTAACTTTGTCTTTTTCAAGAATCCATGCCCTTGTGCTCTCTATGAGGGTTGAAATTTGTCCTTTTCCTCAACCTGCACATCATCCTTTTCTTCTTCACATATGCAATCAAAATCAACATTTAGACATTCATTTACCTCAAATGGCAACTACTGCAAGCTTATGTCTTCATGGGTGACCTTCATGTCTTCTTAGGTGACCTTCTTGTCTTCTTGGTTCACCATCTCCTTTGTTTTAGCTATTGTGCATGGCAATGTATTACAGAACTCATCTTTCTCATCATCTTCTACATGTGGTATGTCTTCAATCTCCTTAACTTTGTCCTCTTCAAGAGGTTCTTTCTCTTTGTCATCCTCTTGACATTTTATGGGTAATATTCTTGACCCATTCTTCATCAACTTTGAGTCCTCATGCTTGGCCTTCTTCAATTTATTCTTCATACCTGCAAACACAAACTTAAAATTAATGTTAGCATATAAAATGAGAGACTACATAGTCTCTTTGAATGTCTTTGGCATAGACATTGTCCATCTCTTCTTGTTTTCACCCTCATGTGCTCTTCTTGGCACTTCCATCTTCTTCTTGTTCTCCTCAATGAGAACCCTCTTCTCCATCTCTCCATCTTGTTTCTCACTTGGCAACATCTCTCTCCTTTTTCCTCTTTGGGCTGTCTTCTCTCTCTTTTTCTCATTCTTCAAGATACTCTTCTTGTGTCTTCTTCTCACAAGTGACTCTAGTGGCCACTTCACTCTTTTCCTCATACTCCATCCAGTCTATACACTTTCTTGTTCTCTTATGAGTTTCATCATGAGATCTATCCTCTCTATACCTTGCCCCAATTCTTTTCTTACGTTTGCCACTTCTCTTTCTATATCCATCTCTCAATTCTTCTTTCTTTTATAGGCCTATTTAGACGACCTTCTTAGCAAGTCTATCAACCTTGCCTCTTAGACCTATTTTAAGCCTTTCCTCTTCCTTTATCCTCTATTTAGGACCACTTCTTATTCTCCTTAACTCTCTTTTGGAGTCTTTTATCTTCATCTTCTCTCTTGAAGCTTCAATGCTCTCTTTTTCTCTCTATCTTTTATAGTCTTTTCTTGACTATATTTTTGTCCTCAAAGGACTTTGGCATTGTATTTCTTCTCTTTATCACTCTTATTCTCCTCTATACTGACCTCAATGGATCAAACTTGCATCCTCCTTTTCCCTCGATACCCGGCAAGGTTATCTCTCATGCACGTCTCATAGCATGTTATCTTTATCTCAAATTAACGATCTTGAACAATTCAAAACAAATGCAACCAAAACTCACCTTGCTCTGATACCAAATGATGCAGAGGTATTTTGGAGAAAACATAAAATACTCACTCATGGCTCTAGTTTCCATAAATGATCTTATTCATCGATTAAACTTGTCTTGATCACACTAGCTTGTTCCTTGGTCCTTGGACTTAATAGCCATCTTAAGTATGTGCCTATCTCTATACAACCCTTTGTTATGTCATTTGTCTCTCTACTGGATAGTCAACTAAATATTCTTCTTCAAACCATTCATTTCCTTCATAAGTTGTTTCTTCACACCCTTACTAGTTTGCACTAGACAACTCAACTTGAGGTTTCAAGTACCAATTCTTAATACAGGTTTCAATGGTTCTATATTCTGACTTTTATGGTATTAGCTCATCTATTATAATGAAAAACTTATGAATCATCAATGCCTTTACAGAGAATATTGAGAATACACAACATAATTCTTCTTACTCATTTAGGCTATTCATGGTTATTACAAAAACAATCCATATAAAGACTTTATCAACCTTTCTTGTGAGATACATTAATTCTTATTTTCATTACTCCCCTTCTCCTTATAGGAACCTCTCTACTCTCTTCCCCTCTCACATTCTCCTCTTTCAGACTCACATACCAATTCCCCTTTTTAATCACCTTTAAAGTTAGTTATCTAATTAGTTACAATACAATTTCATTCTTTGGCAAGCCAATGCATGGGTGAAGCTACATGACTAATACATGATTTCCAATTTGATAAATTAGACCTTTAGAACTTCCATCACCCTTTATATGACTTATTAACCCTATTGAGCTAAGTTCCTTCCTCTCACCATCTTAGATCATGTTCAAGATCAATCTAGACTTAGTTATTTATTTGAATTTTCAAATCCCTGTCTTGGAGGGAAAACATCTAGAAGTCACTTAACACAACTCTATGACTCCAAATGGATTCCTAAAACAAAAATGGACCTAATAAGGTCCCTCAAACACCTTGACACAAAAATTTGACCATATTTGACCCCTTATTAAAAACAACTCAAAAATAGTGCTTCTTGGCTTGATGTTCCTGCATCAATATCATCCAAGCCCTCTAAAGCACCACCATCGTCATCAGAAAGTCCAGTGTATATAACACCACAAGATCTGCTAGGGTGTGGTCGGGCATGCATACTAAGTGGAGTATCTTTGACATCGGTCTTTGAAAGCTTACTCGTATGCTAAACGAATGTATCAGTAAACACATACAGCGTGTTGATTTCCATGATCTCTTTCATCACAGAGAAAATCTCAGTATGAAGTGGCTTTTGGGTAGGGATCCTTGCAAGCTGATTAGATACATGACGTGCTTTTGGTCGATTCTGCACAAAGCCTTTCCCTTAGCCCTAAAATTCACCATAGTCAAAATAGTTTAGAATCTCATTGAGGACAACTCATAGTAGAGTTTCCTCAAAAAATACAATGGGACCTCATGGTTGTTACATGATAGATAATCAAACACCATCCACCCTTAATCCCAAAAATTGATTTTAATCAAATTGTGTTGGCATCGATGGATTGGTAAACGTTTAACGGTTAGTAGAAATGGTGCATTGGTGGTTGGATTGATGAATAGTCAAAAAATTATTCTTTTAATATTTAATTATTCTTCACCTCATGTGTTGATCATTTTTTAGCATAGTAAGCCCTACATCTATCCCTATATGATTCCCATATGTCAATTTGACTCGGTATCGAGTCAATTTGACCTAATACTAACTCTAGAGTATTGGCCAGACATGTGTAGTGGGTGTTGGTGGAAGTGGGGTCCCTCATTCTCCTAATTATTTGCTCAATTTTAATTTTGTTTTCTATTATGTTTGTAGTTAGATTCACTTGACTTTCTGGGGGATCTTGTGGAACTGCATGAGGGATAAAAGGGTTCGGTAGAGGGTTAGGAGGGTTAGGAGAGTTAGACGGAGAGTTAGGAGGAAGGTTAACATGTTGGTCTCTTGTATTAGAGGTTGTTTAAAATACACAATTTACCAATTAAACAATGCAAATAACAAAAAATTGTCAAAATGTAAGGTTATCAAGTTTAGTTTTTTTATCACTTACCTCCTCTCCACGGTGGCATCTTTGATTTGGTGAGGTTTTAGGCTTTCCAACGAATATCTGACGAGGTTTTGGGCTTTCCACATGTAAAACATGATCCCCTAAGGGCCGAGAGGAGAGCAAAGTGAAAATGAGATGGAATCGCATTTTTTGGGCTCGGTTTTATGTTTTAACACATTGGACGTGTACACATTCTTAATAATAATAACACATACATATTATTATTGTTTATAACACATGTTCTTAACACTAATAATATGTACACGTTATTGTTGTTTATAACACGTACACATTATAGTTCAAAAACCATAATCTAAATTTCTAATAATGTATATACATTATGGATATAAAATGTACGTATTACGAAAAATATCCATGAAATTATTCTTCAACTCTATGTATATATCTAAATAAAATAATAAAAATTTAAAGCAATATACATTAAAATTTTAGAATTTAATATGTATTCACTTAATTTAGAAAGATATCTTTGTTTTATATATAACATGACTTATTAATTTTTGTTAATAATTATAAATGTATTTAAGTAAACTCACACTAAATTATTTAAAATTGTCTGAATTAACTATTATTACGTTCTTAGTTTTGATAAAATAAAATCATGTAAATTTAATATCATTTCAATCAAAATGAGAACCAATTAATTACATTTTAAAAAAAAGGAAAAATTGAAAAAGAAAAAAACATATAAATCTAATATCATTTCAATTAAATATTGAATTTATTAGATACAACTCAATAGATAAGGAAAAACAGAGTTGAATAGAACTCATAAGGAAAAACAGAGTTGAATAAACTCAAGTGGTTAAATTACTATTTATTTATTTATTTATTTATTTATATATATATATATAGTTTGTCATATTTTAGACTCTCCTTTAAAGATAATATAAGAATGCAATACTTGACTATGAGTGTGTGGACTTTTTTTTAGCCATCCATAATAAAATCTTTAAGCATTTAACTAAAACCTTTCAGAGTTTTGATATTTAAGGTTTAGGGTTTAATTCTATTGTTATTTTAATTTAATGTGATTAATTTTATTTTATTTTTAAATGAGCATAAAAGTTCTATTAAAATTTTATAATAAAATTTATTTTTTAAATTTAAAAAATATATTAAATATTATTTTTTAAAAATATATATTTTAAAATATCTTTTTTCTTGATATTATTTTTTATTATATTTTTAAATATTATAAAAATAAATTATGTTTAATAATTAAATTTTTTGTAGAAATACTTTTTATTTAATTTTAACTTTTACAAAATTTAAATGATAATATTACTTTTAGTTATGTTAAAAGTATGAATAAATAAATATAGAGTAAAAATAATTGAAACTTTATTTTATTTAAAATAAAAAATAATTTAATAATACAAAATTTGTTCTTTATGTTTATCTCATTTTAATCCTAAATTCTTTGCACATCATTTTACATAACTAAAAATAGAGAGTAATATTTAAAATAATATATTATATTAAATTTTAACAAAAAAGAAAAATATATATAATGAGAGAGAAAAATATTTAGAATATTAAATTATACTAAAATTCTATATATATAAACAATGTGTAAATTAATAATTAATTTAATTTATTGAAAATATTTTAAAGATATTTCTATTTCATTTTTATTTTTACTTTTTTTTTAATTTAAAAACTTACATATATTTATAAAAATAAAAGCTCAAATTATTTCTATTTTATCATAAAAATAAAAATAAAATTAATTTTTTTTTAAAAACTTTACACATAAACAAAATATCAAAATAAAAATATTTAAAATATTAATATTATAATTTTTATTATATCCCTATTAATATGAAATTACATATTCAAAACTTTTTTTAATTTCAAGTATTAAAATATATTAGTGTCTAGATTTTAAGATTAAAAAACTTGTAAAATCTATTTAGATCTAAATTTTTTATCTCTTTTTAGTAAAATACTAATCTTTAAAAAATATACAGAGTTTTCTTATTTTTATAACTCATTTTTATTATTAATTTAAACATGATTTTGGATATTAAATTGATTTTATATTAAATATTATTTATTATAATTGAAAAAACTAAATAAATTAATATTAATTAATCATATTATATTTTTCCCTAAACAATATTCTAAATTTTTAAAAGATTATGAATTAAGATCTTAAATGGTTTTTTTGAAGAACTTTTGTTTTATTATTACATAATATTAATATAAAGATATCAATAATTTTTAATTTTTTGATTTTGATTTATTTATTTAATTATGTTTGGAAATAATTGTGTTCAGAATTATTGATTTATAAATTTACACAATTATTTTTTAAAAAATCATTCTTATAATAAAATATATCTTTAATATTTATAAATGTTCAAAGACCATCTAATAAATACATTTATGAAGGGTAATTCTTAATTTATTGATCCTTTTCAAGATTTTAAGGGTGTTCAATAAAATCATAGTACAAGGAAAGGAAATCAGGGCGCTGAGTTTTTGATCAAATCAGTCTTTAATTGGTATAACATTGAACTAGATACTGGAGTTAATCAAGAAGAACCTATTTGAGATCTGAACCGAGCTTTTAGTGAATTCGTGAATGCTGATTTAACTGTTTCTATGGACTCTCAACTCTATTTGTTGTTCTTTGACATTTTTCTATATACTTTTGCTAGGGGATCGAATGCTTATACCTTGTGTACAGGTATAGAAAGTTTGTTCCTCTTGTATTGATGGTCTTTCTTCAGTCCTTTTTAATCTTTTTGTTTTCCTTGATTTGGTTTTCCAAATCTCTCTTTTTTGCTTGCAACTTGAAAGTATCAAAGCTTAGAGGTGGCTAATTTAATCAACTCCTTTCTTAGCAACTTTCCTCCTGGAGTTTTTGGAATCTCTTTCACAAACCCCACACGACGAACCTTCTTGTATGGTGCCACCTGCAACACAAACCCTCCCCAAAAAAATCAAACAATGCAGAAAATTTGACATTTTTTAAGAGAATCTGAATGTTTTCAGGGTTAATACATAACAAACTTCAAAACTTTTGTATGGATATACAAATGTTATAATGCAAATTAATAATTACCATCCAGTACGTAATTATCTGTTAAATTAATAAGATATAATGATACGCTTTCAATCAAAATTTGCAAATTACCCTTTGAGCTACAAATTCAATAATGCTGGCTTCAGATAGTCTGCTCCCTGGTTTCCTTACCACATATGCCATTGGAACCTGCCCGGTTTCTTTGTCAGGAAACCTACAACCACGAGTAATAATTTCTAAAATTAATGAATTGAGTCTTTCACAGTCAATAATATTAGCAAAAGGTTTTTTTGAAGAAAACTGTGTTTAAGTCTTTATATTAAGATCGACTTTTGGATCATATGAAGCGATCCATTATTAGGATGTGAAAAATGTAGATTTTAATATGAGGACTTCAACCCAATCTCCTCCAAGAGCCTTTTTCTAGTTTCTAAGATTTTCCTGCTGAAACTCTTTAAAAATATCTAAAATGTTGGGAGTTGGACTGAAATAGATGAGAAGGGAAAGTTTAAGGCATTATAAAAAAACCATCAATCGTAACCTAAACAGTTGAAATTACCTTTGAACCTTAACCAGCTCAAAAACAAGATTAGTGTTGTAAATAAAAGACATTCTTGACCTCACCAAGATCGAGAAGGACAAATTTTAAAGCTCCATGAGAAGATAGCACGTGATATTGCCAAAATCAGGGCGAAATTTTGTGCCCTTCCATAACAAAATGGATATATACAAATTCAAAATCTCCCTTAGAAGAGAGGACATATTGCGAAAAACAGAAGAAAGTCTTATGATTTTCACAACAGAATGGAGATGGGCAACTCCTAAAACTCCGTAGGAAGATAGGACATAATATTGCAAAATCAGAAAAAGGTGTCATGATATCCTCAGCAAGATCAAGATGGGCACCTTCTAAAACTCCCTTGGAAGATGGGACATGATATCAAAAAATTAGAAAAAAGGTCTCACAATCTCCCTAGCAAGATCAAGATGAACAATTTTAATAACTCAATGGGAAGATAGGACATAATATTGCAAAAATCAGAAAAAAGGTCTCATGATCTCTTTAGTAGGATTGAGATGGACATGCTCTAAAAATCTCTTGGAAGATGGGACATTTTGTCAAAAGAATCAGGAAATAGGTGTCATAATCTCCTTGCAAAATACGAGATGGACAACTTCTAAAACTCCATGGAAAGATGGGTATAATATAGTGAAAATTAGAAAAGATATGTAATGATATCCCTATCAAGATCGAGATGGACAACTTCTAAAAATCCCTTGGAAGATGGAACATATTGTCACAAAAATCAGGAAAAATGTCTTTTGATCTCCCTTGCAAGATTGAGATGGACAGTTTCTAAAACGCTATGGGAAGATGGGGCATAATAGTGCAAAAATCAGGAGAAAAAGTTTCGTGATCTCCCTAGCAAGATCAAGATGGACAACTACTGAAACACCTTGGAAGATGGGACATGTGCCAAAAATCAGTAAAAAGGTCTCACAGTCTCCTAAGCATGATTGAGATGGACAAGTTCAAAAATTTCATGGAAAGATAGTGCATAATATGGCAAAATCAGAGAAAAAATGTCTCAGGATCCTAGCAAGATCAAGATGGAAAACTTCTAAAACTACTTTAGAAGATAGGACATAATACTGAAAAATTCAGAGCAAATTCTCATGACCTCCATAGGAAGATCTAAATGAATAACTTCTGAAACTCCCTGTGAAAATAAAACATGTGAAGTATACCTTTCCAATAACATAGAAGATGAAAAACATTTCTCCTTGATTTGGCATGTCCCATAGAACATTTGTGGCAATAAGCATCACAATAGAGGCAGCATAATAACAGAGGATAATTATCTCTTCGCCTAAAAAAATATTAGCTGAGTTATATCCACAAGACTCTAAACCTTGAATCTTTTTACTGAGGCAAACTACATTATTAATTACATTTGATGTTCTTTTTGTTGTTGGATGTGTGTTATATATTTTGCATGATTTGCACCCTTATGGACTATATAGCGTGGCACGTATTAGTGGGGTTCTAGGACCCTATATGTGGTTTGAGGGCCATATGGATAGTTTTGGCACATGGTTTGTCCCCATTTTATTGTAATACCACTTGGACAATTTCCTATTGATGCGCCTACTAATACTTGCACATGCATTAGGGGAAAGTAAAACTTTGAAGTACATTAACTGTTGAGTTAATGCAATAAGGAAGAAGGTGATTGTACTGGGCTTTTCCCCTAAAGGGTGTTCCCAAGTGAAAATCCCGTATTGTATGTGTGTAATTTTTCCTTTCTATTATAGCTTAATATTTTGTTAGCATTGCTTCTGTTCCATAAGTTTATCAGTCTATTTGTCTTCATTTGTTGAAAAGGCTGTCGTTCCTTACGGTATCACTGCAACTTCGGAAATCTCAGGGTGAGAAAGTAAAAGTGCTTCTAGTTCGGCAGGAGCAACCTGTAACAAATTGAAAAATTATCCTGTGGTTAGGATGAAAATTTTAAAATCAATTAATATTTTTCAAGACATTATGAATCGTTCAAACGAGGTCATACCTGATAGCCTTTATATTTAATCAACTCTTTCAGTCTGTCTACTATGAAAATGTAGCCTTCATCATCAATGTAACAGAGATCCCCTGTTCGTAGCCAGCCGTCTTCATCTAGGGCCGAAATAGTAGCTTCTGGATTGCTGAAATAACCTGCAATTTAATGAAACAACACTATTTTCTGATCATATGAACATTGAAATTTCACATTATGTACTTCAGAATCATTTCATATGATAGGAGTATTCCCAGAGGCACTGAATTCTTGATTGTGTAGGTCTGTTTCTCTAAAGTTCTCCATACTAGTGAATATTTAGACAGCTAAATTTTGCATATATATAGCTCTAATTGTATTTGAGGTTAGTTCTGGTTCAATGTCTCTCTCACTCAAATCACAATATGACGGCTTACAACACTCTTACCTTTCATAACGAATGGTCCGCGAAGCCACAATTCTCCTCTTTGGTTTGGAGGCAGAGGATTTCCAGAATCAGGATCAACTACTTTGCCTTCAGCATTTGAGGTTAGCATGCCGGCAGTTCCATAGTGTCTGCTTTCTTCTTGGGTGTCTGTGGATGCCCCTATTCCTGTGGTTTCCGTCAGCCCATAGCCCTGCAAAAGTTCATGCCAATGGATTTCAGAATAATAGATACTTCCACTTGTAAAATGACCAAGATAGTCAGGAGACGGTTCTAATCCACGGTAAAATCTCTACCGATGCTAGCTTCCATGATAATTTTGATCTTGAGTTAGTCAGAGCCAGGCCATAGACACAAGCCCTGCACTTGTTAGTGTCACTGTCTATGTTCCAGCATGGCTTTAGGGATATGCAAAGGCCTATAGGAAACAAAAGGTCATATCCTGCTGATCCTGGTGAACAGTGACTGAGGGAATTTTTCAAGTAGTTTCAGAAAATTGTAAATGGGAAAGTCCTGATAGTCAATCCTTTGTATGCCCTGAGAGAAAACAGGCCAGGGTCATTCCATGCTGCTAATAGGGGGCAGGGGGATTCGATTTGGAGTGGGAAAGAGCCTGTCAATCTGGTACCAAGAACACCTGTTCCATATTTTCGAAAGCCTAAGTACCCTCTAAGTGACCCTAAACATGCTGTGGATTGCTCAATGAGCCTGTGGATATCCTCTGTTGATCTCAAATGCCTAAATACTTGAGCAACAGAACTTAACTTTAGGATTAATTACACTTCCTACCATAGTTTCAAGGTTTGGCCAAAGATGGCAGAGGTTCTGCAAAACCCTGAACTTTTTTTGGTTGATGAAACCAGATGAAAATCACCCGCCCCTCTCCACGGATCATGAACCTGTTGAAAATCACCCAACTCCTCTCCATGAATGCTGACATACCCCAGACCCTAAAACATTAAAAAGAACAACTTTTTCTTTTTCTTGGCCTTGCGGGCATTGGGCATTGGGCATTGACCATGACCCCAATAGATTTCCTCATAGGTTTCCTTTCCTGAATCCTTATTGCTACTTGATGTTTATGCTTATCTTTTTTTAAATGTCAGAGCTCCTCTACTGCGATAGCCTTGCACAAAGGTTGTAAATATGTACAAATAGCAATTGTTTATCTTATTGCCAGTGATATGAGTAATTTAATATGTTCCATAGTTCTTAATTTCTGTAAGTACCTTCCCTGTTTCAGAGACTGCGGAAATTTTACAACATGGTAACTTTGTCACCCACAGACTAATATGTTAATCAGAAGCAAAAGTGGTCATGTTTAATTTTTGACGCTGAGCTAGAAAGAAGGTTTAATTGCTAATTTTCCCACCCCCGCTGCTGGTGATCCCAATGACCTGCTCGTTATTACACCTACTTGCAGGAGGAACTACAGCACCCCTGCAAATGGTAAAAGCCCTATAACCACCTCTACCTACCCAGCACGAGGGTTTCATTAATGATTCTCCGACTTCCATCCACTGGGAACACAAACCCCATTGCCACATAGGGCCTGCCCCCAGTAATTTTGAGCCTACAGTCATTGTGGCAATAAATAACCAGGGTCATAGCCTTTACTACATAGGTTCTGCCCACTGAATTTTAAACGTTACTGCTACACCACAGCCAGACAAACTCAGTGGACGCACTATTGCTGAGTTTTAGTCCTTAAAAAAGCTTCCAAAAATAGTATACTTCTTGTAAACAAACAAATTTAAAAGGGTTTTGCAGGGTTTCATCCCAATTCACATACAATGGTTAACATACTACCATCTTAAACCACACAACAGTATGGCTAGAGCCTAGAGGTCACCCATTTTAGAATTACTTTACCCCATTTTAAAGTTTAGTACTTCCGAACCAGGTGGATTGGCAAGTTCGTTTCAGCTTGGCCATAAGATCAAAAGGTATAGTACAAAATTTGAACAATATATAAGGTAAATGGAAAGACAATCTCTTCCTAGCTTCCACAAGGGTTCTTGTATATCAAGTTGATATCCCAATATTCTTCTTGTGAGTTTCCACAAAAGAATATTATATGCTTAGGTTGGTATTCCCCAATACCTTTGAAGGTTTCTATAAGAGGTTCTCATACACCAAGTTGGTATCTCACCACTTTCACATGAAATGTAATACAGTTTGACCATGACTTATTCAATTCATTGAACTTCTGAAACTAAGGAAAAAACCCAATTACCTGCATACTTGCTACTCCGGGAAACCTCAAAATAAACACCTCGGTAGATTTTCCTTGCTCAGAAGAAGTCCATCACAGATAACAGTATGGAGAGAATTCAAATTGCAATAAATTCTTTAAGCACTTCAAATATTTAACCTATCCCAAAAACTAACTTACCTGCATAAGTGTGACTCCGGGGAACCTCGAAATAAATTCCTCTGTAGAATCCTTGCTAAGAGGAGCTCCACCACAGATGACAGTACTCAGAGAACCCAAATCAAACCCCTTGGCAATCTCTGTCTTCGTCAGAGCCAGCAAAATTGGTGGCACAAGTGGCAAATAGGTGACCTTGTATTTCTCAATAGCCCTAAGCATCTCCCTTAATTCAAACTTAGACAGCACAACAACAGCAGACCCTGATCCAAGCAACCCACAAGCAAAAACAGCGAGCCCATATATATGAAACATTGGCACAGTGCACAGAAAAGGGTTATCACAAGCACTAGATAAGTTTAGTCTGCTCAGAAAAATACGGACCATGGATATGAGGTTTCTATGGGTGGAGATAACTCCTTTGCTGAGGCCAGTGGTCCCTGAAGAGTAAAGAAGTGTGGCTGTATCATCTTGTCTGATGTTTACATCAGGGAAGTTCGACGTGTTCGAAGTCATAAGGTCTGCTAAAGTAGCCGACTTTTTGACTGTAGAGTTATTAGGCATGTCCAAAATCATAAGGTCTGCTAGAGTAGCAGACTTTATGACTTTGGAGTTGTTCCTTCTTGTTTGAGATATCAGAATTAGAGGTAAGTTGGCCATGGCCAACTTCCCTGCTAATTCTGGAGTTACAAAAGCGAGTTTAGGTTTCAAGTCTACAACTTGCTTTGCGATCTCTGTAGCTGTGTTTAATGGATTGGTTGTCGTTAGGATGGCACCGATCGACATGATGGCCATGGAGATGACTGGGAAGTGCACTGAATTTGGCGAGAGGAGGAGAATTACGTAGCCTTTCTTCACCCCGATTTGGGATAAGCCTGCTGCCAAGGATTTCACGCTTTGCCATAGTTGGGAAGAGGTGACTGTGTTTCCTGTGGAGGAGTCGATGAGAGCGGTGTGGCCTCTGTGAGGAAGTCTTGAGACGAAGGTTGGAAGGCTCAGATATTCTTCCTGGGGGTAGTTCAATGGTTTTCGTTTGCTGTAGTAGATAGAATTGGTGGTGCAGTATCCGCTGCGGGGATCGATCTCGCGACCTGTCATTTTGCAATGGTTTTGTGAGATATATGATGGAGAAAACAGACGAAGAACGAGGACAATCTGATGGTTTTCTGGTGACTTACGAAGCAGACTGAAAAATCGGGAATAAGATTGACTTCTGATTATTAAATTTTGTGGGATTTATTTTTTAATTTTTTTGGGGTCCCATTTGAGCTGTATTCGAGGAATTTTTTTGGGTGATGAACGACTATTCTATGCCGCGTTTTTTAGCTAAGAGTTAAGGATTGGGTGATATGCATTCTGCTAAGCGTTAAGGATTGAGGGATATGCATTCTCTTAAAGTTGTTCGGGGTACAATCTTAGCTTCATCTTTTTTCACGTGTTGTGTTTTGCTAGCAGCATCCATTCTACGAAAGTCTAAGAGTCGAGGATTGAGGGGTACTCATTCTACCAAAGTTGCTCGGAGCACGATCTCGGCGTCATCTTTTTTCACGTGTCGTGTTTTGCTAGCAGCATCCACTCTGCGAAAGTCGCTCGGAGCACAATCCCAGTCTCGTATTTTGCTAGCAGCATCTATTTTGCCAAAGTCACCCGAGGCACGATCCCGACGTCATTTTTTTTCATGTGTCGTGTTTTGCTAACCGCGAGAATTGATACCTGGGGGACTCTTTGTGAGCCAAGCAATTTCCCCAATTGAACCAACCACTGTGCATGAATTTCTTTTCTTGGATTGAAGAGTGTATCTATATATTAATAAATAATATAGAAAAATCGGGTGAAAAAATCACACTTACGAATAAAGTCAATCGAGTGAAATAAACCTCGAGAAAAGTTCAACAGATGGTTAATAAATGACCACTCAAAAAATATTACATATATAGTTTAAAATAGCTAAACACAAAGAACAAAAGATTACATAGTAATCAAGAGAATAATTAAGCAGCGGTGGACGCTGGGGGAGGTGGTGGAGATGGTGGGCCCTGAGACTTACGCCCCATCCTCCCAAAACAAGTAGATCATCATTCACAGGGAAGGGCTCTTAGTCGTCAGTGTGTTGAGCTTCTGATACACCATCTTTGTGCATTTCAAGGGAGATTGCCAACGAAGTTGCAAAATTTTATTTTGGGAGGACCCCAACCCCTATTCGCACCATCGTGATTCAGAGGAGGACCCTGATTTAAGTTGTTTTGGCATAATTTTTCAATTTTATGTTGTAATTTAATTAGTGAGAATGATGGTTTGTAGATCATTTATCAAGGTATAAATTCCTTTACGAAGAAGTTAGAATCTCTCTCAGAGTAATTCTAACAAATTAAGTGTCTTCTTAATCGTAATTGTTTAGTTAAAAAAATGTTTACTCAACACTAATAATCCGTTATATATAATTTAAAATATAAAGAATCGATTAAATAGAACCGAAATAATTCTTTAAATAATTTTGACTAAAAATACTAACTAAACAATTATAATCTAATATATATAATTTAAAATATGAACATAAATATGGATACTTATATAAGTTTGAACTTTTACTTATTAAAAAATAAATAAATTATATAATTTATTGTTTTCATTAAATTCTCACTTAGAACATGTGGAATGCGACATGATTGATAAAATATTATCAACATCTTTTTCAATGTCGAACCCTCATTTCAAAAGCCATTGGATTCGATAAACAATGATAATTGACTAGACACCACCTTTATTTTATCCTATCTATTGATGGTTTTATAATTAAAAAGTAGTTGGCACATGTATTCGAATAATGGTATAAAAAAAAGTGTAATTTTTTTTTAAGGGTAGGATAAGAAAATTATAAAAATCAACTCCATTATGAGGGGGGCTCTAAGGTCTCTCATTATCATGTGTGTTAATGGTCAAGGAAACTAAAACTCCCATCTAAGTGGAAGACAAGTGAGGGCACTAGTCCCTGTCACTTTTGATGTTAGAGGTATAATGGGAGGGTGTGCTAAAAACACTTTTTCATGTGAAGTAGGAGAACTTTATCCACTTCATTATGAGGGAATAAGTAAGAAGCTAACATAATGTGGGTCATTGTGAGAATGGTCGTGTCGTCATTGAGGAGTCGATGAATGAGAATTTCGATTTGATTTATGGTGCATGATGTGCTCTTCCAATGATTGAGAAGAGACCTTCATTTGAGCCTAGATTGAAAATATGCATCATAAGTGAGCACATGAACATTTTTATTTTAAAAATTGTTCGAGATAAAAGCCCCCTACTAAAAATGGTACAATTTTTGGATTTCTAGAGTTGAGAAAGAATATAAGGTTTGAATTTTTTTTGAATAAAACAGTATAAGATGGGCATTGTGTAAAATCCCCAAAACAAGCAATCCCATGGGATGAAAGCGAGAGAAAAGATAGTGAATTTGTTTCCAAGCACACCAGGCACAAAGAGAAGTCCAAAATAAATTCTTGAATGTCCCCAACTTATCACATGAAGGACATTTAGGGGAAGTGAATCCCAAATGATGTAGTCGCTCACCAAAAGGTGAATCTTTATAAACAAGGCATCGAAGAAAGTGTGCTAGCCTTACCTCCAGTTTGGCCTCCTAAATGCGGTTGACGTGAAAAAGACAATTCCTAGTTGAAGAATTCAAACCCCATTGTTTGTTAAGCATGTATAAAGTGGAGGAAAATGTGCTAATAGTTTTATACAATAGGCTACAAGAGTATTTTTTGAATAATGTATTAGAATTCCAATCCCAGTCTTTCAACCACGTCACTGGTGGTTGAAGCCTTAGTTTGTGAAGCATGACATCCATCATGACCTCTTGATTCCACATAATGTAAGGCAAGAATGACAAAAGAAGTTGGTAATTCTATTAAAGTGAAATAGGACTAAAATGAACATAATCAAGTATTCATAGCTAAATTTAAGTGACTACATTCCCCTCGCCCCCCCCCCCCCCCCCCCCCCCCCCCGCCCCACTCGCTTTAATCTATAAATGAAATCACTAGAGTAGGGGAAAGATAGCCCTAAGTATATAAGACACACTTTATCTTTGACCGAATACTCAAATCATGCATGTCATTTTAACTTAGCAACCTTGCAAACACATGAAGTAGAAACTAAATATTAAAAAATATTGAACTTGGAAAAAATGAAATTGAAAAGAGAGCAAGGGAGGAATACACGTGTATATGTGAAACCAATGTTGATTTTGTGAATTTGCTTGGAGATGATGCTTCCTTAAAGCATTGGAGAATTATTGCTTCCCATGAAACACTTGGAGAAGTTGGTTCCTTAGCTAAACCAATGGAGGATTTGAAGGTGATCTAGTCCCAAATTGAATTAAACTTATATAGAAAATAAAACATATTAAGAGATACAAAAACCTCAATTTATGTTGTTGGTATTTGTAACCCCAAGAGGTGAAATAGGTTGAAATCCATAATGGATTCATAAAAATAATGTTATGCATTATGCACTTTAACTATTTCAACAATTATAGATGGATTGTAGATTCAATTGTCACGTTGTTCCTCTTGTATGATCAAAAGAGGATGGATAACATCCATGCTCATATCATGTTCGTAGATAGCAAATAATATTAAAGGTAGGGCAAGAATTTGTATCATGCCCCCTTAGATTTTATAAAATGTGTGCATTAATCTATATCATGACCCACTAATAATTATATAATTTGGGATTGTATATAAATGAGATTTATAAATTTTATTTGAAACTTGTACATGCATGTATTATGCACTCAAAACTGTATGAATTTATTCATTTTCATGTAATATAAGTGCATTTATATGGCATATGCCCTCATAACCTATACCAATGATTGAATTTTGACCATTCTAAACATTTGAAATTGTACATTTTGCATTAAAAACTATTTTTTGTTCTTCAAGAGGCTTATCTCATGTATGAAAAGCTCCACTGAAATGACCCCCTTTTGAGGTGAGGGAAATGTGTTGTGAAAGTCATTCATCTCAAAATGAAAAGTTAATTATATCATGTAAGGTATTAACCATTCAATAATGTAAAACATGTGAAAAGTATGTTAATATAGTAAGGTATGTGTCATTTGAATTATATACGTAACATATGAGACAAGGCCTATAGAAAGATATCAATGAAGCTCATAATAGTATAATTTAGAATTGGTATCATATGCATTAGTTAGTGCATGATATGGATCATGGTACTTATCAAACTTAACAAGATAAACAAGTACATAACACAACAAGCGTAATGTCATACAATAAGGTCAAGGGACATATAGAAAGGACATGAATAATATCTCAAACAAGAGAAATATTCAAATATTGCACAAAAAAAGGCCAAAGACTAATAACAATGAATATGTTTATATGTCACACATCTAACAAGATCTCATAGAGACGTTCAATATTTTTTTCATAGAGATGTATATGTAATGTAATCATATCCTAAAAAATAACATACCTATGTACACAAATTTAAGATAGAGATGTTAGCAAGACATTTGTAAATAGTATATAGCTCAATAGTATAGGAGTCATATAATGATAACACTTGCAAATTATTTATTTTGGAAAAGATGGCCCTAGTTTAGCAAGGCTACTGGATAGAGGCAAGTCCAACATCTTACACCTTGTAAAAGTTTGCATGTTCTACATGACACTCATGAATACCAATGAAATATATGTGTGATAAAAAAAATATGATATCTATTAATCATGAAATAAATAACATTATGCAAAGATGTAAACTAGATGTCTAATCATGCTCGGGTCATGATTTTGAATTTTTTAGAATAGTTTGAATGTTTTTATTTTTTTACAATATTTGTTTTTTTTTGTTTTTTTGGAATTTTGCAACTTAGAATAATCGCAGCTAGTGATAAGCAAGAGTTTGAAATTATAAGAAATGAAGGGGATCTGAACAATCTGTGACATGTGTTAATGTAAATTATGTGGTAGAAATGATGGCATCTCCATATATAAGCAAGATGTTCCCACTGTATATATGACATGTAACTTTGAAAAGTATGTACTAGAGTAAATGTGTATGTAAAAGACTGAATTTATATCCTTATTTCATCAAATGTACACTTATCAAAGTAGGTAGTATGTACGAGCAATATAACACATAAAAATGAAAGATTTTTCATTTATGTGTATAATTTTGCATATTAAAACTATATTAAATATTTTAAAATTGAAAAATATTAAGGCTATATGTGCTTAGATTTTGATTTATAGCTGAAAAATTGCATACGAAAAGATCAACCAACCAAGGTCAGTAGTGGTAGATGTTCTTATCCCTTAGTAGTTGATTATCTCCTTGATATAACATGTAATTTTATCAATGCGGACTATGAAAATAGAAAGATAAATGATAAAATATGGCAAAATAAAACATTGTTTTGGACTATTCAGATTTGGAAAGTGAAAAAAAAGATAGGAAGTCAAAAAGTCAGCAGGAGCCAAGGGATTAGAAGAATTGACCACATTGATCGAATGTGTAGGAAATAGAAGAACATGATGCAATAATTATGAAGCTATGTACAATCAAATTTTTGCTTTATTGAAAAAATTGAATGTTTTTGAATTTTTAGAATATTTGACAATGCAACATGCTAACTAATGATGCCATCGATATGAGAGTCATAATAACATATAATAATATTTATAAATATTGCTTTTAGTGATAGAATTGTAATAGATGTGCATGAATTAAAATTAGAAAATGAATCATGTGATATAAAAAAAATATCTAGATCACTACTTGTGTAATCCTATGTAGGAGGAGTATCTCTAAGAGATGTAGAATGATGTTAACTATGATGAATGATAATATAATATCATGCCAAATGTTATTCTTTTTTAGGAACATGTTGATTTTTATGTATCACCAATTTAAAATGCATTGCTTATGATGGTGCTTGTTAGGAACTAGACATTTATTTTCCTATAAGTTTGATTTTGCATTGGTTGCTTTTGAGACCTATGAACCTTTTTTTAAATTGGTTGAATATAAACCTTTTGCCTAAGTGCAAACATTGAAAATATGTTTTGTTCTTGCATAGATGTATCAATAAACTATGGCACTGGATGGAGTGGAGGAGGTACCATACATTGTAAAGGACACTCATATCTGATTCATGAAAGTATAACAACTTGATTGCAATGACTATACTTTAGACATATGTGTACCTTAGAAGGTACATCACAAAGTTTTTGAAACCAAGGGCATCCTAGTAACATATCAAATACCCCATTTTGTGGTAGAACTAGAAAATGAATAGATAATATAGCAAGACCCACCTGAAGAGGCAACATAATGTGTTTTAAAGTGGTTTGTTACTTTCCATTAAATGTCTTGACACTTTTAGAAGTTATTTGTATACTATGTTGTGTGTAACACAATGAATGAATTAATGTTATTATGCATGCATTCTCACTTGATCCATTATCAATTGACATATTATGATTGAGTTATTGATCAATATAAACTTATATACATAAGCATGAAAATCATAATCATCATCTACTATCTCACTATCATTAAAAGTAATCATAGGACGTGGTAAAGTAGTTTAAAAAAAATTCCAATGATTCCATCTAATGGACGATCATATAATTTAGGAGGTTGTTATGCATTGTAAGTATGATGAACTATTGAATTGTCCTTGGTATCATGATTTGAAAATAGTTCACTGAAAATATTTAATTTAACATTTTTATTATGTTGAAGCTTTAATTTATTCTGTAGGAGTGCCTATCTCAATAAAAAAATTGTCAATGTGATCCTGAATAAGATGTTTGAGTTTGAAACACTTGTTAGTAGAATGACCATTGCATCTATGGTAATCACAATATGCATTGTTTTCAAAATACTTGCCTTCGGGTTCACTTATGTCTATTTCAAATGGTGGAGGCAAAGTAATGAGATTGCATTCAAGTAACTTTTTTTAGCAATTTATGAGGTAGTTGTGATAATCTATAGAATTGTCTTCTTGATTGATCTAATAAAACAATCCTTTTATAAGGCTAATAAATAATATTAAATATGATCTTTGCATCAACTTTAGTATCTGTTGGTTTAGCTTTGTAAGAAGATTTGATTTGAAACTTTGTTGTAGAAGTTGAAGTATATGTAGGTGCATACATGAACTTGTCCAAAACAAAAAGCTTGACTTTTCTTTATCTTATTATGACAAAGGTCTTCAAATGATTTGAATTTATTGAAAATAATTGACACATGCAAAGGTGAAAGCAATTTTTTTTTGTAAATATCTTGTAAATTATTATATACAAAGGTATTAGTCATTTTGGAAAGCATGGTTTTCTAACAAAGTACATAATCATTGATAGGTTCATTATTTTCTTGCTTAAATTTAGCAATTTACACATAAAAAAGTATTTCATCAATGTTGACAGCAAAATATTTAAGAAATTGACTTACTAGTAGATTAAATGCTTTGACTGATTGAACAAGTAAATCATAAAACTAATGCAATGCATATTCTCCTAGGTTTATTATAAAAAACTTAACAGATTTTCATTGAAAACATAATCTATACATGTTGAAAAAAAAGATCTAAGATGTTGTTCTGGGTCTCCTTTACCTTCATATAATGGAAGTTTAGGAGTTAAGAATATTATAAGTAAAAGATATGATGCAAGCTCAAATGCTAATGGATAATGAAGAAAGGATTGTGAATCCAATGATTAGCTAAATTTTGGTATACCTTGCTCTAATTGCAACACCTTAACATGCAAAAGTGAAATAGTTTGTATTAGGGATTGGATAACAGACAAGGTATGCGATGTAGTCTACATAACAATCAAAGGTCATGTGTGAGTCATTTGGTTAGGCATAAGCATATATATCTATTAGAAGCTTTATGTTTTTCAAAATCTAAAGGTGTAGGTGTAATAAAAATATCAATAATAGAAGTAACAACACCTATGGTATGGTTAACAATGCAAAAGATTGGTTCTTGTTGTATATCAAAAATAGAGATTTTATCTTGTTGTGCATTTTTAGAAAATAAAAGAACCTAGATTATTTTAGGTCTATCTTGTGGCATTTGAAAAAGTCCTTATCTGAGTCTAGATAAGCATTGGAATTGTTTATGATCTAATCCTTTCAATTCATCAAGATAAATCTTATCCAAGCCTTTATGAATATCTTGTGCATTATAATTGTCTTGAGTATTTGGTTCATTATGATTATCTTCTTGAGCATTTTGTTTATAAAAAAGAAAGGGATTCATTGTTTGCATTAGAGGAATACATTTTATTAGTGATCAAAGGGATTTGAATGTGCTCAATATGGGCCCCACTTAACCTATCACTACAACTTAAAGGAATAAAGGAGGTAGGTTTTTAAATGGCATAAAAAATTAGCACAAAAAAGATGTAAACAATAACAAGAAATGAAATGCTAGAAATAAAAGTTTTTTTTTGTGTATGGAGATTAGTAAAATCCCCTAAAATTTAAGGTCAAAAGAAGGTGCTTTTAGTGTTAGATATCAAATCCAAAGTTAAACTAAAGTGTTTTCAGCATCAACAATTATATTTGAGGTTGAAAGCAAGTTTTTTTAGTGTCAAATTTAAATTCAAGGGTGAAATCACAAATATGTTTGATTAAAAATTAGATTAATATGCGAATCAACTCAAAATTAGATAAATTGAATGGAATAAAGTAAAATGTTGTAAATTGACTTGCAACAAAAAACATGAATATAAAGTATTGAATTTGACAAAGTGAAATCAAATGAAAGAAGACTAACCATAAACAAAATGACAAACTTAACTATTTATGTTTGTGTTGACTTTGTGAAACTAAATAGAGGCTAGAGCTACCTAATAGAGACTAATTCTACAAGTACACAAAGACTAAGGTTGAAACTAGTAAAGGTTATGATCATCCAATTGGGTTAGGATCCACTGCCAATCTTGACCTTACCTAGTCGATCTTGACATTTACTAAAAATTAGGAAACTAAGGTCAAGATCATTTGTGATAACTTGAATTAATTTTATATTCAGGGTAGATGCAAGATAATGGGAAACAAAAGGGAGGGTTTAAAATGACAAATTTTTTTACTAAAAATAACAATAGTTGAATTTGAAAAGATTTTTACAAATACTTATAAAAATAAGTTGACAATAGCATAATAATATGAATTGTGGCATTCTGAATGTAGTTTCTATATATATATATATATATATATATATATATATATATATATATATATATATATTGTAATACCCAGATGATAAAAGTGTGCAAAATTGATGCATTTATTACAATGGCTTGATACTTTTTGGTGAAAAGATAAGGAGATTGCATGTGTACGATCACACATTTTTTAGTAAACAAATGAATTGTTGGCCAAATTTGACCCACACACCAAGTTGTGCCTAGATGGATCAAATTGCTAATGGATGAGCAAATGAACAGATGCCTCAGATGAAATGAGTGGACCAAAGAGATTGCACAGTTCTCACAAAGCTTCTGAAACACTTTAAGATTGCTTAAAGTGTATTTTGTCAATTTCTAAGGGATAGGTCTGCAGAACAAAGAAAAAGGTTCTTGAGCAGTTTGCATGACGAAACCAAGTAGTTCAAGCATTTCAAGCTTTAGGCCTACAAAACATCTACGGACTCCATCAAAAAATCAATGAAATCCATCAACATTTACAAAAGTATAAGGTGGAGGACTTCGGGTACTTTGTTTAATTTGGCTAGTAGGTTGTGTGTCATGAAAAAATTGAAGCAAGCCAAAGGGCACTTTTCTCGGCAAATTAGTCCACTTCAAAATTTCTAAAGGGAAATTCCAATTCTTTCGAAGGGCACTTTTGGAGCAAAAATACCAAAACAAGAAGTCTGAAGGGTATGTTCCTTTTGGGAAGTCCATTTCAGGGTTCTGATGGTCCATAACAAGTTTCCCGAAGGGTATGTGCCTTTTGAGAAGGTTTATTTTCAAAGTTGAAGATCCTTTAAAAATAAATCCGAAGGGTAATTTTCATAAAGTGCCTAAGTACAAAAGGGAGAAGATTCCAAAGAAATTTCTTCAGAAAGAATTCTTAGAAGAAAATTGTTTGGGACAATTTTCCCAAAGGAAATGATTTTTTCAAAAGCCCAAAGGAAATGGTCCTTCACCAAATTCCTAAAGGAATTTTCCTAAGGCAAAGTGCCTCAAATCAAGTTGTTGAGAAGGGCCTGCGAAGGATGGTGCAAAGGTGAAGAATTGCCCAATGAGCTGAGAAAAGGACACGTGGTAGGTCTTTGGGGTTTTTTAAGCACCAGTCTTTTTTATAAAAAGTTTGCCTCACTTACCTTTGAAGCAAAAAGGGTAAAATTTGCCAAAGAGCATGGTGTAAAAGCCCCAAAGGATCTGAATGGAAAAAAAGGCCCTAAAGAGCAAAAAGGGTCTGAAAGCAAAAGGGGCCCGAGGAAAAAGATGCAAGGCCATTTTGACCATGAGAATAAGGTTTTGCAGGGTCTTCTCGAGGCTATTAAAGCTTGTTCAAATGCCATGAAGCGGTCTAGTTGATGCAGCCAAGCGCAAGGAACAAAGGGGGACGCTATTAAAGCTAAGAACAGACCCGTGGATCACAAATTTATATCATACATGGTCAAATCATTCAGATGTATTTGCCATTATGAACAAAAGACCTATAAAGACTGTTTAGGATTTTTTAGACCTAATAGGAGTCTAGTAGGGGCCGTATATTCTATTGATTTATATAAGGACTATAGGAAAACCAATGGACGTCAAATTGGTTTTTGCCTATAGTTAGTCCAAGCCCAAGTTTCAAGTCATGGGGCAAGTGGGTGATCAATGCAAAACCATGGCCTCATCCTTGACAAGACAGGTCCTGCACCGCTCAAAGGCATGGCTCCTCCAAGGTCATAAATATATGAGTATCTTGTCCTCATTATGAAGACAATTGAAAGATAGCGTGCAGACCAACTGAGATATATGGTGCTTAGATAAATTAGCTCAAACATTAAAGGCATTCCAGGAGCATTCTTGTCTTCTAACATGTTTCCCAATCAGTGGGAGAGCTTGAGATCATTGGGACAAACAAAGGTTTAATTACCAAAACATAAAACAGTGCCCTGATTGATCAAAGGGACGATGGAACATTTATTGCAAAGGTGTGGCAGCTCATCTGTCAAGTCCCAAGCAACTTCCCCTCCTTTTCTCTCCCCCTCATTTTTTCTCTATATAGCCCTTTCTTCTCATTTTTAAAGGGTTCCCAGTTTGTAGACTTTTTCATCTTTTTGGGAGATGAACAATCATTGAGAATACTACAAAGTATGCTCCGCTTGATTAGGCTCAACCCTGTCAAGTCTATTGTAAGAACTACCTCTTGATGTAATAAGATGATTTCTTTGCCTATCTCTTGTCATTGATCAGTGCCTTAGTATGTTTGTGCTTGGTGGATTTGTGAAGGAGATTCTTCCTAATCTATCAACTTTCTGCTTGCCTCTTTAATGTATTTTCAAGCTCTTACAGGTCTGGATTAGTGTATTGTCTGAATGTCTTCCAGTGTATTAACTTGATCTTGAGATTGTGTAAGCCATAATTGTCTTATGACTGATCTAGTGTGGGTTCAAGCATATATGAGTGTCCATTTTACTTTGGTGCATCACCTAGTTAGCTTTCTGAGGAGCCCTTATGCCCTTTCTAATCCCTTTTCCCTATGAATCATTAGTTTAGCATTAGTTTAGGTGAGCATCAAAGAGGAAGTCGGCCTTCTCTGAAGGTTTGACCTCACTACAGGATACCCATAGCCTAAGGTTGTCCCAACGCTTTTAGCTAGGAGTGAAAGAGCCTGAAAAACTCTCCCACAAAGGGTATAATTCTAGCACTACAATAGGTCTCCTCGGAGGAGTTGATAAAACCATGCGAGGAGGTGGCTCTGAGACTACATTAATTATCATCTTTTGCTCATTCGATTTTTCATTGGGCCTTACCTTATATGGGGGTTTATTTGAATTATTATTAGTTGAATCTGATCCAATTGTGTACTTTAACTTGCCTATGGAGAGAAGCTTGACTTCCCATTCTTTTAGTGTATGGCATAGATCTGTGAATGATGAAAACTTATTGAATAGTATAGCTTCATGTAATGTCAGTAATAAACTCTACTTGAATATGTCCTAGAGTTCTCTATCTGCCATGGGGTTAGTCACCTTTGCTAATATAGTTTTATATTCCAAGACACAGTCAGCGATTGGCTCATTAGCTTTTTTATTTAGTTGAGCAACTTGAGCATAGGAAACCTTGTCATTGATGTTGATTGAACAGTGTGCCAAAAACATATTGGCAAGTGGATTATTTGTTGTGATGGACTGATTAGGAAGATCATAGAACCATTGTAATGCATAGTCCTTTAAACTATGGGGAAACAACTTAGTCAAGAACCAATCATTAGACACATAGTTAAAACATGGTGAGTGAAAACCACATAGATGATGCTCTAGGTCACCCTACCATCATACGAATTAAGCTTGGGTTCCACAAATTAGGATGGCAAAGGTGTATGTAGGATCATATGAGAGTCCAAGGCATAAGATGGTCTAGTAACACCCTGATGAAAATGTAACACCTTGGACTACAAAGAATGGATCTCTTACCTAAGGGATTCTACATCTAAAAAGGAGGAATGTGTCCTAGTCATAAGAGATGTTTCCATTGGTGAGAGTTGGCTAGTTGTAGCATGTTGTTGTAGAAACTAAGTTGCCCCAATAGTAGGTATAATAATATTAACATCTGTGGGGTTAGAGGATTGACCTATAGTGGACTTCAGGGGCTCTTATTGAAAAATACAAATAAGGTCATCTTGCATATCTGAATGTTTAGAAATGAAATCTTGCAATTATCTCTTATCAGTCTCATCAAATCGATTGTTGAATTCTACCATTATAGTTTTGGCAATAAGAAAACAAAAAGTTATATATTTTGAACCTTTTAAGAAATTAAATCTATAAAAGATTGTAGAAATAGAATAATGAATTAGATCTGAAATTTTGAAATTAATAACTGAGCATATAAAATAAAAGGATACAAACCCTAAGAGCATCTAAGACTAGGGTTTGGATGCTTTTTGAAGTAAGTTAGGTTCACCAAATGATTCAATTTTTTTGGGATTTATGGAATGTAAAAACCTGGGTTGTTAAAGTGATAGAATAATAAATCAGGGAATAAATATAACAATATCAACCACCATTGATCTGTACAACAATTGATTTATCTAATTATTCTATAAATATCAATGAACTAGAAAAGGTGTACTTAGCTAGAAAAATGACTAAGACAGACAAGTGATAGGCTAGAAATTGGTGTAGGAATAGTCAAGGTGTCACCAATAGGAAACATGTGTTAGAAACCCTCCTAGACAGTAGCACGATCCTTTGGTCAATAGTGCACCATGCTAGTGCCCTCTATGCCATGTTAATGTCCTTGTGCAATAGAGACAGTGAGTTTTTGGATGGCCCTTCACCTGGTTTTGAGGATCTTATGCCTGTGTGACCAAATGTTGGATCATTGTGTGTCCCTTGTTTTGACTAATTTAAATTCCAAACCCTAAGCCTCCATGTTTCTTAGGGTATTTGAGGAGCACAAGTAGAAGAGAGTGGATTTAGCAAGGTATGATATGCATGACCCCATAACCCCATGTGTTTAGAGTTGCCTACATATTAATACCTCGAAAGGGGATCAAGCTTGATGTAGTTCTCCCAATCTAAGTGTTGGTGCAAGTGCAAGTTTAATATGAGTGTCAGTTTGAGTTTTTTGAATGTGACTTGAGACTATAAATATAAGTAATCTGAGCTCTGGGCTATTGTATATGGGTGTATGTAGAAGCAAGGTAGAATAGAGATCAATGACCTTGATTTGCACAACTATTTCTAAGTTTGTGAGTATTTGCATCTGATTTCCATCTAGCGGATAAATGAATGAAAGTGGTTTATATATAGTGTTATAGTGCTTGTTAGGACATGAAATGGGTCTAGGCCAACCCTAAGGTGCTTTAAGAAACATAAAGATATATGTTGGAAGTGAAAAGAGCAAGGGGACATTAGTGCTACCCCTTTACCAATAACGCAGTGTGTTATAGTCCAAAGGGCCGCGCTAATGTTCAGGGGGCATAAATGAGTTAAAAAGGGACCTAGGTGCCTAAGTGAAGGCTCAATGCTACTTTTGGTATATCTAGGAATGGGTTGGACTCGTACAAAAGTTGGAAAGTGATCAAGAGAGGCCCTAAGATAGGTCTAAGACTAAGCTAATGATAAAGTGGTATCAAGTGACACTTATTACACTAAAATGATATTTTAGATGACATATTTTTTTTGTGATAGTGCATGTCAATATTGTGAATGATATTAACAACAAAGCTTAGTATTTTGCTACTAGTATTGTGATTACAAAATTGTGATTAGTTTTTGTAATTTACGCTTTGATCATGGAATACTTGTGGTAATGATCTTGAAAGCTTGTGTTATTATTTGATCTTGTAATTTATTGGACTAATCTAGTACTTAGTTTTTTTGGTTGGGTGAGGGTCCTTATTTTCTCTCTTTTAATTTATCAAAAAATGATCATAAAGTAAGGGGATCCACATAGTTTACAAATATTTTTTAGTATGGGAGGAATGATAAATGTAATCAATTACTTTAGGATTCTTACCCTCTAGCCTCTTTTTCATTGGTAAATTTTTTGGAATATGTAGTAAGTTATTTTATTATTATTTTTTAGAAATTTTAATACTATGGAAGATTATTTCTAAAAATAATTGTGTAAAATTTAATATACATCAACATTTTTTTATCTATCATTTTAAAATATGCGTAAATGTTTTTAGAGAATTCTTCTTCTATATCAGTATGGGCTTGTGGAAGCATTTTAAGTCTTTGAGTTTTACTATTTTATATATTTTTTAAATTACAACATGTGATTTATCATCTTTAAATTTAGATAAAATTAGAGACACACCCATCTTAATTGGTTGATGTGCCTACCAATAAATTTGGAGGTTAGGGTTTAAAATCACATTGTTTCCTATGGTTTTTGTAGGAGGTCACTAACCCGTATCCTAGCATTGATGTATTTTTGGGACTAATGCCATTATGGAATTCTTGGGCCCACTTTAATTGGTTAATGTGTTTACCTCCATTGTCTTCTTCTACATTATTACTATCTATTGCAACAGGGATTATTGTAATCACCTAAATCCATTAATTTGTATTGAAATTTGTACAATACAAAAAATTCTAAAAATTTTAAAGCTTGAATATTAATTTTCTAAAATAAATTGCATTTTTGAAAAATAAAATTTTGAAAAAATCTATTTTTATACATTTCTATTAGTTAATGGTCAATGACATGACAATTTACTTGAAGAAATTCAAACATTTAATATTAATAAATTGGAGAAAATTAAATGTCTTGTCAAAAATAAAAAGCTAAAGTTTACATTTCTATTATTTAATTATTTTCATAAACATAAAAACTTGTCACACCAAACATCCTCGATAGTTATAAAAAATCTTCTTCTATATTTTATGAATTTTTATTTTTATAAATTTTTTAGATTTCTAAGGATCCAACTCGATTGGTTAACATACTTAACTCTAAACTGAAAAGTCAAAGGTGGAAATCACACTATTCCTTAAGTAATTGTAAGGGGTTGACTCCAAAAAAGCCCATTCAACAAGTTAATGTTCCCAAAAATATTCTTTGATATCCTTTAGATTTATCCTATTATAATTTTTTCATATTTCCATGGGTCAAAAGAAATTTATAAGTATGCTTACCTCTAAATTAGAAAGTCAAGGGTCCAAGTCACACCAACCCCTTCAAAATTTATAGGGGATTAATAGAAAGTTAAGTGTTCAAGTCATATCAACCCCTTTGAAAGTTATAGGGGAATAATAAGAAGTTAACAGATCAAGTCATATCGATCTTCCATAGAGAATTTGTAATGCACTAATTGGGCAAGGGTCCAACTAAATTAGTAAATATACTTACTTCAAAATTAAAAAGCGAGAGTTTCAAGTTACACCGACCTCCCGTAACAATTGTACTAATTGGAAATATTAAATTGCTAAGAGCAAAACTCAATTGGTTAATATACTTAAAAACTCTAAATTATAATGTTTAAGTCATACCAACCCTCTGACTAAACAAAGGTTCAATTCAATTGATTAATGTACTTATCTTCAAAACGAAAATTCGAGATTAAATCACACTAACCCCTCAACATTTATAAAAAACCAATTTTAAAAAACTTATTATTTTTTTAAATTTTTTCATATAAAATAAAAATATAACTTATATTTATTTTAACATATTACATTTTTACAATTTTATTATTAATATAAAATTTATTATTTATTGATAAATAATATAATATATCAATGAATTCCAAAATATTTAAATAAATAAATTGTCATCCATTCTATTCATTGATTGATAAAAGTATATTTGAGTGAGATAAATGTCCGGTAAATTATTTCTTTGCTGACTTGCAAGAAATAACATCTTTTTCACACTCTTTCTTTGGCTATGGTAAAACAAAAATGATTTTGAGACAGAATGATTATTGACTAGACACCACCTTTGATGACATAAGGCTTTTGTTTGATCGTATCTATAAACTGAAAAATATGTAGGTGATGGTTGCTTTGTAAAAAAGGTGATTGGTAGGTATTAAAATGATGGTATAAAAAAATATTAAAATTAACTTATGGTAGTATTAAGTTTTTTACTAAAATAAAATATTGGAAAGAAGGGGTACATCATGCTTTGGAAGGAAAGAATTTTAAGTAGAAGGATCTAAGGACAAGGGATCAGGGGTCTTAATTTAGGGTTCATGAATAAATTTAGTGGACAACTATAGATTAAATATGTTATGGAACCATACATTGTAGAAAAAAAAGTTGTGAAGTGGTTTTAGTATTTATAAATTAGTGGAATAAAAGTGTTGTGTACTTAGTCCTTGCAATCGTTGTAAAAAATAAGTATTTGAAAAGAGATAAAATTATCATTGTGAAGATCAAATCAAATGTATAAAAATAGTTTTTGGGCGTATGCCTATAAAGTGGTTTGCTAGTTGTACAAAGAAGAGACATTTTGTTTCATGAAAAAGCTTTAGCAATGGCGAAACATTAGGGAAAGGCTAGAAAATACAAAACATGCAAATGGTAGAAGACTTCAACGCGCACCAAATGATCATCATGAGGGGCAATAACAAGCTATTTCATGTGATATCAGACACTACAAAGCCCATATTATACACCAAATCTAAATTTTGGGTAATAGTTGATTTTATGACTTCCACACATTGCAAAGGGGTATGTAGCTTGTAAGGTGGTAATATCTTTGATTGGTCATTTTACTATTGTTAAGGATCGATAAGGATGTTATGATTATTGATTTGATTGTACAGAAATAAACTAGTCTAGATAAACATAATTAAGTGCTTAAAATATTTGTTTCATAATAAAAATTAAAATGGCTATCAGTTGGGCATGAAAACAGATGTTGAAAATAGTTGAGCATCTACAAAACCGTGAGATGAATCAAACCGTAACAAAGTCTATACATAGGAAGAAGTTATTCTATTATTTAGAAATCCTTGATTAGAAACTAAGTTTTTACATTACATATACGGGTTTGAAAATATTTTAGGGGGAGTACATTTATGTCGATAGGGGTCAAACAGGGTAACTGTGGTATGCATGTGTAATTGAGACTCATTAATCAAATCAACATCATGTTGTCCTCATTGACCCTTTATGATAACAAACTTCCAATCAAAGAACCTATCACCTCGCAAGTTGTGTACCCCTTTCTCATTGATGTAAGCCATGTAAATCCAATAGCTGCCTTAAATTCATACAATCTTCTAAATGTTTAAACATCAACTTAAAGCCCAACGGGCACAAATGCAATCTATCAGGGAATCTAGATGACACATTTCTTATGAAGATTTAGAAATAGAATGCTAATGATTATTGGCGTCGATCATGCCTAAGTACAATATGGAAATAATTTTTCATCAACCACATCATATTGTGTTTGATCACCTTGACAGATGACCAGGAAAAATAATCACAAATGGTAGAAGTGTCTACAACTTCAATCTTGATACGCTCTTGGTGGTTGCATCTATTTTTTCAAACACCTTGCAATGAAAACAATTTCTCTATAACAATCACTAAGACAAAACTCGATCACCCACAGTTGGCTCGACCCAAACATTTTGGGCTCTTCAACCAGTCAACTCAGATGTCGCCTGATCGAAATCAAGGGACTCATAGTTTTGACATAAAGACTAGACAAATACGCTTTCTCTTCCCACGAAGAATGCAAGCCATCGTACACGAAAATATTACATGGCGATTTAGGTCCCTATTATATATATAATATTTATATATATTAAATGTTAGTTATTATATAAGTATTATATAATATATATTATTGTTGGGTTTTTTTATCAACTTTTCCTTATGGCACTGAAGTGTCTAGTTCCCAACAAGCTTACGTGTTAGCATCTCATGCAAGACTAAACTCTTGCGTGCTCACCCAAAGTACGCAGTATGAAATCGGTTCATGTGGGTTATGTTGCACAGTAACACATTTGTCAAATAATAATGTTTATTTATATAACTAATTACTCATTACATAGAAAATAAAATACATGACTATGGACCTTGTTTGAATTATGTACATAAACATTGTTGGGTGAATATTTTGTCATCAACTAACTAACGGCAAAATGGGTATGTCAACCATAGCACAAGGAGATTTATACGGCAAAATGGGTATGTCTACCACAACATAATGAGATAAATCTCTCCTCTCATCAAGGGGAGATTCCCTATAAACTAATATATATTAATATAAACTGAAAATAGACTTAGGGGTGAGATAACACCATCCATCTCTCTTTTTTAAGAGATGATGTTCACAAAGCAAAGGAGAATTCTTGTGTAATTACTTAAGGCATTTCTCTTCTTTCAGAAATGATGTTCAGTAAACAACAGGAAAACTTCTTGGGTAGTAACCGGATCCACAAGAAACCCATGAAAGCACAAAGTCTTTCGTTGCTCCTCTCACTGATTTAGGACTAAAAACACAGTAGAATGAAGTGCAGCCCAAAGTCTCCACCTAAAACTACAACAGAGTAAAAGATTGCGAAGGATAAGGGGAGCTCAAAGTCTCTCCAATATCCTTTATACTGAAACACAAAACACACAGACTAAAGACAATTATGGCAGCATAAAGTCTTCCACAATCGACTTCAGGACACCTTCCAGATTATTTCCACTTGTTCTGCTTATTTGATTAAATGGACAAAACTATATTTAAGAAAAAGACATAAGAACAATTTCTTAAATAATAGAAACTATTTCAACACAAAGTTTGAAAGGTCACTTGCTTTCTCGTTCACTTGATAAAATATGATTAACAATATGAGTTCAAAGTCTCAGGAATGCCTTTCAATTTGAGTAGAGTTTTGCTTCCGATAACTGAGAGATCTCCTTTCTATAAACTGAGAGATTATAATATATAGCCTCCAAAGAAAGACTTTGGCGCTCCTTTTCACAAAAAGACCCATGTTGTATTCAATGCATTGAAATCATTTGAAATTCTGTGAAGGGGCCATGCTGGAGCAGGTTATCAGCCTTAACTTTGGCATTTTAAATCATCTCAAATGTCTCCTCTAAAGCATGGGTTGCCTGATCCTCTTTAAGATACTTACACAACTGTCCACTCATCTTTACTTAATGAAAAAAATAGGCCACGCCATTGAATGCTTACACTCTCTAATATCCACTTGGTGGACTATTCTACTTACTAGAATAACTCTCCTGCATATATTTTTGGATTCTCTGCAACTTTCCCTATTTCCTTGCTATATTTTGTCTCTTCCTAGTGATCTAATCTCTCAAGGTTGACTTCTCGCTTTCTATTGGCTCCTTCAGCTCCTTCCTCAATTGGTCGTTGAGTTTGTTTCCAGGTCTACGCCATTTGAAAATCAATGATTATTCCATTGTCCTAAATTTGACATCCACGGGGACGTCACTGGTCCCTGGTCGCTTGAACCATTTTGAACCTTGAACCTTGAACCCTTTGGAGTTCGTCAGTTCAATGGTTCAACGATTCAGCGGTTCGGTCGTTCGACGGCTCAATATTTATTACAAAGAGTCATGTTCACTTAGTCTTCTTTAGGAGGTCAATGTGTCGTTAAACCAATTATTTGAACCATTTGGTTGAACCTTCTTCTAAAATCTTTTGCTTGAACCATTCGCTCGAACCTTGAACCTTTGAATGCGTTGAAGCTTTGAACCCTTTAAACCTTTGAACCCTTTGAACTCTTTGAAGTGAAGTTCAATGGTTTAATAGTTTAATGGTTCATTCCTTATCTTTAAACCCCGCCGTTGAACCTTCTTGATTGAACCTCGGCATTGAACCATCCTTATAATTTTTAGGAAATGCCTTAAGTGTTTTGCATTTTTCCTTGCGAAAGCCCACCTTTCGAACTTCCAATTTTTTTAGCTGAAAAGGCTTGAGTAATTGAAGAACTTGACTGCTCAGAACATTTTTAAAAAAATAAAGAGACCATTTTTGGGAACAACAACTGGCTCTAGTTGAGAAACTTCCATTGATAGTAAAAAATGATCAGAGGGATTAGAATCAAGACTCTAAGTGCCTTCATCTATGCCATTAGGCTACAAAGTCATGCCACCCAAAAAAGAGAAAGATGCCAAAAAATGAAATAAACAACACAAAATAAACAAAGACTATACATATGTACAACTGATCTTATCTGATACTTCAAGGATTGAAGTGCTTCAGATGCTGCCCACTGTGAGGAAGTGAAAATGGTGTGTCGTCTTGATATATCAGTAAGAAACTATTTTTGCCCTAGAATCAATGATTGACGAATAGACCTCTCCACCAATAATCAAATTTTTTGTGCATTCCTTTTGGTTCTCTCCTCTTGCCCCTCAACAAGACCTGATCTCCAATCTGAAAACCATGAATCTTTGCTCTTTTGTCGAAGAGTTTCTTTACTTGGTTTTGATGTGCAGCAATATAGTCCACTACCATAATTTGTTGCTCTTCTAGTTCAGTGAAGCACATGATTTGATTGTCTCAATTAAATGCTTGCCAATGGTTGGCATTATCAGGTACACTTGGTCAAAAGACCAGCTCAATAATGTACTTGTTCCCTTCAAAAATTTTGTGAAAAATCATGAGGGTTGCAGAGACAGCCAAAAAATCTGCTCGATCATTGAATTCTTTAGGCACCACATAAATGTTGAAAGCATCAAAACTTTCAATGCAGTCCCATACCAGATAGCGATAATGTCACAATTTTTTATTATTGATTTGATATAGGTTCCTCACCTGACAAACCCCCAGTTCAACATCTCCTTGGGCATGAAAAAACTTGACACCATAGCATGAACAACTTTCAATCTGAGTAACAAAGATTCATACTCGGAGTGTTGTTGAACTGTAACTTGTATGAATAGGGGAAACTATCTTCCTGAAGAAATATCAAAACAATCTCAACTCTAAAACTGGTAGATGAGCAGCTGCCATCAAATTCAAGAATCTAGACATCATTAGAATTTGATTTCCTTTCAGATTTCTCCTGGTTAGGGAGGGAGGATTCTTTTTCATCTGAAATATGCTCTACCAATTCTTTTGGTTTTTTGTCTGAATTTCTTGAATTGTCACTCAGTGAACTTTCATCTAATGAATTAAAAGCATCTTCTATGGATAAAAAGTAATTACTCATTCCTGAGGATTCAAATAGGATTTTAGCTTCAGGGTCTGATGTTTGAGTGACAATGTACTTAGATTCCTTCTCAGGAAGCAGCTTTTGCATGATGCCCTTGACAAGTATCCTCACCTCAGACAGGTCCATGCTCAATTCTCCAACAACATCCTTGCAAAAAATTTGTCCAAGCAGAATGCCATATGAAGCTGAAACATTGGCCACCAGGACTGTCATTTTAATTCTTTTTTTTTGGAAGGTCACAAATGTAAATTGGGCATCTTTGATCTAACCCAAAAGTGGAACTTGCTTATTTTCCATGGAGAAACATCTACCAAAATTTTTAGTCAAAGTGAGACCAAGAGAGTCTACTACCTTGGTGTGCATAACATTGTCAGAGGCTCCAGAGTCTATTATGCAGTTGCTCAATTTATGACCATTTATTAACAAGGAAACATAGAAAAGTTCTATTTTTCCAAGGGCAACAGGAGTAATGACAAGATTGTTTCGAGTGAATGTGTTTTTTAGGGGATCATGAGTTACCTCTGAAACATCTTGTCTTGTAAGGATAGTTTTGTTCTTGATGCATTCAACTAACCTATCCAACTGCTCAGGGTTGGCTTGTAAATATTCAAACTCAGACATTTGGATCTTGGTCTTCCTAGTATGGCTAGTTATGTCAAATGACTGAAAAGAACTAGGAACAGAGGAAGGAAGTCCATCATTCTAGTTTTTATTGGGGGTGGTACTAGTTTGAAAAATAGAAGCAGAAGGTACATGATTGCTTGAGGTACTTACTTTTTTATTGATCACTAGGTCCTTTGATTAGAAGGGCAGAGAAGTCCCCCATTTAGCAATTGAAATTGCCGATCGAGATTTTTTCCCTATTTTTCACTGGTTCTGAGACTTAGTAAAGACAGCGTATGATCCATCAAACACTTCTTTACTTTTAGCTTCATCCTGGTAATTCAGAAAATCAATGTTGGAGTCACCAGCCAATTCTTCTTCCCCTTCTACAAAGAGATTAGCGTCATCTTCTTGGTCAAACTCAGTTTGAAAAGAAGAATCATGTTCAACTTCAAGATAACCAACTGCTGAGTTAGGTGGTGCTACTTCAACGACAAGCTTCCCTTGTGGAGGAGGAAGACGATTTGGTTGCCCTTGATTTTTGGTAGCATTGCCTTGATATGACTAGTTGGAAAATGTCCTGCTTGGTATATACCGATAAAGAGCAGACATCCCTTGTGCCATTTGTTTTTGGCTGTATAAGAATTTTTGGAAGATGAAGAAGATTTATTTATGTTAGAATCTATTCTTATCTTTCCTACCAAGATAAGATCATCTTCAACCTCAGTGAACAAAATTTGAGCTGCAACAAGATCTATATGGCCAACTTGCCTCAACAAAAAACTCACTTTAGGAAGCTGAGAACTTATGAAGAAGCACTTAAGATTCTCTGGTGTTGGTTGAGCAATTGTAGGAATCACATTCCTCAGCTTGTCAAATTTATCTATGAAGTCTCGCATGGGTTCATGAGGCTCCTTCTTCATTTGTGTAAGTTGGGCTAATAGGGCATGTGCATCTTCTGTAGATTTGAATCTAGCCTCAAACTTGTCCATGAGAGTGTTCTAGTCAGTTACAATTTGAGCTTGTAGATGATAAAACTAGTCTACAACAATACCTTGTAAAGTTTCTATAAATAGTCTGACTAATATGTCTTCATATTCAACGCCTATCACACCACAAGGAATGCAGAAGGTAGCAATATGCTCGTCAGGATGAACTCTCCCATCACCATATAATTTGAGAAAATTCTTCTTTGAACTATGGGGTAATTCATGTAAAGGTGGGGTTAGATTCAAAAGGGGCAAAAGTGTTACCCCACGAGCCTTGGGCTGCCATGATATGACAATGAAAAGGAGGGATAACAAATCTTTGAGAGGTATGTATAGACAAAGCTCTACTAGCAGAGGAAAGAGAAGCTTTGCCTGGTATTGGAGACCTCACGTTGGTAGGAGGAAAACTCTTGGTTCACTGGAGGCGAGCTTGTGGAAGAGAAAGATCAAAATGATTTTGCTACACAAACTCGAATACAGGGTCAACAATACCTTGATCTCTCTGGATTCACGTGTACGGTAGATCTACCAGAGTATAGAATGGAAATGGAAAAGAATTGAAAATGTTTCAATTTGAAGCTTGAGGCTTCAAATTGCACATTAGTTGCCAAAAATTATTGGGTGAATATTTTGTCATCAACTAATTGACGGCAAAATGGGTATATCAACCACATCACAAGGAGAATTATATGGCAAAATGGGTATGTCTACCATTGCATAATGAGATAAATCTCTCCTCTCATCAAGGGGAGGTTCCCTATAAACTACTATATACTAATATAAACTGAAAATAGACTCAAGGGTGAGATAACACCATCCATCTCTCTTTTTTCAGAGATGATGTTCATAAAGCAAAGGAGAATTCTTGTGTAATTACTGGAGGCATTTCTCTTCTTTAAGAAATGAAGTTCAGCAAACAACAGAAAAACTACCTGGGTAGTAACCGGATCCACAAGAAACCTACGAAGGCACAAAGTCTTTTGTTGCTCTTCTCATTGATTTAAGACTAAAAACACAGTAGAATGAAGTGCAGCCCAAAGTCTTCACCTAAAACTACAACAGATTAAAAGATTACGAAGGATAAGGGGAGCTCAAAGTCTCTCCAATATCCTTTACACTGAAACACAAAACACAGACTACAGACAATTATGGTAGCACAAAGTCATCTACAATCGACTTCAAGACATCTTCCAGATTATTTCCACTTGTTCTGCTTATTTGATTAAATGGACAAGACTATATTTAGGAAAAAGACATAAGAACAATTTTCTAGATAACACAAGCTATTTCAACACAAAGTTTGAAAGGTCACTTGTTTTCTCGTTCACTTGATAAAATATGATTAACAATCTGAGCTCAAAGTCTTAGGAATATCTTTCAATTTGGGCAAAGTTTTGCTTCTGATAACTGAGAGATATCCTTTTCTACAAACTAAGAGATTACAATATATAGCCTCCAAAGAAAGACTTTGGTGCACCTTTTCACAAAAAGACCCATGCTATATTCAATGCATTGAAAGCCCTGGAGCAGGTTATCAGCGTTAACTTTGGCATTTTAAATCATCTCAAATGTCTCCTCCAAAGCATGGGTTGCTTGATCCTCTTTAAGATACTTACATAGTTGTCTACTCGTCTTTACTCAATGAATAAAAATAGGCCACACCATTGAATGCTTGCGCTCTCTGATATCTACTCGATGGATTGTTCCACCTATTGGAATAACTCTCTTGCAGATATTTTTGGATTATCTGTAACTTTCCCTCTTTCCTTGCTATATTTTGTCTCTTCTTAGTGATCTGAGCTCTCAAGGCTGACTTCTCGCTTTCTGCTAGCTCCATCGGCTCCTTCCTCAACTGTACGTTGAGTTTGTTCTTGAGTCTGCGCCATTTGGAAATCAACAGTTATTTTGTTGTCCTGAATTTGACGTCCACGGGGACGTCACTGGTCACTGGTCGCTTGAACCATTTTGAACCTTGAACCTTGAACCTTGAACCTTTTAGAGTTCATCGGTTCAATGGTTCAGTGGTTCGATAGTTCGACGGCTCAATATTTCTTGCAAAGAGCTGCGTTCACTTAGTCTTCTTTAGGAGTTCAATGTGTCGTTGAACCAATTGTTTGAACCATTTGGTTGAATCTTCTTCTAGAATCTTTTGCTTGAACCATTCACTCGAACCTTTTGCTCAAACTTTGAACATTTGAACGCATTAAATCTTTGAACACTTTGAACCTTTGAACCCATTGAACTCTTTGAAGCGGAGTTCAATGGTTCAACGATTCAATGGTTCATTCCTTATCTTTGAACCCCGCCGTTAAACCTTCTTGATTGAACCTCGGCATTGAACCATCCTTATAATTTTTAAGAAATGCCTTAAATGTTTTGAATTTTTCATTGCGAAAGCCTGCCTTTCGAACCTACAATTTCCTTAGTTGAAAAGGCTTGAGTAATTGAAGAACTTGACTACTTGGAACATTTTTTGAAAAAGGAAGAGACCATTTTTGGCCTGCAGGACCAAAATGGTCGACATGTTGTCCACAAAAACAAGTGACGGATTTTGAGAATAACAAACATGATTATTAAGATAACTTCCATGAGATTCAAAGTTTGACTATGAAAGCTCATACAATGCATATTTTATTCATTAAAGTCAAATACAAACCACATATTGCATAACCAAATGTATTGATAACTTAATGTTGCAACTTAACTTACAATTGTAGCATAACATCAGAACTAATAGTAACTTCAGTGATTTCTCTATTACCACAATGAATCGTTACATAACACCAATGTTCAGCCAGCTTTACACATCCCTACATATGAGTATTTATACTTGTTTTTCCCTGACCAAGTTGTTACATTATTTATGACACTTAGGTGACTAGCCAATGATTTCTAGTAGATTGAGAATCGTGGTAGTCATTTACTTGTTTTCTTCTAAGGACCCGGGTCTTCATGCCCCTATATTCTTGTTTGATGCTAGATCCTTGTTGACAAATGTCCTCCTTTGTGTGGGTTGGTGTGAAATTTGTGTGATGATTAAAGTCTAATTTATGCTTGAGAATCACACCTCGATTATTTCCTACTTCTTTTACGTTCTCCAAGTCTTTCAATGATATATTAGGTCCTCTGCTCTCAGGTCCTCCATTTGGTATGCTTCTTCTTTGACTGGGTTTTCTTGCACTGTGATATTCCACGTCATTGTCTTCCCGTGCCAAACTAGTTTTACTCCATGGTCTTCCTGCATCGTGTTCCTTTTGCATCAAGCTGGTTTTGTGCCAAAATCCCAAAATACTTAGTCAAAATTTGGGGTCTAACATCACTCCACACTACACTCTTAGTCCATCTCAAACTAAGCACTGGTCTTGACCTCAGCCGAAAATTCAAGGCCAACTTGTTCAATCTTCTTTCTAACACCTTCCCAATGTGACAAGGTGTCAAGCAGCTTTGTTGTTATTTCCTCGATCATTACCTTCAACTTTTTCATCTCCTCGAGTTGATCGAAACACTTACTTGCCTTAATGACCAATTGGTCGAGGGATGTGGAAGCATCCTTTTGGACCTCTTCAAGCGTGGTGACCTCATTTATAACCTATTCTCAAAGAGTTGCAAAGTTTGAATTTATTTGTTTTTGATGCACATTTATTATTTCTTCCATGGTCTCAACATCCTTAAATGCCTTAGCGCGTTCAATATGATCTTTTATTAATAGGGAAGTATCTGCCAACTATTGTCATTGAGACTCCTCTGCCTTGTGTTGGGCCTCCAAAATTTTACTGGGTCATGTCAGTTCTCAAAAATCCCATCTACGATGGGGATCACTTCCCTAACCCTTTGGAGGGCCCGTCTGTAGACTTCCACTGCTTCTGCAAACTATTTAGCCACCCATAATGCTTCATTTCTAGGCGTGGGTTGCTCCTTGCACTACTTTAATAGGAGATTTACAAGGGTCTATAATTTATCAAAAACTTTTCCCTCTAAAGGAACTTCATCTGCCAATGTCGGTTCCTAGCCAAAAGTAGCTTTACATAGACTTAAAGCTTTGAGTTTGGGTGTTGTAGCTTCTTTCAATTGTTGCTTCAGCATGACCACTTCCTCTTCAAGTACCTTTCAAGTGGCAACTTCTTTATCATACATCTCCACCACCTAACCATGTTTATGTTCTACAGTGCACGCATCAGAATCTGAAAGCATTCTATCATGCAACTTTAAAGGCCATTTTCAAAAATGCAGTGCTAGTTTGTAGAGTAGAGAGTTTTTGGGGATCAATCCAAATTGGAGTGAGCAACGTCATTGCTTTAGAATCTAAAACTAGGCTATCTTTAGGTATTTCAAAATTTTGTTCTTCGTTGCACATGTCCAAAAAAAAGGACATCTGACATTTGGTGTCAATAGGTGCATCCTTTGGATGAAAATGGGAATATAAATATAGAAACCTATGTGGAATGTTTGTCTAGTATTGTGTGCGTAAGTTCATGGTTGGATCAGCCAAATGTGGTTGAGCTTCGGAGTCCGTTGGTTGCTTCCCTTTGAAGGGATCCCACTCAAGGATCTCGACATCTGTATCTGGTGCCAATGAAGTGTTGTCGATGTCCATGCCACTCATTCATTATGTGTTAAAACTATCCCTCTCTTTTTTTCATGTCGAATTGTGCCTCTTCAAGGGTGGCCTCCTCCTATTACACTGAGGAGGGTGTCTTTTTGAGTATGAATCCTCCAATTCTTCCTTGTGACCCTCAAGCTCTTCTTGTTCTAATAGATTGGTTGGTGGTGATAGCGTTGAACCCTCCAGTTGTGATTTTAGTGTATCTTGTTCAGGTGAAGTCCTTAGTGGTGACACCCATGGTGGGGAGGCCCTTGGTGGTGGTGTTTAGGCAGTCCTTTGCTTTTTTGGTGGTTTCATCTATGAACTTGTGTTGCCATCATGCCCAGTTCTCTTCTTCTTATCAAGTGATGGTACTGGAATAAGCTTCTCTCTTGCATGCTTTACACCTCTTGAAGCTTTCTTTTTAGGTCACAACATATAGAAAAGATTATGAATAGTTTGTTTAAGTCATACCAACCCTCTGAATAAACAAAGGTTCAATTCAATTGATTAATATACTCAACTTCAAATTGAAAATTCGAGATTAAATCACACTAACCCCTCAACATTTATAAAGAACCGATTATAAAAAACTTATTATTTTTTTTAATTTTTTCATATAAATTAAAAATATAACTTATATTTATTTTAACATATTACATTTTTTCAATTTCATTATTAATATATAATTTATTATTTATTGATAAATAATATAATATATCAATGAATTAAAAAATATTTAAATAAATAAATTGTCATCCATTCTTTTCATTAAATTCTCGAATCGATTGTTTGATAAAAGTATATTTGAGTGAGATAAATGTCTGGTAAATTATTTCTTTAACATCTTTTTCAATCTCTTTCTTTGGCTATGGTAAAACAAAAATGATTTTGAGACAGAGTGATTATTGACTAGACACCACCTTTGATGACATAAGGCTTTTGTTTGATCGTATCTATAAATTGTAAAATATGCAGGTGATGGTAACTTTGTAAAAAAAGGTGATTGGTAGGTTTTAAAATGATGGTATAAAAAAATATTAAAATTAACTTATGGTAGTATTAAGTTTTTTATTAAAATAAAATATTGGAAAGAAGGGGTACATCATGCTTTGGAAGGAAAGAATTTTAAGTAGAAGGATTTAAGGACAAGGGATCAGGGTCTTAATCTAGGTTCAAGAAGAAATTTAGTGGACAGCTATGTTTAATATAGATTAAATATGTTATGGAATCATACATTGTAGAATAAAAGTTGTGAAGTGGTTTTAGTACTTATGAATTAGTGGAATAAAGGTGTTGCACACTTAGTCTTTGTAATCGTTGTAAAAGACAAGTATTTGAAAAGGGATAAAATTATCATTGTGAAGATCAAATCATATGTTTAAAAATAGTTTTTGGACGTATGCATATAAGGTGGTTTGCTCGTTGTATAGAGAAGAGACATTTTGTTTCACGAAAAAGCTTTAGCAATGGCGAAACATTAGGGAAAGGCTAGGAAATACAAAACATGCAAATGGTAGAAGACTTCAAAATGCACCAAATGATCATCATGAGGGGCAATAAAAAACTATTTCATGTGATATCAGACACTACAAAGCCCATATTATACACCAAATCTAAATTTTGGATAATAATTGATTTTATATGACTTTCATACATTGCAAAGGGGTATGTAGCTTGTAAGGTGGCAACATCTTTGATTGGTCATTTTACTACTGTTAAGGGTTGATAAGGATGTTATGACTATTGATTTTGATTGTACCAAAATAAACTAGGCTAGTTAAACATAATTAAGTGCTTAAAATATTTGTTTCACAATAAAAATTAAAATGGCTATCAGTTGGGCATGAAAACCGATGTTGAAAACCGTTGAGCATCTACAAAACCGTGAGATGAATCAAACTGTAACAAAGTCTATACATAAGAAGAATTTATTCTATTATTTAGAAATCCTTGATTAGAAACTAAGTTTTTCCATTACATATATGGGTTTGAAAATATTTTAGGGGGAGTAAATGCATGTCGATAGGGGTCAAACAGGGTAACTGTGGTATGCGTGTGTCATTGAGACTCATTAATCAAATTAGCATCATGTTGTCCTTGTTGACCCTTTATGATAACAAACTTCCAATCAAAGAACCTGCCACCTTGCAAGTTGTGTACCCCTTTCTGAATGATTTAAGCCATGTAAATCCAATAGCTGCCTTAAATTCATACAATCTTCTAAATGCTTAAACATCAACTTAGAGAGAGCCCAATGGGCACAAATGCAATCTATCAGCAAATCTAGATGACACATTTCTCATGAAGATTTAGAAATATAATGCTAATGATTATTGGCGTAGATCATGTCTAAGTACAATATGGAAATAATTTTTCATCAATCACATCATATCGTGTTTGATCACCTTGACAGATGGCCAGGAAAAATAATCACAAATGGTAGAAGCATCTATGACTTCAATCTTGATATGCCCTTGGTTGCTTCTATTTTTTCCAATGCCTTGAAATGAAAACAATATCTATGTTACAATCACTAAGATAAAACCTGATCACCCACAGTTGGCTCGACCCAAACATATTGGGCTCTTCAACCAGTCAACACAAATGTCCCCTGATCGAAACCAAGGGACTCATAGTTTTGACATAGAGATTGGGCAAAGACGCTCTCTTTCCATGAAGAATGCAAGCCATCGTACATGAAAGTATTGTATGGCGATTTAGGTCCCAATTATATATATAATATTTATATATATTAAATGTTAGTTATTATATAACTATTATATAGTATATATTATTATTGGGTTGTTTTATCAACTTTTCCTTAGGGCACTGAAGTGTCTAGTTCCCAACAAGCTTAGGTGTTAGTATCTCACACAAGACTAAACTCTTGCATGCTCACCCGAAGTACGTAGTATGAAATCAGTTCCTGTGGGTTATGTTGTGCAGTAACACATTTGTCAAATAATAATGTTTATTTATATAACTAATTACTTGTTACATAGAAAATAAAATACATGACTGTGGACCTCGTTTCAATTATGTACATAAACATGATTATTAAGATAACTTCCATGAGATTCAATGTTTGACTATGAAAGCTCACATAATACATATTTTATTCATTAAAGTCAAATACAAACCACATATTGCATAACCAAATGTATTGATAACTTAATGTTGCAACTTAACTAACAATTGTAGCATAACACCAGAACTAATAGTAACTTCAATGATTTCTCTATTACCACAATGAATCATTACATAATACCAAAAGTTCATCCAGCGTTACTCATCTCTACATATAGATATTTATACTTGTTTTTTCCTAACTAAGTTGTTAGGTTATTTATGACACTTAGGTGACTAGCCAGTGATTTCTAGTAGACTGAGAGTTGTGGTAGTCGTTTACTTGTTTTCTTCTAAGGACCCAGGCCTTCATGCCCATGTATTCTCGTTTGATGTTAGATCCTTGTTGACAAATGTCCTCCTTTGTGTGGGTTGGTGTGAAATTCGTGTGATGATTAAAGTATAATTTATCCTTGAGAATCGTACCTCAACTATTTCCTGCTTCTTTCACGTTCTCCAAGTCTTTCGATGATATACTAGTTCCTTTGCTCTCGGGTCCTCCGTTTGGTATGCTTCTTCTTTGAATGGGTCTTCTTGCACCATGATAGTCCACATTGTTGTCTTCCTATGCCAAACTAGTTTTAATCCATGGTCTTCCTGCATTGTGTTCCTCTTGCATCGAGCTGATTCCATGTCAAAAGCCCAATATACTTAGTCAAAATTTGGGGTCTAACATCACCCCACACTATGCTCTTAGTCCATCTCAAACTAAGCACTAGTCTTGGCCTCAGCAAAAAATTTAGGGCTAACTTGTTCAATCTTCTTTCTAACACCTTCCCAATGTGACAAGGTGTTAAACAGATTTGTTGTTATTTCCTCGATCATTGCCTTCAACTTTTTCATCTCCTCGAGTTGATCAGAACACTCACTTGCCTTATTGACCAATTGGTTGAGGGATGTGGAAGCATCCTTTTGGACCTCTCCAAGCGTGGTGACCTCATTTATAACATATCCTCAAAGAGCTACAAAGTTGGAATTTATTTATTTTTTATGCACGTTTACTGTTTCTTCCATGGTTTCAACATCCTTAAATGCCTTAGCGCGCTCAATACAGTCTTTTATTAATAGGGAATTATATGCCAACTATTGTCATTGAGACTCCTCTACCTCGAGTTGGGCCTCCAAAATTTTATTGGGTCATGGCAGTTCTGAAAAATCCCATCTAGGAGGGGGATCATTTCCCTAACCCTTTGGAGGGCCCATCTATAGACTTACACTACTTTTAAAAATTGTTTAACCACCCATAATGCTTCATTTCTAGGCGTGGGTTGCTCCTTGCACTACTTTAATAGGAGATTTACAAGGGTCTACAATTTATCAACATCTTCTCCCTCTAAAGGAACTCCATCTGCCAATCCCGGTTCCTAGCCCAAAGTAGCTTTACATAGACTTAAAGCTTCGAGTTTGGGTGTTGTAGCTTCTTCCAAATATTGCTTCAACATGACCACTTCCTCTTCAAGTGCCTTTCAAGTGGCAACTTCTTTATCATACATCTCCACCACCTGAACATGTTTATGTTCTACAGTGCACGCATCAGAATCTAAAAGCACATTTTATCGTGTGACTTCAAAGGCCATTTTCAAAAATGCAATGCTAGTTTGCAGAGGAGAGAGTTGTTGGTGATCAATCCAGCTTGAAGTGAGCAATGTCATTGATTTAGAATCTAAAACTAGGCTATCTATAGGTATTTCAAAATGGCGTTCTTCGTTGCACATGTCCAAAAAAAAGGACATCTGACATCTGGTGCCAATAGGTGCATCCTTTGGATGAAAATGGGAATATAAATATAGAAACCTATGTGGAATGCCTATCTATTATTGTGTGCATAAGTTGGTGGATGGATCATCCAAATGTGGTTGAGCTTCAGAGTCCGTTGGTTACTTCCCTTTGAAGGGATCCCACTCAAAGATCTCAACATATATATCTGGTGCCAATGAAGTGTTGTTGATGTCCATGCCACTCATTCATTATGTGTTAAAACCATCCCTCTCTTTGCCAAGTGGATTTTCCACATCCAACTATGCCTCTTCAAGGGTGGCCTCCTATTGCATCAAGGAGGTTGTCTTTTTTGAGTATGAATCCTCCAGTTCTTCCTTGTGACTGTTAGGATCTTCTTGTTCTAACCGATTAGTTGGTGGTGATAGTGTTGAACCCTCCAATTGTAATTTCAGTGTATCTTGTTTGAATGAAGTCCTTAGTGGTGACACCCTTGGTGGGGAGGCCCTTGGTGGTGGTGCCTGAGCAACCCTTTGCCTTTTTGGTGGTTTCATCCATGAACTTGTGTTGCCATCTTGCCCAACTTGCTTCTTCTTATCAAGTGTTGGTACTGGAATAAGCTTCTCTTGCATGCTCTGCACCTCTTAAAGCTTTCTTTTTAGGTCACAACATATAGAAAATATTATGAATAGTTTGCTTGACCACAGTCTGGTGAACCTTGATGTTAGTTCTTTCAGTCTCATGCTTTTCTCTATATGGCTTCTTGCCAGGATAACCATACATATTTCAAAGAGTGTGAATCTCTAAGTCATTTCATTATGCTTCCAAGGTGAGGGGTTATGTGTCATATATGTGGTTTAATAAGTTGACAAAGTACCATGTTGTGAAGGCATAGGGCAGCTTCAACCAAGCTAAAAGCTCTCCAAAGGGGGCCATCATGATATGCACCAGAGAAAAATTTTGTTTAATGACAAATTTGGCTTGTTCACCAACCTGTACGGGCAAGTCCTTTAGAATGTGCCATTCATTTCCAAAGGCTTCCTTCATGCCATCATACCACGACTTCATCTTGATTTTGAAAGTCAGAGTGATATAACTAGGGTATGTGAACACCTTGTAGTGCTCTGTTGGGGACTTGTGCTTTGGTGGGTACAACCATTTTATTTCTCCAAAGGTGTAATTAGGTACACCAATTTCATCAAACACCATCAACAAAAGAAATACACCCATGGAAACCTATGGCTAGGTATCTAGTGGGTCCTCTTTGCATCGAGTTTAATTTTGTTGGTAAAGTACATTGCCTAGTTGTACTTTATCCCCTCGATTACCTAGTGGGAAAAAAATAGGTGATCTATGTCCACCTCTTTCCATCGATCAATGCCACCAATATTGGTCATAATGATGCATGTTGCTAGTTGGAGGGAAAGGTCTTGTACGTTTTTAATGTGCATGGCATGGACCTACTTTCGACTAGCATCACGGCCATCTTCTCTATCTCCTCTGAGTCCTCTAAATCAAATTCAAGGTCCACATCAGAGCATTGCAACCCTGGCACCTGGATTATTATTTCAGGTGTAATATTCATGTGAAACACAGTAAAATAGATATTGTCCTCATGGACGCATGAAAGCAAAAAAATTATTACCTCTACCAATTTTCCAAAATATGGGAGGTTAAACAACTAGAAGAGTCCTTTAGATTCTAATGTAGTGAATATTTTTAAGTCATACACGAATTCACTCTTGGTGGTTTGGTGCTCAACCTGATAGTCATTTTGTAGCTCAACCTCATTTCTTAATTGGTGGTGGTTATAGTCAAAAATGGTACAAGTGAGAATATTTGATACCCAATTTTTCACATGCAGTATCGTTTCTAGGTATTGCATCTCCTTTATCATCAAAGGTAGAGGTGGAGGTACTTGGGCCTTCTTTTTAGTCTCTTATGCCATTCCTAATCCTTTGCCTTCTGCATGCTCCCTCTTTTCCTCAAGCGTTTCCTCTCTGATCAATACTACTTCCCTCCTAACACCTAGCTCCTCCTCTAGAATGGTTGGTAGTGGATCACTTCTTTAGGCCTTTTTATTAGGCCGCATCACCTTTAGTGGAGCTCGAAGGTTGACGTGTGGTCATCAAACATTCCCAAAAGAATACATGTTTGTTGTGGGAGTGTCTTGACTCTTCTACTTCGACACCTGTTAATGGCAGAGCTACAACCTGTAATTACCATATTTCCCCTATGTGCTTTTAGGTTATGTAACTTACGCTTAGTCACTCATACAAGATCTTTCTTAATAGTCAATGAATGGAAAATTGATACTCTGCACTTGTCCGAGAATTGCCTGAACTCAATTATTCGCTTTTCGGCTCTATAAAAACACATCCAAAGCAAAGGTAAAGTTTAACATGAGCCCCTAAATGTCTTTTTTATAGATTCAAGGGGGTAAATTGCATTTACTATCCCCCCTCTCTTCAACTATCACTTCTCATAGTCAATGTGTTTTAACGGTCTCCTTTCTTTGACTATCACTTCTCGCCATAAATGCAATTAATGATATCATCATGACATGATGTTGGCATGTTTATTGTAACCACTATCTCTTTATATTAATGGCACATCTTGTCCCACAATTTTTTTAGAGTGCATGATAGCTGTAAAACCCTTTGAATATTCATACCATTGGCGGGAGTCTTTATCGTTAGACCTCTTTATTTATGCGTACATCCCTATGGACCATTTCCTAACACATGTAACACACCTTACCCCATAATAAATGTGCATCATGGTCTTCCATGAAATCATAAGTACTAAGTTACAAAAAGAATGTAAAATAAAAGAAAGTTGTGCACAATTAAGGCAACATTTTATTGAAAACAATAAATCCTAAACTAATGGCATACGCCTTATTGATACAAATGAAACTAAACACTTGAAGCGGAGAAATACGAATTTAGCCAGCTACCATTGTAGTGCCGATGAAGAAATTGGCCATCCAATCTTTGTAAACGACAAGCACCGATAGGATGAATACTATGAACAACAAAAGGACCATCATAATAAACACGATGCTTCTTAGAGTGGCACATGAATTTGGAGTCATAGAGCAAAACTTTCATTTTGGGGTTAAATGTCTTGTGCTTAAGGTAGCAATCATGCCATGCCTTTTGTTTGCATTTCTCCACATCTTGACTCCAATGAGCAAGGAAACGTGCTTCATCCAATCGTAACAAAGCATCCAAATGTGCTTTTAATGATGATTCATCGTCTAATTGTCCAATGCATGTGATGCAAAGAGATGGTACCAAGAATTCAACTGATGAAATTGCTTTAGTTTTAAACACCAGATTGAACACCAAATTGAAGGGTGTACTTTTGTTGAGGTGCTTATAGGTTATCTGGTAAGACCAAAGTACTACAGACACTCGATCGTCCCAATTAGTGCATCCAATATTACAAATCTTTGTAAGTGTTGTTCCTAAGATTTTGTTGAATGCCTCAGTAGTGCCATTAGTCTGGGGATGATATGGAATTGTCTTGTGATGGGCAATCATGAACTTAGTAAGTAATACACGGATAGTCTCATTGAGGAAATGTGTACCACAATCACTAGTAAAAGATAGTGAACAGTGAAAACAAGTGATGATATGTTACCATATGATGCACATAGTGGTTGTTGCAGTACAATCCCTTATTGGCATGGCCTCAGCTCAACATGTGAGATAATCAGTTATTGTTATGATATAGTGGGACCCTGTACATCGTCCAACTGGGTTGATGGCCCTGACAAAATCAATGGGCCATTTATCAAAAGTTTCTTATGATAAAATAGGATGTAATGGCATGGCATCCTGGAGATATGGTTTCCTCATGCACTGGCAAATATTACACTATTTAACATGTAGCTTGGCATCATGAAAAGGGTAGGCCGCCATAGTCCAACTAATAGTACTTTGCATGTAGTAGCCTCACCAACATAGTGCCTGCTAGTAATTCCTTTGTGAACTTCACAGAGTAATTCAATATGCTCACGTTTCATGACACAGTGTTTAAGGAATTCATCTTGTCCATGCTTGTAGAGGTCCCCTCTAATGAGCTAGAATGGTGTGGTGTAGATGACTAGTTGTTTCTTAGCCTACGAACTCAAATAATCTAACATTGTGTCAGTAGTTAAGAAAGTTGTTATATCTTCTAACTCCTTAGGAACACGTGAAACATGAAACACTTGAACATCGGGCAGGTCATCCTCAATTGCTCACGTTGGTTCACCAAAATTAATTCTGGAGAGATGGTCAGGACCGCAATTGGTCTTGATTTAACCATGACAAAGAATAGGAATTCTTAGAACAATACAATCCAGTGATAGATGTGGCCGTGTAACACAAGTTTATTAACTAGATATTTCAAATCTTCATAGTTTGTATATAACACAAAAGGAGTTTCCAACAAGTACTGTCAAAACTTTTCTAAAGTATAAACCATGGAAAGTGCTTTGCACTCTGTTGTGGTGTAATTTCTCTCACCCTGAGTAAGCTTTCTACTTGCAAAATAGATGGGGTGATCAAGGTGACCTTCTCTAGGCTGTGCAAGGATCACACCGATGACCATTCTAAAAGCATCTAATAACACTTGAACTAATTAGGTTGAATCTTGTGCCCACTGAGTACGGGTCCACAAGTATTTTATTAATCACTAAAAAAATAAGTACATAGAAAGGGTGCCTTTACTCCGTTAACCCTTTTACAAAGCCAAACATTTATTTTATAGATTTTATCCATGACCGGTAAAACCAACTAACTTCATATAACCAACCATTTATGAGAATTCAACCCAAAAGGAAGTTATATTATTAACTTAAATTAATCTACACAAATCTAACTTAAATATTTATGGGGGTGTCTTTTATAAAAGATGCATACCCCATTTACATTTATTAAAATAATCTAACACATCAAAATCCTAAGCTAAGTTAAGACTTTGGATAAGTCCTAACAAACCTCCCTATGATCCAAAGTCAGGTCTTTGGACACATACCGAGCATTTTTTTAAATTTTTCAAATTTGATTTTATCAAGGGGTTTTGTGAAAATATCAGTTATCTGATTAGTAGTTGGGCAATATATTGGCTCAAGAGTTTTCTTAACCAACAACATTCACATATAATGATATTTGACATCCATATGTTTTGTTTTTGCATAAAATATTTGATTCTTGGACATATTGATTGCACTCTGATTATCAATGTATAACTATGTAGGAGCAATTTGAGAAACTTGAATATCTTCAAGAATACGCTGTGAGTAAACAATTTCTCTGGAAGCATCCCATGCTACAATGTATTCAGATTATGCTAATGAATTTGCCATTGTATCCTATTTTTTACAACACCAAGCAATGGCAGTTGAACCCATATGCATAGTGTATCATGTTTTGAACACTTTGTCATCCACACATCCACCAAAATATGCATCGCAATACCCAACAAGTTTGAAGTTCTTGTTGCAGTGGTACTCAAGGCCATATGTTTTCTTTTCTTGAAGGTAACAAAGTACTCTTTTTGCTGCATGCCAATGAATTTATCTAGGCTCATGCATAAACCTAGACAAAATTCCAATTGAAAATGATAAATCAGGCTTGGTAGTCATCAAATATATCAGACCTCCCACCAATTTTCTATATTTGGTACCATCAAAAAAGGCACTGCCATCATCCCTAGACAATTTTAAGTTACTTTCCACGGGAGGGAGGGAAGGTTTGCAATCACTAATGCCAAACCTATTTACTAACTCATAAATATACTTAGTTTGTAAAATGAAAATACTATGCTCTTTTTGAGTTAATTTTATACCAAGATAGTAGTGAATAAGTCCAAGATCTGTCATCTCAAAGCCATCTTTTAATTCCTTCTTCACAGACTTGTTATGGTTTTCATCATTCCCTGTGATGAACAAGTCGTCGACATAGAGAACAAGAATCACCAATTTCTTACATTGCACTCAAAAATAGAGAGTATCATCAGATTCACTATGTTGAAAACCAATAGATTTCAAGTATGTATCCATTTCCTCATACCAAGCCCTAGGTGCCTATTTGAGCCCATACAAAGCATTTATCAATTTACACAATTTGTGTTCTGCACCCACCTGTTCAAAACCCTGAGGTTGTTTCATATATACTTCTTGTAAATCACCATTCAAAAAAGCACTTTTAACATCCATCTAATGTACTTTTCAACCATTTTGTGTAGCTAAAGCAAGTACCATACAGATAGTGTGTCATTTAGCAGTTGGTGAAAATGTTTCCTCATAGTCAATACCTTCTTATTGTGCATATCCTTTCGCAGCAAGTATTGCCTTATGTTAATCAATGGAGCCATCCAATTTATACTTAGTCCTATAAACCCATTTACATCCTATCGGTTGAATATGTGGAGGAGGATCAACCAAAACCCAAATATTATTGTTAAGTATTGCACCATACTCACTTTGCATTGCCTATAGCCAAACATGTTTAGTAGATGCCTCCTCAAAAGTAGATGGCTCAGTGGAAGAAGTAGTAACAACCATTGCATAATTCACCTATTTACGAGAACTTTCGGGATCTATTAAACCAAATTCATCTACTTTCAAGTCATAAAAAGTACTTTGAGCCCATTTTGGATACTTATTCAAATCAAGAACACCAAAATTCTCATCATGTGCATCATTCGAAGGAAGACTTAGAGAATTTTCAACAATTTCTAAGTCATCAACCTGTGAACTAGTAGATGAAGGAGAGGAAAGTGAAGGAATTTGAGTTTCATACCATAACCTTAAGGAATTGTCCCCATTATTCAAACCCTTATCTCTTTTTGCATTTTTCCTCTCTAACCTATCAAGTTGAGAATCAATCTCTACAGTGTTCATAGTCCCAAATTCATCAAATACTACATCCTGACTCACTATGAATTTGCCTGTATCATGTGCAAGCAAATGATACCCCTTTTTATTTTTTGAATATCCAAGAAAAATGAATTTTTGACTTCATAGTTCCAACTTAGTTCTATGTTTAGTGGAAACTAAAGCAAAACAAAGGCATCCAAAAACTTCCAAGTGTTTAACTTTTGGTTTAAACCCATACCAAGCCTCATATGGAGTTTCTACCAAAAGCGCTATTAAGGGGGACTTGTTTCTCAAATACACTGCAGTACCAATGGCTTCTTCCTAAAACTTATCATCAAGATGTTTATAATGCAACATAGCTCGTGATGTGCCCTCTAAGGTTCTATTCATTCATTCAGATGCTCCATTCTGCTGTGGAGTGTAAGCATTATTGTATTTTAGATGAATGCCATGTTCTTGAAAATAATACAAAAACTCATTCAAAGTATACTCACCACCATTATCTAAACGAAGAGTGGCTAAGTGTGAACCTGTTTCTTTTTCAACTAAGTGTAACCAATCAACAAACATAGTGAAAACTTCTGATTTGTTTTTCATGAAAAACACCCAACTCATTCTAGAAAAATCATCAATAAACAACACAAAATATCTACACCCTCCAATGGATGACTTTTTCATGTCACGTACATCACTATGAACTAACTACAAACATCTGTTAGCTCGCCATGAAGAGTTTTTTTTTTAAAATTCTCGATTTTGTTTACCCAAAACACATGATTCACAAAGAATATTATCTTTTTGAAAAGTGGGCAACCCACTCACCATACCATATCACTGCAAGTCCACTAAAGAATGGATATTCAAATGTCCATGGTAGAGATGTCATTACCATTGTCTAGACATAGTCCCTGTACCTATGTCAATAACCGTTACAAGTTCCACTATGGAAGGAAGCACTTAAAAACGCAATCTAACCAAATTTCCATCCTCGTATCTTGTATACGTGGTTTTATAACCATCCTTCACTGAAATGATATGGATGAGCCCATTTCAAGCATAATTTAATAACCTTTCTTTCAAATAGTTACCAAGGAAAGAAGATGTTTTTGCAATGTGGGAACATACCAAACATTCTCCAAGTATTTTATGGAACCATCAGGAAGAAGAATCCGAATAGACCCAAGTCCTAGAGGAGTGTGTAAAGACTTATCTGCCAAAGCAACTGGAGAAAGAGAAACTTCTTTGAAAGTCCAAAATAAGTCTCACCTAAATGTCATGTGTTTGGTTGCTCCTATATATAAAACCCATACATCTGTGAGCTCATCTCTAACCTAACTTCCATACAATCAATGTGCCCTAAAGAAGTGAATGCAGATTCATGAGCAACATGGCTAGACTCATCATAGTCATGGTCAACATATTGAGCAGAGTTAGATTTAGTCATTTTTTGTGGCCTCTAGATTTTGTTAAAAGGAATCCTACACTGAGAGGCAATATGACCAAATTTCCCACATCTATGACATTGAATGTCCAATCTACCTCGACCTCTGCCCCTATAAGAGTTATGACCACGTCCTGTATCACTTATCTCATTTGAATGAGAATGATTATATTGTTATTGATGTGAATAACCTCTACCTATATTTTGATATCCACCTCCTCTGTAACCTTGACCCCCTCTATAATTGTTCCCTATATTGTTTTGATGCCCAGATGAAGATGAACTAGGCTTTGACTCTAAAACATGGGCTTCTTCAAATTTATTGGATTTATTTGGTAGAGAGAGGTCATGTCAAATGAGAAACTCAACCAACTTGTCAAAAGTGATGCCTGTGATCTTGTCAAAGACATGCAACATTTATAAAAAATTTCTATAGGACCCAGGTAGTCCTTCCAAAGCAGTAGTGATTATGAGATCATCATCTAGCTTTCCAAACCTAGCCTTAGTGTACTCAGTAGCAATATTTTTCAACTTAGACATATATTCTCCCATATCCCGATACTTTTCTAATGACAAAGCAAACAACTGCATATGGATGTCTATATTCTTATGATTGGGTTTCTTATCATACAAATAAGACAATGTTTTCCATGCAGTGTAACTATGACGATAATTTTCAATATGAATATAAGTATCACGAGTGCAACAACATTTGATCAATGCTAAGGCCTTATAATCACACAAATTGAATGCATCAAGATTAGCCTATTCTATTGGCAATGTGGGATTTTCATTCTTAACAATATCCCACAACTCATTAAATACTAATGAAGCTTCCATCAAACGTTTCCAATCTAAATAATTAGAAATCGTTAATCTATCACCATCTAAAATTAAATTCTAAATCTTAGGCATCTTGAAATGAAATCAAATGTGCAAAATAAGTGCAAAAAATGAGATACACAATACACATACACAATTATAGCACTTTGCATGAGACAATGCTTCTACGGGGTTTTTCACTTAACGTCCATATAAATATAAAAACAAGAGTTTTTTATGGGTTTTGCACTTAACCTCACCAAAAATCAATTGATTACACCCTTATTTCACCAAAATATACCCTTATTTCACCAAGATACACCCTTATTTCACCAAGATACACAAAAGCAAAAGATATCAACTTCACATGCAAAATTTCAACAAGTATGCATGTTTTTACATTCAAAATGCCTTTCACAATTTGTAAAGCATAAAAAGATTCCAAAAATGGAATATTCCTTTTCAAGAAAGCATATTCTTAAAGAAAATTCTTCCAAAAAAGAAGATTTGAACCTGTGACCTCCTTGTTACAAGCACCTCTCAAAATCTTTCTTTCTAAGTGCTCTATGAGCATTTACAAGTTTATAAAGATAGAAATTTCTATATAAATTTGAAATTTTCCTCTGTTATAATAATAAATATTAAATTATTTACGTTTTTTCACATGAAAATATTTTTCAAAGTGAAAACTAAAATTTTTTATTTACCTTGTATTCACCATGCAAACCCTAAATTGATCAAACTTTAGAAAAATGAAATATTTTTATTTGGAGATTTCCAATGCCTCCCTGGAGCTTTTCAATGCCAAATATGATCTGAACAAATCTGAAACTCTTATGGCACTCCCTTAGACCATACAAAAAACTTGCAAGATTGAATCTTTCACCATTGGGCAGTGTTTAAGATTCTCAGAGAGAAATTTCACTGATTATTGTTAATGCTTTGATAATGCAAGACATTGGAAGGTCGTACTTCTATAAGTTTGGGCAGTAACAATCCAATATGCATCTTGAAAAACCTTTGGAATGAATTCAAAATGGTTGTTTTGTATGTGGATCTCAATTAGCAATCAAATAGCTTAGCAAATGAATGTTTGATAGAAATGGAAACAATTCTAGATATTCACAAGGATATCCAGAATAACCAGGTCGTACATATGTAGATATGGATCGTACTACTACAATTTTAGATTTGAAAGACCTTATACATGCTTTTGGAATGAAAAAAGATCTTTAGAACCTAAAAAATGGATCATAGGATCATAAACTGAGCAAATTGATTGAAAGAAGTTTGAAATCATTTATTATACACACAGAGAATTTCTTATATTCAAAATTCCGTACAAATGGCTTTTGGGCAAATTTTAGGGCTTTAAAAAGGTTGTGTCATTTGAAAGCATCAAAATTCAATATGGAGTGCTAAAAAGGAGTTTGAAAGCAATATCAAGGAGCATGAAAGGCTTGTTCAATTGAATGGTCGTACAAGACCAGTATACAGGCTTAATTATTTCAAATGGACATTAATCAATGCAAAAACATTGAAAAATTAAATAATTTAATAATTTTTCAAATTTGCAAAGTTATACCAACCAAAGTTTATTGGACATGGCATACCTTGTACTATCCAGAATGAGATTTCACGTGAGGCTTTCAATTCCACATGAATCATCTTTTCATCTTGCCTTCTCCCAAATTCACCATGCTTCTCATATTCACCATGCTTTCCAAAACTATGCAAAACCTTGCTTTGATACCACTGATAACACTCGAACCAATTAGGTTGAATCTTGTGCCCACTGAGTGCAGGTCCACAAGTATTTTATTGATCACATAAAAAACAAGTACATAAAAAGGGTGTTGTTACTCTGTTAACCATTGTATAAAGCCAAACATTTATTTTATAGATTTTACCCATGACTGATAAAACCAACTAACTTCTTATAACCATTCATTTACGAGAATTCAACCTGAAAGGAAGTTATATTATTAACTTAAATTAATCTACATAAATATAACTTAAATATTTATGGGGGTGTCTTTTATAAAATATGCATGCCCCATTTACATTTATTAAAATAATCTAACACATCAAAATCCTAAGCTAAGTTAAGACTTTGAATAAGTTCTAACATCATGGACATGGACATGGAATGGTTTATTCCAATCAGGGAACTGAAGAATCAGTGCAATGATGATCTTGTCCTTTAAGGCCTCAAAGTCTTGTTATCAAGAGCGGGTCCAAATAAAGTGTTTGTTGTGTTTCAAGAGTTCCTCAAATGGCATGACAATCTTTGCATAACCTCGAATGAATTTTTTATAGTACCTAGTATGGCCTACAAAGGCAAGAACCGTGCACTAGGATTTTGATGTTGGTAGATGGAGAATGACAGCTGCCTTAGAGGGATCTACCAAGAGTCCATCTTGGCAGATAATGTGACCAAGAAGAACATCGAATGGTGTAGCAAAAAGACATTTTTTTAGATTAAGGGAAATTTGAAGCACTCGACAACACTCAAGCATAAGCCTTATATTAGAACAGTGGTCCTTCACCAGGCCATAAACATCTAGTCATCCAAATAAACCTAAATGAATTTTATGGATGAAGTCTTTAAAGGCCTCAATAGCTATACGTGAGAATACAATAGGTGCATTTTTTAACCCAAACAACATGATGGTATATGCGAAAGACCCCCATTCAATAGCAAATGTTGTCTTAGGTTGATCCTCCTCTATGATATGGACCTAATGGTAACCTGAGAATCCATCTATGAAAGTATAAATTTCACACCCTGCAACACCTTTGAGGATTTCTTCTATGAACAGAGTTGGGAAAGGATCAATAATGTAGGATTCATTAAATATTCGGTAGTCAACACAAATTCTAATGTGCCCATATTTATTTATACTTATTACCATGGGGCTGACCCAATTAGACTCATCAATTGGGGTTATAACTCCAGCTCGCAACATACTATCAATTTCCTCTTTCACCCATGCACGTAAATTTGGATTCATCTTATACGCTTGTTTTCTGACTGGTCGAGCACCTTCAACTAGTTTGATATGCATTTTGCCTAAGGACGGATGAACACCTTTCATTTCACTATAATTCCTTGGAAAAACATCTTGATGTTATTTTAGCAACTCAAATATTTTTGAAATCTCAGTATCAAACTAGTGGTTACCCTTAATAACTAACTTTGGTTCTTGATCCGTGTAGATGTTGCATTAGATGGTTTGAAGAGGTTTTGAGTATGGGTAGTATGCATCAGGACCAGTATCATGAACAGTTCTAGCGCCATAATTTGTGGGGACATCTAAATGATTTGTCAATGGGTCAGGTGGTTTGAACCCTTCACGTTCATCAATGTGGAACATTATTTTTTATTTTCCTTTGCGAATCTCTTCACAACGTGCCTAATTAAGGACATGTTTTGGTGCAGGGAAGGATTACGTAAATGGATCATCAAATATAACCAAGCATTCTTTTGGTACACCATGTATATGTCATAGCCGATCCTTGATAGGACTAGGGTCACCAACAACTACTTGACACATGGCTTGGAGTGTAAGGTGCAAGTCCATCCTTGGGAATGAGTAAGACAATGTTGAGACCATGTTATTTTTCAACAAATGTTAGAAATGGGTACCTAAATGTCATTCTTCATGATCATACCATGCTTTGTCCCAAGTATGTAAAGTGTCATAAAAATCATGTACCTACAGGTACTTTGTTAAGAAGGATTCTTCAGCCAACCACATGGTTTCACAAGCTTCTATGTGTGGTTCTCATGATCAAACTCTGCTCTAGATGATTGTAGCTCAGATATGATTGTCATGATGAAATTGGTGATCTAAATTAGAGCGTACTTGATCCCAAAGAAAAATATGGTCATTATGGGTTTGCCACCACCTTACGACTATGCCATCAAAAAGGTGAACTAGTGATCATATACAACCAGTATCAGAGTCATAGAAAGCTTCGAGTCACTGGATGAAGTCATAGACTTCCATTTATTCAGGAAACCGTGGAGTTTCATCAAGCCTTTCTAATGGTGTGGCCATAACTAGTACTTGCATGACTTGTCCAATAATAAGATGAACAAATCTATGGCATTTGTGTTGTTGGCTCATAATGCCTTCACAACTACCAATGGCACTGCACACTCTTCCATTGAGGTCATAGTCACCATGGGCCCAACAATTACAAGTATCACTTGTACTATCAAAAAAAGAATGTATGTCCATCCATCGAAGGACACCATCAGGAGTAGGATCATGATGCTCAAGATCTCTTACTATGACGTTGTAGATATGGTTAATATCCCCATCCATGCTAATTGGTTATACATATGGGAGCCCATGTGCTTGGTCCAATAGGATGATGACTCGTTGGTCAGTATATTCAAAATTGATGTATCACTTTTTGAAGCTTAAGTTAGTGTTGTTTGCATATCACCAAGGACGACCCAATAGAGCTAAAAAATCATTAGCTTCAGCCAATTCAAAAACTTCAAAGATGACTTTGAAAGGTACCCCAAGGATATCGATAGTTGCATTTTTAATAATGCCAATTAGTAGAGCACAGGTTTTATTGGCCATAAATAATGTGTGATGTGATATTTGTAACGTTGGGCTAACCATTTTTCACCATGCATCCTTTGTGAGGACATTGACCTCAAAGTCAGTGTCGACCAAAATATCTCGGATCACCCAACCGTCAATGGTAGCATTCACCATTATTTCCTTGTCTTCTTGAGGGTAGGAGGAACAAGAGTATCTTGTCATCGAGCATGATTTAATTGATGGCCTTTAGTTGGCCTAGACAAATAAGGCCTATCATTAGTTGGCCTTGGTACCTAATTTTTAATCTAATTACTCAATTATGTGACAATATATTCTTCTAGCATATGCTTGCAAAATTATTGGAAATCATCCTACACCACATTTTGAGGTTTCATGGCCTTTTGCAAATCAACATGTTCGACAACTTCTCAGTGCTTGAAAAATTGAATTTCCCCTTGTAGTTCTCGTACCAAGGTCATAGTATCCTAGAGCACATATTTCTATTGTTGGGCATCAAGATACTTCATTGCACAAGTATCTTCTCATTGTATCTTTTGAATAGGTGGAATAGATGTAGACGGAGACTTTCCTCCACTGTGCATGGTGATATTAACTTATTGGGCCATCAAAGTGGTAGAGCACGGTTGCAATTGAGGTTTCTCAATGTGTATCATACTAGCACCTTTTTCATTTCTTTCCTTAGTGATGGTTGTGTACAAATCAGGACATTCCTCTAATCAATGCTCCATTTTACAAAAAGCACATGTTTGATAGGCTAGACAATCTCCCTGATAGTGATCCAGAGATCCAAAATTATAGAATGTTTGTGGTGGAAAATGGCCACCTCCTCGTCCCTGTCCTTGACCTCGTCCATCATATCCACCATTATCTTGATTGTTTGAGATGGAGGTTTGATGTGTACCATGCACGTGTGCCTCATGTATATCATTGATCAAGCGATAGCCATTTGTGACATTGGTATAAGCATCACATATCTTGCAATAATCAGACACTATTGTATGTGTATCCCATTGTAAGAGAGGACAAGAGCAGACATCGTGTTATTTGTGACAAATTTCACAAGAATTTTTTAATACAACACAAATGTTCTTGCATGGGCAGTTGCTTCTATTATGACCTTTAGACTCACAATCGATACACCAAAGATCATTACAAGTATTGTAAGCATTATTTCTAGTCATCTTTTCTAATTTTTGATGTCCTTAAAGCTCTTTGAGCTTCCATAAAAGGACAAATTCTAGTGTCAATGCTACCAATCACTTCAATGCAGAGGGTAACTTCCAGGGCCTCATACGGGCTAATAAAGGTCCTTTGAGATAATGTTCAGCTAAAGGGAAACAACAAGCCTCCCATGAACCGTTGGGTATGCTAAACAACATTAATCTTGAATGAGAACTTAGACAAGAGTTTTTTGAATCATACTCACGTACACTTTCAATGAGCTCTTGTTCTATATCTTTTAGTGCAACAACACTTTGTTGCTCAAACTCTAGAATATCAAATTCTTGAAGAAATGTTGTCTTGAGCTGGTCATAGTCAATTACTGCTTATTGAGGGTCATACTTCTTATACTACTTGTGTGCTCTTTCCAAAAGTGTGGTTACAAATTATGTTGCCTATCGCTCAAAAGAAGTTATAACATGCACCCTACAGATGAGTTCACACTTATGAACATCCTCTGTGACATTCTCCATGCCCTAATATTTAGGTAAATGGAGTGTCATTTCATAATACATAGTTGACAATTGAGGTACTCATGATGGTGGCTACTACTAACTCCTAAGTCCCATTCTTGGAGTTGGAAGTCCACTACTTCCTCTTGTTCCACCTCCTAGTCCACCTCCTGTACTTCCAACAGAAGAACCTAAATGATTGGGCACGGTAATAAGTTGATTGATAATACTTAGACCAATACTCTGCCCACTACTAATGCCAGGTCCACTAGACATACCAAGTTGGGCCATGAAATTTCCTAAGAAATGAATAGAAAGTGTCAATTCACTATGAGTTAAAACTTGCTCAGCAATAAGTTCTCTTATAGGATCAGTTTATGACTCTACACTATTTATATCCTAATCATGTATGATTAAAATTATGGCTTAAAAACACGAGCATGCACTATGCTTGGGGACCTGGGTTGGTTTAAATGTGGTTCTTCAATCTCTATTGTTTGGCTAGTTTCACCCACATATGACAAATATGTCATTGGTCATGGTACAAAAGTTGGTGAGTCTTCCTTGTACCCTTTCGCTTCCCTATGGATCCTAAAATAACTTTTTGAGTCCTCTCATCCCCTTCCTACTCTGCTTCCACCTATAACCCTTGACCGAGCTTCATCATATTTAAGCTTTTATAATGCCCACTGACTAGCTACCATTGTGAACCAAAAATCCTTTACCAACACCTTTGCATTCTCCTCCAAATTGTGTGTATCATGAAAGGATGGGTTTAGCCCTCCATAGGTAGAGTTTCAAGTCCAGAATCAATAAACTTATTTACTTATAGTGGGAAGTATCTAATATACTGACCACATGATTCTCGAAGAAACTGGAACATGGCTTCTTCAAGACAAGAGTAAATGCGTACTCCATATTCCAAGATGTAGCTATTCAACACCCCTCTCCACTAGATATTAAAAACCCATGTCCATGGTGTTCACAAATGTGCTAAATCCCTTTGATGGTCTATCGTCCAAGCTTGCCTCTATCCAAAATTTCGTGACCGGTCTTGAGCATAGGCGGAAAGCAAGGCATGCAAATGAATAGGGACTTTGATAAAGAAAGTTTAATATAATGAGTTGTAAAGATGTTGTTCAACCCATGCACGTGTAGAAACTCTTGGTTTAATATAGGGAATCACAAAATTATCCTCAACCTTGGTAAGCCATTATTCAATATTTTCAAGGGATAAACATTTGGGCATTTTTCATTACTGTGCAACAAGTGCTACGAGTCCTGATAACGAAACCAAAATTTTAGGTTTTTCCATCAACTTTTCCTTAGGGTGATGAAGTGTCTAGTTACTTACAAGATTATGCGCTGACATCTCACGCAAGACTAAACTCTTACGCACTTACTCGAAGCACGCAACAAGAAACCGGTTCCCATGGGTTATGTTGCAAAGTAACACACTTGTCAAATAATAGTGTTTATTCATATAACTAATTATTGATTACATAGAAAAGAAAATACATGACTATGGACCTCGTTTCAAATATGTACACAAACATGATTATTAAGATTACTACCATGAGATTCAAAGTTTGATTACACAAGTTCATATAATGCATATTCTATTTATTACATTCAAATACAAACCACATATTCCATAATAAAATGTACTGATAACTCAATGTTGCAACTTAACTAACAACTATAGCATAACACAGGAACTAATAGTAACTTATGTGATTTTGTTATTACCATAATGAATCGTTACACAATACCAATGTTCAACCATCCTTACACATCTCTACATAGGGGTATTTGTTCTTATTTTTCTCTAACCAATTTGTTACATTATTTGTGACACTTAGGTGACTAGCCAACAATCTCCAGTAGACTGAGAGTCATGGTAGTCATTTGCTTGTTTTTTCCTACGAACTTAGGCCTTCGTGTTCCTTATATGCTCATTCGGTGCTAGATCCTTATTGCCAAATGTTCTCCTTTGTGTGGGCTGGTGCGATACTCATGTGATGATTAAAGTCTAATTTGTCCTTGAGAATCACTCTTCAACCATTTCCAGCTTCTCTCATGCTCCCCAAGTCTTTCACTAATAAATTGAGTCCTTTGCTCTCAGGTCCTTCATTTATTATGATTCTTATTTGATTGGGTCTTCTCATGCAATGATATTCTAAACCATTGTCTTCTCGCACCAAGCTAGTTTTGCACCATGGTCTTCCTACACTGTGCTCCTTTCGCACTGAGTTAGTTCCATGCCAAAAGCCCAAAATACTTAGTCAAAATTTGGGGCCCAACAATTATAATATATATTATAATATTTTTGTATATTGAAAATTAATATCATCTTACATAATATATATAAATATTAAATTATATAATATGTATTCTAACATACTTTTAAATATAATATATTTATATGTATTGACTTGGATGCTTCGTCATTCTTCCACCTACAACTATGGGTCCATTTAATTTCTCCATCGTGCACACCTTAGACCGTATTCTACCCAAGACACATGGAAGCGTGATGTCGATTCTTGGATCTCCTAGTGTCAGTCCCACAGATTGATAGGGAGACTAATTGTTGGGATTTCTTTGATAATTCTAGCTTTGGTGTTGTAGTCTAGCCCAATGAGCTAGTGCGCTAGCCCTTTCACGAAAGATTTAGGTCTTACATGCTCACCCAAAGCGCGTAGTGAAAGATCGGTCGCTGAAGGTTTTGTTTCACAGTGTTAATAACTTGTTCATATCTATCTCTTTATGCAAATTAAATAGGGATTATGTAAATGTAAAGAGAGACTAACTTGATTCTTTGAGTTCTAGATTTGATTAATATCACTACACAGAATATTGTCATCTTATATTAACATTGATTACTTAGAAAAGAAAAGAAAAATAGGACCGAACTCATATTTAAGTCTAATTACTTAACTCACACCATCATTGATCATAAAATACATGAAGTTGATAAAACCTGCTATCTCATATATTAAGCTTTAATCATCAAAAAAGTAAAGGTTCGTCCCAAAATTCCCTCTCATCGTGCTTTACAATAGGGGTATTGATACTTGTATTGCCCTGACCAAGGGTTTACAATCATTAATAGCATTTTGAATTGGCCAACGAACTCTCAACAAACTGAGAGTCATGGAACTCAACACTTAGTTTTTCCTATAGACTCGAGCCTCTGCACCCACTATATCTTCACTCTATGTTATATCTTTGTTGCCATGTGTTCCTCTTCTTGTGCATTGGTGCAAAAATTCTTACTAATAGGGTTGGGTGACCCATATGAACTATTCTCTTAACTGTTCCTACTTCCCATATGCTCCCTTAGTCTTCCACTTATGTTCTAAGTCCTACATCCTCGAGTTCCTTGTGACTCATTCCCCTTTGACTGGGTCCTCTTGCATTGATTTATCTACGTCATTGTCCTTTTGCACCCCATAGGTTCCATGCCATGATGCTTCTACGCCTATCAACTACACGCCATGGTCCTTCTGTGCCATAGTCATTCAACATCGTGCCAATTCTGTGCTAAAATTGGACAACACTTAGCAAAAATTTTGGGGCCAACATCACCTCACACTACACTCTTAGTTCGTCCTGGACTAAGTTATGCTAGTGTCCTCCATAAAAAATTTGGGCCTCGACTGCTTAATCTCCTTCTTCATATTGTCCCAATGTGACAATGCCTCGAGCACTTTTGCATTTATTTCTTCTATAGCCCCATTTAATTTCTTTATCCCCTCGAGGTTGATGGAGGTCTCATTGACCTTTATGACTTGTTTGTCTAGGGATGTGATGGCATCCTTCTGGACATCTTCAAGTGTGGAGACCTCTTTGTCAACCTATCTTCAAAGGGATACAAAATTTACATTCAGTTGTTGATGATGTTTATTGATGGCATCCTCCATCGCCTCTACATCCCCGAATGCTTTGGTGAGCTCAAAGTGGTCTTTTATTAAGAGTGCAGCATCAGCTAGCTACTACCTCTAGGCTTCTTCAGATTGGATTCGAGTCTCCAAGACTTTATTTAGACACATTAACTGCACAAAAATTCCATCCAAAATGGGGATAACCTTGCCAAACCTTTCTATAGTGCACTTGCAGATTTTGATGGTCATGGTGAACTATTTAGCCAACTCCAATCCCTCATCCTTTGGTGTGGGTTGCTCCTTGCATCACTTGAGTAGTAGTTCTACCAAGACCTCTGACTTCCCTATGGCATCCCTGTCAAGAGGCATGTTGTCTGCTAGCACTGTTTCTTCATTTGAAATTGTTTTACAGAGGTTCAATACCCTAACTTTTGCCTATATGGCCTCTTGGATCTATTGTTTGAACGTGGCCACTTCTTCGGTGAGTGCTTGTTTCTTTGCAACTTCTTTATTATACATGCCCACAATATTGGCATGTTTCCTTTCAGTAGTGCATGCATTAGAATCTGATAAAATATTTTGGTGCATGATCTCCAAGCCTAGCTTCAAAAAGGTCATGCTTGTTAGAAGAGGGGAGATCTTTCGTGAATCTACCCATAATGGTTTTCGCAGTGCTAGAGCATCTGGACCCAAGGAAAGGCTACCTTGGGGGAGTTCAAACTCATGCTCCCCATTATACATATCTAAATGGAAGGACACTTGCTTCCTTGTTTCCATAGTTGCCTCATTGCGAGTGAAATGCGAGCAAAGATAGAGCATCTTATCTTGGACTCTAAACCGATAATGCTCACATGCATTTCCAGTTGCATCATCACCATGCTCTTCTGTAGCCTCAACTAGTCCCTTCCCTTTACTAGGGTCACACTCAAGTTCAGCCTCCTCATGGCTTCCAATGGCCATCATGCTTAGTTATTCATCGTCCTCCTCCTTGCCATATAATGGTTCAACATCAAACAATGAATCATCAGAGGTGGCTTTCTACTCCCACATTGGGGAAAGAGTTTTCTAGAAATCAAAACCTGAGCTATGAACCTATACCTCAGGAATTTCTTTTTGGGGTGCTTGTCTTGGGGGTTGTTGCTAGGTAGCTCTTGAAGTAGAAGCACTTGGGGGAGATGGTGGTGGACTTACTTTAGGGGGAGAAGGTGGAGGTGGAGACGGTGGAGGTGGAGGCAGAGAAGGTGAAGGAGAAAGAGGAGTAAGCTGGGGAGAGGAAGGGCATGATGGTAAAGAGCGTAGAGGAGATGAAGAAGTGTGGGAAGGGGATGGAGATGGTTGATGTGGGGAAGGTGAAGGGCGTGGGGGAGGTGGCATAAATGGATGAGATGGTACGGGTCTAGATGGTGGAGGGATAGGTCATGGTGTCGCTATAGTCTTATACCATTTTTCTGGTGCTTGAATCCCACTTGTGTTGGCACCCACATCTGGCCACTTTTTCTTCTTCAAGGGTGGCATTGATGGAAGTCTCTCCTTAGGGTCCCTGCCTTGTGGATCCTTTCAAGGGTGCATCATGTGAAACAAATTGTGAATTTTCTCCCCCACCATCATCTTCTTGACCTTATTGTCAGTCAGGTTCATCTCCCTCTTCTTCATATAGGCCTTTTTGCCTGGATAGACAAACATTTTACGGAGAGTGTGAATCTCTGAGTCTATTCTTTCAGCTTGCAAGATGATAGGCTACAAATCGTAAATATGATTGATAGAGTCTATGAAATACCAAGCTAAGAAGGCATAAGGTAACTTGAACCATTTAGAGATCTCTCCAAAAGGGTTCATTCAGATACACACATGGGAGAAGTGTTGCTTCATGGTAAATTGGGCTTGCTCCACAACTAAAGGGGGCAAGTCCTTGGGGATGTGCCACTCATCCCTAAATGCCTCCTTCTTTCCTTTGAACCAATACCTCATCTTGACCTTGTATGAGGGGGTGATGTGACTAGGGCATGTGAAATCCTTGAAGCATTCAATGTGGGACTTGTGTGTGGGAGGGTATACCCACTTCAACACTCTTGAGCTATAATTAGACACACTAATTTTGTCAAAAACCAACAAGAGGAGGATTACTCCCCATGGGAACCTGTGCTTGGGTATCCAATGGGTCCTCTTCTCATCTTCAACAATCTTTTGAGCGAAGTACATAGCCCAGTTGTACTTTAGCCCTTGTGTAACTTGATGGGCAATATAGAGATGTGCCATGCCAACCTCTTTCCAATGATCAGTCCTTTTGATCTTGGTCATGATGATCCACATCGCAACCCAAAGGGTAGGATCCTATAGGTTTTGATATGTATGGCATGGCCCTGCTTCTCATACATGAGTATCGTGGTAGTCTTTTGGACCTCCTCGGTCTCTGCTAAGTCATTAATTATGCTCAACGCTGAGCACTGTAGCACCATGACCTTGTTGATCCTCTCGAGTGTGATCTTCATGATGCACTCGACAAAGTAAATATAGTCCTCATGGATGCGTGAAAGAAGGAATTGAAACTCTTATGTGGGTTTACCAAAGCATGATAAATCAAAGAGCTGAAATAACCCTATAGCATCCAGCTAGTTAAAGATCATGAGATCATACACCACTTGGTTCTTAGTGTTCATGGTCTCGACCTAATAGTCACTTTGAATTTCAACCTCATTCCCAAGTTGGTGATGATTGTAGTTAAATATGGTACTAGTGGAAACCTTAGAAACCCAATTCTTCATGCGTAATACTATTTCTAGATATTGCATTTCTTTAATCAATAGAGATGGAGGTGGGGACACTCGAACTTTTTGTGCCAAGGATGACTAAGTCTGTTTCACTTTGTGCACCATACTTTCCTCTTCTTCTTCCATGTGATGAACTTGTTCTTTTGGTGTCTGTTCCCTGATTGGAACCCAGTCTCCTCCGCTCACCTCCTCTTCTTCCAATATTGTTGGCAAGGTTCAGTTCTTTTGGTGTTTTTCTTAGGTTGTATCACCCTTCGAGGAGCTCGAAGGTTGACGCACAACCATCCAATGTTTCCAAAAGAATACGTGGTTGCAGATTATTGCTTCAATTTTTTGAGCTCAACCACCCTTCAATGGTAGACTTGCAACCTGTAACTTTTTATACTAATATTTTTCTAATGAACCAGACTCATATTATCTCTCCTCATCTTGGTAATGCCCTGTGTAGGTTGTTTTGGAGATGAATTCACTTTTCTCGGATCTGAGTTTGATTAGCTCAGCTCTAGTATTCGCTTAATCTTTGGCTCTGTTAATGTTCAAGGTAAGGTGTAAAATGAGTCTAACTTGCGCATCTATCAGATCCACGAGGAGTCTACCATCATTAATGTTTTCCCATCACCCATCGCTTCATGTCATTAATGTATATCCTTAATGGTCATTGTGCTTGGATCCTCACTTTTGTCAATTAATGTATTTAATGGTATTTATCACATCATGTTGTTGGCCCATTCCTTGCCATAACGATTCTTTTGTGCCTTTCTTCAAAGTGGATGACAGCGATGTCCTGCACTTAAAAAATGCATCATTGATCTAATTCTACCAGATCGAATGCATATCATTGATCCATTTCTATATGGCTCAAACACATTCTATGAATTTATATGACAACTCTTATGGTCATGACACTTGGCAACCTCTCACTTGTTTTAAGTATTCATTGACCTTTTAACCTTGAGCTCACTGATGGATCTGTTTTGTATGAGTGATATGAGCCATAGATCTACTTGGGCCCATTGACTTGAGCTCATCCATGTGCCGTTAGATCTAGATTATGCTCTCGAGATCATGCCACTTGTCACTGGCGCGTTCAATTTTAGGATCCTCTGACTTTTGACTTGATGCTCACCATTGATCTTCGATGCACGATTAAATGCTCTGTTAGGTCTTGGGAGCATTTGAATCCAAATGGTTCTTTTACGAGGCTTAAACTTGATGTTTGCATGCCCTAAGAACCTTACGTGCCCATGTACCTTGCACACCTATATAACCTCATGCACCTAGGTAACTCGTGTGCTTTACTTACTAACCATGACTTATTACCCCGCACTAAAGTGAGTCATGGTCCTCCACGAAAAGAAAAAATTTAGAAACAAAATTACAAAAAAAAAAAAAAAAGTGGGCAACAAAGACAACACTTTTATTGAAAGCAATAAATCCTAAACTAATGGCATGAGCCTTATTTATTACAATACTTTAGTTATTCTGAAGTGAAATACAGCTAGAGTTGGCTTCCATTATAGTGCCCAAGAATGAACTGACCATCCATCCCTTGTAACTGACATGCTCTGGTAGGTATAATGTTATGAATTATATAAGGGGCACCCTAGTGTATGTAAATCTTTCTAGGGTGGTGCACAAACTTGGAATCATATAACAACACCTTAATTCTTGGAGAAAATGTTATGTTCTTTATGTGGCAATCATGCCATGCCTTTTGCTTGCAATTTTCCACATCCTGGCTCCAATGAGCAAAGAAACGAGCTTCATCTAGTTGTAGTAAGGTGTCTAGGCATGCTTTCAAGAATGACTATTCATCCAATTGTTCTACTCGTGATATACACAGAGATGGTACCAAAAACTCCACTGGTAGGGCTACCTCCTTGCCATACACTAAGTTTAAGGGCATGCTTTTGTTTAAGTGCTTATAGGTTGTGTGGTAAGCCTATAGTACTGCAAACACCCTATCATTCCAATTTGTGCATCCAACATTATAGATCTTTGTTAGTGTGGTACCTGAGATCTTGTTGAAAGCCTCAACAGTTCCATTGGTTTGTGGATGATATGGTGTTGTTTTGTGGTGCACAATCATGAACTCAACCAACAAGATGCAAATTATTTAATTCAAAAAGTGGGTTCTGAAATCATTGGTGAAACTCAAGGAACATCCAAAATGAGTTATGATATTCTCCCAGATGAACCACACAATAGTATTAGTAGTACAATCCTTTATCAGTGTAGATTCAACCTAGCGCATAAGGTAATCAGTTACTACAATGATGTATCAAAAATCTATTTGTCATCCTACTGGAGTGATGGGGCCAGCAAAATCAATAGTATAATTTTTAAAGGGTTCCTGAGAAGGAATGGGTCATAGAGGCATAACATATCTTTAGTTAGGTTTGATTGTATGTTGACATATGTCACACTACCTAACATATGCTTTAACATCTTGAAAAAGAATTAACCACCATAAGCTAGCTAGTGAAACCTTTCATGCGATAGCCTTTACAGCATAGTGTCCACCTACAATAGCCTCATGAACTTCATAGAGTACTTTGAAGCACTCATGTTGAATTACACAATGTCTAAGAACTTCATCATGACCCACTTTGTAAAGATTGCCTGCTATAATCTGAAAGGGTGCGATGCAAAACACAAGTTGTTTTTTTTCCTATGAGGTGAGATCGCTGGACGTGGATCCAGTGGTTAAGAATGTTGCAATATCTTCCATCTCTTTAGGTACTCGTGTAACACATAAGAGTTGCACATTAAGAAGTTCATATTATAGGGCACGAGGTGGTTCTCCATTCTCGATCTATGATAGGTGGTCAGGTCCACAATTGGCCTTCCCAGGTTTCACCATTACTAAAAATTGGAACTCTTGGAATAACACAACCTAGTGACAAATCCGTCCATGTAGTATGGGTTTATTAACAAGGTACTTCAAAGCCTCATGGTCTATATAGAAAATAAAAGGAGTGGATAATAGGTATTCTCTGAACTTCTACAAAGCATAGATCATCGACAAAGCTTTGTGCTCCATAGTGGTATAATTATTTTGAGATGGTGTGAGCTTCTTACTAGAAAAGTAGATTGGGTGATCCAAGTGACCTTCACCTGGTTATGCAAGGATTGCACCAATGACCATGCTAGATGCATTAACATGGAAATGAAATGGTTTTGTCCAATCAGGGAACTAGAGGATAGGAATAGTGACCAGCTTTTCTTTTAACATTTCAAATGCCTCTTTACAAGAGCAAGTCCATATGAAAAGTTCATTCTGCTTTAAAAGTTCCTCCAAGGGTATGACAATTTTTGCATATCCGTGGATGAACTTTTTGTAATAACTAGTATGACCTAGAAAAGTGTGGACCTCACGCTAAGTTTGGGGCATTGGGAAGCGAAGAATAACATATACCTTCACCAGGACTACCAAAAATCCTTCCTTACAAATAATATGTCCTAGGAGCACACCAAAAGGTGTCATAAATAGGCAGTTCTTTAAGTTTAATGAGATTTGTAAAACCTGACAATGCTCAAGCATGAGTCTGAGGTTAAAACAATGATCCTTGACCAAACCATATATTGTCCAATCATCCAAATAGACTTGAAGGAATTTATGGATAAAGTCCTATAAGGCTTCAATTGTTATTCGTGAGAACATTGTTGGGGCATTTTTCAACCCGAAGGGCATAATAGTATACAAAAATGATCCCCATTCGGTGGTGAATGTTGTCTTGGGTTGGTCTTCTTCAACTATTTGAACCTAATGGTACCCCAAGAATCCATATGTGAATGTATATACCTCACATCCATCAATGCCTTCAAGGATATCCTCTATGAATGGAATTGGAAAGGGATCAGTTACACAGGATACATTAAGCACTCAGTAGTTTATGCAGATACAAATGCATCCATCTTTCTTGATACTAATCACCATGGAACTGACCCACTCGGATTCATCAATAGGGGTGATTACTCTAGCATGCAACATACTGCCAATTTCTTCTTTGACGCACGTTCGAAGATTATGATTCATCTTATATAGGCACTTTCTAACTAGTCGAGCACCATCAACTAGCTTGATATGCATCTTCCCCAAGGATGGGTAGACTCCCTTAATTTCACTATAGTTCTTTGGGAAGACATCCTGATATTCTTTTAGCAATTCAAAAAAACTTGAAATCTTTGTGTCAATCCAATAGTTTCCTACTGTATCCATATTTGGTTCTTATTCTGAGCTGGTGTTTCGATGAATAGTCTGAATAGGCCCATGGTAGGGGTTATCCATATTGGCACCTATGTCTCAAACAATTCTTGTGCCAATGTCCATAGGAACATCTAAATGGTTGGACATTGGGTCGAGTGAAGTGGATCCTTAAACTTCTTCCATTTGTAACATGAGTTTTTGTTTCCCCAGATGAATTTCTTCACGTTAGTTCTGATCGAGGATTGGTGCGGGTGCAGGAACTAGGTGTGTCAATGGGTCATGGAATAGGTGTAGGGACTCCTCAGGGTCTTAATGGATAATCCTCAGGTGTTCTTATATGAGACATGGGTCACCTACTATCGCTTCACACGTGGCTTGGAAGGTGAGGTGCAAATTCATGCTTGGTGAAGAATAGGATAATGTTGAGTTCATGTTCTCCTTCAGTAGATGCCAAAACCTGGTACCCATGTGTCGCTCTTTATAAATGTACCATGCTTATATCCAAGCACATAAAGTTCCATAGAATGCATGTACTAATAAATATTTTGGTAATTAGGACTCGTCATTCCACCACATTGTTTTATAGGCTTTAATGTGGGGCTCAGGTGCTTGTACTCCATTGTAACTAATTGCTCCCTTTACTTTATTATCATGATGAAATTAGTGGTGTAAGGCTGAGCATACTTGATCCCAATGGATGAGTCATTCACAATGGGTTTGACACTATCATGTAGTTGTGCCATCAAAGATATGAACTAAAGATCAAAGATGATCTTCATCAGTGTGATAAAAATCTTTAAGGTGCTGAATGAAGTCTCAAACTTCCATCTGCCTATCAAACCTTGGAACCTCATCGATTCTTTCGAGCGATGTCTCTATGATAGGTCCCCTCATGACTTGGCCAGTGATAAGGTGAATGAACCTGTGTCATTTATTAAATTGATGTGGCACATTCTCTTAGTTGTTGATGGTACTACATATTCGGCTAGTGAGGTCATAGTCACCATGAACCTAACAATTACACGCATTGTTGGTAGTGTCAAAAAGGGACTGATTATTTGACCATCAAAGAATGTTATCTGGAGTGGGATCACTTTGCTCATCATTCCTTGTAGTCACGTTATAGATATGGTTTATATCATCATCAACATTGACAGGCTATATGTAAGGGTACCCTTGTGCTTGATTTAGTGGTATGACAACACGCTGATTAGTGTTTTCAAAACGAATGTAGTGCTTCTTGAAGCTCAAGTCTGCATTATTTTCATAGCACTAAGGTATTTCCAATAGAGTTGGGTAATCATAAGCTTCAACTAGATCCAGGACCTCAAAATCCACTTTGAATGGTACTCCAAGAATGTCAACCATTGCATTCTTGAGGACCCCGATAGGTAATGTGTGAGTCTTATTTGCCATAAATAAGACATGAGGTGAAGGTTGTAGCGTTGGACTGGCCATCTTGCACCAAGCATCCTTGGTAAGGACATTGACTTCTATGTTGGTGTCTACCAGTATGTCTCAGATTACCCATCCATCGATGGCAACATTAACCAATATTTCTTTATCTTCCAAGGGAACAGAGGAACTAGGAATGTCCTATCATCGAGCATGATTTAAACAATGATCTTCACTCTACCTAGTGACTTGAGGGTGAAACTCATTTGATACTCATGTTTGATTTTTAAGCTAAATGTTTATCTATGGAATAATGTCCTCATCCAACATGTGCTTGCACAACTCCTGAAAATCATTACACACCACATATGGTTAAGCTTACTTTACATAACAACGCGTTGTGTTATATCTCTGTCTTTGAGGAATTGAATCTCTCTTTGAAGTTTTCATACTAGTGTCATTATATCTTAGAGGACATATTTATGTTGCTAAACATTTGGGTATTTTCTTGCTCTTGGTTCTTCCTATTGCACTTTCTCGATGGGATTAGATGTTGACTGGGTCTATCCCCCACTACGAGTGGTAAAGTTTACCTGTTGAACTATAGGGATGGTTGGGCATGCCTACGAATTTAGTTTATCAATTTGAATCATCTTGATACCTTTTTCATCTCCTTCATTGGTGATAACTACATATAATTCAGGGCACTGTACTAATCGATGGTCCTTTTTACAGAAAGTGCATGTTGGGTAGTCTGGGCAATCCCTTTGATAGTGGTCTAAAGATCCACATTTGTAATAGGTCCTAGGTGGGAAATGACCACCTCCTCATAGTCACTCTCTTCCTCATCTATAGTAGCCACCATTGTCTTTATTATTTGCTACTGAGATTTGGCATGTGTCACGCGCTCGAGCTTTATGGATGTCACTAATCAAACGATAGTCATTAGTGTCATGAGTATAGGCATCACATATCTTGCAATAGTTAGATACCTTAGTGTGCTAGCTCATTGTAGAAGAGGACAAGAGTTACATCATGTTCCTCATGATATATTTCACATGTTTGTTTAAGTACAATGTGGATGTTCTTGTGCGAACAATTGCTCCATGCATGCCCTTCAGATTCACAACATGTGCACGAAACATCATTGCATGTTTCATGTGCATTATTGGATATCAACTTCTCAAGTTACAATGCCATTAAGGCTATTTAGAACTCCATAAAGGGATTGATCTCAGTATCAATGCGTCTATCTACTTTAGCACAGAGAGCAACTTCTAAAGCATCATGCAGACTAGTGAAGGTGCATTGTGACAAGGTCTGATGGAAGGGTCGTAACAATCATCCCACAAACCATTGTGCATGCTGAGCAACATTAATCTCAAATGATAATTTATACAACAAGGTCTTAAACCTTGCATCATACTCACATACACTCTCAGTAAGTCCTTTCTTTATTTCCTTTAGTGTTACTATGCTTTGTTCCTCAAATTCAAGAATGTCAAAAAATTGAAGGAAGGTTGTCTTAAGTTGATCATAGTCGACCACTGCTTATTGAGGGTGGAACATTCGATACCATTTATGCGTGCACTCTAAAAGCATGGTTGCAAACTATGCGGCCTTACACTTAGAGGAGGTTATGCCTTGCACCCTCCAAATCAGTTCACATTTGTGTACATGCTCAGTTGCATTCTCCATACCTTGATACTTTGGTAAGCGCAGTGTCATTTCATAATACACCATAATTGGTTGAGGTGATTGATTAGGTAGTTGTTGGGAACTTCTAGCCCCAATCCCTTGAGGAGGAAGTCTGCTACCTCCTAGTCCACCTCCAGCACCTCTAGCAATAGTGCTTGTGGTATGCGACATGGTAACCGATTGACTACTCAAATTGGGGCATGTATTTTGTCCTTGTAGGCCTAGTCTACTAGGCCTTCCAAGTTGTGCCATGGAATTCCCTTAAAGAGGGAAAGAAAGTGTTAAGTCTAAATGAGCATCAAAAGGCACAACTTTAGTATCCTTTACCGGTTCAGTCTATGATTCCAAACTGTCTGTATCCCAATTATGTATCCATACTTAGTCTGACTCAAAAGCATGAGTGTGCACTATGGTGGGGAAGACTAGTTGGTTCAAACTTGGTTACTCAGTTCCTTCCATCCAGCTTGTTTCTCCTTTGTAGGATAAAAGTGGCATACAATGCGACTCAAAAGTGATGGGGTCCTCGTGTGTTTCCACTTCCCTGTAGCTCCTAACAACACTCCTTGAGTTCTCTTGGTCTCTTCTCATGCCACTACCTCCTATAATCCTTTGCCAAGATTCATCATACTTCCATTTTCCTAATGCACATTGGCTGGATACCATTATAAACCCACAATCTTCTACCAACTCCTATTCTCCCTTTCCCAATGTGCGACTCATGCACAAGAGGATTTAGCTCTCCATTGGTATAGTTTCAAATCCAAGAACAACAAATAACTTCTTGATTTAAAAAGCAAAAACCCTAATATAAAAACCACATGATTCTCAAAGGAATTGGAACTTGGATTCTTTTGGACATGAATAGGTAGTTACAAAGTACTCCAAAATGTAGCTATTTAGAACTCCTTTCCACTAAAAGTTGATTGCTCGTGTCCACATATCTCCAAGTTTTACTTAATCTCTGCCATTCTAGCATCCAAGAATGTTTCTTTCCAAGGTTCCTTAATCATCTTTGAGCATATGCCGACAACCAAGTATGTAAATGAACTAGGACCTTCGAAAAGAAGGTATCATATAATGCACTGTAGAGGTTCTACTCTACCCACTATCGTGAAGATATTCTTGGTTCAAGTTAGGGAACTGCAAAGTTATTCTCAACACTGGTAATCCATTCTTCTATATTCTCAAGAGTAATATATTAAAACATTTTCCATGACTGTGCTTCACATGCTTCAAGTTCCAGCAACAAAACCAAAATGTTGGGGCCAACACTAGCATATTCCACACGTCAATCTTCTACTCACCTAGGATCTTGCCACAACTCTGGTACTGACCATTATCACCTGACACTGGGACCATATGGTAATGTGTCATTGGTCCTGCTCCTTGTCATTACTGATAACATCCCTAGGCTATGACAGTCTAGGAAGCCCCAGGGCTATCATCCGAGGTGCAGGGTTCTGCTTTTTTGAGCTCAAACAAATTAGGCATAAATCTTCCATACCCATATTTCCCAAAATTCACAGCGACATGGTGAGCAAAGGCAATCCAAATGGGGGTGGAAATATCTATATTCAAATTATTTACTATGTTCATGTTGTACTATCCAAATTGGTCATGTTTCTTGTCTCTATGCCTGACCTCCATGATTTCCTTCTATCATGTTTGGTCTTATTTATCACTTTCAATAGTCTGGTCATCTATGTAATAGAGGATTGTGAAGTTGATCACCCAGGATTTCAAAGTGGCCTATATGCACACCCCATACCATATTTTGCCTAGGACACATGGAAGTGTGATGTTGGTTCGTAGATATCCCAGTGTCAAGGCCACAGACTGATAGGGAGACTAGCATATTCCATGTGTCAATCTTCTACTCACTTGGGATCCTTCCACAGCTTCCATATTGACCATTGTCACCTGATCCCAAGGTCATATGGCAATCCATCATTGGTCTCTTTCCCTGTCGTCACTGACAACATCCCTAGGCTATGAAAATTTGGGAAGCCCCAGGGCTATCATCCGAGGTCTATGGTTATGTTTTTTTTAGCCTATGCAAATTGGGCATAAATCCACCATACCCATATTGCCCAAAATTCACAACATGGTGAGCAGATACAATCCAAATGAGGGTGGTGATGGCTTCATTCAAATTATTCACTTGTTCATGTTGTACCATCCAACCTGGTCATGTTTCTTGTCTTCATGCCTAGCCTCCACAATTTCCTTCTACCATGCTTGAACTTCTTTATCGCTTTCAATAATCTGGTCATATGTGCAATAGAGTAATGTGAAGTCAATCACCCAAGATTTCAAAGTGGCTCATATTTCAAGCCTGACCACTACATATGGATAATATTTACCAACAAGCTTCAGTCCATTTGCTTTGTCTATTGGATCTATCACGACCATACCTCTAGAGGCCCAATCATAAGTAATCAATATTACAAATATTAGATAAACCACAGTTTTAAAAAATATTGTGCATTGAATAATACATGCATTCTTATAGCTCAGCTTAACAATCACTTGCTTCGTTATCACCAACAGCCTGTTGACGCCCAATCAAAGGATAAATATCCTATGTTAATAGCCATTGACTGGGAATCAACAAGGTACCGTGGATGTAAAAAAATTTCCCTTATACCTTTCAAATAGATTAGTCTGTAGCCCCTACTCATTGAATCTTGATTCCACATATGTTTTGGCAAAAATTTCCATTGAAAATGGACTAGTGCTAAAACATTTCTCAATAATTCCTCCTACATTAATCAAATCAAGACAAGCAACACGACTGATTAATATGGTGTCTATCATAATGGTCATCAATCCAACCAAATTTTGAGATATTCCTTGAATTTGATCTTTTGACCTATTGACTATGATCCCAACTTCTCCAACTGCACTTCAACTCCTTGTGAGATATGGATATTTTACCAAGTTGATCATGAACCTAGGCTCTCTCTCTCAAATCAGAAGGCCTGTTGTCATTCATAGTATAGAGAAAGGATCGTAGGGGATACAGTACAACCCTTAGTCATGTCATTGTTAGTTTTTGCTTTTTCACATACCATAATTCATGTCCAAATTTTTATATTTAATGTAATCTCATTGGATGATGTGAAATATTTTCCATTTTAATTGAAAATAGACCATTTTCCTTAGGTAATTAGTCCCGTCACCCTGCTTCAACCAATAAAAAGCTAGGAAAATAATATTTTTATAATTTTTGTTTTTAAAAAATAGAATATAAATGAGAATACTAATGTACAAACTTTATAAATAAACAAAATATTTGAGTTACACATTTTTCAAAAAATACTAATAGCTAAAATGATTACAATAGTATCCTTCTGCATAGAAACTAATGAGTGTCGAAGGATATATTAGAGTATCGTAAGACAAGGGAAAAAATGAATATTATCTAGACATCAAATTATAAATATAACTGCAAAGTTATATTATAGAAAGTTTTGTACAAGCTCTAAGAGCTCAGATGTGTGATTTGTATGTACTCCCTAACTTCATTCAAACTAAAACAATGGAAGTGTGTATCAATATAAAAGGAGGAAGATGAAGAGTCGGTTGGACCATTATAAGAGTTGGCAACAACTGCTTCACAACCAATCACTAGTTTGTCATCTTTTGGTAAAATCATTGTGGTGTTATATGGTATAATACCGACACTATCATAGCTACATGAAATCACTAAACATCAATTAAGACCCCATGGTATGCACATGTGTACTTGGAATAATGTTGAAGTTATTTGTGAAGATGACACATGTCATAGAACAATACCACAATGTCACGAGTTTATTAAAGCCTCAAATCCACTTAAATAAGACACCCCTCCATAAAAATAAATGGTCCCCCATCTTTACATTATTTGGAAAGATTGTATAGCAAAAATTTAAATTGTAAATGCGATGATTTAAAATTTTGCTATACAATTGTTCCAAATAATGTGAAAATGTTTGATTAATAAGAATCATAACATCTTACAATTGTTACACTATATGTCAAGGTATACATCTCTCAAGATACATAAAATAAAAGGAATGAAGTTCAATTTGAATCCATATATATATATATATATATATATATATATATATATATATATATATATATATATATATATATATATATATAATTCATAAACACTTGTTCAGAATCCGAAGTTATGAACTAGAACACTTTTGATTGGAGCTATGAACTAGTTCGAGACACAAATGGGAGGCCCAGATCCCCTTTACAACTATCACACCGGCCCTAAAAACATTACCACGGCCACCACGGGTCCCATAGATATCACCATGGCCACGAGGAGCCCCACAAACATCTCTATCAGCTATAACCTACCTAACATGCCGCTGAGATTCGAACCTAGATGAGACGAGACACAACTAAACCATTTGAATTCATATTTTTTTGATAAATAAATATCCTTTAATTCTTAATAAAACCAAAGAAAATCAATTATTCTTATTTCATTGGTAAAGATGATGTAAAAATAAGAGATTAATGTGTGCTCGATAATATTTTTTTATGGATTAATCATAATTGATAGTTGAAAAAGAAAGGAAAAAATGAAGAATATTTTGAATGAAATGTCACTCACAAAGGTGTTTCGATGAAGTAGTTCTTAAGGCCTCATGGTGAATGTCGAGGAGAAAAAAGACCACCCGAGAGATAAATTCCACACACTCCATCTAACATTCTCTCCAAAGACAAGATATGCCTCCACTCTAATGTTAGTCTCGTCCACTAATTTTAAATAGGTTGACTGGATCAAATATCCCAAAGAGTCCCAAATTAGACACCTTGCTCCCGAATAGTCCGAAATTAGACACCTTGCTCCCAAAGTTCTTGGGTTTCTTCTAGTTGTAGTTTCAATGTTTAGCTTTAATAAGCCTAGGCAAGGTAGAATCCACACCATGTGATCCTCCCTTTACCAATCAAAGTTGTGAATGCTTGACCCATTAATAGATGAAAAAAATTAGGTTATATCTCAAACTATACATAGGGGTGGGCCTAGGACCATAATGTGTGAGAGTGTGTTTTGTTTGGTTCATGTAGAGAAATTTGACCCCTACCTTAAGGTGTTCCCATGGCCATTAGAAGGTGTAGGAAGTGTGCATATGCCCCACTCCACATGTTTTAGGTAAACCAAATATTGAACTAAATACTTGTGTAACATAAGTCATTGATCCCATTCATTTGATCTAGCCCTTAGGGGCCCATCACACTGTCATTATTATTGGTCACCTATATTTTTTATTTTGGCAAGGGTTACACATTTATTACATTACACCTAATAGAACACCACTGATTTGGTCCTTTTAATGACCACCTCCTTGGTTCCTACATCATTAGATGTAGGTAGTTCCAACAGAGCTTTGGATATCAATGGCACCGAAAATAACCAAGAAGTTTATACCAAAGTTATTCCATGAGGTAAAGGACCCATCCCAAATTATTTGTCTGATGTTGTTTTAAGCTATCCTAATTTTAATTTATGTCATGCAATAGGGTAGAAAATTTTACTTTGGTAGCATATTTCATTCACTGAATCTACTTATAAAGTACGTAGAAATCATGGGTGCATATGGCATGTCAATTCCATGGTGTAAAATTAGAGAATACACAACATATGACCAAGTGATTGTTTCTATTTAAATTTAATAATGTTGAGCATTGTCATGCCATAATTAGCCATGGCCCTTGATTTATTCGCAACATGTTGGTTGTTTTTTCACACTGGACTAGGGATTTTTTAGTCGCATAGAATGGCAAGCTAAATGCCTCCATCTGGATTGAGTTTCATGGTCTCCCTTTACCCCTCTAGACATTTTTTGAATAATTAATCAAGCCACTAGGGCGTTTCATTGGCCATGAACAAGCCAAGTTTTATGTGGTTAGGGTACAAAAATGAGTATGTGATAAAGTTGGTCTTTCAAAGGATCTTCAAGAGACAATAGCTATCCAAATAGGTGATAAACGTGTCACATAGTGCGTGTTATACATTAACATGCCTACTAGTATTTTCTAGTGCCAAGTCACATACCAAATAATATGTGAAAGCGTGTTGATGGTTAATTCTAGGTGAAGACCCTATCCAAAACCTTGCCTACAGTGAATAAGACTGCACAAACCTTCGTAGATGGATGGACCACTATGACCAATAATAAGAATAAACAACCAGAACACACAATGGGAAAGGCAACAACTTCTATGTAAGAACCCATATGCAGTTCAAAAATGGCTAGTAAACAACTAGTTCTTGTTGCCACCCAAGTGGCACCACCCATTTTTTGCACCCTAAAAACAATAAAAATATTTTTTTGTAGTCAAAGCCAATCTTTAGTTTTTTAGTTGACACAACCTCTTCCAGAGACGTATAAATCAATATAGTCTTGTAATTTTTTAACATGTGTTATTACGTGATGCTCTCACAACTTTCTTTATTGCTTGAGAATGGTGAATATGTGCAATAAAAATGACGAGCTTTTTAATTAAGTGATTTATGTATGTAAATCATTAATAATACCTTTCTAATAGATTCAAATTTAGAAGGTGATGTCAGGGAATCTAACATGAATTTATATGCTTAGGAATGATAGTGTACTTAGAGAATATGTGAGGTCTTACTAACGCATTTATGAAGTTCATTGTACAAGACACATGTTAGTTGTTTAATAAAAATATTATTTTATGCTTGCAATAGATTAAAATATCAATATTTCTTCTCAATTCCATGGCAAATCTATTTAGGCAATATTTATTTGGTAGATGTTAGGTCATGAAAGCGAACATGTGGGAGTGGTGACATTTATTGTTGAATATTTTTAGTTGGAGCTTAAACCATATACATTGGTTAGTGTGGGCCCTCTTTGATTTTAATAGTCACTCACTTGGTATTAGAAACATCTATGCCTCTATTGATTTTGTAGGAATGGTGGCATTTTGGTGGTGGATTGCTGACACACTCACTGACTTTAAATGGATCATATGTGATGACTTTAACTTGGTTGAGTCTCAAGAAGACAAGGGATCATAGTGACATGTTGGTTTGTTGATGAGTGTGAGATGTGGTTTTATATATGGAAAAAATAGTCTTTTTGATGCCAACCACCTCTGGTAGCTCCTCACTACTTCTCTGTGGTTCACTCGCAGGTGATACAATTGATGATGCAACATATGAGGTGGTTGTGGATGATGTGGCATGGCCCACGGGGATCTCATAGATGTTAAAGTTGATGTGAGAGAAAGTGGGGTGCAACTCTAGGAGAGAATCTTGATTTGGCATGTGAACTCCTTTTGAATAAGTCAAAAGGTGATGGGTGAGCACATGGGATAGTGGCACATCAAGTCACTATTCCGTATTGAAGTGGGGGACAAATTGGAAAAGAGATTCCCACTCATTTTGGAGGCACATAGAAATTGGGAGACCAAGACAAAAGAGGGAGTAATCATGTGCTCCACTTTTGACCATTTACACAAAGGGACAAACATCTCACTATTGTTCACATGAGTGAGTGAGGATGACATTTTGGAGTGACATGGAAAATGGTGGAAACTAGAATATTCTCTCTTGACCCTTGTGCATGCGGTCACATGCTCAATAATAGGGATCTTGAGTTTCTACATTAGTCAAAGAATTTTTTACTGAGTATGTTGAAGGTACTGGAGAATAGTTTGTCTATGATATATCACTTAGATTCAAAGAAATTGCTTTGGGCAATGAAGTCATCAATGACTTATTTGATTAAACCAAAGCTTATGAGACATCCTGATAAAGAGTTAAGACTTGTTGTCATTTATTGTAATAGTGAATTTATAAGAATTTAATTGAAACACCCTAAAATGATGACATAATGAGGAGAATATTACAACTAGTTATTGAAAGCTTTCATGGTTTAGATGATATCAGAAGCCCTTCTTTTGGTAAAAGGGTTAATATTTTAGAATTGATGGCAAAAGTCAAATCATGTGTTATTTTGATTGATTTAGATTGTGATGATCTTATGCTTGAAATGTTTCATCATTTCATAGATTCTATTAGTGAGGATCATGAAGAAATTATTTTTGATCGTATGAGAACCATTATGTTTGTGGTTCTAAATGAGAGCGATGTTATCTCCCAACCACTCTTATCCTTTTTATTGACTTTTTTGAGAAAGGAACAAAATGTTTCTTCAACTGCATATGAATTGGTTAACAATGTTTTCAAATAATGTGAGCAGAAATTGAAGCCATACTTATTAGTTGGCAGGATAAAGGAATAAGAATCATGAGATACATTAGCAATTGAAGGAAAGTCACACGAGACTTCTGACTCCCATGATGACACCATTACGAGGGATCATGCCATCTAGTTTTTAGAGGAGACCATGGACACTTCCCATGAGAAGGTGAGAGAAGATGTGCAAGCGAATGTTCATTTGCAACGATGTGTGGGAGAAGGGTTGTCCCAAGAACAACTACCTATTATCCTAAAGAGTGGGCAGAATAAAGATACAGGGTTTTAAAAGCCACATCTTGACATGGAGCATCTAAATCATCCTAGTGATGGCACTTCAGATTTTGAGTGGGCATTTCCCATGCATGATGGACACCAATTGGACTTCTCATAGAATTTAGTAGAAGAGACCAAGAAAGAGGTTGATGTTGCAACAATGCCTAATGAACAAGGTTTTGATTCAAATCTCTATTGGGATGCTATGGAGAGAGTATTTGCTATAACATCACTTGGTGCAGGGCTTCTAAATCTTGATTATATCAAAGTAGCAAAGCAAAAGCACGGTGGAGCAACTACATCACAAAGAGGTTTGAGGATTGGGAATTGCAAATTTCCACAACTAATTTGGAGTCCTAGCATTTGGAACCAGGAAGTGAACAAGTATTGCTTGAGGACAAGCAATATTTGGGAAGGAAAGACTATAATGTCTTCATTTTCCTCGAGTCATTTGTAGAAGATTATTAGCCTATTTCATTCCCGTAGGCTAAGTCATGTGATATAAGGGAATAATATTGTGTCAAGTTACTATTGAGTAGTTACTATTCATAGACATTATTCATATGTTACTATTCATGGTGACATAGTGGGTGATGCAGTTGATGATGTAACATATGAGGTGGTTGTGGATGATGTGTCATGGTTCATGGGAGATCTCATATGTACTAAAGTTGATGTGAGAGAAAGTGGGGTGCAACTCTAGAAGGGCATTACCCCGAGATAAAGATAAATACACCCCTCATATATTTAGTGGCCATGGAGGCTTGTAGGTAGATTAGACAACCATGTCATCATTCCTGTATATGAAAGCAAAGATATCAATAACTTATCAAATTATCGTACTATCATGAATGCTTTATAAAACTAGAGGCCCAATGCAACGACAAACACATTAATTCCCATAAAGTAGTTCACAACAATTTAAGGGGGTGAAAGTTAACCCGAGACTAAATTTTATGGCCATATAATACTATTTACTATAAAATACAATCATTTTTTTGCTAAACTATATCAAATACAAAGTAATTTTTAAATTAAATTATTGAAAACTACATATAATTATAATAAATATACATTACAATCAATATTTCTTCCTTCTACCATAAACTATATTATATATTCCCTTATCAAAAAACATCATATATTATTCAATGATTCTCGTGAGAGATGGGTTTGTATGAACCACTACTCATGAAACATGGGTCAATGAATTTTACTCGAACAACTACACTTTGAAAATACCTCCTACTTATCATAATAATTCCATATAATCCTTTCAAGAATGAAAAATAAAAAATAAATCTAACCCAGAATTAAACTTGAATTGGGACTTCTTAAAAAAAAAAACACCTCCGTCAGTCATCGTATATCCGGAATGTTTTGACATTTAACACGTTAATCACGTGTTAAATATTCCACCAACTCGTTTGGAGTCAAACACGTGCTTAATTTGCGTTGACCGTATCCTGCAACACAACAACAAATAGACCACAAGAACCATGGCAGAGACGCACTCCCCACAGCAAATCCAAGGATTTATTTTTGGCTGTTGAAACCCTAACGAAAACGGAGTTGATGAATATGGCATCTGCACGTCCCGAGATCGATCCCCGCAGCGGATACTGCGCCACAAATTCCACCTTCTACAGCAAGCGAAAACCCCTGAACCTCCCCCGAGAAGAATACCTCGACCTCCCATCCTTCGTCTCACGGCACCCTCACACGGGCAAAATCGCCCTCATAGACTCCGCCACAGGCAACAAACTCACCTTCCCCCAACTATGGCGCAGCGTCAGATCCTTGGCAGCGGGCTTATCACAGAGCGGCGTCAAAAAGGGCGACGTAGTTCTCCTCCTCTCCCCAAATTCAATCCATTTCCCAGTCATCTGCATGGCGATCATGTCGATCGGCGCCGTCGTAACGACCACCAATCCGCTCAACACCGCTGCAGAAATCGCAAAGCAAGCCGCGGACTCGCACGCGGTCTTGGCCTTTGTAACGGCGGAGCTGGCGAATAAGTTAGCCGCGACTAAATTACCGCTGGTGCTGATACCAACACAACATTTTTTATTTCCGTCAGACTCCACAGAGAATAACCCCAACACGGCATTTCTTATTCCTACCAAAATCCCTGCCACCCCTGAGACAGTACCCGCCACAAGGTCTTTGTTTGACCTTATGGCGGCGGACTCTGCGGAAGCCCCCGCCGTAAAAATAAGCCAAGATGACACCGCCACCTTGCTGTACTCTTCGGGCACCACTGGCCTCAGCAAAGGAGTCATCTCCACCCACAGAAACCTCATATCCATGGTCTGTGTTTTGATGGGCCGGTTCAACTTGTCTGGCACCTCTGCTAATTCTTTTCTGTGTACTGTGCCCATGTTCCATATTTATGGCCTAGCAGCCTTTGCATGTGGGCTGCTGGCATCTGGGTCTACCATTGTTGTGCTGTCTAAGTTTGAGTTGGGGGAGATGCTTGGGGCCATTGAGAAGTACAAGGTGACCTATTTGCCACTTGTACCTCCAATTTTGCTGGCCCTGGCCAAGACAGATGTTGGTAGGAAGTATGATTTGAGTTCTCTGCATACTGTGCTTTGCGGCGGAGCCCCTCTGAGCAAGGACTCCACTGAAGAGTTTATTTCTAGGTTTCCAACGGTCACACTAATGCAGGTAAGTTTCGGCAAATCTATATTGTTTATGAAACAAGTTTTGCAAAGTAGTAGTTTAGAAATATCGTTTTGGGTGGGGTTTATCATTAAGATGATTGATTCAAATTACAGATGGGAACTCTTTATATAAATAACTCCATTCACAATTTGAGATAGGGAACCCTTGCAAGTAGATGTGGATAACAAGGAGCCTTCTTTCCTCTAATGTGAATAACAAGGAGCCTTCTTATCTCTAATGTGAATAACAATCCCTTACACAATAAGAGGTAAGGAACCTTCTGTTTTTTTTATGCGTGTTAATTGTGGGATTGGCAGGCCCACACCTGATCTGGAACACAAGCTGGGTTTTAGTCCTCGTCCCTCCACTTTACCATTCAGCAAATTTAATGGCCCATGTTGTGGGTAGCATGATCGCTGGTGGGCTTTAAACCTGGGTTGCTCATATAGGAATACGTCCACATTAAACGTTACACCACAACCGAGGGAACAGATGAGGAACCTTATGTTGATTGCACAATTTGAGATAAGGAGCCCTTACAAGTCAATGTGGATAACAAGGAGCCTTCTTATCTTTAATACGGATAACAAGCCCTAGACATAAGGAGCGATCTGTTGATTACATTAAATGCAATCTTGTAAGGGCTTCTTTTTATTCACATCTACTTGCAAGGGCTTCCTCTCTCAAATTTTAAATGGAGTTCTTTATATAAGGAGCTCTGATTTGTGGTTTAAATTAATAATTGATGGTGGACCACAAAGTGTTGTCATCAAAAATCTCAGATTAAAAATATTTCTACACAATTTCTTCCATAAGTTTGTTCTATAAACTCTTTTAAACTGTTAGTTTTTATCTGGCAAATTCTCTTTTTTGGTGTAACCTTCTCCTTAGTTGACTTGTACCTGGCCACGGCCTACTTATTGGGTGACCTCCACACTGGCTGAGGTGGTTTTGCCAAATTTCATTAATGTCTTCTACGATCTAAACCCTAGGCTCTGTCATGGAAGGTCCTATACATTTTCTACTTGTGTTCATCCTTGATGACATCTTTTTTTCTTTTCTTTTTAGTCTGATCGGGGCATGTTTCTTCTTGATTGGCAGGGTTATGGGCTGACAGAAACAACTGCCATAGGAGCATCCACAGACACTCAAGAGGAGAGCAGACACTATGGAACAGCTGGCATGTTGTCCCCAAATACTGATGCAAAGATTGTGGATCCTGATTCTGGCCTTGCTCTCCCTCCAAATCAAAGAGGAGAGTTGTGGCTTCGTGGCCCAACAATTATGAAAGGTGTGAATTTTTTCTTTTGTTGCCTAAGTTTTTGTTTATAAATTGTTGTATCCTCTGCCTGCTAAGCTTTACCTACGACTTGCATCGTTCTTATCAGCTGAAAGGAGGCATTACATAGAGTTCAATGTGGTATTTTACCCAATTTCAACATTTAACATTTCACATGTTTCCTGCTTATTTGAGCTCAGGGCTGCCATGTTCAAATCCTAATGATTTATCCATTGTTTTGAGCTGGAGGGGTTCTAGCTGACTTAACTCCAGAGATTCAGCACTTATTAAAAAACCTCTTCAAAATATAGCTAAAAAGAATAATAAAAACTGCAAAAATGCCCCTCCCTTCCTCATTCTAGCATCCAAATTTATGTTTTTCAGTATTCACAAGAGTCGCAAAGGATTTATAGCACGGATGACTGATTTTTGGCTATGCTGGATGGTTTTGATCGATGTTTTGGTGATACCCTTTGACTGATTTAAGTAGCCGAGTTTTTACCCTTTTTTGGCCAAGTATGAGTCCAAAATGGGCATCTCAGTCAGAATCTCAATACTATGGATTTACCACTTAAGCTTGCCCAACATTTTTGTTTTCATTTCAAGATGAAATGAATATTAAGTGATTATAAGCAACCTAGCATAACCCCCGTAAATCTAAATCTGATCTAGACAGTTTACAAGGGTGAAACAAGACAATTGTCTTATTGTGTACAAGTAAGGCTACTGATGAAAGGAAAGATTACAATGATAAGAAAGAACAATTTCGGACAAAGTGGCTGAATCTCCTGGCAATTGTCGATTCTGCATTGAACCATTTGAACCAAGCAACTTCTAAGTCCGGCTCTTAATGAGGGCTGGGGTTCAATCCCTGTTGGCCTTACTTATATTAATGCAGGCCAGATGAAGCTGCATGCAAGTCTCAGGTGAATTTTGTCAGTGCATTAGGACAGGCTAAGTCACAAGGTTTGAGTTCGAGATCATGTTCAACGAGGATAAAGTTCGGTTCAAGTTCACCAATGGGTAAATTGAGAAAAAAATAGTCTTTTAGGCTCGATTAAAAGATTTTTCGAGTCATTTTTTTTCTTTATAATTGCATATATAGGGATAGAGTAGAGAGAGTTTCCCGTCCTCGGGTTTCAGTTGGTATATGTATATATACAAACATATTTATAAAATAATGCAAAAGCATGTCAAAAAGTTCCATGTAAAACTAATTGATAAAGTTCGGCGAAGTTCAAACTTTTTCCATAAAATTTGGCTTACCTCGTGACATAGAGGATGGGTGTGAGCAGTTACCAATTTACTTAGAAAAAAAAATCCGTTGACAAAAATCTTCATCCATGGCCTTACATAATCAATTGAGTGGGGAACCATAACTACAGAAGGCACTGCTGAGGTTGTGGTGTAATGAAATAATCACATTAAACAAGGGAGACCTGAGTTTAATCCTCCTCGCACAATAATTTTTTTCATAACCCCACCTAATATTTACCAAGTAAAAATAAATGAAACAGGTTAATTCATTAAGAAACATAGTAGCATAAAGCTGCAGAAAATTTAGAATTCATGAGCATTTTTGTAGGTTGTAAGCTATGTTACACCAAGTGTGGATGCCAGAGTGGGTGTAGGTGGAAATTAGGTCCATGTGCAACGGGGGTTCTAAATTTAGGATCCAAGGATTCAGTAGTCTATATAATTTGATGCAAATAAAATGGAAAAGGATAATTGGAAATTTAGATTCGAAGTTGCAAACCATAATCAAGAAATGTGCATGGGTAAAAGATGTTATAGCAGGAGCATTCAGTCAGATAGAATATGGTAAGGAGGATCAGGTGACATAGGATGCATCACATTATCTGTTACAATGTGGTTTGCTTAAATATTGGTTAGACTTTTCCTGCTAGAATATTTCTATCTGGCTTCAAGCCTTTTTTTCTGTAAAATCATGGATTCTTTTGTGTTGGGTTGAGCTTTTTTAATATTCAGAATGTGCCAATCTAAAATAGAATATGTATAGTAAGCATGGAAATCAACTTAACGCACTTTCTGTGAAAATTGTGAAAATTGTATGTTTTGGAGGAAGCAAGTTCTTGCAAATTTAAATTCTTGATAAATATCATTTGCTATGCATTGCCTAAGATTCCCTTGAGAAGATAACCACAAGATCTATAATTCAAGCCATTCGATTGCAGGCTACTTCAGCAATCCAGAAGCTACTAGTTCAGCTATGGACGAAAGTGGCTGGCTACGCACAGGGGACCTCTGCTACATTGATACTGAAGGCTATGTCTTTGTAGTAGACAGACTGAAAGAGCTGATAAAATACAAAGGCTATCAGGTATAAACTTGATCTGTTTGAACAGGATTGGTTTCTTGACATTTAGTTTTTTGGATGCGTTGACAATACCCCCCCCAGTCTACACTAGTGATGATTTAATTTTTTTCCGCCTGACATCACAGGTTGCTCCTGCAGAATTAGAAGCACTTCTGCTTTCTCATCCTGAGATTGCCGATGTCGCAGTTATACCGTAAGTAACAATTGATTTTTCTTAGCCTGTGATTTCTACAACACCTACTTCTTGAAGACACAATTAAACATTGATACTCGATGCACCTTCTTTCATTGAGAGGATTCAATTTTTTAAAGTTTATGACTTGTATCACTGAGAAAATTCTTGTGAACAACATAAAAGTTAACATTAACTTATATGTTATTTGACATGGATTTTCGAATTCATTATACATGGATACAGGTTTCCAGACAAAGAAGCCGGCCAGGTTCCAATGGCGTACATCGTAAGGAAACAAGGCAGCACACTTTCTGAAGCTAGTGTCATTAGCTTTGTTGCCAAACAGGTATTTGCTTTAAAAATCTTGAATTTTCAGCACAACGTAATTGAGTTTTTTAATTTTCATTATTAGTTTGATTTTTTAGGCTTCCCCGTCAAACCCTTCAAGTTTTGTGAAATCATAATTAGTTGTATGTCTTATTTCAGGTGGCACCTTATAAGAAAGTTCGCAGGGTGGCTTTTGTGAGTGGGATTCCAAAAAATGCAGCGGGAAAGATATTAAGAAAGGATTTGATCAAACTTTCCACATCAAGACTTTGAAACTTCCAAGGAGTTATGGGATCTAGCTGTCTTTTTGAAGACATAACATGCGACATATCCATTTGGTAGAGATGTAACTAGAGCTAGTGTAGTAAACAAGTGGCTGTAGTCACTACAAGTTGGTTAAATTCCTGCATATATAGGTATTCTTGATAATGAAGATATGCAAGCTTAGAGTTTTCCAATAAATAATGCTTGCTAGTAGAACATAGACAACATTTGCTATCAATGTTGTTTGTTTGGACAAGAAAAATAATATTGTCCAGAGCATAAGTTTTGGTAGCCTTCTTATCATACAAATAACGATAAGAGTTGCTCTCATGTATAATAAAGGCCCGGACAGTTTTTCTATAATCAATATCATGACAAGGTCAATCATTCATTTCATATTAACATTAGAAGTATAGAATTCAAATGAAATACTTGGATCTGTCCTTACGGGAAAGAATGAATTTGACTGGTGCCCAATTTATAGCCACAAGCAAATTGTAATTGATTGATATGAAGAGTGGATCAGAAAAACAATTTGGAGTAATTACAAACATGAATTGCAATCACAATAGGCATGTAATGGAAATGATCTTATTGAAAAGGGAATATGTATTAGAGAAGGCTAAGATATGTAATGGAAACGGATAAGACATGTAATTGTAGGGAGTTAATTCATAAAAGAATATATATTGAAGACGAGTCTGATTACAGGGAATAGATAATAAGATTGTCTAGAGAATGAAATAAGCTGATTAACATCTTAAATATTTTCTATTTATGGACTTCTGTCAACAATGTTAGAATTTTATAGAGATCTAATAATGTGTAAGAAAACATGCAGAACGAAAATATGATAAACAAATAAAAGATAAATGAGAGATGCACCTAGTCGGTGAAAAAAATTTATTCTAAAGATAGTCAAACATTAATTGTGACTCACTAGTCAATAGTCCTTGCTGTAGGTACAATGATTATTGTCAATGAAGAGCATGTGTTTCGTGTGAACCTTCAAACATTAATTATGACTCACTAGTCAATAGTCCTTGCTATAGGTACAATGATTATTGTCAATGAAGAGCATGTGTTTCGTGTGAAGCATGTGTTTTGTGTGAACCTTCAAGGCATTTATTTCCTTGATCGTTGCTATTTATTTGACAGAGTGTCACATTTGTTGCAAAAGATAGAAATAATTGATCCAATGTCGGGGAAAGATTATTGTAATAATGCAATACATTGTTTGCAAAAGTTGGCATTAGTTGCACTAGAAGATTTAAATTCTTTGTAGTGGAAGATACAAATTGGTGTTGGTGCATATACCCAAGAGGAACTGGAGTTATTATAGGTTAGGACACTAGGAGAAGCATACAAGTATATTGGTCAAGATTGAAGAGAAGTTTAAATGTAAAGACATTAAAGAACTACTTTCTCAATAGATTAACTATATCAAAAGATTGAATCTTCCAAGGACATCTTATCCTACATCGTACAGAAACAGTCAATTGAATTAGAGCAAATACGTGTTAGTCCCTCTCAAACGTGATCATGCATGAGGAGATTCATCTTACCCATCCAAAGGACGCGGAAGATTTGGCAGAGGAAGGGGAAGAGCATTCCCTTTAACATGTTTTAGATGTCAACATCTGCACATAGAGCATATGAATGTTGACATGTGCATAATGAAAGTTGCTAGTGCGCACGTCGCGCATAGAGATGAAGAGTTTGTTGGATCTACTCATTTTGAAGAACCAGAGTGCGAAAAAACAATCATGATGAAGAGGGTGTTGTTGAAGCTGCCTAAGGAGGATAATAAACCAACACAAAAGAATAGTCTTTTCTAAACAATTTGCAAATTGGGAGGCAAGTGTTGCAAAGTGATTGCGGATAATGGCAACATATATTACTTGATCTTGTGCGAGATTGTAGAAAAGTTTGGTTTGAAGGTGGTGGCACACCCAAACCCTTACAAAGTGTCATGGCTACAAAAGGGCCATCAAATTTTAGTGAATGAACAGTGCCTTGTGAAGTTTCAGATAGGTGCAAACAAAGATGACATTTTGTGTGATGTGACGTCAATAGATGTTTGTCATGTACTTTTGGGGAGACCTTGGTAGTTTGATATACATGATGGACTATATATATATATATATATATATATATATATATATATATATATCACTTGGAAAATGATGGAAAGTTCACATTGAGTCTGTTGAAGGACAATGAAGAAGTGCACAACAAATTTTGTGTGTATTGATGGTGTCAAGAAAGGAAGTCTTGAAGGGAGTAGAAAAGGCCAAGGCATACTATGTGCTCATGACAAAACAAATGCAAGAGGAGCACGTAGGTGCAAAGGAAGAGAAGGAAACACTTCCACATGAAGTGAAGCCGTTGTTGGACGAGTTTGTAGAGATTCGTTTTAAATGATCTACCAAATGGATTGTCGAAGATGCGAAGTATCAATCATCATATGGATTTGATCCCTGGAACAAGATTGCCAAACAAAGTGTATTACCCCAATTTGGATTAATAGGTGAGATTAAGTTAATTAAGATAGAACATTGAAAGAGAATTTAGATTAATAGATATGACATTCAAGCATACAATTTAAATGTAAATGATTGACAATCGATTCCTCTAATTTGATTAGGGCATGTGCTAAATACGAAAAGTACTAAAAGATCACGATACTTAATTTTTTTTGTTGGTTTTGTCATTGTGATTTAATTTGCAAGTGAAAAATAAGGATAAACATGCCTTTGGTTCATTCGATTCAGGAACTGATATGTTCCTTGTGCTGGGTCAGTGCCGCAAAACCAGGTGTTGTTGTAGGTCAATACTGACCTATTGGTCAGATCTGACATGTGCAGAAATGTGGCACTAATTGTACGGTCCCTTGTGACTATCTTTGTTTGCTTTGTGTTTGTGATTCCAAACCCTGATGATGTGTGTCGACCAAAAATTCAACCTCTTTTATCGTAAAACTCTACATGTGCTTGTGGGGTTAGAAACCTGCAAAAATGAGGGAAGTGTAATGCGTTGAGTTGAACCCAATCACCTATGTTTGATAATTGTTCATTGCTTACATATTCAATACTCCAATGAGGGAAATCAAGCCACATATAATTCTCCCACATTGTGTAATTATGTTCATTCTATATAAGAATGCAATTAATGATTGGCTTTGGTCCTTGACAATGGTTGTTTTGACTTGGCTTTTGAGTGCTTTAGACTTGGCTTCTAGGTGCTCCTAGTGAATACTATGCGAATTGAGAAGATAATGGTATATTTTCTCAATGTGCAATATTGTATAAATGAGTGCCAAATAGATGTCAATTGGATATGAAATGAAGCCTTGAATTTTTTACATATGGATCCATTTAAATAATTCTTTGCACCATCGACATGCTAGGCTTATGGGCGGGTTTGATTTTAGAAAATAATTGTTGTTCAGAATAGGACAATTCCAATTAGCTAGGTCGTTACCAAATGGTGGTAATGACTGTAACTAGTAGAAGTAACCATTGTACAAGGGGTCTCCTCCAAGAGTATGGAGATGTATATGTAGGATATTTAACATATTTGAAAAAATAATGAGGTTCATGTAGGTACATTACAATAGAACGAAAGGGTTGACTCCTAAGATAACGTGCATGTGTGAGAGTATATGTTGAATTGGGACCTTGTTTGGATGCTCAAGTAATATGTGGTAAATATGTGTCAAGCTTGTCATTGTCAAGTATTGAAAGTTAAATTTCAATATCTATAAATGCCCCCCTTTTATTTTAGTAATGGAATTGCTACAATAAAATGATAAAGTATATTTAAGTGTGTACAACACAATTTGTCTTTTGGGAAGATATCTCTAAATGTGTAATTTCACTCAATAGAAAACTAAATGAGAATGAAGTAGTCGATTTCCATATGTGAATTTGGAATCTGAAAATTGAAAAAGAAAGAGTGTATATCTATGTGTTGGTGCAAATCATGTTGCTTTCACAAATTGTTGGAGATGATGCTTCCTCATTGAAGCATTGGAGAGTTGGGGTAATCATGCCCTAAATTTATGTAACTATGCAGGATCCTAAGTTGGGAAAACAATATTCCTCAACCCTCATGTATGTGAGAAAAGTACACAATGTACTAACCCAAATAACTATATATATAAAAAAAAAGACCTATGCGGCTTGGTTCAACTCCAAAAGAAAACACTACACAAGTAAATAAGAGAACCGATTAGGTAAGGTTCGTTCATAAATAAGTCAACCATTCCATATGGCTTATATATTCAAATGTAATGTTTCTCACTAGTTTGATGAAGTTCAATCGATGTAGAAACAAAAATGACATGATCACAAGGATATGAACAATGTTCATGCCCTCACCATGCACACATGTTTTGATAAATAAAAAGCAAAATGACAATCATTTTCAATTCAATTGTAATTGTATTGTATATGTGCATGAATAGTATCATACCCCTGAATTCATATGTTGAATTTAAGAACTTCTATCCCAAATTTAATGTGAATGTGTAACTCTAAAATTGTGTTCCTGTAAACTATTGTGCACATACCCATACATATGCACCCAAATGCGTATGAATCGTGCTCAAGTGTTTGGAAAGTGAGTGCATATGTATATCATATGCCCCTGTATTTTATATCAATATGTCAATATTTGTGATATATTTGAAACAATATGATATTTGAACCATCTGAATCTCTGAAATTTGTGAAACTTGTACTTTGCTATGATTTTCTTCTCATGTCGGCTTGTGTCTCTAAGACAAGCCCATTGTGATGCCTCCATTTTTAAATAAGAGAGTATCATATAAGTCATTCATTTAAAAAAAGAATAAATTGTATTATGTCATGTATAAAGATAACATCATGCAATATCATTTAATCATGTGGAGAATATGCCATCATAGTAATATATGTAGCAATCAAGACATGTATGTAAAATATGGAATGCAGAGCATGCAAGTGTCATGTCTAAATAAATGTATCAATGAAGTATATAGTAAAGTGTAACTGAAAAAGACTATGTAGTTACAATGCATGATATAGATCATGACACCTCTCAACGTGAACAAGCTTAACAAACACAAGTTCAAGAGTTAGTTGTCACACACATGCCAAGGGCCACATAAAAGGGATATAAAGATGCACAACAATCAAAGCTAAAGGCTACATGTAGGATGATTTTATAAAGTCACAAACAAGAGACATAAATGGATGTCGTAACAAGCAAGTCCAAGGGCCACACACAATAGTCACCTACAAAGTAATTTATCATGCAAAAGAGTAACAACATCAATGGAGCATAGAACAAATGACTAGTCTACAACATCCATATGTATTAATATCATATCACAGTAAAATGACATATCATGTGTCACTGCGTAAGAAATGAGAAACTAACAAGGCATGTGTAAACAATATAGATGGCTCAACATGGTACAAAGGTCATAGAAAAATATAATTTGTAATATTGAAACTTCGGAACAAGATGCCCTCAATATGACCACTAGGTAGAGGGAAAACCGACATATGTATATCTTTGTATGCCATGTGTATGAATTAAATTTAACTATGCAAAGAAAGTAAACTAATTCTAATCTAAGCTAAAATTCAAACTATGTTAGAGCAACAAACAAAGAAAACAACAATCACAAACTTTACGCTTTGAATGCACAAAATTTTTCCATTGCGATATATATCCGATTTGTTCTTTCACTCCAATGCAAAGAGAGAACGAACAACATTTTGGTGAAAAATGAAGTCTTTGATTCGCTTGTATGTAAGAGCTCTTATTTTCTGATTGTGATTATGATCTCTAGATTTTTGTGATGATTGAAAATGAAGATTTGCAAGTTTATTTATAGATGTCTGGAGAAGGATCCTACAGTGGAGGATCATTTGGATTTTTTCAATGATCCAAATGATCAACGATGGCTAATGAGTCCTCAGCCATGAGGATGGAGAACTTTTCAAAATAGTTAAAAAAAAGAGTGGAGTTGGTTAGTTGACTCAACAAGACTAAGTCAATTTGCTTGACAACTCAGGGGATGAGTCATAAAAGATGAAGAATTTTGTGGATTTGGTTGGGATGAGGGAGAAAAAGATGAGAGATGTTTTGAATAGGTGGAAAATCTAGATTTCATTATTTAAAATAAGGATTTAAGGGTGCACAATTGACATCTTCTCGATGATTTCTAGATCTAATCTTATTTCCAAGTAATGTGATCCTTAAATTGAAATATTGATATTGTTTTTACAACTCCTCCATGGAGGTTCTCATAGTGACTATTTGATCCTAAAGGGATTCATAAATACAAGCCTTAGGTGCGTCTGATTAAATATGTCTACAAAGACAATCAAAAGGGTTCGTGGGAGGTGGATGGGGGCGAGGAGAAAGATTCATATGACCTCTATTTTGTACTATAGAAGGGTTCAACTTAACTATTGGGATTGTGACAACATGGACCTCCTTAGAGGGAAAGTAACTATCAACATATTGAGAAAAGATTGAAGGAAAGATAGAGGAATACATAATTGGTAAGTGATTAGGGTTTTCTAATTGATTATACATTTTTTATTTATTAGGCCTTAAACAAAATATTACAATATAAGTAAGACCTAATCAAAATAAGTAAACAAGCATGGAGGGATTGCCTTAACAAGGGTTAAATAAAAAATTTATCACTCCAAGAGATTTGTTAGGTATTTTTGAAATCCAAAAGAGGTTTTTGATAAAACTTATAGATAAATGGAACTTAAAATTAATTTGAAAATAGGTACATCATCTGTCCTTTGCACAAAATTTATTAAAAATAGTAAATTATAAATTTCAGAAAATGCTATGGTATTTTGACGAACAAAAATATGTTTTTCATCCAATCAATACGACTAAAAAAACCTCAGAGCAATAAAAAAAGAGAGATGTTTTGATCTAAATATTAGTCAATTAATGAATAACCCTAATAGAAAAAACCATAATAGGAGAATGAGTGTGAAACCCTAGGGCAAAAGATAAATTTATTTTTGATTTACGCAAAGGAAATCAAAAATCAAGTTTAAAAATAAATTTTTAAGGTTGAAATCTGAAACCCTAAGTGGAACCTAAGGTTTGACATGGTTTGATATGTGTATGCATTCACCATTATATTTTTTCATAATTTGGATTAATGGGTAAGATTAATCTAATTAAGATAGAACTTTGAAAGATAATTCAAATTAATAGATATGCCATTCAAGCATATAATCTGAACGTAAATGATTGATAATTGATTCTTTCGATTTGATTAAGGTATGTGCTAAATATGGAAAGTACTAAAGAGATCACAATACTTAGCTTTTCTGGTTGGCTATCTAAGTATGACTATATTTTGGGAGTGGAAAACAAGGATAAAAATGCCTTTGATTCGCTGAGTTCATGAACTAATCTGATGCCTACGTTGGGTCAACGCCATAGAATTGAGTCATTATCGCAGGTCGATACTAACATGCTAGACAAAATTGACATGGAGAAATGCAACACAATGATTGCCCAGTCCTTTGCAATTGTCTTTTCTTGCTCTGTTATCGTGAACCTTGATGATGCACAAATATCTTTAAATCAACCTCCTTTACCTTAAAACCCTAGATGTGCTTGTGAGGGCTAGAAACTTGCAAAAATGAGGGAAGTGTAATATGCTAATCACCATTATTTGATAATTGACCACTGCCTATGTATTCAATACTCCAAGGAGGGAAATCAAGTCACACATAGTTCTCCCACTTAATCTGATTGTGCATTTGTGCTCCTTCGTTGTATGAATGTAACTAATGATTGGTTTTAATATTTGACAATGCTTATTTTGACTTGGCTTTTGAATGCTTCAAACTTGGCTTGTGATTGCTCCTAATAAATAGTATGCAATTTGGAAAGAATATGTTATATTCGCTCAATGTGCAATAGAGTATAGATTTAATTCCAAATAGATACCAGATAGATGACAACTGGATTTGAATTGAAGCCTTGATTTGTTTATATATGGATCCATTTGAATAATTTATCGTGCCATTGACACTCTAGGCTTATGAGCTGACCCTAAGGATGGATTTGATGTTAAAAAATAATTGTTGTTGGGAGCATGATAGTTCTGACCATCCAGGTTGTTATCGATTAGGGGTAATGACTGTAACTGGGGAAACTAACCAATGTATAGGTGGACCACTCTAAGAGTCTAGATATTTTTGTGTAGGGTATTTAGTAGGTTTGAAACAGAGAATGAGGTTCATATAGGTGTTTGACAACAAAATAGAAGGGTTGACTCATAAGATATCATGTAAGTGTGAGATGATGGCAAATTAGGACATTGTTTGGGTGCTCAAATAATGTAGGGTAAATGTGTGTCAAACTTGTCATTATCAAGTACTAAAGACGAGATTTTAGTATTTGCATAAGGTCACATACAGATTGATGCCTAAGGAGAATGAATAGGTGCAAAGGCAAGTGCAAGAGTATTTGGATAGGGGGGATTATTAGAGAGATCTTAAACACATGCACAATACTTGTAATATTGGCACCAAAGAAGGGAGGAGAATGGCACATGTATACATATTCAAGAGCCATTAACAAGGTAACAATCAAGTATAGATCTCCATTGCCGCACATGAATGACTTGACGTATTGCTCAAGTGGAGCACAATACTTCACAAAGATTGACTTGAAGAGTGGAGATCACCAAATTAGAATCAAAGAGGGTGATGAGTGGTAAACTACAATTAAGACAAAAGAAGGCTTTAATGAATGGTTGTTCATGCCATTTGGGCTAATAAATGCGTTTGTTGCTTTGAATCACAGCGATTTTTTTTATGACCTCATTTTCTTCTAATATTTTGGATCCAGGCCAGATTTGATCTACAGGGCTTTCTGTAATTCATCTCAGCTTAAAATCAATAGAAAACTAACGGTGAAAAAAACAAATACCTTTCATGACTGTTGGGCCAGAAAGCCACAACTCTTCGCTTTTATTTGGAGGCAGAGCAAGTCCAGACACAGGATTCACTATGTTTGCTTCAGTATTTGGGCACAGCATGCCGGCTGTTCCACAGTGTCTGCTCTACTCTAGAGTGTCTGCGGATGTTTCCATTCCTGTTGTTTCTGTCATCCCATAACCCTACCAAAACAGAGCAGCAATTTCAGAAGATCATTTGAGAACCCTGTTTCTCACAAAGATAAAAATCAAAGAAAAAATAATTTAAGATATTCATGTCCTCTTGTTGATAATTTTGGCCATTGGGATTGAAGAAAAGATCAGTAGCACAAAATGAACAGTAACACAGGCAAAGAGACAGTCCAAAGAGAACACAATGGCAGTGACAAGCTTATCTCCAATAAAGTGATACAAAACTATAAAACAAGAAGAATATAAAGCAGCAGAAAACACTAGACTCAGAATCATTTTACTTATAAATGTTTAATCCACAACCTGATTTGAACACAAACCATTGTACTTCCAAATATAAAACCATACCAAAGACCAAACTGAGGTCTTCAGTTTGAAGCTTGATTGGCATAGAATATGCAAATAGGGCATTTGAACCCTAATCATTTTACTTGTAAATGTGAATCCACAAACAAAGATCAAAATAGGATATTTGGTTTAAAGCTTGGCTCGCTGTGGGATTTGGAGACTGTATTGTTGTACTTGTAAATTACAATCTACATCAAAAGATGAAACGGGTCATGACACACCAGAAAGTTATGTTGGTCATGATTTCAGCCTCATCTTTTTTTGTATCTTCTAGGATTTGTACTTTGGTAAATGACTAGGCAACATTTTTCACACCATCATCCTCACAATTAAACTACAACCTCATTGTCAATAACGGACCCCTATCTATCTATATGTGCTGTGTCATGAGAGAACCCCATAGAGATAGATAGGCCCGCCGGATGGCCTATACATCCATATCAGATGCCTTTCATATAGAGAGGGGGGCCACCCTCTATCTAGATAGGCCAGCCGGATGGCCTGTTTAACTAAAGTAAAACAACTATTTCACTAACATTTACTGTGGAGAAGAAGTTGGTGATGTATACATATTTGTATTTGACAAAAAAAACAGTGGAAAAAGCTGTGGCAAAGGATTATTTGAATCCACATTTTTTATCCCCTCTCAGCAAAGGATGTGTTTGGATTGCAGAATAGAGCTCTTTATATGGATGACTCATATATAAATAGCTCTTCATGGAATCGAAACACATCTTTAGCCCCGACGGTCGATCATGTAATGTGATCGGAAATGTCAAATTCAAATAAATCATGGTCGCTGTAATTTTCAATTATGTTCCGTGGAGGCCTGAAATCTCTAAAATCTAGGACTGAATTCGGTGAGAGGAGGAGAATTACGGCACCTTTCTTGTTGCCGATTTGCTGTAGGTGGGATTGGTGTTGCAGTATCCGCTGTTGGGATCGATCTCCGGACCTGCGGATCCAACTAGTGCTTGTGCTGCCATGCTGAATTTAGTCTGTTTGTTGTCCCAACAAAGCTTTTGGAAAGACCATTATTCTGATCGATGTTTCCAATGCAATTAATCATTATTTTGAAATAATGTATTGGTATTGGCTTTCTACATACAATATTAATATTAAATGGTCTGGCAGGCCGGGCTGATTGCTTCTGACAGGTTAGACAATATGGTAGGGATTAAGATAGGTTACATGGATTTATTTTTTATTTTTTTGTTGGGGAGATTTGTTTTGTGTGTGGGCTTCTTGGAATAGATTTTGATGTGGAAATAAATATTCACCCATGGATAAAAATGTATCATTAATGGTTTGTAGTATTGTGCAGATATCATTTGAAAGTGATCGTTTGTTTGTTGTAGATTTGAAGAAGGTGGAAGTACAAGCAAGAGCATCAAATTATTGAATCTTTGTTTTTTCTGATCACATTTCTGATTTGTCTCGAGGTGTTTTCTTTATCCTCGGTGTGGTTTTGCTTGTGGGGTGTGACTTTGTATGATTAGCATTGTACCATATCTTGTTTTAGAAATATATAAGCATTTTTCAATTATAAAAAAAATGTGTCATTAGATTTACATTTGATTTAAGTCTGAGATTTACTCAAACAATTGCACTTGATTCAGGGTAACTGAAGGAACATAGCCACAATGAAGATTCACGTTTAAAACCTCGCAATAAGTCAATAAATTGTAAGTGCCTTGAAAAATATATCGAAAAAATGGCATCTTCAACTTTTAATTAATGATATTTTATGAGTGTTGGTCCAAATGTGTCTCCATGAGTAATGGTTTAAATTAGATAATATTAGTCTTCTTATTGACTACCAAAGCTTGAAGTGTTCTTTTTTGATCCCCAAGGTAGCTCCCAGTTGATCATTTGTGCCTTGTAGCCCTAACGTTGGGACCCTCTATATGGACTTGACAACCTATCAAGGTGGTTTGTATTGTCCTCATATTTTTGCTTCTCTCCTTTTTAGTTATATGGGCCTATTCATCCCTTTCTATCATTCATATTTATAATTATTGGAAGTTGACAAGCATATTAATATTGTTGAATTTGAATTCAAAGTCACTTAAGGGAGAAGTTTCAATATGTGACCATGTACATATTGTTGAAATGGGGTTTGAATACATAATGCCTTATAGTTAAAATGATAGGACTATTGTTGTTCTTGTGCAACCCACTGATGGTTGGTATATCACTATTCATGATGACTTTTTGGATGGCTGGAATGCTCTGGAGATTTCTGACATGGAATCGTCTATTTGATTGGCACTTTCCAAGGATGATCCTCTGCCTTCACTACTTGGGACGACCGCATGTGCATTATAGTTTTGCTTTATGGTTATTTGTAATTGCTTGGACCATGCCTTGATCGACTGATTTTGTTATTTTGGAGTTGCATTTGTCCTCTAGCTAAAATTTTGAGTCACGATTTATCCGACTACTTTACTTTGTAATCTTCTGTAATTATATTTTTTTGTTAATATAATATGAAACATTCTAATAATAAACGATACTACCTAATAATTATCATAAGACTTTGTACTAATTATCCACTTTTACTCAATAACAATCAATTACATCATAATATATGAAATTTTCAACAATTACTCCACCAATGTACAACAGAGTTATACCACGTTAAAGTATTGGACAACCCTTATTTAATTTATTTCAAACTTCTTTTAGATTAATTGAAAATGTGACTTTTCTTCAATTTTAAAATACTATAAAAATATATAAATTTAAAAAATATTAAACTTTAAAATAAATTAATTTTAGCGATTTAGTATGAACCCCCAATTCTAAGGTGTTCCATTATTAAAACTTCTTCCTTTTATATAAACAAGTTATAATTTTAAAGAAAAATGTATCATACTATCATAAAAACACTTATCATTTTCTAAACTAACATTCTATTATAAAACACTTTTAACAAGCAATATTGAAATTACTTATGTTATACAAATTTTTTTTAATCACAATTTCATTCCACTTTAATAAACCTCATTATTAAAGACTACTTAATTCACTCTAACCACCTTAATCATAATGTAAACCTCCAAATTAGGAGCATGGACCTCCAAATCAGGGGGATTTGTATAGTCTAAACAAGATGCCAGTGTGTTTATATAATTCACATTTTACTATGTAGTGTGTTTACATAATTCACATTTTACTATGTTTCAATTTAAATTTTAAGGAAACAAGTCAACATAAAGCATGTATTTTTATTTATGGAAACATATTTGGTAACAATATAGAAATAAAATAAAATTTATCTAATTTTTAATTTTTTTATATATTTAATTAAATATTATTTTATATATATTAAGAATATTTAATTAGATTTTTTTTAAAATTTTAATAATAAATTTAAATTAAATAAATTTTATATTTAAAAATTAAAATTTTATTTTTCCTAATATAAAAAGATAAATTACCTTTCAATTTCCTTTAATAAAAATAATTTTAGAACATTTTTTTTTAAGAAATATATTATCCCTACTTCGACCATAAATGAAATTAATTGTAAAAATGATTTATAAAAGATTGAAGGTTTTATATATATTAAAATTAAAATTTTAAATATAGATTGTAAAGTTTGAGAAGGTAACTTATCTTCAAATGCATGAAACAACATTAAACAAATTGAAAATAGTTTATTATCAGATATTTAGATATATATATTTTTATGAGTTAAAAGGGGCAGACCCTGTTTATTATAATATTTCAAAAAAAATTGATAAGTTAGGGAGATACAAAAATCTATTATAGTTGGTCTTGTTCATGAGCATATATCAAGAAAAATAATATAATTGAACATGAAAGAAACTATTCAAATTCAGAGCTTCAGAGCACCATAGTCAGTCCATCGTTGTGAGCATCCTCCTTGATGAGTAGAGCATCCAAGGATTCCATAAGCTGAGAGTCATTGTTGCTCGAGATGCCCAGTGTTTCACAGATTGCATTCATCTTTCTACCATGAACAATGTTGTCAAGAGCCAACGTTTTTAGTAGAACCCAGAGTTGATTAAATTTGGTATCCACTATAGCACCAAATTGCTCAACGTTCTCATGAATTACCAGTGAGTTATTGGCACTAAACATAATTGTTTGGATGTCAATGAGTTGTGCTACTTTGAGCTTATCCAACATGGGGCTAGATTACCTAGGGTCTTCCATAGCTTGAATGACAGACTCAACTGACGAAAATGAGGCTCCTCCACCCAATCACGCTGATAATTGTGCATGTAGAAGGTTAGTAGCCATCCAATGTAGGAGCTTCTCATCCTTCACTCCATCCACCACAGCCTGCTACCAGAATTTCATAGCTTCTTTTACGATGATCCTAGTTATCTTATCCAGTAGGTTACCTGAATTTAGAAGATGTTGGAGCTTCAAATCATCAACCAACTCCAAAAAAATTGGTGCGCCTCATCCAAGGAGTACTTATGGAGCAAATTGTCATTCATTTCCTTTACAATGTTGACCACCGTATCCTTGCCCTTGCTTTGCATTGTGCATTTGGAGGGACCTGTATTGCATGTTGAAAATTCCTTATCTATCATTTTTCTCTTCATGCCTTCTTCCTACTCCTTGCTCCATCTATACCATTCAAAGAATGCGGGAGATGAGAATGAGTTGCGGTAGTTAAGGCTGGCACATGTCACTTGCCACATAGTGTGCCAACCATCTCTCCCCATAATTACCGTCCACTACCAAACTTGATGCCCAATGCCACAGGGAATGATACCTGAGCATCGTACACTTCTTTCCATCATTCAACAAAATTTATATTGTTATTATGATGATTGCCTCAACGAGCTTGACAACTATTGAGCCCCTATTGATCATTGGAATTATATCCAAATCAAATATTTATATTTAGATATAATATAGGTGTATTAATTAATAAACATGAAATTTTAATGTATTATATATATTTAAAACTATGACATCACATATATTTTTATGGTTAATCATTCATATGATGTATATAAATGATAGATATAGATGATGGATGGATGTAGTCTGACCAACAAGTCACTTAACACTTATTTGATGATAGGGCTTGACCAATGAGAGTCTTTCTAATAAGCATGGTATACATAGGGCACTACTTGCCTCTAAGGTTTGGGTTAGGGTTGGGTCGAGAAGGATGAGGGGAGGAGGGACTCAACCAATGAGAGAAAGGGAGGAGGGCATTTATACTATCGACTACTTGCATACCTATTGATTGGGGGATGGGGTTGAGGGAGAGCTTTACTATAAATATAGAAAGCTATGTGATATGTGTTAATTATCTTGTACAGTTCAAGAGGTAGGTAATTAGGGTGCACTCTATTCGATCAATGGGGAATATATATCTATTCATACCCACCTACCCATTTATCTACACCAATCCATCCCCACCTAATAATGGGTAGTGAAGTGTGTCCATCCACCATCACCATTCCCATGTATCCATTTGATGAATGAGGATCCATTCCCATATAGCAATGGGTAGTGGGAGGCATCCATCTAGCATCACTATCCACAGCTATCCATCTAATGAATGGGGATCCATTCCATTCAAGAATGGATAATGGCTAGTGGGAGGCATCCATCCACATCGAGTAGTGGCCCACTGTGAAATAATAAATTTAAACAAAATATATAATGAAACACATTTTATCCTCATAAGTCATCATATAATTAGAACCTAAAAAGTAACTCGTAAAAAAATAAGATGAAACATATTTTTTTTAATGAATATATATATATATATATATGTATGTGTATATATATATGTGTGTGTGTGTGTATATATATATATATATATATATATATATACATATATATATATATATATATACATATATACATATATATATATATATACATATATATATATATATATACATATATATATATATATACATATATATATATATATGTATATATATATATATATACATATATATACATATATATATAAATACATATAAATACATACATACATATACATATATATATATATATATATATATAATCAAAAATTGGGAAACTAGGAGAATGCTAGATCCTAATTACATAAAATTATGTGACTTAAATCATGATATAAAATATATTAAGCATTCACTTATTTTTAATTTACTATATTTAAAAATATGCTAAAAGGAGAAAATGCCAGAAGGAAATAACTTAGCTAGAAAATAGGGGTGCATGATTGTAAGTGAAAATGTGAAATTGACCGTGTGAATGTGTAATGATGTTATGAATCAGGAACAAGGCTTCATTTGTACCTAGGAAAAGACTGGCATATTTGGAAGGGGTCACACTGCTATATTATCCTTATGGAGAAATGTTGTCTAGTGAGATTGCTCTCTATGAATGATATGACAAGTTCATTTGCGTATGTATGTCTTGTTTGATTGTGTGTGAGCTCTCAATCTATTTTAGAATCATTTGTATGTCTTCTTATTCACTTATGACTCTATCTCAATAGACCACAAATGATAAATAGAAAAAACATAAAAAGGGCTGAGCGGTAGAAGTTGCGCTTGACCTCAACAACCCTTATGTTGAGCAATGCCTACACACCAATACTATGAAGAGGGATCAAACTCCACAAAGTTATCCTATGTTATGGGGTGTATGTGTATGCATGTGAAATACTGGTATATAATGTTGAATGTTGGTGTAATCCTAGTGTGATTAAGAGCTTTAACAATGACTTGTGACTTTGGAGGTGTATGCAGACATAAATTTGTGTTACTTGGGTTGTGTGGAACTGAATTGGAAAAAATATATGTTTTTACCTCAATGTATAATTAAATGTTCTAGTTTTATTTCATATGTGAGCCTCTTTTGTACAAAATGGTTTAAAATTTGACTTTATAGTGATAATTTGGGAATTGATTCTTATTGGGCTCGCTAAAATTATGGGATAACCTATTACATAAATTTAAATTTATGAAACTAATTGTTACTTGACAGGACCGTTGGTGGAACTTGACACTACCAAGGAGCAAGATTGTCTAAATAAGGTGATCTTATCCAAAGAGTAGAGATAACTAAATTGAAAGTGTTGATTAGTTTGAAAGTGAGTTTAGGTTGTTTAGGATGCTTGAAAGGAATATTTTGATATCATTAGTTGCTTTTAGGATGTTAGGTTGTGGAGCTAAAAGCTTTACTGATGCAAACAGAGGAGGAGGTTGCAGAAGGGTTGCGGAGTGTCACAGACGCCGACGTCGGTCAGGCCAACCGACGTCGACAGGATCAGACAAGAAGGCAATCGACATCAGTCAGAAATCGGCCGACGTCGGCACCCCCAGGCAGACAGGGACAGATGTCGGTCACCTATGTGGTTCGACTGCGAGTGTTTTACGGGCAGTTAGCTAACGAACCAAGTGTTTGCATGTCAAGAACCAATTTTTAGACTGAGAGCTGCGGATCTAATTATTGTAATTAGGTGTCTAATTATTGTTTGGATGAGATCTATATAATAGACTCATGGATTGTATTGTAAGTTGTTCTAGTTTGAGTTGAGCAAAGTTTGCTTCTTCTGTGTGTGAGGTGAGCAAGGGTGTTCCTCCTAGTTCCACAGCAGTACCAAGGTGGGTGCTGGATTGGAGAATCAGCAGGGTTCTTCATGTATGTATGATCTTGGTCATCAGGTGAGCATGGCTACTTTAGGAGATCTAGATGGTAAGTAAGATCATTGATTTGCAGGTGTATGTGTGTGCAAGGTCAAGGTTCACAGGTGTGCAGAACCAAATTGATTTGCAAGTGTGCGAGATCATATAGGACAGCAACACAACAGGGAGCAGTATCAGGTAGGATCTACTTGGAGTACAGTGGGTACTCAGATAGAGCAAAGAGGAAGGCAAGGAAGATCATTCCATAAGTAAGGTCTATTGAGGTGCAAGTTGTTGCAGGTTCATGGGAGATCTACTTGAAGTATGTTTGTGTACTTGTGGAGTGCGTGGAGCACTGGAGGTGAACACCAAATTTGTGTTTGAGTTGGGTGTTGGGACCTAAGGGAGAGAGCTTTGAGGGAAGATTTACTGTTTATGCCCTAGAGGTGTGGGAGCCCTAGAGGTGTGTAAGGAAGAAGAACTGTGGCAGCCTTCTTTGTTGTATTTCCTTTTGAAAGAGTTTTAATACAAGTTGTGTATTGTCTCTCATATCATGTGTTATTTTTGAATTCTAGTTACTTGTTGATTCTGGTTAATTTTTGCATATTAAGTTGCTTGGTAATCAATTGTGTGCTTCCGATATTTATCCCAACAAAGGATTGGGTCATCCGCAATATGAGTGAAGGAATGGTAGTCGAAAGACCATGAAATGAGGTATGAACTAAGTGTGTATGAGGAATGGTTATAAGCACATTATTTCAACTTAAATGTAAATTTATGTGTCTACATTTGCCTCTCTTTTATTTTAGTAATGCATTAAAGTGAAAGTACTAGAGTAAAAGTAGAATTGTGTACCTGAACTTACCTATGAAAAATAGCCTTGAATGTAGTACACAATGTTGAATTATGCTTCACACAAAATTGTAATGAAACATGTATGATAGTAATCCTTAATTAAGATAAAAATCAAGATGTAAATACAAGAGAACTTATATATTATATAATAACAAGGAACAAATACACCTGATTGGGTACATGAATCATTGTTATTTTTAGTGAAAAATCAGTGATTGAAGAGAATAAGGACCCTTGGAGATTTATTCTTGTTGATGAACTTGGAATTGAACTATGCATTCCCCAATCCTCATTTATAGGTGAGTGTGCTTAAGAAATCAAGGTGTGCTTGAATCCATCATTTAATGCCCAAAGTGTTGAAGTAGTTGAGAATCTTTGTATGAATTCAAATAGCTTGTTTTAATTCAAAAATTGGTGCAAAAAGGTGATCCAACCACTGCAAATGGAATAAGGTTCATTTATACTAAAAAATATAGACAAAAAAACCAAATAACTTATAGTAATAATGGAATTATGATCATTACATCAAACAATAAAGGCAAAAGTTCTTATAGGAATTGCACTACCTTATCATATTCGCAAGTAGATGATGGAAATAACACAATTAAAAAAAATGTAAATAAAGCATATTATCCCTATTTTACTCCTACGAGAAACATCCAAACATAGCAACCCACAAATGGTGGGATAGAGACAACTAATCTAGTAAAATAATAAATTACAATTTCATTATTAATCAACGCATGGCGAATTAAGTAGCTAGGCTGGTCCTAACATTCACCCCCTTAATTCAACATAGCTTCAAGTAAACAGGAGAGAAATTCTCTGAATGCCTCAAAATTGTCCCATGCAAGTGCCTTAGTGAAAACATATGCACATTATTGATTTTTTGGGAAATATTGGAGCTATATGTTGTTGTTCTAAACATGTTTGTGAATGAAATGTATTTGAACCTCAATGTGTTTGGTGCACTCATAAAATATAGGATTGCGAACAAGCTTCACTACTCTTTCGTTATCTACATGGAGGATTATTGGAAGATTATGTGGTATTCCAAATCTATCAAGTATACGTCTGAGCCAAATCACTTCACAGATAGATCCTCTTGTTGTGAAATATTATGATTCTATAAAGGACCTTTAAACACAAGTTTTTTTCTTGCTCCCCCATGATATCAGTCCAAATCCCAAAATGAATACAAATCCTATAGTGGATTTTTTATCATCAACATTCCTAGCATGATTTGAATATGAATATCATGTCAAGAAAAAATTATCATTCTTCTTGTATTATAAGCCAAAATCCATTGTTCCTTTAATGTATCTCAATATCCACTTTGCTTCTTTACAATGGAAAACTTTGGGATCTTACATTAACTATGAGAGATAATTGACAATATAGCTAATGTTTGGCCTAATATATGTCAAGTGAGACTCCCTATCAACTATTGATATAGAGTTACATTTACTCATGGTGTTGTATATGTCTGAGATAATTGAAGTCTTATATCCATAAGGGTGGCAATCGGCTTGAAATACAAACTTCTCGAGTGTTATCTTGGCATATTTTAGTTGAGACACAAAGATGTGATTTTTTCTCTACCAAACTTCTAAATCAAGACAATAACATAGAAGCCTGAGATCTATCATGTTGAATGATTTATTTATATCTTTATTTGTTAACACAATCATATTCACTGAACTTCCAATGATGACTAGATCATTGACATATACAAAAATGATTACCATCTCTCCCCCATGTTGTTTGAGGTAGAGATTTGGATCATGTGGACTCTTTTTGGATCCATGGTTTAAGAGATGTTCATCAAATTTGATATACCATGACTAAGGAACATGTTTAAGACCATACAATGATTTGACAAGTCTAAAATTTTATATTGTTTTTTTAGTATGATGAAACCTTTGATGTAGACTTCTTCTTATAAGTCTCCATTAAGAAAGACACTTTTTACGTCCATTTGATGGACTTTCCAACCAAACTGTGCAGCTAGAGCAAAAATCATCCTGATAGTTTTTATCTTAGATGTGGGAGAAATGGTATCCTCATAGTCAATGCCTTCTTTTTTAGCATACCCCTTTACCCAACCTGTGCTTACACTTGTTGATACTACCATCTGTTTTGTACTTCAACTTGAAGATTCATTTGCATCTAATTGGCTTCTTCCTTGGTGGAAGGTTTACAAGTTGCCATGTTTTATTCTTCATAAGTGAATTATATACTCCATCCATGGCATCTTTATAAGGTTTCGAATGTATGGCTTCTTGAACTATAGAGAGCTCAACATATTTAACAACTATACTTATGAAGGCCATATTGACCTCTTCTCAAGCCATGTTGTGAGTCCTTTGTCTAGTGGTAGATGTGTTTAGGACACCATCCAGTTTAACATCTCATAGTATACTTATATACCATTTAGGCATATGTTTAGTAGTTGTTATGGGTGTTGGAGCTTCATAATTGTTCCCATCATCATCATTGTCATCATCTAAGGGATAACCATCTTCTACTTTCTCTGTGGGAATGATTTGTTCACTAGGTGAGCTTGTGGAAGGAACTTCTCCTTCTCTCTTCTCAAAAAACTCAACATCCCTACTAGTGTAGATTTCATTGGTTTTTAGAACCATTAGTCTATAACTGAGTGCTTCTTCATTGTTCCCTAATAAGACATACTTTTCTAATTTCGTATCAAGTTTAGTTCTCTAATTTTTTGGAATGTGCATACTTGTTTTGCATCCAAAAAATCTAAGATGTGTAATAGATGGCTTTCACCTTGACCATGATTCTTATGGTGTTACCCCATCAAAAGCTACAATGGGAACTCTATTGAGCATATATACTATAGTTTTAAATGCCTCTACCCAAAATGCCTTTGCTAAGCTTGAATTATTTAGCATGCATTGCACCATTTCCATGATGGTATGATTTACATGTTCAACAACACCATTTTGTTGTGGTGTGTGTGGAGATGCCATTTATCTACAAATGTCATTTTCTTCCAAAGAGGCTTTGAACTTAATTTTGGTGTATTTCCCTCAATCTGAGCAAAGGGTTTTGATTTTTTATCCAATATCTATTTCAACAACTTGGAATTTCTTGAAGGCTTCAAAGGCCAAATTCTTGGTTTTGAGATAGTGTACTCATATTTTCCTTGATAAATTATCAATAAAGAGCATGAAGTATTTAAACCTAGCATGACTATGTGTCATAGGTCCTCATATATTGATACACACCATATCAAGTTTTGCATGGGCCCAATATGTAATTTTAAAAAATGGAGCTCTATGTTTTTTGCTGACTAAGCAATTTTGACATTTATATGTACCCTTTTTGAGAGATGGAAACCCTCTTCCCATGTCAAAACAACATCTTGTGTCAAGATATCCAAAACTATTGTGACCAAATTCTATGCCAAAACTATGTTGAGTGTGTATCCTTTACAAGAAGTGCTTGATTATTTTTTCTGAATAAATTCAAGTTGAAACATTTGGTTCACATTGGATGTTCACGAAATGATTTTTGAGTTTTTATATTTATCTTAAATAAAACACATTTCTCTTCCACCTTTAAAGTCAAAATCAATCTTCAGATTTTGGTCTAATAGTTGACTAATTAATAACATATTATTGGTTAAAATAGGTGCATATAATACATCTGTGATTCTACAAGTTTGTGTTCCAAGAGTCAAAGCAATGCTTCCAATCCTTTGGACATTGTATGAGGTATCATCACCCACAAAAACATGATTTTTATTGGGTGTGTCCTTAAAATTGAAGAAGAAATATTTTCATCTAGTCATGTGTCAAGTAGCACATGAATCAACATACCAGATATCACTTTGTGAAGTTGATTCTTCATGAAAGTTAGCAAAGTTTAGGTAATCTTCAGCTTCATAGTTGTCTTTCTATTCATCAATGTTACCTTATTGCTTGGATTTCTTCCACCAAGTTCCCTTTTTTTGTCCCTGTGGTTTACTTTGAAGTGATGAGGATGATTATTGGGTAGTGGGATTTTGGCCAATAGATGATCTCTTTTGGAATGTATTACACCAAAAATATTTTAGTTCATGTCTCTTACAACCACAAATGAGACACTATTTTTGAGATTTATTCCTTGGTTGATTATGTCGTTGATTATGTTTTGGTGATTGCTTAGAATACTTGAGGAGTTTATTCATTTTCTATTAACAATAAGAGAGAACATGTTCTTCATCTTCTTCTTCAGCAGTCATAGACTCTTCTTGTTGCAACATATTGACTAATTTTTCAAAACTTGGTTTTCATTCTATGATAGTCAAGGTAATCACAAACATTATGTATGAGGGTGGCAATGCTCTCAAGATAGTTGGTACAAGAGATGTATCTAACACTTACTCATCCAATGCTTGAAGTGATGCTCTTAGTGTTGCATGTCTTAGAAAGACATCTAATTTTTCACCTGATTTCAATTTCATAGAAGGAAGTTGACTTTGTAGGTGTAGAATTGTGCTTTCATTTTCGACCTCATTTACAATTTGTACTTATCCCAATATTCCTTAGTTGTTTTGGCTTCACGGATATGTGCTTGAACCTCATCCGATACCTCAAACATTATGATCAATTTTGTGTTTTGGTTGGCTTTGCCATACTTACTCTATTGATCAATGTTAGTGGTATTTCATGTGTATTCATTAACATATGTGAAAGAGAATAGTATGTGGTACTTAGACAAAATTGAAATGGGTTCATCCAATGATTAGAACCTACTTAGATGGAATTTTTCATACATGGGTGTAACTTCCCCATATACTTGAAATTTTCACCTATCAAGATTTATGCCTTTCGATTGGGTTGAACGGGTAATGGAGGGATGGTAAATGAGTGAAAGTGTCCTTATTTCTTCTTGACAATTTATAGGGATGATTTTTAGACATAGTTGTTGCAAATTAGGCTATGTATGTTGTAGCTCAAAGTATCATGGAATTATCTATAAACTTGAGTTGGAGGCATCACTTACACCAAATGCTACGAATTGTGTAAAATGCATTATTTTATGTTTTTGCTTATTTCAATTTTTTTATTTTCCAAAAATATAAATTTTGTGATACTTTTCCAATTATAATTTACAATTATGATGGAAAATAATTGCAATGAGAAGAAAATATTTACCCCCTTTCTATTTTGGAATCAAAATAATTTTCCATGTCTGTTTCTAGGTACAATATGTTTCATCTAGCCCCTTTTTGTCTTTTTGCAAAAATACAAAATTTGACTAAATGCTAATCTTGAGAATTGAACTCTACACCTCTAACGGTTGAGCTTTAGCAAAATTAAAGGTACTAACTCCCCTATCCATTATTTCATAAATATGAAAGGAAAAACTTCTATGTGAAGGTTAAAAACATAAAATTAATGAAAACCATACTGTTGACGTAGAAGATTGCACCCTTGGCAGGAGGCCGAGCTCCTTCCTTCTTCACACAATAATGGAAACTCCCCTCTCACCTATGGGACCGGCGAAGCTGGAGGGGAGAGTCTCTAGAATGAGGGATAGTTCCCTTTGATGTATCATTTAGGCCCTGGTTTCTCCTACTGCTAACAAATAAAATGTAAAAAAGGGGGGGGGGATGAAAAGGGAGAAGGAGATGCTGAAAACAAAACCTAAGCCTAAAAATAAGAAAAGGTGATACACCAAAAAATATGACCCACCCAGCACAAACATACGCTTTTCACCAAAAGGAAGCACCTATACACTTCATCTGACATGAGATAACCTTCTGCATCAGTTGGTCAGGGGTCCATGGAGATATAGGGAGGAAATAACTACTAGAGGCGTCCTGAGACACATTGCAATAGCCTATCCACTTCACCTATACTCCTCTAGGGACACTTATGACAGACCTGTAAAAGGAAACTCAAAAATGCACTAGACGTGCTGAAATCATTCTGCATAAGTATTAAGAAAATGACTTAATACATAATCAAGGCATAGACACATACTAAAGATGCAAAACTCAGAATGGAGGTAAAAATGCTATGTTTTGATTCAAGGTAAAGTTCTGGCAGAGCTCTGCCTTACAAGCCTAAGAGATTTTTGGGCAGAGTTTTGCCTTAAGGCTGAGAGAGGATCCTTTCTCAAAAGAGAAGTTTTACAATATATAGGAAGAGGAAGAGAATTTGGCACTCAGGGAAAGATTTTGACACTCATTTTTTGCCAGTGGTCCATGTGCGTTGAACACATCGGGAAGAGGAAAGCCACTGTAACTGATGTCATCCTTTAGAAGAGCCCTGTTGGAACCATGTTGTATAATCGCCAAAATTGACTTTGGCATTCAAGCATTAATGTAAGGACATGGCCACATCTCTTTTCTACAAATAGACTGTGGTTTGTCCCCTCATCAATGCCAACTGCAAAAATAGATTGCGTCGCTTGTCTGACAATGACTCACCTTCCCTTCGCCACTTGAATGCTTTATCTTTTCTACGTTTGTCTTCTTCCTACTCTTTCAGCGCTCGAGGGTGATCTTCTAGCGGGTCGCTGTGGTCCTTAGCCTTTTTTCATGCTTGATGCTCAAACAGTTCAAAAAAATAGATATTTCACTGCGTTAAATTTGATGTTCACACAGCCATCACCCAACGTCTAGTTCTCTTGCTTAAATTTGACGGCTTTCAAGATGTCACTGTCCTCAGAAAAAGTCATCGGGTCTTTGTTTCAAGCCTTTTTCCTGTGGGTTTTCTATTTCAAGCTTTTTCCCACGAACAAAAAATCTGCGAGAATTGGCCCCTTTGACTTTTTTGTGGGTTCGTTGACTTCCCCCTGCGCTGGCGGCCTTTCCTTTGAAGTGCTTGCCCTCCACAAGGGCTCTTAGACTTTGAACTGCCCTCTGCAAGGGCACTGGACTTTTGGCTATAGGGCACACCCTTGAGCCAAGCCGTTGAACCAAGCCGTTGAACCAAAATTGGTTCAACGGTTCAACCACTGCACGCCGATGCCATTGAACCAAGCCTTTTAAACTGTCTGGTTGAACTGGAAGCCGCTGAATTGATGCCAAATGAACCAATTGGTTGAATCAGTTCAACAGTTCAAAGCTACGCGCCGATGAATCAAGTGGTTGAACTAATCGTTGAACCAACTGGCGATGAACTTTGCGCTGAGCTTGAAGCGATGAACCAAGCATTGAACCAAGGCTGATTGAACCAGCCGAAGCATTGAACCAAGGTTGAACCAAGTGCTGATGAACTTTGAACATTGAACCAAGGCCTTGAATCGGTTCAATGGTTCAAAGACGCTAATTTTTCTGTGATTTCCTTCAGACCAGAGCCCAAAGAAGCCTTGTAAAACCTGGAACTCTCTGAATTGATCCTTCATGCACCAAAGGACTAACTTGCTGAGTCTGTAGAAATCGCCAAAACCTGCAGAGTCTGTAGAAATTGCCAGATTCATGGAAAATCAAAAATGAAAATGGCCTAGCACAGCAGGGGCAGAGGGGGACCGATTTTTGCCCTGTTGGGCAAAAAATGGTCAACACATACCTCTCTTTCCCAATACCACATGTTTACATGAAGGTGGTTTGAGTAAAATTTATTGTGAAGAAAACTTAGAGGGCGATTTTATAAGGCATTTTGGGACTCTTACTTCAATCTCCACACTTATTTCTTCAAACTCCACTCCAAAAATATATATGAATATAAGTGATTTTCTAAATCTAAGTAATAAAATGCCACAAGTTTACAAGAAAAATGATTTTCAATGAAATTTGCAATAAAGGAAAACCTTGGAGGGCAGTTCTGAAAGACTATAAAGTGGTATTGGTGCCTTTTTCTGATATGGAGTGCCAAAAATGCCTTGAAAAACTTCACAATGCCCTGACAAAGCTTGGCAAAGCTTCACAAATGTCTATTTTTGCTCTTTTAATCCCTGAATACCTATGTCATATGTTTAAATTCCCTTAATTTTTTAATTCTATTTTCTTTTGGCTAGTGTTAAAGTATGAAACTATTGCTTCAAATAAAAAATAGAATGTCATTAGCAAGTTGCAGGTGCTCAAAATGCCAGAATAACTGATAATACAAGGTATTAATTTGCTAGAGAGGGTGTGGATGCAAGGGTAGGGGTTGTGAAGAGACAAGGGGAAACTATGGATTTTCTCTTGCTCATGATTCAACTAAGACCTCCTAATCTCTCACAAACCTTCTAACACTCCTTGTCACAGGTACAAATATCCTCCTGCTCTGATACAAATCTAGATAGAAAACCAAAATAAATTATGTTAATAATAAAATTATGATCATTACGTTAAACAACAATGGCAATAATTATTATAGGAATTGCACTCCCTTATCACATTTGCAAATAGAGGATGGTGATAACATTATAAAAATAAAACATGCAAATAAAGCATAGTATCCCTATTCTACCCCTATGGGAAACATCCAAACATAACAACGAACAAATGGTGAGATAAAAATAATTAAACTAGTGTTGACACTGTGGATTGCACCCTTTAAAAGAAGACTCGGCTTCTTTCTTCTACGTGACACAATGGAGACATTCCTCTTGTTGTGCGTAGCAAGTTTGAGGAATGAATCTCTATATTAAGGGCTAGCTCTCCTTAATGCACCTTGAGGTCTTGAACTCTTACTGCTAACAATGGAGGGGGGGTGAAAAGAGAGAAGGATGCTATAAAAGCAGAACCTAACTAAAATGGTGATGCACCAAAATTGATTGATCTACTCATCTTTTATCTACGCTTTATACGAAAAGGAGCGAAAAAACACTTCATTTGAACAAGAGACCAGACTGCATAAGTGTTTTAACAAGAGGTTTGATGGAGGTATAATGAAGAAGAACCTACCATAGGTGCTCTAGAGGCACACTGTTAGATGATTTCTCCTCTACACCTATACTCCACTTGGATGCTTCTTGTTAACCTACAGAAGATCTTGGATACACTAGATATACTGGCATTGACCTATGAAAGCATTAAAATAAATGCCTAAACATAAGGCAATACACAGGCATATGCAAAAATGTATAGAATAAGATGGAGGTAAAATGCTTCTTTTGATTAAAGGCAAATTTTTGAGGGCTTCACCATACAAAAGTGAGAGATGTCTTTTACAAAGCTGAGAGGTTACAATATATATAATTTGGAGAAAGACTCTTGGCCCCTCTCAAGAGAAGGTGGCCCATATTGCATTAAACACCTTGGTAAGAGGAATTTACTCATGTTATTTTCATATTTCCATAAATATGCCTGAAAGAGACATGTTGTAGGTGTCCCAGATATTGACTTTACTGCCCAAGTTGTATTAAACATTCTTGCTAAAGGATGGGTCACTTTGTTTTTTGAATGACAAGGCCACCTCTCTATGAAAACTCATGCAACTGTCTACTTATTAATGCTAAACAAAGAAAAAATGGGTTGCTCTATTGAATGCTTGCATAGTTCCCTTGATGGCTATTTGGTGGAGACCATTCCATCTACGAGTAATTACTTCTCCTACTGATGCCTCCTATGCCACCTAGACTAATCTGGTTTGTTCCTGCGCTTGGCTAGATGTGTCACCTAGAACGTTCCAAGCGTTTATCTTATGTGTGTGTGGCTACATTCTGGATTAATTGCTTTGCTTTCTCTTTCCTTGCTACTTCTTGTCTTTTCCTAGCAATTCAGGCTCTCGGGGCTATTCTTTATTTTCCTCTCGGGCTTCTTCCTTGGTGGGTCACTGAGTCTACCTTCGGGCTTTTGGGCGTTTGAATTCCTTCAAACAAAATATCCAAAGGAAATCCTTCAGACATTTTATCTTATGTGTGCATGGCCGCATTCTGGATTAATTGCTTTGCTTTCTCTTTCCTTGCTACTTCTTGTCTTTTCCTGACAATTCAGGCTCTCGGGGCTATTCTTTATTTTCCTCTCGGGCTTCTTCCTGGGTGGGTCACTGAGTCTACCTTCAGGCTTTTGGGCGTTTGAATTCCTTCAAGCAAAATATCCAAAGGAAATCCTTCAGACATTTTGTCTGAAGGAATTCTTCCTTCTCTCACTGCTTTGACACCCACTTTTAATGATGCTTAGGCTCACGCTCTGAAATTATTTTAGACATTTTGTCTGAAAGAAATGTTCTTTAGATTTTCTCCAATGGTTAACCCATTTCCTTGAATTTGACATTCGTGAGCCCATCCTCAAACATTTGAAAATCAAAAGCTATCTTATCACCATAAAATTGATGTCTACGGGCCCGTCACCATTTGAAAACTAACAAATCTTTCACTACCTTGAATTTAACATTCACGGGCTTGTCACCAGACATTTGAACTTTCAACGGCTAGCTTACCATGTTGAAGTTGATGTTTTCAGGCCCGTCACTACCCTTTAGCAATTTCTCAGCTCTTGTAAACAGACTCTTTCGAAGGGAAACTAACCCTTCAAAAAAAATGGGAAGGTCCCTTTTTGACGGCCAAGTGTCCTCTAAAAGGGCACTTTACCCTTAGGGTATTTTGTTTCCTAATTTATTCGGATAAAATGTCTGAAGGAATTCCTTCAAACATTTTGTTTGCAAGAATTCATGCCTTCAGTGTCTTGGATTTCCTTGGTGAATTTCTTCAAACAAAATGTCTGAAGGAATTCCTTTAGACATTTTGTCTGAAAAAATTCATCCCTTGAGCTTTCTTCATGGATTTTCTTTGGACAATTTGTCTAAAGGAAATTCTTCTTCGTCTTGTCACTTTCTTTGAAGGAAATCCTTCTTTTTTGCTTTCTGACTTGGCCCTTACAAACAGACCTTTTGCCCCCTGCAAAGGTACTTTGGGTCCAAGTTTGCCCTTGGAAACTCCTTGAAAAGTCCCATTCGTTGCTTTCCTTCCCTCTGCAAGGGTACCTAACTTTTGGAGATTTTATAAGAGACTTATGCCCCTTTGAAACTGGCCCATCTTCCTACCGATAAAGGCTTGCCCGGGGTAATTTGTTTGCCCTACTAAACATCTAGAATTGAAAAGAGTTCCAGATCAACCCAAATATCTACAAGACTCAAATCACTTGGTTTTTATAGAAACAGGCTTGTCACAAGGGGAAAACCCAAAAATTGCAGTAAGGTGAATTCATTAGAAATTGGCTAACAGGCCCTGCAAGAAAAAGAAAGAGGGGTGCCTAATTTTGGCTTGCAGGACCAAAATTGGTCAACAACTAGTAAAATAAAAAATATATTATTATTATTAATCCACATATGGTAAATTAAGTATCTAGGCTAATCCTAACAAAAAACCAGTGTAAAATGATAGTATGATCTACGTCTGGTGTATACAACATAGAGAATGACATGGATTATAATTCCATCTATGAAATTGGTGAAAAAATGAGCAAGGAGGTGGTCGTGTGCCACACACATGTCCCCAATATGATATCTAGGTGTGTATAGATTTCAAAATTGAGTAATATCAGGTGATTTTATTAGCAAAATCATCTGTATAAAACTCTGTAACATATGTCGTGCATGATGACCCCATCCCGAGTAAAATTTGAGGTAAAGTTGAATATTTTCCTAAAAAAATTGATTAATTGTTACAAACTATCCTACAACTACCTTTGATTATGAGACTTTATAAAAAAAAGTATTTTATGCCTACTGGGACAGCAACATGTTGTTTTGGACACAACCAACTTACGTCTTTGTCCAAATAAAGTGCTATTGTCTAAAATTATTGTTTAGGTGATTTATGGGTATGGATAATGATAAATTGTGTCAAGTCTGGTGATTTATAACTAATTTTTATATTGTTTCAATTTAGTCTCTAAGACAAGCCACTATGTATGCCCCCTCTTTTGTGGTGAGTTGTGAATATTGCACAATAACCTAGTTCAAAAGAAAAAGTTACATAATAGATGTTACGAAAATATGTAAATCTGAGCAATAATGATAACATGATGAGTATGACATCACATTTCAAGGTGTAGTGTGATAGTGTAGGCTTTTATTTTCTCATATTTGTTTATGGGTTTATTTTCCTCACTTGGAGTTTTCCTACTCTTATGGGTCAACTTGCTTATATGTACTTGGGAGTTATTGTTTTACTTTTGTTATAGGAGTAACTCACTTTACTAGATATTCTAGGTATGGGAGTTACTCTTCTATTCTTGGCCCTTTGACCACATTTTGTGAAGGTTATACATTCACCTCTGTATTTATACATCTCACTTGATGAGCTATTCCATGGCAGTTAGAGAGTTGGATTCTTGTTTCATTTATTTTGAAATTATTCGCTTTTTTGGATTTTTTATACTTCATCAATTTGCATGCATTAACTTGACTCTTACTCAAAACTAGTGCAGTCAGTTGATCCAATGATCTAAAGGAATACTATAATATGTTATCAAAGGTCCAAGCTTGTATATGCTTGTCTGGGTTTTATTTGTTGTTAGTATACTCTAAAATATTGAGTTTTATTGAAAAATAAGAGGGATTGGTTTTTTCTTATTGCTAGTAGTTTTTGTCCTTGGTAGAGGCATTTGTTTTTTTTGTTGAGTGAAGGCTCCTTCCTTGAATTAAGGTAGAATAATAGTTTCTGTTTCCCCTTACATCGATGCCATTATAGTTTCCTAGAGTCTACCTGGTATGCCCTTCGTCACATGGAGGATATACAATAAGCTCAAATAGGCAACATAAACATGTAGAGGAAACATTATTTCTATGGTGACGGTTTCATCACATCTCACCATTCACCTTCATTCAGTAGCTCACCAGCTTGTTCTCTTTGTATTCCACATTACATTCTATTTTCCAACACCAAACCCACCTTTTAAGTTTTAAATGACCCTTGCATAAAATTTGTGGTTTCTAAAACCCACCAGTGCAAAATAAAACCCTTTGTTTTATTTGTGGTTTTCACAAAAGGTTTGAAATGTTCTACTTTACCTTTATCAATGTCATTCTTTTGATTGACATTTTTTACTTTTGTTAAAGTCATGGGTGGCTCCATGTTGGCTAAGTGAATTTTAAGGTGGATACTTTATTTATGGTGGGAGACATTTTTTAATGTTGGGGGTGGTTTATTAAAGTAGACGAAATTTTTATTATTTTTATATAAAAACAATATTATTGTGAGATATTTTTTAATTATTTTTTAAAAAATAATATATCGTGTTGAAAAATCTTAAGGAGATTTAAAGGAGATATTATAATCATTTAACTTGGTCACATCTTATATTGTCATCCATTTCACATGTCGAAGACACAGGCTAAGGACCAATTTGGCAAGTGGCCAAACCCCTATAAGTAAACCAACGTTTCTCCTTCTCTCCTTGCTTTTGCACTTGTGTAACTTTCCTTACAGATGTATTATCAATAGACCTTGACATCCTCCTGCTTCACATGTTTTTTTTTTCATGTGTCAACCATAATGATTACTTAGTCCCATGGATGCATTTTTAACAAGACTAATGTCCATTTGTTGAGACATGTATTAGCACTTTGGTACTATTTACTCTTATATGTTTAGACACATTCTTGACAAAGTATAACGTCCATACATTTGAGCATGTTATGTTACTTGAAAACATATGGGGTCATTAATGATTGCCTTAGAGGGGTTGTTGTGGGCCCTAGTTTCTCTCCTTTACGAATACTTAGTTTCTATGACTTGTGTGCCACTTTGGTGGCATTTGCATATATTACTCTCACATTATTAGATGTATTATTAGCAGATCCTAACGTCCATTCGTTGAGTGTGCATTTTCACTTATGCAGTGTTTTTTATTGCACTTATTTGGTGTCTTCTCTCAATCATGTTTACTCCACTTGAGAGATACCAGCTAATGAGGAGAGTTGATTCTGTACCAACGGTTCTTATTAAAAAAAACCAACAATGTTTATTGGCATGCTTACATAGAACACTAGCTCACAAGAAAGAACCGTATTCCATTCCTAAATGGACATATTCTTGTTCCCACTAATCCTGTTCGATACAATAAATGGGATAACACTTGTGACAAGGTTCTTGGTACCTTACGGTTACATGTTTTCATGGATCTTCCTTACCATGTAGAGCATACACGGTATCATTGCACTATTCAGAACAATCTTCAGTCTCTTTTCAAATATCCTACTGAGATCTATATCACTCCTCCTCCTCTTCATATCTTCTCTTCAAACATTGTTGTACTCCCTCCTCTTGCTCCTATTTCTTTTGATGACACATTTATAATGGACTATGTTCTTCCTTTTGTCAAACCACCACTACAAGATGAAAATTTTCCCAACCTCAGATGTTCTATTATAGATTCTACTTTTATCCCTATTAAGGATGTTGCTCTTCCAGAGCCTTCATAGTCTTGTACTTCAAAGGAGTTTATTATTTTTAGTATGAGTACACCCATTGAGAGCTTAGATGACTCATATGTTCCCATGGATATTCATATTATAGATCTATGTGCTTCATCTATAATTTCTTCTTTAGTTTTGATGGTTGTTGAGTTAATCTCTCCTCTTCACATGGACATTATTCAAATGAATTTTCCATGTCCTTCTTCTGATAGGTTTATTTTAGTGGCATTACATCCAGTTCTTGTGCATGATCTTGGTAGACCTATGCCACAACTTGTTTTTGGACCTCTTTTAGATATTGCTTTCATCCTCCTTTGTGTAATGGGCAGAATTTTAGTACATGCATTATGTTCTTCCTTTAAAAAAAGGAAAAAATGTTGTTCAATGTGGATGGAGCTTCTTCAGTCTTCAGGCATAGGATCTTGTTATTGACATCGATCATCTTGTGAGCTATTCTTGGAATGCAAACAAATTCAACATCATCTTTTATGGGGATTTTTAGCTCTCTCTCTTTTGAGGTGAAATTTTTTCCTATGACTTTTCTCCTTTTCTCCACTTTATGAGAGTTACTTTGTACATGGCTACCTCATTAGGCCTTGTTTTCAAGACCCATTGCCTTTACCCACCTAAGATACACTTATGAGGGGGGGTGTTAGTGTAATATTTTATTTTCCCATATTTGTTTATGGTTTTATTTTATTCACTTATATTTTTCCTACTCTTATGGTTCAACTTGCTTGGGTGTACTTGGAAGTTACAGTTTGACCGCTATTATAGGAGTAACTCCCTTGACTGGCTATTTTGGGTATGGGAGTTACTCTTCTATTCTTGGCCCTTTGGCTACCTTTTGTGGAGGTTACACATTCACCTCCCTATTTTCACATCTCACTTGGTGAGCTATTCCATGGTATTTAGAGAGTTGGATTCTTAGTTCATTTCTTTTGCAATTATTCTCTTTCTTAGATTTCTTTTACTTTTAAGAATTTGCATGCATTAGCTTGACTCTTGTTTGAAACTAATGCATTCAGTTGATCTATCGATCTAGGGGAATACTCTAATATGGTATCAAAGCTTATTAAATATTACAATGTGTGAAAAAAGGCATTGGCTGGATCTATAATAAATATGGAGCAATAGAATGGTGCTTAGGGGGAGAAAAGGAGACTGCATAGGGATAGTAGAGGATAGAGGGGACAACAACATATGACAGAGCATGGTGATATATTATTTTCAAATAATAAGTTTTGTTTTAGATCATAAATACTAGGTAAAAACACCATCAAATCAATGGATATTAGCGTATTTATTTCTTTATTTACAAGATTGAACTCCATTGAATCACTTAGATAATTTAATAGACAAGACTTTTCGAATGGATATTAAAATGATGTCCAATTCACTATTTAATTTGTTGGTTATCTTGGTGATTTAGAAACTTATAGGTTGCGAGTAAAATGTTTGAAAAAATTCCACTTCGAATATTTTTCATTTGGACTAAGTATTCAAAGGGTTTGCCAACATTGGATGAGTATAGAGTGTAACTAGTATTGTTTGTCATATACCTATATGCCAAATGGAACTTTGGAGGGAGCGTGGTTGGTTATTTTTTGACAGATCACATCAAAATCTATCCTTATTTTCTCTCTAATTTAGTTCTTTCATGGTTTTAGGATAGCATTTAACATTAAAAGGAACTTTGGGGTCTTCTCGATCACTATCCCTAAACTTTGTTTTCTTCTTTGTTTGGTAGATTCCTAGATTGGGATGCATAGCCATATTTAATCAAATCCTTTGGAAACTCTTAAAGCTTGGGGTTGGGTCTGGTAGACTCTTGCTTTACTATATCCTTTCACCCTATACTTTACTTTGGATTTGGATGGAAGAATCAGAATTAGAGACTCAAATACTTTGCTTCTTAGACTCTATTTTAATTGACAAAGAAGAAGAACTTGTAGAATATTCATATGACCCCCTTGAAGGGAGGTCAATTTCATATGAGAATATGTGGGGGAAATCACTACCCCTTAGGACTAGTTCTGGCTTCCTTGAATAATGAGAGGGGAGAATCACACACTTGTATAGGTTTCCTCCTCACTTTTGAGCAGATCTAGTGGCAAAGTAAGAGACAGTAGTTTGGTTGATCTGGGAAATGCATTATATATTTATGATTTTATTAGTGCTATAGGGAGTAAACAATAGTGACTTCATCTAAACTACACTCCTATAATACTCAAATAATCTACAGTTCTTTGGACCAAAGGACCTTGAGGGGGATCTACAACATATTGTCTCCCTTAGATACTATCTTCGATCAAAGGTGACATTATTTATCAAGATCTTGAATAATTAGGTTTCTATACATAAATTATTAGATATTCTAGAAGTCTATAGGATGATTTTCACCAACAAACTCAAAACCTATCCAATATTAGGTTTACTTTACAATCCCTTATGATGGAAAAGGACTTAGATATTCTAAAAAAGTCTCCATGGAGTAAAGGTAGTAGGTGTGTTAAGCTAAGGGGGAAGAAAGTTCATCTAGTGCTTGGAGAGGATGTCAAGATGGATCATGTCACAAAGTTGGCATATTTTTCACTAATGGGGTGTTTTTTCAAGAGGATGATATTTGCCCACATTTTAGAAACCCGGTTAACTCAATTTTGACAACCTCTCCTAGGTCACTCTCCTATCTCCCATATCATAGGCAAGGGTTGGCTCGCCTTTGCCTTTAAATCCTTAGAATATGTTACTATTATTTTGGCATAATGATGGTTTTGGGGGACATCTCCACTTACTCTTAAGATGTAGATGTTGGGATTTGATTCTTGGGTGGAGAAATCCTCAACACAACCTGTTTGGGTAAAACTACTGGGCCTACCATTAGAATTTTGAAGTATAGAAGTTTTTAAAGCAATTGGGGATAGCATTGGAACTTTATTTGAGGTGAATGATAGATATATCAAAGAATCCTCTATAACAGTGGCCAAAACCTTAGTTAGACTAGAAGAGGATATTGTTCTGGAATTTGGCTCTTAGATTCATACATAAACTCTTGATTATGTGGGTGTCCCATTTAGATATGTTATATGTCATGCATATGGACATTTAGACAATAAATTCTCTCATCATTTATCTCCCAAATACTGGAGGAAGAACCATACTCCTCATATTTAGCTAGTAAGGGAGATCAAAACTAGCAGAGATGGGACACTAGAGCATTTACAATAAGGTGATAGTAGGGGTTATTCTTTGGCTATTTTGGTGGTTGATAAACACTTGAGTCCTCAGTAGCCCTCAAAGATATGTCAAATTTTAATTCCAAAGAGCGATGAAAATTCAATGATTTGGTGAGGTTCCCAACCTATGGTCAAGGAATTGGATGAGTCTTTGAATGAATCCCATTGGGATGTAATGTTACTTGTTCCCATTACTATTCAGAATAATTTTATTTGGGACTTTTATACCAGCCCTTTGATTATGCCTATGGTGGACAAAGATGTTTCCTCTCTTGTGTATTCTGAGGAAAGCCTAAAGATTAAATTATAGAAGGAAGGGACAAAGAGTGAATTTTATATTAAAAATACTGCATTTGTTCATCTATCGTGACAGCTAGAGAGTCCACAAAATCTCATGGAAGGAAATCATATTCATAGTGATACTTTCCTAGAGGATGGACTAGCAAAGAAGTTCTGGTACAATATGAGATGATCTAGATAAAACATTGTTGAATCTTTCTCCACCTCTAGCCAAACATGATATCCTTTGAGAACTCACTTAGAGGCTGGAAACAATAAATCTTAAAGTATTTAAGGTGGAATGAGGATCCTCAAGAGTCCTACTTGTTCAAGTTCATAAATAGGACATCCATCCCTGATTTATCAGGCTGAAAACATAATAATTTGAGAAGTACATTAGAGAAAGCAAAAAATAATCTTAAGAGCCTTGGAGTGGGGACAACCCCAATAGATTGTTAGATATGCTTATTATGTCCCTTAATATAATGGGGTTGTAAAATCCCTCCAAAAAAATTGATTTAAAGTGATTCATTCATTTGCACAAACAAGACATTATTATGATACAGGATACCAAGGGATAAGGGAATAAATTCATTGAAGGTTTATCTAAATCTATCAATGACTGGACAATTTTAGCTTCTAATTCCAATTTCAACTCTTGTGGCTTGATTTGGGATGGAGGACCACCTCCACGAGGATGGACAATTCTGTTTTCTTTCACTAGATGGTATTAGGGTGGCACTTCACTCTCTAGAGGTTGGTAAATCATTTTTTGTGTTGAACATCTACTATTCCAATGAGGAGAGATTTGCATATTGGGCTGATTTATTCAACCAAAACTTCTTGAGATTTGATAATCTTATTATTTTGGGTGACCTAAATTTCACTGCTAAGAGATCAGAGGTGGGGGGGATCTGCAAGAATGGATCCATTGGTTGATTACTTTTTATAAAAAATTGAGGATACCAATTTGGTGGATTTGGAAATTATTAAGTTAAGTCTTACTTGGAGGGACTTGAGAACTAGGTTGGATAGGTGGCTAAGAGGCTTGACAAATTCCTAATCTCACATTCCCTTTTGATGGGCTCTAAAAAAACTAAATCTTAGGTGGCTATGGATGGTGATGCAGATTGAAAGAGGGGGTGATATCTTAGTCAGGGGTTGGCTCACCTTTGTATTCAAATACTTGGAATATGTTACTCCCATTTTGGCACAATTATTGTTTTTGGGGGTGATTACCACTTACTCTTAAGAGGTGGATGCTGGGATTTGATCTTGGGTAGAGAAATCCTTAACACAACCTATTTGGATAAAACTATCGGGCCTACCATTGGAATTTAGAGTAAGGAAGTTTTTTAAGCAATTGGGGACAACATTTTAACTTTCCTTGAGGTGGATGACATATAAATCAAGGAATCCTCTAGAATGGTGACCAAAATCTTAGTTGACATTAACCTATAGGAAGGATTAGAAGTGGATATTATTCTAGAATTTGGCTCTTTGATTCATACACAAATTCTTACTTATGTGGGCTTCCTATTTAGTTTTGTTAAATGTCATGCCTATGGATACTTAGCTAATAAATGCTCTCATTGTTTCTCTCCTGAAGATTGGAGGAAGAAGTAGACTCCTCATATTCGGCCAGTAAGGAAGATCAAACCTAGCAGAGATGGGACAATAGACCATTTACAACAAGCTGATAGTATGGGTTGTTCTCCAACTAATTTGGTGGTTGATAACCACTTGATTCCTCACCATCCCTCAGAGAGATGCTAAATTTTAATTCCAATGGGCGATGAAAACTCAATGATTTAGCGAGGTTCCCTACCTATGGTCAAGGAATTAGATGAGTCCTTTAATGAATCCCATTGGGATGTGATGTTACTTGATCCCATTACTATTTAGCATAATTTTATTTGATACTTTCGTACCAAATCTTTGATTATGCTCATGGTGGATAAATATGCTTCCTCTCCTATATATTGTGAGGGAAGCCCAAAGATTCAACTACAGAAGGAAAGGATAGAGAGTGAATTTGATATTAAAAAAACTACATTTTTCATCTATTAGGAGAAAGAGGGATTCCACAAAATCTCATGGGGATAAATCCCATTCATAATGAGACTTTCCTAGAGGATAGACTAGTGAATAAGTTTTGGTACAATATGAGCTATTTTGAATCAATCATTGTTGAATATTTCTCCACCCCTAGCCAAATGTGATATCCTTTGAGATCTCACTTAGAGGCTAAAGCCAACCAAGCTTAACGTATTGAATGTGGAATGGGGATCCTGAAGAGTCATGCTTATTCAAGCTCACATATAGGACGTCCATCCTTGATCTCTCAAGCTTAAACATAACAATTTGGGAAGTACGTCAAGGAAAGCAAAATGATCTTAAGGGCCCTTGGAGTGGGGATAGGCCCGATAAATTATTAGATATGCTTATTATGTCCCTTAATATAAGATGGTTTGGCGATCCCTCCAAAAATTTCTTTGAAGTGACTCATTCATTTACACAATCCAAACAATATTATGATACATGAGACCTAGGGAGAAGGGAGTAAACTCATTGAAGGTTTATCTAAATTTTTGAATAACGATAAATTTTTAGCTTTTGATTCTAATGGAAGCTCTAGTGGCTAGATTTTGGGATTAAGGACCACCTCCATGAGGATGGACAATTCCTTTTTCTTTCACTTTGGTATTGGAGTGGCACTTCACTCTCTAGAGCTTTTCAAATATTTTTTTATGTTGAACATCTATGGTCCCAATGAAGAGAGATTGGCATATTGGGTTGATTTATTCAACCAAAAATTCTTGAGAGTTGATAATTTTATTGTTTGGGGTGACCTAAATTTCACCACCAAGAGATCGGAGGTGTGGGAGGCATTTGCAAGAATGGATCCATTGGTTGATTACTTCTTACAAAAAATTAAGGGTACCAATTTGGTGGATTTGGAACCTATTAAGTTAACTCCTACCTAGAGGAACATGATAATTAGGCTGGATAGTGTGGCTAAGAGGCTTGACAAATCCTCATCTCACATTCCCTTTTGATGGGCTCTAAAAAATGATATCTTGGGTGGTTATGGATGGTGATTTTGATCATCTTCCCATTTTGATGCAAATTGAAAGAGGGGATAAAAAGCCTTCAATCCCATTTAAATTCAATATGAATTGGCTGAAGGATTAGGATCTCATTCATCTGGTTGAGGAGGAGTGGGCTATTTTTAATTCTTTCTCTTTAGAATCGCCTAGTATATAATTTGTTAGAAACCTTAAGAGAGTGAAAAAGGCAGTTACTATTGAGGCAGTTACTACTGCAGCTGCCAAAAAATGTCAAGATGTTGAAAAAGATCTATTATCTCTATAAAACTAGATCACTGCAATCTATGGACATGATTTTGAATATAATATTGATGAGGAGTCTAAAATTATGCTTAGAACTTTGAAATTGATGTTCTTATAACAACATAAGGATATTAGGCTCAATGGTGACTGAAAACTAGAGCACTTTAGCTATGAAATGGTGATGAAAATACAAAAAAAATCAAAATTTTACCAAGCAATGTAAAATCAAGAATATTATTTAGGAAATGCCAAACCATGATGATCTACTATGCGGACCTTCCATGAGATAGCTGAGCTTGGAGTCTCTCACTTTCAACAACTATATAAGGACCTGGTTCATGTGAACATAGTAGAGATAGTTAAGATCTCTACTTTTTTTTCTTAGTTTTGTCATTGATGTTGATAATGAGAGGTTATAAATGGTTATTTCCAGGCATAGAGTTGTTGTTTGCACTAGCTACCTTTCAAAAGGACAAGTGTTTAGGGCCAGATGGCTGGTCCATTGAAAATTTTAGTGGTGTTTTTTTATTTACTTGGGGAGGACCTAATTAGAGTTATTGAGGAAACTAGGTAGTCAGGGAGGATACTTGGGGCTTTCAATTCCACCTTCATTTCCCTCATCCCCAAGAAGGACATTCTGGACTCATTTGATGATTTTCAACTTATCTCCTTATGTAACTTCATCTATAAAATCATTTCCATCTGGATCAAAGGCCTTCTCTTTACTTCCATATCAAAGGAGCAATTTGGTTTCTTACATGGGCAATAGATACATGATACTATAAGGGTTACTCAAGAAGGATTGGATTCCATCAAGACGAAGAAACCATCCATTGTGGTTTTGAAGTTGGACCTCTCCAAGACATTTGATAGAGTAAATTGGCTCTATTTGAATTTAATTATGATTCATATTGGTTTTCACCTCCAAATGGTTAATTGGATTATGGGTTGTTTTTCTTTAGTTTCCTTTGCCTTGCTTATAAATGGCTCATCCTCAACCTTTTTCAATCCTTCATGTGGTCTTAGATAGAGTTGTCCTCTCTCCCTCTAATTTTTCATCTTACTGTTGAAGGGCTAAGTCAGTGCTTTCTCGCTGCTAAAATATTAGGATATCTCAGGGGGTTAAGGCTAATGGATACATATTTCTCACACACATGCTGTTTGTGGATGATGGGTTGTTGTTTTATGATGGCTCTCAAAAGGACATCATTTTGCTTAAGGAATCTCTGGATCTCTTTAGTGTGGCTTCAGGTATGGTTTTATATGTGCAAAAGTCTAGCATATCCTTCAATGGATTGGAGTCTCGATAGATTTGATTGATTCTTGACATATTCCCCTTTAAAATCATGGATTTCTAAGAAGATTGTTTAGAATTGATTGATCATTAAGGTGGAAAAGTGTATTGGTTGTTGGTGTAACTGTTGACTCTCACTAGGAGGTAGAATTAAATGTATTAAATTTATGTTGGGGGTTATCCCAGTCTATTGCCTTACATTAGCTCATATCCCTAAAGGAGTCCTTGATAAGTTTCATAAAAAAGCTTCAGTTTTTCTTGGACGGGAAAAAAAGTGAAGGATGGCATAACCATTGTCAAATGGCAGACAATGCTACTCCTATGACAATTAGGGGTTGGGGATTAAAAGATAATCACCTATTTGGAGAGGCTCTAACTCAAATCAAGTTTTTTGGAATAATTGCGTGAATTTCTCCTCTCAATGTTTTGGATCACTACCATGATCCTCATCAGGGGATAGAAGACAATGAAAAAATAGAACAACAAAAGAAGCCTCATAGCATAGGAAGAATTAGCTTTTGAAGCTCATTGCTCAAACTTTTAATAGAAATTTATATTTTCCTTTTGACCGTTTGCCTAAGAAATAGAATTAAATAAGTATACATTGGATTAATTAAATAAAAAGAACAAATTAGTTTAGAAATATTTAAACTAGATTTAATAAATATTTAAGGAAGATTTAATAATATTTATTATTCAATCAAAAGGTTGTGAAAACATTCCTTAAAAATATATATGAGAAAATCTTTCTATACTATATCTAAATTTGTCTTCCAAGCATTACTAAGCTCAAGTCCATCATCACTATTAATATCGTTAGGGTGATTACAAAATTCTTTGGCCTCTCTAAGTTTGCCTTGGAAAAAATGGTTCTCTGTAGTTATTAACTTAGCATATTCAATGTTAATGGCATGCTTAGTCCTGTGGGAGTGCTCTGCAAGAGCAGATTTCTCTATTCTTTCAAGGGGAAACTCAAGAATTGGGGAGATATGTATCTTTCATTGTAAAACACTAAGACTACCCATTATGTTAGATTTATGAGCTGTTATTAAAGGGGAAACTCAACTTAAGGTTGTAATTCTCTAGAATAATCAACATAAGGTTGAGAATTAAAAATTGATCTTAATCATGGTAAATATGATAATTAATATTGGGTATTTTTGGGACTAACTACGGTACGGTAATCATGGTTACTTTTAAGGTCTAGACAACTTAGGATGGAACTACTGAGTTTGTCCTTGATATCTTACCCAAGGCATAGGTGATGGCTTCTGCGGATGGAGATAATAGAACAAGCCAAAGTCTAATCTTTGAGATCTATTTATTTGGAATAGATATATGTATGGTATATCCATGTAGTTAATGTTTGGGGAGATTTTTGTATCCTGATACATATGATCAAACTGCTTAAATTCTTGAAGGTGTTAATGGTCTAAGCCTAGACCTATGTGTCTTACTCCCTTGGAAAGGAATTGATGTATAGTAATTAATTTTATTATATTTAGGATAATCTTTATATTATCAGTTGTAATCGTAAATGGATAATAACCTTGCCTATTTTATTCTATAAGCCTAAAGGTGATGTTCATTTGACAGAATGAAGGCAACGGTCCCTCTTTCATTTGTTGTGTGCAAGGAAGGATGAGACCCAAAAGTGATTTTTAAGAAGGTTAAGCTGAATTCATACTCTTGTTAGATTAAGTTGTTTCATTTATGTAAGCTTTGCATGCTACAAATGAATCATTTTGACTTGGAAATAATAATGTTGAGTTGTGTTTAAGACTTGTGTGTACGGATTAAATATACACAATAAATAATCCAATCATCCATATCTAATGGCAATGGGATATAAGGTTAATGATTAATTGAATCTCTGAGCACATTGTGTGTGTGTGTGTGTACTCTCAGAGTTGAGATAGTAACTAATGGTTGAACTTAAGGAGAATCCCCGAATATGAATGATGTATGAACAATCCTCTGGAAATAAGAATATGGTAGTTCAACTCATAGTTGTCCTTGTAAATTGAACAACTTGACTAATGGAGCTTATTGTAATTATATATTATATGGCAAGGTATGATTCTCGTATTTGACTCAACATGGATAAGAGAAATGATTAACTTAAGTTTGAGGCAACCTTTGGCAACGGGTCTAAATATCTTTTTATTGGAAATTAGTTATTGGGGTGACATATTTTGTATCCAATTGCTATGCAAATGGTTGCATATACCAATTTGTATCTTGGCTCTAACAAATAAAAATAAATATCTATATTTTAACAAAAAGAATTGTATTCCACCATAATCTATCTTGTTTCATGATAGGGTGCAATTTTAGAGTGATAACAGTGGTTGATTAACATGAGCTAGTTATTGAGGAACAAGAGGTTGTGTTGGCTCTTCTAGCAACTTGTGGTCCTAGAACACCTACTAGCTTCAGGAGCGTAATTTTTTGCAAAAACCAGTTTAGAAATTTCCTAAACATGAATTGGATATAATGTAATTGATTATACCCTTCTCAAGGTAAGGCAAGTGCTAACAACGTATTTGAACATCTTATTATTATAGTAGGAAGAGAATAAAGTTGAAAGGAATATTGCCTTAACCTTGTACATAACCCAACAATTGGGGAGATATGCATCTTTAGTTGTAAAACACTAAGACTGCCCATTATGTTGGATTTATGAGCTTTTGTTATTAAAGGGGAAACTCAAGTTAAGGTTTGAAATTCTCTAGAACAATCAACATAAGGTTGAGAATGGAATCAAATCATTATTCAAAAATACATAGCACCACCTATTGTGGAAGAGTGGATCTATATCCCCGATAAAAAATGCCATAACACATCTTTTTCATGGAAATCCACTATTCAAACCTTCCCTCTCATTGGTAATTGGCTTATCTAGAAGGTGGGATATAACACTAAAATCAAAGTGGGGATTGGTCCATGGGTAGGTTGTAGTACTGATTAAAAATTGCTTGAGGATTTGACTATGAAATTAGAGGGGTTGAGTATCACATTTTTATTTCAAGTGGAGGACCAAAATCTCACAAATCATTGGCAACAGGGCTAGAAAAGTGATCTCACATTGGGTTTGGATGGGGAGGCTAGTTTAAGATGGGATGCATATGTTCAGAGATTAAAATGTCCAATCATATTAGACTTACTATAGAGGAAGATGAGTTGGATTGGTCCTTAAAGCCAAAGTTAGGGGAATATTCAGTGCTTTTAGGTTATCAATCCAAATTCCTCAATGCGGTCCCAAATGAGAGACAATGGTGGTGGAAGTAAATTTGGTAGATTAAAGCCCCTCATAAAACTAAAATCTTTATGTGGTTCACCCTAAGCAATAAATCTCTCACTTATGAAGTACTTTAAAAAATAAATTAACATGGACTGGGTAGATGCAGTCTTTACTTTCATTCCTCAGAGACCATGAATCATATTATTGTCTCTTGTCCATATGTTATTAAGATTTGGGATGAACTAAAGGCTTTTACCAGGGTGAAAGACTATTGACAAGGTCACGCTATTGTTGATTGTCTTGAGAATTGGTATAAGAGACCTGAGCTTAAATACTCCAAGGCATTACCACTGATTGTGTCTTGGGGTATATAACTTGCAAAGAATGCTTATATCTTTTAAGGCAAAAACATTTATACTTTTCAATGTATCCCTTAGTTTTGAATCTTTTTTTGGTGCTTCAAAATCAGTCCGAGAATTCAAAAACAATGTATGCTTGTTCATCTCCCCATTTATCGTTATGGTGCTTGGGGTTTACTTTGATAGTGCTTTTCAAGGCTCTCCTATTGTTTGTGGTGATAGAGGTATCATATTACCAAACTCTAAACACTACTTCCGTTTCAAGGAAGGTTTGGGTCTTAGTACTAATAATTTTATTGAGCTTATGCCATTGAAGCTTCTCCAAAGGCTTGCGGGAGAGAATAGAGTGTGAGCTCCGTAGACCTTTGGGGACTCAATGTTTGTCCTCAATTATTTTAAAGGGGAATCTAAATTGGAAAACTTGAGCTTACTTCTTATTTTCACTATTACTTATAACATGTCATTCTCCTTCGAAGCCATCTCCTTTTGGGACGTCTACAAGGAGCTCAACAGTGATGTTGATACACTATCTAAAGGGGGGTTACACTTGAATCATGATCTTTGGGTCATCAATGAGTTTCATGATAGTGTTTGTCTACAAACTCAACTACTTTCAATTCTGAAGGCCTAAGCTTTCTTTGGTTCATTCTTGTTCTGGAGCTAGTTGATTGCATTATGCTTTGTTCCCTGCTTTCCTATTGCCTTCACCTTCTTGGGTGAGTGCATTTGTTGTGCACACTTGCTACTTGTTTGTTGACATCTGCTCATTTCTACTCATATCCATTGATCGGTGCTTTGGAGTGATTGGGTTTCTTTCAATCATGTTATTTACTAGTACGTGGTTGCTTGTTGGCTCATTGTTCTTTTTCTTTATTGTTGGCAGATTTTATTAGCTCCCTTGTGGAGCGTTGTCACCATCCTTAACTTGTTTTCACCATCTCCTATGGGCTTTCATTTGTTTCGTCCCCTCCTCACACATTGGAAGCATTTGGGTCTCTAATGTGGGCTTTTTTTGCATTATTTAAGCATTGGGTGCTCGGGCATTCATTAGTTTCTTTTGTGGTTGTTATCGTTATAGCATTTTGGGCCAATTGATGTGTTTTGTGCCTTATTGACGTTCTTTGATTTGGTCTCTTTGCATTTGACACTATTCTTTCCCTTGTGGGTGTTAGGGTTTATATATTTTTCATTTTTTTATACTCGTTTTTCCCTTAGATTGTTGTTGCATCTACAAAAATAACATCATGTGACAAATGATTAATTAAAATTGATTTTAAATATTTAAAGGTCAAACCTTACAAATATCAACATAAATACAATCCATGTTCCATAAATTAAACCCATAACTTAATCAATGCAAACTCAACCTTAAATATATTTGGTGGTATTTATAAAATGATGAGTAAACGCACATTTAAATCAATGAGCTCTTTCAATTAAATAGTGATGAATAACACTCTTAAAATCATTTAGAGTACGATTCTGGGTTTAATCATTTAACTCTGTGTATCGAATACCTAAAAAGATTTCTACCGCACTGAATGAATATGAACAAATACAACCCTTTTAATTATATTTGTGATTTCATATGTGTAACACTAAAAACTTGGAGCCTACCCGAAGATTTATAAAATGAAAGCCTCAAATGTACCACTCTACCACACCCTTAAAGATACTATTATATTTAAAAATTATTTATATACAAGTGTGTTTAATCCACTTGACCATATCAGCCGACCTACAGTTGTTTTTTTTAAGGCCAGGCACCATGAAAAAAATTTGAAATCCCTTATAAAAGAGGCCCAATTCGAACAAGAAAACAAATGCAATAGGATTCACTAATTCTATTCGGATCTGGGCAAGGTTTCGGTCAAGATGTTTCAATTCTTCTCTCTTTGTTATACGATTTCATCTGACAATGTACAAGACAAACACAATGAATTCTGGGAAAAGGTGTACAAAGCCTACGAAAAATCCATGGAAAGAATTCCGTATAACAGGCCCCATTCAGAATGGATAGAGGCTAAAGATTTCCTGGCAGAAAATGGCTGGGCAGACATGACTTATTTTCCCAAAAACTGCAAAAACAATCCAATCTACACAACCATGCTTGAAACAATCTACGAAGAGTTGGACAAATGCCAAACTGAATCAGGCTCACAATTTGCCTGTGCAATGTGGGTGATGGACCCAGACAAGAAAGAGCATCTGTTACACTGTGGTAACCCTGACAGCCATCTGAGACTCTTTGTTCTGTTGCCTTCAGAGGGCAAAGAATGGGCTCTGCAAGAACACCACTATAACAGAAACTATACATATAAAGTCTTGTTCATAGCTATGCATTTTCCAAGTGTATTTTCTCTGAGTGGTACTTGGGATGGTGCAAGTGAAGATGGGAATGGAAGGATTAAGAAGTATTTTAGAGAGAGGATTTGTAATGCAGCAGAGGAGCTTAGGAGGTTGGTGTTTTCTTGTGCAGAGAATGTACAGGAGGAGCTGAGTAGGTTTTATGAAGAGAATTGGAGGTGTATTAATAAGCTTTATGTTGGGTTGATCACCCAGAGGGATGATTTTCATGAGAAGTATGAGTTGATTGTTAAAGAGGTGGCATCTCCCCCTCTGGCATTATAAGCTTTTAAACTGGTCAAGCTAAAATTACAGTGAGCAAGCTTTTAGCCATTAATAATTACAGAGTTGGAGGGATTATAAAACTTCATATTCAATAGATCTTATCTATTGTGAATTGTTTTTTGAGACTAACAATTTGTTATCTACTTTGAATTGTTTTTTGAAACTGCATTTGTTCATCTTTCTTATTTCTTAGGCAATAAGTTTAGTTTATCAGATAGAGTTCTTTGTTTAATTTCAGTTGCTTGACTGATGCTTGTGGGAAGTGGATATTAATGGGTATCCCTTGTGCAGTGCATTTATGTATTTTAACTATTTTTTAATTAATAAATATAATAATATATTTTTGATAAAAATTAAAATAATTTATTTATTAATTAAATTTGTATAAAAATATATATATTTTGAAAGGAAATAAATTGTAATAGTTTTCATAATTAAATTAAGATCCACAAATGCTTAAGATAATAATTGTTTTAGTTTAAATTTATTTTGTTATTAATTTATTTTTTAAAAATTAATATTGATTTTTTAGAGGTATTTATGATTATTTAATTTTAATTCTGAAATGTGTTATAATATAGTTTTTTAATAACAATAGAGTTCATTTTATTATGTGTGATTTTTTTTTTAAATTTTTTCTAATGGTATTTTATTCTTTTAAATTATTATTTTCTATCTACTTATTTTAGATTTAGTTTTTTCTTTTATAATTTTTAGATTATGTTATTATATTTTTTATTTTTTTATATTATATCTTATATAATTTTATAGATCAAACTTAATTTTTAAGTAGATATTAATATAAATTATTTAAAGAGATAAATCATATTTTTTTTAACCATTACATTATGATTTTTTAAAAATTTGATTTATTGATTTATTTTAATTCAAAGATTTCTTACAATGTTTTTCAATCAAATTTACATGTTTACTTAAATGGATTGTAGTCTAAAAATGAAGATGATGGTATAAAAAGTGTTGCTTAGCCATTCACCAAAATACAAATCTTAAGAGATACAAAAAAGGATGAAGTTATACCTAATCCATATAAAAACAAAATTTCCATAAAAAATTTACATGTTAAAATAATGTCTTATTATTGAATAATAAAAAATTTCTTAAATTCTTTAATAATTTATCATTTTATTTTTTTAATTTTATTTTATAAAATACAAATATGTGATTTCTTTATATTATTTTAAAAATTAATATTTATAATATTAAATATTATTTTATAAGATCCTTTGTACAAAAATTGTTTTATTCTTTTTTAATATTCCTTTGTATTTAGAATTTATTTTTTAATATACAAATATATTACAAAAGATGCTCTCTAAAATAATTAGTTTTGGATAAAAGATTATTTCATATAAAACACTGCTTAAGATTCAAATGAAGTAAAGAAATTGTAATTAATCTTCTAGTACTCTAAAATGGTTTTAAGGCCATTTTACATATTTATCGATTTGTAATTAATTTGATTTAAATCTAATAATATCAATAAGATTAACAGTGTTTTTATAATTTATATAGAAAAAATTAGAAAAAATTGTACCAATATTTATAGAATCGATATTTCATATCACATTTCATGATTCATCATTAAGATGAGAATAAAATGATACTTAGATTAACTTAAAACTCTAAAACTTTTTTCACATTTTCTTGAGAGTCTCCATCATATCATTTTATATCTTTGGTCCCCTTGTCTTGACCATATTGCTAGGATTGTATTATATGGTCCTTGCATCTTGTTTCACACTTCAATATTGTGAAATTTGAATTTAAAGTCTCTTATAAATAATTAAATGTTGTAAATCATTTACATACAAATCTATATCCAATAAACATCTAGCATTCAACATATATTCTTATTATATGTGAGGCATATTCTATTATTTCAATATTCCCAACAATTCCATTATTCTACTATTATGGGATATGAATCTAATGTCTTTTGCCTAGATTTGCACAAAACAAATACAAAAAATAACTTTACATTTTACTAAAAAGATCTTCAATCTTAATTCACACGGGATGTGATATTATTTTCGTGGCTCAATACAATCAGAGTCTTCAATACATGGGTGTACATCTTTATAGGTTAAGCAACCCCTCATATCAAAAGTCAAACCTCATCTTTGATCACTTAAATCTCTCTCTTGAAATCTCTCATATCCCTCTTATCTCTCTAGAGATAACTTATGTGATTTGTTCTCACAAATCACTGCCATAATAAACTATATGAGTTGTTTTTACAATTCATCAAACTCACCACATCACATTATAACATTTTATACTCACCTATACAAAGTATAATATGAGCACTAATAATAAATTCCTAACATTCCCCCCTTAGTGCTAATATGGTAGAACACATCTCGTTCTCGAACTATATTGTATCACCTTTACATGCTCATGATCTTGATCTATATGTGCCATCACAAAACTCTCCAAAAATTGTATTCTCACAAGTGATCTTCATAGATGGATACAACAACCACCTAGAGATGAATAAGGACATACACTTCTGTTCATCCTCCACACTTATCTATTGATGGTTTTACATAGGCTTCAACCAACAACCTTTATAGATGGTTTTATAGGATCACCAATAACCCTTACAAATAGTTTTACAGATCATCAATAACTTTTACAAATGGTTTTGCACAAGATCACCAATAACCTTTACAAGTATCATGATTGCTATAGTAATTTTTTATCAACATGCTACTATATTTTTACATTAGGGGATTACATTTAGAATAATTCACTTATTTCATCATGTGAATAGGTATAAAAATTTGTTTTTATTCAAAACACACCACACAAAATGCTGAAAAAGTGAAAAAACATGCCAGCAAATCATATTGTACGGCACCATCATTGCTGACTGATGAAAAGATGCAAATTGTCCTCCTTCCTCCATTGCCTCCATCCTTATGTTGATGATACTTAGTATAGAAAGTCTTCAAAATTATAATCAATGTCATCATTCATTGGTTCTTCTTTATCACTCTCTTTTTCTTCATTGACAACCATGACATTCTCTTGTAGTTTCGCATCAAATAAGTCTTGAGCTCTCTTTTTGCAGCTTACAACTATATGACCAAGTTGTTTATAATGTGAATACTAACACTAAATTTCTAAGAGACTCTTACATAGATGGTAGACATTAACCACCCAAACCCTAATACACATGTCCTTAATCCCTTTTCCTTAACAATTTAAGTCAAATATTTAGTTATTAAATATATATAAATCGTCATACAAATATCAAAAGCAAGGAAGCTATTCATAAATCTAGGCAAACAAACCCAAAAAGTCAAAGTTTGATTTTAAACACACTTCCAATAATAAAATTTTACAATCCAAATAGTTATTAATATAAATTTTACTCTATTTTATTGAAAAAATATATTTATAAGAAATATACATGTGACTCAATATTTTTAATTATTAAAATGAATAATTCTATCAAACATATATGCTTTATAAGCTTATTAAAAAGTTGTATAAATTACATGGAATATAGTGAATTGTGAAATGGCCAAGAGATATGATATAGATCCATTAAGACCATTCTTGTTGGTAGGTCAACAACACAACAAATAAATGTTTAATATGGGATTCCCTATTCAATCTATTCTCCCTATCAAATCATGATGTTTAAGATTGAAATTGATGAGAAAGCATAAGATATAATTTAGTAATAGTTTGATTTTTACCATGTGTGTATAGTAACAAATGAGAATTATTAATTTTTTACTCATTAATTGTTTTTTAAATTATCTTTTAGTTGGGATGTACAAGTTAATCCCTACTTTCAAGAAATATTGTTATTGTAGTTGTTAAGTTGGTTTTAGTTGTTTTCTTAATTATAGGATAGTGAGAGTTCTATAAGAAGGCTTGTGTAATGCCCTGCATAGCTTTGCTTAACTTGGGCACACGATTAAATATTAATCAAGGTTAGATCCATTACTTTTTCACTTATTCATGATTGAACTATCATTCTTTACCTTATATATCCTTTGGTAATATTATAATGGCTCACAGAAGAAGAGATAATTATTATTGTTATAATGAAAAAGTAATTGATTAATGTGTTTTATTTATATCTCTTCATACCATAGGGGTACCATGATGGGTTTAGTGCATGTACAAGAGAAAGGTGTTTCCAAATGAGTCCTAAAATTATATATTGACTATGAGATGAGTCAATTGGGTTTACATTTAATCTATTGGTGTGTCACTTGACTCAACATCATAAATAGGAGCTTCAACAATGGATAGTTATAGTAAGCATAGATCCTGGCAATAGACTGGAAATAAGGTTCACCTTGTGTGTAACCAATATTAAGGGACATTGGATGTCACATATTATGACCTTGTAAGGTTATTTAATATAAACACAATATGATATTATTTGTTTATGATGATTTTATCCATGTGTACATAGAGATGAATAAAATAAAATAAAAGCCAAAAGCTTCAAAGTCATTAGTGTATAATGTAATTATAAATTATATTATATAGAAGTAGCCATGATTAAAACCACAGTAGTTAACAAATGTTTTGTGTGAAGGTAGGCTAGTAAGCATAGATCCTGAGAATAGACTAGAAATAATGTTCACCTTGTGTGTAACCAATATTAAGGGACATTGGATGCCATGTATTATGACCTTGTAAGGTTATTTAATATAAACACAATATGATATTATTGGTTTATGATGATTTTATCCATGTGTACATAGAGATGAATAAAATAAAATAAAATAAAAGCCAAAAGCTTCAAAGTCATTAGTGTATAACGTAATTATAAATTATATTATATAGAAGTAGCCATGATTAAAACTGCAGTAGTTAACAATTGTTTTGTGTGAAGGTAGGCTACGAATAGACAAGATAATAACACTATGAATAATTAGATAGATGATAGACCTATAATAAATTGGTAATAAAACTACCACCCTATGTGCTTTACAAAGAGCTCACAACAATCAGGTGGACTATGATAGTCAAAGAGATATTATAATTAGAATGACTACAAGTAGAGTAGTTGTTCAACAACTAAAGTAATGGCAAACAATATGGAAAATGACTACAAGAAGAGGCAAGTGCAGACAACTTGTAGAAGAAGGATGGAGATTGTAGCAAGTAATGATAACTAACTTAAACTTATAAAATATAAATGAGATCATAAGAAGATGCAACTACAAATAATCTTGTAGTCAAAAAACAACATGGGACTCACTCTTATATATATGGTGTGGTTGAAATAGATTAAATAGCAGTTGACCACGAGGACTCATTTGATAATACCAATGATATATATAGGATATCTCTTTCAAGTAAAGGGGGTTCGATGAGTTAGATGGGTTCACCTTTTGGGGTTTGATTGGTTATATCTTTGGTTCTTCTTCTTCTTGGGAGGAATAAATTCTTTCATGAGAGGGAAGTTCTAACATGTTACAATGTTGGTTAGACAAGCCATGCATGTTGCTCAGCCAGTGGAGAGCTTGGGAGTAATGAAATGGATTCCTCAGTATCACCCTATGGATTTGAGCAAACTTCATGTGGATGGTTGAGTGGATAATGACACCAAATCATCTCATAATCAGTGTTGTAATGAGAGCATGGTGTAGCTTGTTGGTTAACAAATAGGTTTGATATTCAGGTGAAGGCATTCTATCTCAATCTTACTCTTCATTTCTCTTTTGAGATTATGAGATAAGGATAGTAAATATGCTAATTAATATTGGGTATTTTTGGGACTAACTATAGTACGGTAATCATGGTTAATTTTAAGGTTTGGATAACTTCAGATAGAACTACCTAGTTTCCTCTTGATATCTTACCCAAGACTTAGGTGATGGCTTCGGCTGATGGAGATAATAGAACAAACCAAAGTTTAATCTATGAGATCTATTTATTTAGAATAGATATATGTATGGTATATCCATGTAGTTGATGTTTGGGGAGATTTTTGTATCCTAATACATAGGATCAGACTGCTTAAATTATTTAAGGTGTTAATGGTCTAAGCCTAGACCTATGTCTTCCTCCCTTGGAAAGGAATCGATGTATAACAATTCATTCTATTGTATTTAGGATAATCTTTATATTATCGGTTGTAATCATAAATGGATAATAACCTTGCCTATTTTATTCTATAAGCCTAAAGATGATTTTTGTTTGATAGAATGAAGGCAACGGTCCCTCTTTCATTTGTTGTGTGCAAGGAAAGATGAGACCCAAGAGTGATTTTTAAGAACGCTGAGTTGAATTCAAACTCTTGTTAGATTAAGTTGTTTCATTTATGTAAGATTTGCATGCTACAAATGAATCATTTTGACTTGGAAATAATAATGTTGAGTTGTGTATAAGACTCATGTGTATGAATTAAAGATACATAATAAATTATCAAGTCATCCATATCTAATAGCAATGGGATATAAGGTTAATGATTAATTGAATCTCTAAACACTGTGTGTGTGTGTGTGTGTGTGTGTGTGTGTGTGTGTGTGTGTGTGTGTGTGTGTGTGTGTGCGCGTGCGCGCGCATGCACGCCCCCTCAGAGCTGAGATAGCAACTAATGGTTGAACTTAAGGAGAATCCTTGAATATGAGTGAGGTATGAACATGCTTCTAGAAATAAGAATATGGTAGTTTAACTCATAGCTGTCCTTGTAAATTGAATAACTTGACTAATGGAGCTTCTTGTAATTATATATTATATGGCAAGGGATGATTCTTGTATCTAACTCAACATGGATAAGAGAAATTATTAACTTAAGTTTGAGGCAACCTTTGGCAACATCTCTAAATATCTTCTTTTTGGAAATTAGTTCTTGGGGTGACATATTTTATATCCTATGGCTATGCAAATGGTTGCATATACCAGTTTGTATCTTGGCTCTAACAAACAAAAATAAATATCTATATTTTAACAAAAACAGTTGTATTCCACCACACTCAATCTTGTTTCATGATAGGATGCAATTTTAGAGTGATAATAGTAGTTGATTAACATGATCTAGTTATTGAGGAACAATAAGAGGTTGTGTTGGCTCTTTTAGTAACCTATGGTCCTAGAATACATGCTAGCTCCAAGAGAGTAATTTTTAACAAAAACCAGTTTAGAAATTTTCTAAACATGAATTAGATATAATGTAATTGATTATACCCTTCTCAAGGTAAGGCAAGTACTAACAACATGTTTGAATATCTTATTATTATAGTAGGAAGAGAATCAAGTTAAGGAATATTGCCTTAACTAAAAACACTAAGACTGCCCATTATGTTGGATTTATGAGCTCTTGTTATTAAAGGGGAAACTCAACTTAATGTTTGGAATTCTCTAGAATAATCAACATAAGATTGAGAATTATTCGATGTTATATAGATCAAATTAAGACAATGTTTGTAAAGGCTATTATGATAGATAAATTTTAATAGTATCTTATATTTAACCCACTTTGGGTCAGAGTAAACAGGAGACAAAGAATTATTTTCTCCATCTTAAGAATTATTTAGATATGTTTTTAAGATATAGACTAAGCCAAGGCATAAAACTAAGAAAGGCCCTTAAGGATGGAACTAAAACTAATATGGATCCTTGCAATCTATTTGGTTGGCTCATAAAGAGCATAATAACAAACAAAGTTTAGAATGTTTTAGAGTTGTGTATTTGTATCAAGAAACAAAGGCTCAAAAAGAGATATGATTTTTTCTTGTGCTTGAACAAATAATTATGGAATTTATTACTTTATTTTTAGTTGAGTATATGTTAGGTGGATTCACTACAAACTTAGCTTGCCTTAGGTTTATTTGCTCTTGAATGTGTATGCGTTAACTTAGTCGCATGCCTTCTTGATAAGCAATTCGGCTTTGCCTTTAGCATTATTTATTTCCTTAGTAATTTGGATCAACAATTGGTTTTAATGGGTTTCCTTTTACTTAGCCAATGTTGGAAGGATTTGGCCTTTGCCTTGAATCACATCTTAGCTCTCTTTTACATTGGGCGCTTATATTTTTGGTTGAGTCATATGGATTTGACCTTGGGTATTGTTTCCTTCCTTAGCCATTGGTGTCTGAATTAGTTTGTGTTATTTTAGTCAATTTTTAACTTGGCTAAACTTGATAAGAGTTGGTCACTAATTTTTTTGCAGCCTGCCACTTGGTGCATTTTCTCGTATTGCCTAGAGTTGTGCATGTACGTGTAATCAACCTAACTTATCCATGTGTCATCATCGAATCACAACATAATTATGTGACCCTTTTGACTGAATTATCTAAGGCAAGGATTCTAACTTGGCCCTTCATGCCACTTGGCACAATCTCACAACCTCCTCCTTAGTCACATGTTCTTCTTAGTTAGCCAAACATGCCACTCATCATCGTTGCATCACGATGCAAGTCTTACTAAGTTTTTTAGGATAAACTTGACTTTCCTTTTCATGCCACATGTCTCAATTTTGCACATCCACATACTTGCAAGTCAGATGTAGTCGGTGTGAAGTCTGAGACCTATGGCATTATGAATCAATCTGAGTTTGCCACTTGGTATCAATGCATTTAGTTACAACTTTGCAACTTTTTCTAAGTCATTTTGTTTATATTATTCTACATGATTATGAGTTAGTCATGTATCGCCACTTAGACTTGTAGCTCAAACCCAATTCAAAAAGGGATGTGACCCCTTCACTTGTACCACATGTCATAATATCATGACTTTGGGTAAAAACCTTGGTAGCAAGGTAGGCTGCTAGCATATGATTAATTCATGTGTTTCCACATGGATTGACCCCGATATCTCATTTAGTCCTAAGGAGGATGATGCCTCTAGCTCTAATCCATGTGTCTCCCATTGGTAATACCTCAACTTAGACCATGTTGTTGTATGTCTTTATGCCACTACCCCTGTGAGCTTTCGAAAATATGAAAAGTGTCATCATTATGTTTACTCACAATAAGGCAAGACTTGTGTTTGAATGATCGAGCCTAGTCATAAACACATGAAATGATGCAACAAGGCATCAAGATCAAAATAAGTGGACATGACGTCACCCAGTCAGCAAGTTTGTGACCTAATTGGACATGAAAGTCGAAGCACATTTGGTTTAAAGTTGAAGACCGTTTGGCTTATCAAACCATCAAAGTGCATGGATGAAGAAAAAATTGTAAACAACTTTTGTTGTCATTTAAAATTACTTTGAGCAATTATTTTAAGCCCTAGAAATCGATGGTAATAGACCTTATGATCTATGCATTAGCCAGAGGACTTAAGTGGTAAATTTATTTGTGAATTCATGAATTGATAGATAAATCAAAGTGGTTGTTCCATGATGAGAACACAAGAGGAAAGATGTTCTCGAGGAAGACATCTAAACATAATAGTCAACCTTGAATATTTATGCATGATCAGTATTGTAATCTTCATATTGGAATGATATAGGTTTTTTTCATGATAATATTTATCTATGGTCCTAATCATTGGAAGAATTATTTATGGGGGCCCATCAACCACAAGTCCCAGGGTCGTAACCCAACATTGGATTTTCTTGAATTGAGACTAGCTTATTAGACCTTCCATATTAATCTAAGAGGATTAATTATGAATGCAAACACAATACTTCCTATTGCAATAAGATGTGAATTATTGATGAATCTACTTGATGAGCAATGGGTTCATTACATTTCCACAAGTGCATGTTAAGTTAATCTAGGAAAAATTTTGTAGTTGGTTTTGGGACGTGGCACATGAAGGTGCTACTGTTAGGGATTAGTTTATTACATGAGTATTTACATTAGCAGTTACATTCAATATTTACCAAGAGGTAAACAATATATTGGTGAGTTAGTTATTAGATTGGTTATTCAAATATATTGTGATGATAACAATATATTCATTTATAGTCTGTTTGTTAATGTGTATTATTCATAGGGATTTGGGTGAGACTTTGATGGAGAGATAATATCCATAATTATAGGAATGATATTCCTATAAAGTTTTAATGTCCCGAACGAATAAAATATGCAAAATATATTATTGTGTTAAAAGATTTCTCTATCTCTATGTATGCTCCATTATTCCATTATGTTATTGATTTAATCGTGCTCAGATCTAAACCAACCCCATTATCTGGTATCATATTAGTATGGGATCTCGAGCATTGTAAGGGGTAGATCCGTTGCTAGATATGGTTGCCCCAACTAATGAGAGAAAATATTTCTTGAAGAGTTTATAGGGATAGATTGATTTAGTTTTAGCAAAGATCTTACATTCTTGGATTTAAGGTCTTTGTATTTGGTTTTCTGTATTGCATTTAGGTTCAAATTCAACATCAGAGTTGTGTTTTGCATTAGAAGACATTCAAATATGAAAAATGAAATTTCAAGGAAGAATATTGATTGGACGTAGGTGGGTTCATCCTCGATCTGCATAAAAGCAACAAGATAAGCACTCTAAGGCATGCATGTAACCAATGCTATCAGATTTATTTTGGAGTTATTTCCTTTGTGCAAGTTTACTTTTATGATCCTGATCTATCACCTATCACCATGGACAAGCCATTGAAACTGTCGTTCTAAGCCATATTTTACTTTCATCGTTAGAGCTCGACCTTTGTCAAATTAAAAGTGGTCAATGTCTACAAGCTAAAAGTTGATTGATGCATTTCCCCTTTCATGGTACTCTTTGATAATTGATTTTTAAAGACTGCGAGGGAAATTACTACGAGATCTATGTTATCCTGGCAATTAGCAGGCTTCAATGTTTATCTTCCAGATCCATGACCATCGTTTATTCTCTGTACTCGATATTTGACTCGGCATCATCAAAACCACCTTTAAGCTGCACCTAGAGATTTGAACTTGTTCTGCATCTAAAATGTTTTGGTCAGTCTCGGTTCTCCACATGGCCTACATCCAAACTTGACATGATTTTAAAAAGGTGTGATGCCACTTGTCTCCTGCAAATAAAGCATACAAAATTGTATCTTTATTCGAAAATTTAAGTCTGAGTTTATTATAGTGGTCTTTTGCTTATGTATAAATGTTTAGGTATATTCAGATTTAAGGCTTGAGTTAAAAAAGATTTAGATTTTGTTTATGTTTTTTTAGGTTTAGTTAAGTCGATTGGTAATTATGTTATTAGATTAGTCTTTAGGATGCTCAAAATTCAAAGTCTTACTTTATTTGTTATAATCAATATTTATGGGTATTATAATTTTATATTATTCAAAATCGCAAAATGAAAAATGATTTTGTATTAGTGTCAATTATAAAATCATTAGTCGTGAATCATAAAAAACAAGTCAAAAATCAAAAGTTATTTTTTTTTCAATAAAATCATGTCAAGAGTCCTATTTGTATGTCAAGAATATGTCCAGCCAAAATTCAAAATGTTAAAGTTGTCTTTTTGTCAAAGAGTCATTGTCGAAAATTGTAAAATATAAAAATATTTATTTTATGGATGTATTTTTGCTTGTACATAATGTCCAAATTATGGGGGGGATTTATCCTTGAAAAGTTGCATTTGAGCTTCATCAACACATTTGTTGAGTGAATAGCTTCACCTACTGGAGTATGGAGGAAATGAAGGTTGAAGGTTCTATAGCCTCGCATCAGTCACCAACGATGAGGCTCCATAATGATTTGGTGACATTTGTAGTGTGGTGTGTTTTTTTAGTTTCTATTGTATGTTTGCAAATAAGAATAGAAGAATACACATGTTTAAGTAATGTAATATGTGTGCAATTCCAAATATAATTCCCTGATGTGAAAACATAGTGAAAGGACAAAAGCACCACTGTAAGTTGGTTCATGGATCTTGAAAAGGTTTGTGGTAAATCCAAAAAACCATCAGAGGTGAACAATTGATGGGTCCTGTTCATGTCAAGGTTTGTGGTAAACCTGATTCAAACCATGGAAGGAGTGAGTCTTTCTTTGTATCAAGGTCTTGAGCCAAATAGGGCATGCCATAAGGGGTGAGCATAGTGCAAGTGAATGTGTGAATGTTTTTGCACCATGTAAAAACTAAGGTAGGGAATGTTTATTACAAGAGTATTTACATTAGTAGTTACATCCAGTATTTATCGAGAGGTAAGTAGTATATTGGCGAGTTAGTTATTAGATTGATTATTAGAATATATTGTGATAACAATAAATTTGTGTATAGTTTGTTTGTTAGTGTGTGTTATTCATAGGGATTTGGGTGAGAGTTTGATGGAGAGATAATATCCATAATTATAGGAATGATATTCCTATAAAGTTGTAATGTCTCAAATGAATAAAATATGCAGAATATATTATTGTGTTAAAAGATTTCTCTGTCTCTATGTATGCTCCATTATTCCAGTATTTTATTGATTTAATCATGCTCAAATCTGAACCAGCCCCATTAGCTACAACTTGTACCTCCGCTTTCCAATTAATGAAACCTGAAGTGTGAAGTACTAAAGGAGGATCTATCATACCAATTTTTGTTGACCCTTGTAGTGCTTCTTCATTTCATTCATTAAGTGGATTCCTTGTGGGATTCCACATCATTGGTATCAGAGCAATTTTTTCAATTCGTAATCAAATGTAGGTTATTATCTTCCTCATTTTCATATTTTTTTATTAGCACATATTGGAGCCAAAACAGTAGTGCAACACATCTAGAGCACCTAAAATAATAGGTACACATATTTCATTCATCCCAAAAGGACACTCAAATCCCAAGGTCCCAAAGTTTGATAGGTACATTAATTTTTTTGTAAATTAAACTTTATGATTTGCTTATATTATAAATTCTATTTATTTTTATTTTTATTTGATTTAAAAAAATCAAATCAAATAAGTATTATTATAATAATTAATTAATTGTTATTATAATAATTAATTAATTGTTATTATAATAATTAATTAATTATTATTGAAAGAAAATTAATTAGTATTTTTCCATAGTTCATGTAGAATGTGAGTGCTTCCAGATACAAATGTGTGAAATTTTTAGACAAAAAATGGAATCGGTATTGTGGTCGACCACCCCCTTATGGCATCTCTAGCACTTATGACTTATCGATGAGGTAAACCACATTGTTGATGCCGTTATAATTGCATGGATCAGATGACTTGCACACCTGTCGCTAACAAGATTGAAATTCCTAAGTCATATTTATCCTTCCCCACCTCCACAACATCCTCTATCATTGTCACACCTACAAACTAAGACCCAACACTGCCTTGCATGATCACCACAATCACTCATATGTAATGTCCAATTCCTCTATGGCTTGTGATGGTCCTCTACCTTACCTAACTAACGATCACTCTAAGCACCTTGACACCTTCTTTGCCCATCCACCAGTTGTCACTCCTTCATTGTTATCCACTTCGTACAATTGCCCTTTCAAAAGTTTTTTTATCTTTTATTTTTTGAATTTTTTAATTTTTTTAAAATTCAAAAAATAATTTCCCCATTCATACCATATGCCCTATAACGTACATGCATTCCCTTTCCTAAGTTGAAAATGTCAAGTTTTTCCAAGCTCTTGATCACATAACTACATGCCAATAAGAATCCTATAGCCACTTTGGATGCATTAGAGAAGTGATTTATATTTTTTAGGATTATGGAATGCAACCCTAAGGTTGATAAAGAGTTGAGAAATAAATTGGGGAATAAAATACTATAGTATCAACAGCCACCGATTCATATAATAATTGATTTATCTAAATATTTTATAAATACTAATGAATTATAAAAGGTGTAGTTAGCTATAAAATATGATTGAGACAAAAAAGTGGTAGGCTAGGAAGTGGTGTAGGAGGAGTGCAAAGTGTCATCAATAAAGAACAAGTGTCAGAACCCTCTTCAAATAATAGTGTGGCTCTCTTTACCAATAGCACACTGCATTGTTGACCTTCTATGTTGCACTAATGACTCTGTGTAGGTGAAGTAGTGATATTTTGGGTAGACCTTCACTCTATTTTATGAAGCTTACGCCTATATGACTGATACCTAGATCATCATTTGTTCTGCACTTTGATTGATTTCACTATGAAACCCTAAGCCTCCATGCTAGCTAGGGTTTTGTGAACACAAGTGGAAAAGAATGGCATTAGTAAGGTAGGTTAGGAGAGACCTCAACACCCCATGTGTTGAGCATTGCCTACATACTAATACCTCAAAAGGGGATCAAGCCTAATGTAATTCTCCCAATCTAAGTGTTGGTGCAAGTGAGAGTGATGATAGTATGCTTGAGTATGAATGTCAATTTGAATGCTTTGAGTGTGAATTGAGTCTGGGAACCTAAGTAAAACTGAGTTTTGGGTTATTTTGGATGGATGTATGTAGAAATAAGGGTGAATAGGGATCAATAACCTTAATTTTCATAACTATTTCCGAGCTTATTCATAAAAATTACCATATAAGGGATATATGAATGAGAGTGGTTTTTATATAGTGTTTGACGTTTGTCAAGACATGAAATAAGTCTAGACAAACCTTAAGATGTTTTGGGGAGTGGAAAAATATTCATTAGGGGCAAAGGAAGCTAAAGGTCAAAGTGTTGCCCCCTTTGCCAATAATACACGACACTATAGACTAATGTGGATGTGCTATTGTGTAGGTGGATGGAATGTGTGAAAAAGGATTGAGGATGCCTATGTGATGGTTGAATGCAGATCTTGGTATATCTGGGCATGGGTTAGACATGCATAGAAGCTAGAAAAGGATCAAAAGGAGCCCTAAGATAGGTCTAGGGCTAACCTAAGGATAGGGTGGTCTCAAGTGACACTCATTAAATTAAATGACATTTTATATGACTATATTTGACCCCCCTTTATTATAGAAATTTAGCAAAGTGAAATGACCAAGATAAAGGAAAGAGAAATGTACTTAGACTTACTTATGAGGTGAAGCTCCTGAATATGGGTTTAAATCAATGAACTATGCTCCATTACGTGCCCTGTAACTGAAACATGTATGAATCAATCTTTACTTAATAAATACCACAAACAAAGACAAAATTAAGTAAATATATGAGAGAGATAGAAAATAAATGAATACACCTCATTGGGTACATGAACCAATGTAAAAATTTGGTGAAATATTGTGTGTTCATGTAGATGGTGATTAAATGGTGAAAAGCTTGGACTGGGTTGATGGCTTGCCCAATCCCCATGTGTGGGTGGCTAAAGAACTCAATCTAGCCTTGACTCCATCATTTACCACCCTTGTTTGGTGGATCATAAGTTATGAATAACTTGGATTGGACTGAGGAGTTTTCTAACCCTCTTATGTAGGTGGATTAAGAACTCAATTAGGTCATGAATCCATCATTACCTACCCATGTGTAGTAGAAGAAGTTGGAACTAAAATTATGTGGTGTTATGAAACTATTTTGAAATGTAAAACAACTCAAGGACCACTTAGGAACTCAAAGATGTAAAATGGCTTGTGGGCACTTGGGAATTTCAACCATTGTAGATGGAATGAGGCATCAATATGGTGTAATATTAGTGTAAAACTGGTGCATATGGTGTCTAGAGTATACAACGTGGAGAATGACATAGAGTTATCATTCCATCTAAGAGAACTAGTGCAAAACTAAGCATATGAAAATAATGTGTTGTGCACATGCCCTCAATTTCTGATATCTATGTGTATGGATTTTGGATTGAGTCATATTAATTTGTGTCTGTGCAAATCTAAAATTGAAATGGGAGTGACCATGCCATGCATGATGCCCCCAATCTAAGCAAATATGTGTAAAAACTGAGTATATACTAAGCATATCTAATAATATATGACTAAGATTGTGCAAATATGAACTGTACATGTTGTACCTTTTTGAAAATCATGGAATTTTATATTTTTTAGGCTATTGGATAAAAATACCATGGGTGGACTATAACACACTGTGCTCTTAGAAATGTACTGCATTATTATCTAAAAGTGTTGTTTCTAAGAAAAACTAAGACTAATATATGTGTGACTATATTTCATTGTACTTTGTAGAGTCTAATGTCTGTAATCTATGTCGACATGTTCAAAACTATGTTTTTGGGTGCACTAGGATGGCCAGATCTCTACGAGAAACCCTTTTGAATGTAGCCTCTTTAGAGGGGAGTTGTTGAACCTCTGCAATAACTATCCTCAAAAGAGAAGTTATGCATCACGTGTGTTAGACTAAAAATATATGATATATACGTGATAAAATAATATAATATATATACATGACATCATAATATAAAAGAGATTGAACATAAGTTGGCAATGTATGATGTATGTTAGATCTAGCGTTCATAAGGTTGTCAAGATAGATATAATAATGTAAGCATGTATATGAATAGAAACTCTTAATATAATTTGAGTGAACTACTTGGGGGGATGAGGCATGATGTCCATCAAGGCACCCAAGGAGAAAGGGGAGATGCATGAGGTCCATTACGGCATAAAAAATTAGATGTGAAATCAACAAGCAAGAGACAAATATCATGGCCATGACACATACATGAAAGCATACATACAACACATGAGGCATGCAAAGTAGGCCAAGGGGCTACAATACAAGGGACATGGGAACATGTTACCAAGTCTGAGAAAAGGCACACATACAAGGACATGTTCAATTTTTTGCATACGTAAAAGAGCATGCAAGTTTGGCTTAGAGCCACATGGAAGGACATGTTCAAATGTCTACATACACAATCAAGAAGCATACATAAGGACACAGGCACATGTCCAAAGAATGAAAGTAATGAAAGGACAATGACATATTTAAATTTCCTCGGGTAGATGTGGAAGCAAAGAGACACAATCAAATCTAGACTAGCAAAACTAGAAATTAAAGTATGTGTAACCATGTGGTATTAATCCATGTAAGAGAAAAGATGTACATACACTGAGTCTATAGTAGTAGTAGTCAACAAAAAAATAGTATAGCATATGATGATAAACATCAAGATATAATCAATAATAAATATATGATATGAAGTGCATTAAGATATAACCTAAGAAATAGGATGCTATGTAATATATTGTCCCCAATGGGTTGATATATCAATGTTGAGTATGTGTATATGTGCATGTGCCCTAATGGGCAAATAGTAACAAATTTATAATAATCTATGAATATTTGAAGGGAACAAGTGAAGCATGTATGTATGATAAAACCGACTACACTAAAATAGATAACATGTGTAGTACCTAGAAAATAGAAGGAATGTAAACATGGGCATGCATACAATCTGAAATTTGCATTTTCTAAGTAATATTTGATTTTTTTTTAACATGTTATATTATTTTTGAATTTTATGAGTATAAGCTATGTACAAGTAACATGAAAATGAAACTATATACAAGGAACAAGATAAAGGAAACTATGTACAAGTAATATTATAAGGAAATGAGATTATGTATAAATGAAATGTAGTGACTCTAAAGACCTAAGAGCACATCAATAGGATGGAGATAGTCAAATGGTATATCGAGTTGGAGATCATCCAATGTCGGATATTGAATCTGCCCAAACTCAAATAAATCATCATCATTATGATCATAATACCATTATATTTGTATAAGTATAGCCTTATCCTTGGTGCTAGTTTGGATTATGTGCATTTGAATATCATGTTACTCTAATATTTAAGAAGACTTCTATGTGGTCCCAGGGTAGATCACATTGGACCACTGAATGTTTGTATGAAATCTATGATTTTCCTTTAGGCCATAATGTAAAATGTGAATTATGTGTCCCTCATGATTGAAAGTCAAGCATTTGTTTGTCCGATCAACTATGGCATCCATTGCTTGTAACCATATACTACCAAGTGTAACCTATATGTGAGTGCCTATGCTCATGAAAAAAACGTAGTGTGTTGACCACCTTAAGTCCACATGCAATTGGTAGTGTGATATTTCCTATGGAGTCTTGATAATGTATATCATGTTGTAGCTCTATCTCCCAATGACCTACGTGATGTAAGAATGCCAAAGTACAAGTGTTGGGATCAAAATCTATAACAACATTATGGATGTATTTATCCTTGATGAAAGCCTGGACAATCAATGGATCATTCTTCGAATGTCGAGGTCAGCAAATAGTTTGTCTGATGGAGACAAAGGTTGTTAATTTGGGTAGTGCCTTGAGCTTTGAGTTTATTTAAATTTTATTATAATTTTGAGCATGTATCGGTATCATATAAAAAATACAAAATGGTATATCATCCTGTTGTGACCATATACTAATAGATGTGATGCTTGTTGTTTGGGTTCTTCATTTGCACAATGAATCTCAATATCATGAAAATAACCATACAAAAAAATGACATCCTCATGTAGTTTACTCAAGAGTCCTCCTGGAAGATCCCTTTCCCATTTCATCTCAGTAACAACTAATTTTGAATCCACCTCCACACAAATACCTCTTTCCTTGTGCAAGTAAAAACATAAACCAATCTTGTCTATCAATGCAATGTAACTTACACAATGTAGGCAACCTTCATCAACTAAAAAATTACTATACTATATTATGATGATATTTTTTGCACTTAATAACACATTGTTGATACGAATATCCATTCCTTTCCATCAGGCACTAACCAATAGACATATTTTTTTATTACACATATTGCAGTTGCTCATAATGCATTGCAAAAACATCAAAGGATTAGAATTTAAACTACTTCATTTATACACATGCACTGGTGGTTAATCATGCACATAAAAAGCATGAAACATCACAATCCCCCCTTGTTTATTTTTTTGTTTCTACCATTAAAATAAATATTTTGCATCTACTCTTCCTTTTCACCCATTCTACCTACTAAAAATAAGTTATGTAATGCACATTAAATGTCACAAACATATATGCTTAGACAAGCAAAGACTAAAAAAGGTTTATGTGGCTCGTGGTGGCGTTAAAGGGTCTTATGCCTCAACAAATCATACAATGTTTCTAAATTCTATGGATATCTTACAAATAAGACACATGAGATGTTTATATTGCGAGATAATTATTAATATAGACAATTTTTTTTTGTTATGAAGTTATTAAATATATCTATATAATTATTCAACCTATTTAGGTATTTTATAATAATAGTAGATGAATTAGGTGTGAACACGAAGTCTCCAGTGAAAGTGAATATTGTATATACATTAGGCACTTCATGATTTTGGAGAAGATAATAATTTTTTTGATGCAATCATTTGATTTAAAATTGGTTTTCAATGGCCTAATAAACATGTATGCATAATGTTTTCAATAGTCTAACATACATATCATTGTATCAACATTCATTATCGACCTTACTAGAAATCAAGGAGTTACATGAACAAGTAGAGCAGAATGCCATTAACATTTAGTTTAAATACATCAAGGATTGATATGCTCTAGATCCTTTGGACTGCCAACATACAATCACATTTCTGAAGTTTTGAAACATTCATCATACATCACAAGAGTTTGAACATGAATGGACTTCAAACCATGAAGTGATATTTTTACAAAGAACATTTATATGTTACCTTGATAACCTGACATGCCTTGAGAGTTTATGATACTCAGGAGAAAGATTAATATAAGGTAAACAATATTATTTGACAATTACATAACCTAAAAGAAACTGGATAATGCAAGGATACTTCCCCTGAGTCTAAGATAAAAATAAAGCATCATAATGTAACCAAGGAAAATATATTGATGGTCCTCAACATCCTTCTTTATTACATAGTCTTAACCCTAAACCACTATAACATTTTATATGTAGTGGTGTTTAAGCATTTCAAGAATCTTGATTAGCATTGACCCCACAAAGTTTATGATCCACTACTAATAACTACACTAAGATATAACTATGCTTAGAATGGCATCAATCCAAATTAGGAAAGAAAAACATACAGTAATGAAACACTATCACCATAATATGTGTCAAGATTCAAAGAGCTTTTATTGTCACATAATATAATTTTAATAGGTACACTAATTCTACCACGGTGCATGTTATATGAGTTGGTTTCTTTTCTAATCCAATTCAATAGGTACACCACATTAGTCACTAATCCCATATCGCCAAACAAGTAGCCTTTTAAGGTATTTTAGTCCCACACCCCACTATAACCATCATTAGATTGATTAAAACAACATAGAAAACCACCAAGATTACTCTAACTCAATAAGATCTTAACAAGGGCTGAAAATGCCATCAATAATATTGAACTTTACCTAAGAGGTGTGATAATAAACCATGCAAAGATTTTGATTTCTTAAAATGAAGAATACATTTTTTAAGCATGGGAAGGCCCTAGGAGGATGTACCAGAATTGATCAAAGCATAAATTATTTTAGAAAACTCTAATTTCATTGAAGAGTGAATATAACAAGCTCTAAGATATTCAAAATATTTAGAAATAACATAAAAGTTACGAAAGACACCTACATAGTAGAACTACTATACAACAATGGATTTTATTTCCTCGTGCATGAATAGTTAGGATGTTACTACTCAGATTAAGTCTTTCAAGCATCAATTTAACCTAATCTATTTGGTGCTAAAGTTTATGCTTACTATTGTTCAAGGGATTTTTATGGGAAAAAGCAATCAAATTGGATATTAGTAATTACTAATGTTAATTTGATAATGAAAGAAGAATTTGATCCTAATCAATATACAAACTTCACAAGCTCACATAAATCAGGTCTACTCATTGGTGATTATGAACTCGTGAAAGATAAGATATGTAATGCAAGGCTATAGAAAATATGTTTTTAAACTCATGGAACTAATGAAACACTTTGGAACCAACCCATATCATTCTTAGTTTGTGTTTTGTTTTCTTATATCCATGTATTTCTAGTGAATGATGGTTGCAAATATGTCAATGGAAAAATGACTCTAAATATGTAGGACAATTGAATTGGATATGGATAAAACTAATTGCATTATAAAACTTTACCAATATTTACACATTAGAAATATATAGATGAAAACAAAACACAAGCTAAGAATGACATGTGAATTGATCGATAATATACGTCACTTAAGCATGGTCTCATAGAATGTAATGATGGTAGGATATGTAATGCATGACTATAGAAAACATGTTTTAAAGTAACAATGGTGGGATATGTAATGGAGTACGGGCTAAGTAAATAGAATATGAGTGAGATTGAATGAATGGGTGCAAAATTAAGAGATGAATTCAATTGTTATAGAATATAATTGAGAGGACAAACTAGTAGTATAACTTCGGTTTCATGCTCCAGTTGTGGTCTTTGTAATGTAATGGGCATCATACAGTTGAGGGTAGAGAAATTAAGAATGGATTTGAGCATGATGGTTTTCAGTGTTATTGTTATAGATAACAAACATTTGAAAAAATGTAGATAAAAGACATAGGATGGTTGTTCATCATTCAACATTGATGCACTTTTTGAGAATCATCCATTCGAGCTAGAGGAATACAAATTGGTAAAAAATGGCTATAGTTGGTACAAATAGGTGAACATGTTGTATTTGGAGAGTCCTTTAAGAGTTGGATTTTATTATTCTAGTGATCTAACGTAGTATAGATGAGGAGTGCCCATTGTGATATGAAAAATAAAATTTTAATATAAGCTAGCTAGAAAACCAAGTAGGAAATCAAGAATAAAAATGATAAACACTATGGGCTCAGAAAGGCTAAGGAATAGTTACAAATTTAATTTTATTGTTTTTTCTTAGCTCTATGACAGTAAAAAAATGCAATGGCAAGTGTTTTATCATAAATGGGGTTGATAAATGAAAACAAAGGATGCATTGGTGAAGGATGAAGTTGTATTTCCACTTCTTGAAATGATTTCAAATGGCAATGTTAAATCCAAATTGGCAGCTTTTGGAGCACTTCAAAATCTTTCAAGTTTACCTAAGAATGTTTTACAATTGACAAACATGGAGTGGTCCAACCCATATTTAATCTATTATACACACCAAATTAAATTATATTGAATTTGAGAGAACATGCTGCTATCACATTTTCAAAATTGACCATATCTAATGTACTGCCTAAAAGTACAACTGAAACAATAATTGCACTCTTGGAATGTGATGAAGTCATATTTAATAAATTCAATAGGTCCCACTATATAAGGAATAATTCTTAGAGCATTCCATCTATTTGGAACACACTAATGCAATTCGAGTTATAGAAAATTTGAGTGTGTGGGAGGAAATAAATCTAGTGTTCAATTTTGAGAAATGCAAGCTTTCTCTCAAGGAGGATTAGTTGGAGACCTACGAACAATAATGCATTGCCTATTTTGAATATTTATGTTTTTGATATAAAACCAATGCATAGGTGTGAGAGAATTCAGTTCAGGAGGCTCTAGATCGAGCTATGGTGGGCAGGGCATAATTTTGACTATATAGCCGTTATTGACGGTGGGAGGATTGTTGAGTAGGCAGTAACCCTGTTTTGACTACTAAAGGTGAAAATAATGAGTATTTTAGACATAAAAATCCAGTTCAAGTTGAGCAAGGCAAAGATAAATAGATGCAAATAGAAAACTAAATATACCCTAAATCAATCCAGTTTACTTAAAATTTTGATAATATGTACCAATATTCAAATGCAAACCCATGAAAACTATCACTACCACTAAAGTTTAGTGAATATTCACATGTTGATCTCTTCCCACTAATAAGAGAAGTATCAAACCCACCAAATATCAATATATTAAGCTTTTTTAGGATTGCAAAAAATATTATTAAAGTAGGATAAGAAGTATCATTTTAAATCTCCTAATGAAAATAATTCAACTGAAATTTTGAAGCAATGATGGTGATATATGTAATGGGGCGAGGCACATAACATACAAGCAAAATAAATAATCTAGATTGAAGGGGGTGAGCTTAACTAATGCATAAGACTCTGTAGGTGTGTTTCAGACCATAATAAGATCCTTTTTCTCCTTCCTAACATGTCTCATATGGTTCAATTGCACGAAACAGGTGATATCATAATTGTCTTGCATAATAGGGGATCACACATTTTTCCTATTCCATTCAAACCTTAATCATAATTATCTTGCCAACATGGATGCCCACGTATTTCAGGGGGTGACATGGTGAGCAGTTTGCTGGAAATGGGCCCTGGGAAAAAGCAATGTCCAAGGGACAATGACATCATGGGCCTCTCTGTCCATGTTAATTATTGTTGGTCACTTGAACTTTGATGAATCAACATAATTGTTGACAAATCTTACTGACAATAGCACATACTAAGTTTATGCGTGTTGGTTAAGTGCACCCCATTCTAGTGGGGCATTGAAATGTTTTTCAATTTTATAAAGAATTGTCTTAACTCCAATATCAACTATTTAATATAATAGTAGGACAATAAAATATAAAGGTAGCAAATTTTAACATAATTTGGTTTAGTTTTGATCTAACCCTACATGGATAGATATCAAATATATAGATTGACCTAAAATGCAAAACATTTTGTTGAACACGTTAAATTTTTTTGCATAAAACCCTACTAAATATTTCCCTTAATTAAGACTTAAATCTTGTAATTTTTGATGTATTCCAATGCTACCTAGTGCCTTGTATGCATCCTCCTCTCAGTTTTACAGAGATGGAAAACAAACTCATTGCCCAATATGAAAGTAAACAAAAACTAACAAAATATATGTTGAAAATTAAAGTGATTATTTCACTGAAAACATACAAAGGAAGACTGCTGAAGCAGTGAACTGGCTTCCAAATTAATAGCCCAAAAAAATTAGATTTTTAATCTTCCATCCATATTCCATTCAAATCATTCCATATATTCATAATGTCTTCATGGAATAATTTAGACAAAAAAAATTATGGTCTATCAAAAATTTATTTATTTTACTAGAATGCTAATTTGCAAGACAATTAATCGCTTTCAAGAATTATTATTGCGTGTATATGGGAAAAAAAATTAAGTACACAAATAAATAAAAAAACAAGCCTTTATAAAGGGTGCAATGGAAAAATATTTTGGATGTTGAGAGTTTAAAATTGGGGAGCAAGAAGATGAGGGTATGATGTCCAATGCATGGTAAGTTGATGAAGTTATTGGGAAACATTGTTCTAGTTTGAGATCGCAAGGCTAAGTTGTATAATATAGGGAATCCTTCTAGGTTGGTCCACTAATTGTCATTAAATGACTTGGAAGAGAGAAGAAGACACACTTTAGACAAATTCTATTGTAGAACAAGCTAAAAAGAGACTTGATAATATAATTCGCGTTGAAATTAATATATGCCCCTTCAGATTTATTCTTACTACTTGAAAAGGAAAGTATAAATTAATATAGAAATAAAGGAAATAAGCAACACCCTCCAAAACCAAACAACCCAACTAACAAATGAAATCTATAACCCCTAAATCAAAAAACAAAAGAAAAATGAGAAAGATTTTGAGATTAAACTAACATTAGGTTTGTTCAAGAAACACACACCAACCCTGATTTTACTTACAAAATTGATAAAGAAGGATAAAAGAATAAATGCAATTTTTCTAATTTTTTAAAATAATAGAGTTCAAATACAAAAATATTATCAAATGTGTTGTAGTCCAATTGATGCCAATGATGATAAGTACATTGTCACACCATCCACCAAAATACAAACCCCAAGAGTTATTGAAAAATAGAATATAGGTTTGAATTTCGCACCAGTAGTTGAAATTGCAAAAGTTGTCAAAACAAGCAAGAATACTCTGATAATCTCGATCAACACCGTTAAGTTTGATAGTTACTGTCAATTTCACTTTTTTAGAAATTACATACATAGTGATGTCATTTGTTTTGACATTAATTTGTACATAATTACCCAAAAAATAAATTATGAGGGGTGTAAATTTTGATACCTAAATGCACATTGGATGCAGTAGTGGGCATGTAAGCCTATTTCACAACAAGTATGCAATCCTATTTCACGATAAATAGTGGCGTCAAATCTCAATGATGTTGCTAGATGACGAGTAATATGAGTCAATGTGTTCGATACTCCAGTACTAAGTGACAACTGATAACAAAAAAAATTAGCAATAAAATATAATATTATATTAGATATTAAATTTAGTGAGATTTTCACTCATGTATGTTTTAGTCATCTACCTGAATGACCTTCATGAGTAATTAGTTATATCCAAATGCTATTTTTTTATTTTGACATACAATCACTATAAGCATTTGTTCATAGTGAGAAGGAATGATAGACATTTGTTAGTAGGGGAAGAATGGTAAATGTAATCCATCACTTAAATGTAAATGTTATTAGTGAGTGAAGTACCTAATAAATCACCATTGTCTCACAATTATTACCAATGTGGGATTACTCTAATTACAATTCAATCATGTATTTTAATCTAATGAAATTACTCAATCTTTTGCTTTACAAAACCCCGCTTTACTAAAACTTAAAATAATTTTTTAATCATAAAATTTTATATGAAATCTCAGTGCAAATAATATTATTAACGTGCTTACTTTTATTTACGTTAGTCTAAAATAAAGGAAAGTATGGTGAACAAGATGATGACATTTCTCTTAACCTGATGATGATTCACATAGTGTGCTCTGAAAATTTGTTTAATTTTTTTAGATAGGTTAAATAAAAAAAATTCTTCATTTAAGAAAATTATTTAAAAAAAAAAAAAGGAAAGAAATAATAATTTATTTATTTATTCATATATAGTTATATTAATATTTTTTAAATTAATAATGTCAATAATTTTATTTTTTGAATTAAATTGATTTAAAAAAATGTATAGAAAATTAATATATTATTAATATTGTAATTATGAATTAATGTTAGTACTATGTAACAAATTAACATACATATTTTAGATAAATTTATATAAAAAATATCAATGTCAAGGTATTTATATTATTTTAAATTTATATGTTAATTATTAGTATTAATTATATAATATACATACAATTATTATAATAAAACATATTAGGAAGTTGAGGATTCTTGGTTTTTAGGAGGGATTTAGGTATAAAGAATATATTAGAAAGGAAATGATGGAAATTGAAAGAGAAGCCCCTTGTAAGGGTGGAGAGGATGATGGGGATTGAAATTTAACTAACATAAAATCTAGATCTAAGAGAATGGTGTAGACAAGTGATAGAGTGATTAGGAGCACTAAATGAAAGAACTTGCAAGACCCAGATCAAGATACTCAAGGAACTATTATCATTGTTTTGTTTGATTGATGGATGTGCGCTGACATTCCAACTCCTTTGTTGTTAGTTTGATTCATATGTTACAATGTCGAGTCAAGTTTGCTCACAATTCACTAATTGTTAGTTATTGTTTTGGGTTGTTATCTCCGTTGTTTGTTACCAAACTCTATTAGGGGAAAGGTCCCAATAGTGGTGCCCTTGTCAATGGTAGAACATGTTTTTGTTCATAGGTATTTCATTGATGGAACATATTGGTGTGCATAAATATTAAAGTGCACCAATAATGATGCATGTAGTATCTAGCAGTAGTTCAACATTTATTCTATAAAATTAAAGTAACCAAGTACATCTTGACACGTAAAACTCAAGTATTGACACTCTCATACACAACTATTAGTACTCCAAAAATTAAGTTTTGGTCATAGATTTAAAAAATGTATTTTATGACCTCTCATGATAAAATCAGTTATATCGTAAAATGTATAATGAATCAGACCTTAAAGCCTTAATTATAAATAGTTAAGATGACTTATTGAAATAGATAAAAATTTAGGAGTCTACCATAATATTATAACATCTTAATTGACTATCCAAAATTAAAGTGCACCATTAGTGAGACCTGTCTCTTATATAATTTCTAAAAATTTATAATAAATTAAAAAACATGTAAAAACTCTCTTCTCCTATTCATAACTCCAATTTCAAAAACGATTATTTTTATTATATTTAATTTTAATATAATATATATTAAACTATAAAATATTTTGGTCAAATATATATAAAATGAAATATTACTTGTCAATTTATACATTTTTCCCTATACAAAACCAAAAAAATCACATGTAACTTGCACAGCTGGGGCAACTGGTAGTGGTAGCACTAGGAAATAAACTTGGGAGGCGACCATAAACTATTTCAGCGCCATAACTCAACCCAAAAAGACCCAAAAAGGGCTCTTAATTCCCAGGAGAGGATAAAAAATAACACTCTCCCACCCTGTTTTCCTACTTAAAATCGTTTCAAAATAAATTTCGCAGATTCAATACCTGTGTATGAATCTGCATTTTGTTTTTTCGGATGCATGGATTCTGTCGTGGGTTTTTAGCCGGGTTTAAGAAGAAAAAAGGAGCAATACGCAAAGAAATATGACTAGCAGGATAACACCAGGCGTTGGAGCCAATCTCCTTGGGCAGCACACAGCCGAAAGAAATCAGGATGCCACTGCGTATGTTGGAAATTTGGATGCCCAAGTCACCGAAGAACTATTGTGGGAATTGTTCGTTCAAGCAGGGCCTGTTGGTAAGGGATTCGTTTTTTACTGCTTCTTTTTGCTTCTGCGCTATTGAAGTAATTGGTACTGAATATTTCAAATACCCATTTTAGGGATTATTATTTTATTAGTATTGAAGATTCAAATACCCATTTTAGGGATTCCATTTTTTCAGTTTATTCGTACGGAGCATTACAAAGCCCGTCTCAGGGATTCTTATTTATCTCTGAAGATTTCAATACCCATTTCAGGGATTCTTAATTTCCTATTTATTAGCACTGAATATTTCAATGCCCATTTTAGTGATTGGTATATTTTTTAAAGAGTTTGTAGGATTTTAGGGTTTTTGGAGCTTTGAGACGCTGTATTTGTTTTATGGGACAAATTATAAGTTTGCTCGATACATATAACTATCTTAGACCCATGTAAATCCAGGTCTAAGATTTGTTGATATGAGAATGTGGGGAGAGGGAGAGGGGAATTTTCAATCATTAAAAAATAGAACTTCGGTGAATACTTATAACTTGCTTAGACCCATATAAATTCCAGCCCCCAGGTCTCAAGGTTGGTGATTGAGAAAATTACAGGGCGGGGTGGGGCTAGGCTCAATCATTACTATTTTTTTTTTCAATTGAAGATATGATCTACATGTAAACTAGCTCAGAGCCATTTAAATCCAGGTCTAAAATTAGCCGTTTGGCATTGTTTCCAATGTTTTTGGGTTCTTATGTTTTGCTTGGGGAGGGAGGGGGAGACTGGGTTTCAATCATTAAATAAACTATACAGCCAATACATATAACTTGCTGATACCCATAAAAATCCACGTCTTAAATTTTGTGATAAAATAATTACAGTGTGGTGTGAGATGGGATGGGCAGGGTGGGGCATGGATGAGAGGTTTGCAATCATTACCGTAACTGACGTGTAAACTAACTCAGACCCATATAAATCCAGGTCTGAAATTTGCCGTAAGGCATTGTTCCTAATGTATTTGAGTCCTTATGTTTTGCTTTCTGAGAAAGGAACATTGGGAGCGTTGTCTACTCGACGATTTCAGACATGAATTTATTTGGGTTTGAGCTAGCAGTCCTAAGTTACCGGTTCATTTTGAGTTCGGGTTCGAAGAACCGGGTTTGCCAGTAAGGCGATTTTTTTTCCTTCCTTGGGTTCATCTTTACAAAATATATATAAAAAAAAAAAAAATATAGAAATTCTAGCCTAATAAATTTAAATCACAACATCAAAATCTAAACATCAACCACAATGATGTCCGCATATTAGTCTGTATGATATTACAAAACAAATTTCTAATTCCAAGTTTGAGAAAATCCATAGAAAAATAAATAAAAATTGAACAAACTACTGTGCATCTAAAATAAACCTTATTCATCAGCTTTAATTGGGCACACTGAGGCCTTTGATATTCCATGAGAACACATGCATTAAAAAGAGACAGTGCTGTCCGATGCTAGTATGCTTTGCTTTAGAGAATTTTCAGGATCTTCAGTGCCCCAGCTATTGCTGGTCTTTGCAATTCCACATTTGGCTAACAGATCTATGCTGTATTCTGCTGGCAATTTTCTCTTTTTGACCAAAGCAAGTATTTTAAGGACGTGTTGCATTTTATCTCCCCCTCATTTTCGTTTTCCTCTAGTGCTTTTAGATCTGGTCATTGGTTTTGACCCAAAATGTGTTTTTTATTATTTGAAGTCATTGTTTTTAAGGAAAAAATGATAAAAAATTTAAAAAATCTGTTTTGGCTGTTTTTTACTGCAGATTCTGCCTGGTTTCGCCAGAGTTTGTGCTGGGGCCATTTGGGTTTGCTCAGGGTCTTCTGGCAAAAGAACCTAGGCGAACCCGGGTGCCCCAGGACAAACCCTAGGCAAATTTGGTCGCGCACTGGACCAGGACCAGGATCCGGTGTGAACCAAACCCTGGTTCTTCCACAAAACCCACGAACCGGTATTGTAGGTTAGCACATTAGGTAGCTACTGATAGAGATAACAAGCCACTACATGCAAGGGTGTGTGCATCATTTTCCATCTTACATCAATCACATCCCATATTTATTTGCAGTGAGTCTCCACATCATTGAATACATTTTGAATGGATTGCTTACAATAAGCCATAGCCCCATAAAGCATGCCAAGACAAGGGGTGTCACCGTCAACCATTCGAAGTACATCAACAATAGGCTCACATATTTTTAGAACTTTGTTTGCAATTTTCCAAAAGTTAGGGTTGATAATGATTTGTTTTGCTTGCTTTCCCTTAGGACTTGTTGAAAGTGCAGTTTTTTCCCACTCATTGCAACAAATCACTAACTTTATTGCTGCTCTCTTCAACCACTCTTTTCAGAGTGATATAAAAAGAGACAAATCTTGTTTCACAAGGCATCAACAACTCCTTAGATGCATGATGTTGATAAATGCTCAATGTGAGGTAGTGGTTCTTTATAAAATTTGCAATTGTCCTCCCTCTTTGAATTGCTTCATGCACCCATGGAAATTTGGCCAAGTCTTGGAGTAGCAAATTAAGGCAATGTCTGCACAAGGGCTCTAATAAATTTGTGAATACTTTTTTATAAGCATTTTTCCAACCCCTACATAATTTGTGTCATTATTAGTGATAACTTGAACTACATTTTTTTCACCCATTTCAAAAATTGCTTCATATAAAATTTTGCAAACATATTTTGAAGTCGTTTTGTGGTTCATGGTGTCAATCACTTTCAAGAAAGATACACTTCGAGGGCAATACACCAAGATATTGATCAAAGGCCATTGACACATGTCAGACCAACCATCACTCAATATACTGCAACTTGTTACACTCCAAGAGGCCTTGACCTCTACCATGTTTTTAGTCACCCTCTCTTTTGACTTTTCCAAATGATTGGTTCCAAACCTTTCAGAACTAGGTGGAATGTATCATTTGCCAAATTCAAAGATTTTTTTAACTGCATTTGTAAAGAATGGACTCCTAGCTATGTTGAATGGAATGGCACTGGAATAAAATAATTGGCCATCATCCACATCCTACATTTGTACTGGCTTCCAAATGCTTGAAATTGTTCCACTTCCACAAGTGTTTGATTGCATAAATGAAGATGACATGCTTGTAGAAAAACCTTTAGACGTGCTTTTGGAAGTTTTTTTTTCAATTCTTTTTCTTTTGTGCAATTGTGTGTTTTTCAATGAGTGATTTTTCTTTCTCTTTCCCCAATTGCATTCTTATTTTTAGAGTAATATTAGCACATGCCTTAACACTCCCATCAGGTCAACCTGATCTGCCAACCAGGTGGTCCACCTCCTTGGTTAAGCTTCCATAAAATATTTTTCCACACAAGTTACACTTCACTTCGTGCTCTGATCCGATTCACGACACATGCTTCCATGCCTTGGCTTTTGAGGAGAAATTAAAATTAGAATAAAGATTAAAAGTGAAAGAAAATTAAAATAAAAATAATTATATATAAATTATAATAATAATAAAAAAAGTAAAACAACATAACAATAAAAAGTAAAACAAAATAACAATAATTTTTTTATATAAACAAAAACTAAAACAAAATAAAAATAAATAAGAGCCAAGTAAACATTAAATTTAAAAAAAAAAAAAAAAAAAAAAAAAAAAATAAATTAAAAATTTAAAAGATTATAATAGTAGAAATAAATTTAAAATAAAACAAAAAATAAATTAAATAAATCAAAAGATTATAATAATAACTTATAATAATAAAATTAAAACAAAATAAATAAATAAACTAAAAAAAGAAAATTTAAATAGAAACAAAATTAGAAACAAATAATATTAAAATTAAAAATATATTAAAGATAATATAAAAGAAAAAAGTAAAATAATTAAAAGATTATAAAAATAAAAATAAAATAAAATAAATAAAGAACAAAAATAAAAAATAATTAATAATAATAAAATAAGTTATAAAAATTAAAAGATTATAAAAATAAAATATATTAAAAAAAAAAGATATTAAAAAATCATATAAAAAATAAAATAAAAACTAAATTAAAAAAACTAAAACATTATAAAAAATAGAATAAAAAAATAAAGAACAAAGTAAAAATAAAAACAAACACAAAATAAAAAATAAATTATAAATAATAATAAAAAATAAATTTAAAAAATAAAATAAAATTGATATTAAATTAAAAAATTAAATAATTTTATTATATATAAATAAACATAAATGAAAAAAATAAAAATAAAAACAAAATAATATATAAAACAAAATAAAAATAAAAATAATTGTTAATAAGTTCAAAAAATAAAACCAAAATTAAAATAAATAAAAAATAAAATAAAAATTAATGAAAAACAAAATAAAAATTAATAAAAACCAATTATAAAATAAAAATAATAAAAATAAATAAAAACAAAGCAACGTAATATAAACTAACAACAAAATTGAAAGTTGAAAAAATTTAAATTTAAAAATTACATAAAATAGAAAAGAATAAAATGAATTAAAAAACAAACTAAAACAAAAACCTAAAATTCTAACTCTAAAAAACTAAAACAAACATGACTCAAGGTTACCCTACCTCTCTTTGATTGCTCATGCTTAGTGCTTGGATAATCCTTCGTGCAACAAGTAGCCATGAACCCTCGCACAACAAACAAGTGACAAAAGGTGGTAGGCAACGACGAACCCTCGCATAGCATATAACAACCAAGATAGCTTCGTTCTAGCATGTCACAGTTGCATCAAATTACCATGGCAACAGGGTCCACGACGACAGGGTATTCCAGAGTGGCAGGCTCTTCCACGGCAGGGGAAATTTCAAATTTGGACTCCTCGACTCCTCAGTGCAAACCCTTCCAATAAACAACCTCTAATTGATTGACTTGTATTTTTTTTATGCGTGGATTGAAATGAAAATCAGTGTCTTTTTATAACCAGATCACCCAGGTCTCTTTCCTGTGCAATCTTTTCCGGCGAAGGCTATTTTTAGGTCTCACGACGCAACATTAAATTCGTTGAACAAGTTGTTTTTTGACAATTTTTTGGTCGTACCATTAAGTTCGCCGAATTCTGAATTTTTAGGGAAAATTTTGGCGAACCCTGTGACTTATCCATAACATGCATTTTATATTACATTATCAAACAATAAAAGCATGTGAATGAGCATAACAAGAGCCACCTTAGCAACAAAGCATGTCATATATTGCTGCTATTTCTAAGGTATTCTTCTAAATAGATCCTTCTTGCTCAAATATTTAACACTAATTATAACATTAGAAGCTCGGCCATATGAAGGCTCGACAGTTCTCCATGGAAAATTACCGTTCATCTCCTATGTCATTGGAAAATAGTGGGCTATTTAGACTTCCCATGTTGTCGGAGCATCCATGTGTCTCAAAGCATTGATTCTTTCAAATAAGGGACCTATTGAGGGGGGGCACACTTTCACATAACCTAGTCCCAAAATGATCTTGCTATCTGACATTTCCAAAGACCACGATGTATTTCTTTTCTTCCTAACACATCTCACAATCCTCATTTGTAAATTCCAACTTAGCTAATCTTGCATTGAATGCCGAAGTTTGGTAAATAATTCTTCAACCAAGGCTGTGTGGTTTCGCTTTATATGGTGTGCGTGTGAGAGGGTCTTTTGCTCCACCTTTATTTGAGATCTCTCATTTCTTTTGAACATAGTATTGAGACTCTGTCAGTCTTTGCAAATCTCAAAGAGCCCTGACCTAATCAGGGGGTGGGAGTTTTGCGGCCTCGGCTCAGCCGATTTGCTATTTATTTCTGATTCATTGCTTCTGTATCTGTAATTGGTGAAGTGCTTAGTGGCAGCTTGGTGCCTGGTATCAAAGTTTTCACCAAAGAGGGCTTCAAGTTGACTTAACCACTACGAAGATATTAAAACAAGAACTTGTGTAACATGAACCGATCATAAAAGGGTTTTGAGGAGGGATGTAAGGCGGGATAGGATACTGACCATGACATGGATGGTTGATTAGCCTCTTAAGCCAACAACAATTAGACTTTTGGATATATTATTGTGGTACATTTGTATGGTACCGCTGTGGAGATTATTAGTGGTTAGATTATATTGTCTGCTAGTGCTAAGGCAATTGTCATATTATGAGACATGTGCATGATTATCCAACCATGGTAAAAGCTTTGATGCTCTATGAATGGAAAGTCGAGATTAATATAGATTATGGTTAGCTAGTGGTGTTCAATGCAACAGGGTGGATCCATGAAGGCTCTTGGTTCTCATTTTTTGTGCTAGTTCTTCTCCATCTTTTCTTATCTGTGGTGAAGGAAAGGTGAGTACGCTGTACACTGACAAGAGTCCCAGACTGTAAGGAAAAGCCAAATTTTGCCAGTATATCTATAATCGGATCACTTTGACGAGGCAGATGTGTTAATCTAACAACTTGGAACCATTTTTGTATCTCGTCCCATCCATGTCATGGTCAGTATCCTATCCCATCTTTTCTTTTCTTATCTGTGGGAAGGAAAGGTGATGGGTTCTCATTTTCTGTGCTAGTTATTCTCCATCTTTATATGAGCTCTCAAGCAAGAGATGCATGTAAGCCTCATTCTTGATCCCATCACATAACCCATCCCATTCTTAAGTCTGGCGATAGCTCCACTTCTAGCAACTATCAGACCATTATGATTAGGCATACGTTTGCCAAATTTTATGCCACAATGTTAAACATGCATCTTTCAAAGTACTAGGAGAGAGGTAATCTTAGAGCAGGGAGCAGGACGACTTTGGGAGAGAATACCAAACAATTTACCACATCTTTACACTTTGAGGAGGCTCATCATTGGCCTTCAAAAGTCTTTTGTTGTTTTGTAGACTTTTGGAAGGCCTTTGACTTAGTTCTAAGACTTTTGTTTTTCCAGAGGTTGCATGATGTCAGCATTCCACATTCTCTCATTACTGTTTCTTGGAGGCTCTATGAGACAATTGTTGGGCAGTTTCTTGTGGTTTGTATAGAATTTTGAATCGTACCATGGGGTCAAGTAGGGATGCCCTCTCTCGTCAACCTTGTTCAACATTTACATCAATGAGCTAGACGATTTTATTTGACATCATACCCATGTAGATGATGGTTACATTTTACACGATGTGGTGATGACAATGATGTTCTCCTCTCTCATTCTACCAATGGGATATGGGGACGACATGATGTTCTTGCTCGTTTTTGCGAGCTTCATCAGTTGGTGGTCAACCTTAGCAAAACTAAGGTTTGATATTCGACACCTCCAAATGTTCTCTTTCTCGGTTGTAGTTCCTCTAGAAAGGGGAACCTTTGGAGATCATATTGGCCTACACTTGCGTGTCCAATCTTCCTGGCCATCATTTAGTATAAACCTTGCTTCTTGGTCACTCTTTTGCAAGGGACATGCCTCCCTTTTTGTCTTGTAGTGCTAATGTTTTCAGCTCCACTTTAGGATATTCCTTCGAAAATGTGTCTCTTCGATATAGTCATCTAGCATATGGTTTTGTATGGGTCTAAGGTTTGGGGACCTAGTATGGGATCCATTGATTGGGTTCGTATTGAGAGGGTCTAGACTCATGATTCAATGCATGATTTGTTGCAAATGGATTGTTCCTCAATACATTGTCCAAGTTGAGTTTGTCACCTGAAATCTGCGCTTTGTGACTATTTTCAGGGTTTCTTTCTACATTCATAGAATTAGAATCATGGGGGATTCAGCTTTAGGATGTGGGAGTTATCCATACGTAACCCTATGTTCTAAAAAGAGTATTAAATCTTTGGGCACCAATAGACGTCGATTTTGGTGGTATTCTGAGACTAGTTTGGTTCTCCAATCTACCAACATCTCTATTGATAGGTTACCTCCTTTCAGGTAGTCTTTGGATGATGCTTCTCGGCTTCCTCCCTTAAAGGAGGGCATCATTGGAATTGTCAGAGAGGATATCGATAAAGACTATCTTCAGTGTTAATATCTACATTCACGGACTCATAACCATGGTGGATTCAGCTTTGGGATATTGGAGGCATCTATATTTAGCCTATGTTCTTCATAGAGGATTACATCTTTGGGCCCCAATAGATGTCGATGTTGTTGATATTTTGAGACTAGTTTGCTCCTCTAGTCCACCCTTATGTCTATTGATAGGTTAGCTCCTTTTAGGCACCCTTTGGATGCCCTCCTCGGTTTCTTCCCGTAAAGTAGGTCAGAATTAGAGCCATTAGAGAGGATATTTACAAGCAATACTTCTAGGTCACTTGCATTTTACGCTGAGCATTTCTTGTGGGTGGTGGATGGTGTCATTTGTTGCCTTGACTATGTCCAATGTCATTTGTTTCATGAGTTGAGGCTTCCCTTCGACTAGTTGATGGTGTGCTCACACTAGTTGCGGGTTGAGATAAATCATCATATTCTACATGGGAACTAGATCTGTTATCTTTGCTACCTCCATAAGGTGGAGATTGAGGAACACTTGATTTATAGATGCCCTATTTATTATGAGATTTGGGGGAGATGTCATTGTCTTTGCAAAAACTTAGTCAACACTCTATCCACTTTCTTTTGGTACCCGAACCAACAATGCATGGCCCTTTTTCTTTGAGAGATTGTCACCCTTCGAGGCAAGTTTGTAGAGGGAGCCCCTAGGATCCCTTGGCTGATCATCTCTTTCTTTCAATCCATCATAGAGGTTGGTGACATTAAGTGCCATTTGAATATTATTGCTTCACACATTGAGTGGGGTAGGTTAGTGAGGTGGCGCTCATCTTTGCACAATACTACTACTAAGGTACCTCAACAAATTAGCTCTCGGCAATGGAGATCCTCCCTTAGCATCATGGATTTGCTTCTCGATGTCATGGATTTGTTCCTTTGCAATTGCCTCCTAGGCCGTGGGGACAATCACACTTTATGAGTTTCTTTGCTAATATGGGAGTTTCTTTGGCCTTGGATGTTAGGAGGGATTCTAGGGAGAGTTCTTTCTTTCGTCCTACAATTACCCAACTTGGGCCCCTCAGCCCTAAAGACTCCATGATGAGCATCAATTGATCTTGCATTGGCCCTTTCATGGTGATAGATAATGACACAAATGAATGCTCTGTCTCGAGGACAGTTAGAGATGTTTGATGGGGCTACCATCCAGTCTTTCCGACTTTATTAGCCCATGCTTTTCAGGGGTTCTCTCCCCCCTTTCCCCTGCCGCCCTCCGCACATGGCTATTTGTATTGGTAATCTAACCACATGGGTTTGGGGCTTTTCTACGTTGGGTTTACCCTTCGTTTATGTTCAGTGCTTCTGTTCTTTTATTTAGTTAATCGTTGTTCCTAGGGCGGTTTCGCCCTAGCACTTTCTATTGTAATAGGTTGTATTCTCGAGTCATATTGACTTACTTTTGGTCATTTGTGGACATTAACATAATTTCTTTCTTTCCTATCTAAGATCGGATCATAGTATTAGTGACTATTCAATTATGCTTAGAAGATCCACCATAATTTGGTTTGTGGTAACCCTGTTGGGGACGACACCAACAAAGGATGCCATACGCACAGAAATCCCAAGTGCACTTAATCTCAGATTCTTTATATCATTATATGAGCTCTCAAGGCAACACATGGATATCTTAGATTGGATCTTAGTGACTATTCAATCACAGCATTTTTTCCTATGAGTTTTTTTGTGGTTTCACTTGATCCAAGTTTCTTAGGAAACAAAGAAAGAGGCCATACCTCTTTATATGATTAATATATTGTTCTTGAAGTAGATGATATTTCTAGCTCATGATCATTTATTTTAAAGATACAGTGATCAGGCTATAACTTCTATAAACCTAACAAAAAATGTGAAATTGAAAATGGAACAGAAACAGATTGGATGGATTGAACTTAGATACAACCAGAAGGGCGGTTGGCAGATCCACTATCTGAGGACCCTAAAAGTGGTCTGTCCATTTGCCTGAAAATAGGTGGGCTAGGCAGACCATGCAATAATGTAATTATTATTAACCTAGAAAAAAAATCACACTCCCTCTGCTCTTCTAACCAGCAAAAGGCCTTTTCCAATTAGTTGTGGCTTGGGCATGGATAAAAATATCATTTTCATCCTCAGCCTGTTCATCTTAATGAATGCATAGATGTTGGCCCTCCCAACCCTTCATTAAAACAGCACATAACAATAGGACACTTCATGACCTCTCCGTTCGCCGACTCTGTTCCTGTGCTATTTTCCTATTCAAATATTGCACCTAGGATTTTGGGGGTAATTCTAGGCATTCTTGTTTTGCGATCACACGTTTCTGTCTCCGCCCAAAAGGGGATTCAGTGGAACATAGTTAAAACACCATGATTTAAATTCTTGTCTTGTATAGCTAGCAATAAAAATGCCTTTGTCTCAGGGTAGCGATCAATTTTGCAGACTGTCCAGATGTTATCTGTCTGTTAATTGTTGTCTCTTTGGAGAGTAACTTCATATCCTTGTTTGACAATATACGGCCCTTTTTGCTTGGCTTCACATTGAAGTTCACCCCTTTTGGGGAGGAATATAGAACTTGTTTTTTGCATTTCTTTCCTCATTATTTATACCGATGTTTGTAAATACTCCTGTGTGTTAGTAAAAAGGATTTGCTGGTTCCAGGTTCTTGGTGGATGAATACTGATTTCCATCTCTATCAAGATTGGACTGATATAATCTCTGACAATATGAAGGTATTGTTTCTGTGATTTACCTTTTACATAGGGATGGAATTAGCCAATAAGGGATATCCTTGTTATGCATCTTCCCAAACATTGGCATAACATCTGGAACTTAACATCAAGATGCCATATTTGTCTGGAAACCAGGTTGAAGTTCCTGCCTAGGACCGTTAATGATAAAGAATCTGAATTGAGTATACAGATATTTGCATCAACACAACTTTAGTTACAGGATTGGAGTGATCGTTCTCTTCACAAGTTTAGGAGGGGTATTTTACTTTTCTCATCTTTTCTTTTCCATAAGAAGTTTCTGAAAATCCGACTGATAGTAGATACCACTGAGGTGGGTGCTTTGATTACATCAGACAAGTGACGGGTAAGAGTTTGTGATATAGCCATTTGGAGGCAGACTCGAACATAAACACACAATAAGAACCAATGTCTGCCACAGAGGGACGTTTTATGAAAATTAGGAAGCATGTTAAAAATCCAGGTTCTCAGAGAGTCAGGGTTGATCTGTAGGATGAAATTAACTTCAGAATTGGAAAGGGCTGCTTTCTTGCCAACAGAGGTCCTGTGAGAAATTTGAACTTGCAAAAATTAGAGACATGTATAGAAGACACAATATTCTGGAAGAGTCAGGTTTGATTGACAGGGTGAAATTAGTTTCAGAATTGGGGAAGGCTCCTTTTGTTCTTAACGGAGGCTGAGAGAACGTGTGAGAAAGATTATAGACTGGGGAACAAGATCAGAGACAAGATTATAAGAGAGTTGTTTGGTGCCTTTATTTATATATGAGGCCTTGCTCAGAATCTTGACCTCAAGGTTTTCTCGCCTGCTAAATGATAATATAGCTGCCATTTTTTAGTTACCCCCAGATACCTCACCAGGATCTTGGCAAAATTGATTTGAACAATTTTCTGGAATTGCCATTTACTGCCTACGAGTAAGAGTGTTAAAGGAGGTATTCTTGTTTTTGGAAAATATTATTATTTTTGCTTATAAGCCTTCTCATTTTAGCATCTTGGATTCTCTTGGAGTTGCAGTTGGCAACAATAAGATATTATCTGCTAATTGTAATTTTGTTTGAGGTGCAGCTGATGATATGGGCATTAAAACATGAGGTGGGTAGTAGTCTTATAGCCATATGTAGTGTTCTACAAACTGTTTCAACTTTTAGCCATAATTATAAATGAATATGATGGACCTTGAAATACCATGTGGCATGGAAGTGTTGTGTGGGTTTACTGTTCACCTATACAGAGTAAGCATGTTTTGAAATGCAGGTGCATCCATCGGGTCTGTTCTGACTGAAAACCCAAACAATGGAGGATTTTGCAAATATAATTCCAATTGCATCTTCAAAAGTTATGGATTGTCTAATTAGAGAATCGTGCCCAGATTATGGCCACTTATCATCAAATGTACTGTTTCCTTGGAAACCATGATACCATCTAGTATTTGTCTTCCTTAACAAAACCAAACCAAGATTCACATATTAGATATTTGCGTTTGGAAGCAGCGAACAATATTTTAGCTATTGACTATTGGTTGATAGTGTTCTAGACATGAAAGCCGTGATTGATTTGGTAGCAATGTGGCATGGACTAAATTTATTTATGTAGAATTTTTGGGACTCAAGCAACTCTTATAGCTCTGGTAGTCTCATTTTTACTAATATGCCATAATTTTGATAAAATTGGGGCAGGAAACTTTGTCCAAGAGCTTTGTCTGGCTTTAAGGAAATGATTGTATCTATTGTTTGTCATAAACGATCACCTTCATGTGCTTCTCAACATGTTAATAACAGTAACAGGAATATTCTGGAGGAATAACTTCTTTCTGTCTGTTGAAGTAGATTCCATCAATAGATTAATAAAAAATTCTGATAACAATCTTTATTTCCTTAGGGTCATCATTACCGTTGCATCTGATCTAATACTTTGTAATCTGATTTATGTTACGATGCTGCATTGTTGATTTATGAAAAGTTCTTGTATTCTAATACCTTTCTTTTATCTATATCATTTTTTATTCTCTACAGAACTGTTTTTCCTCACGCAGCAAGTTATTCCATTTAGCCTTAAATTTTTGAGTTTGCTATTGAAGATCTTGACGTATATAATGGCATCCTGAACTTGAGCAAAATAGTTGGAAGTTGCTGCTTCTTTTGAAATATATTCCCAAAATGGTTATAGTTCCATAGTCTTAGCTTGCTTTTGACATATTTTAGTTTTTGATTTTTTTTAATAAATGGTGTTCTTGAATCTGATCGGCCTCTTCCTACCATTTTATATGAATTTTTATATTCTCTGGTCATATAACTGATGATTGTCAGACTTAAAAGTTGTTTTTAATGAGACCTATCTTCTTTCAAGTTTAGAATCAATGGCCAATGACCTGAATTAGTATTTGACTATCTATTCACTTGATACCTCTCTACAATTGTTTAGCTGTAATGAAACACCTATCTAATCATTCAACAATGTAAGCTATTGATTTTATATTGTTACACCACATATATTTGCCTTCTATGAGAGGCATATCAATCAAATCATATTCATTAAGAAATTTGGAGAGTAAATCAGCTGTATTTTTGATTGGGTAGGTATCCTTGAATCTGATCTGCCTCTTCCTACCATTTTATATGAATTTTTATACTCTCTGGTATGTAACTGATGATTGTCAAACTTAAAAGTTGTTTTTAACGAAAGGCTCATCGATAAAATCATATTTGTTAATAGATTTGGAGAGTAAATCAGCTGTATTTTTGATTGGCTAGGCACCTTCCGTTTTAAATGAGAATACAGGACAGTAAAAGAATTCCAATAAGAACTTTACTTTGGAAAAATGAAAGCAATATAAACAAAAGTTTTGATCTCTAAAGAGAGAAATAATCCAGCTAGACCTCAATTTAGGGTGGAAGCCTTTTGTTTTAATTGAGAGTACAGGACAGCGTTGAAGCTTCCTGCAAAAATAAAAGGAATTTACTAATAGCATTTTTCAATTCAGTGAAAGAATTCCAACAAGAAGTATACTTTGGGAAACGCAAAGGCAATATAAACAGAAGGGTTGATTTCTAAAGAGAAATAATCCAGCTAGATCCCAATTTCCTATTTGTGTGGCTGAGTTGAAATTTTGTGGTATCCCAATTTGTGACTAGGTTTTCACAGTTTATTAAATAAACATGCATGCTTTCAAAGATGGCATAGGTTGTTACTGCATTGCTCTGAAGTTGTCTTGCATATGTAACTTTAAATGTTATTGTAAGTGTCGATCTAAGGAAAAGTTGTGGCTTCTGTATTACAGCATTCTCTTAATACATATTTCTGATGCTGATTGTGTTGTTTCACGCAGTTAATGTGTATGTGCCAAAAGATAGAGTCACTGGACTTCATCAGGGCTATGGATTTGTGGAGTTCCGAAGTGAGGAAGATGCAGATTATGTAAGAACACCCTATTGCTTTTTTACAATGTTAAGTATGGGACATGAACTCTTAGTCTTCGTTCTGAAGTGAGTTGTTCACGAATAAATTATTTTAAGTAACCTTTATTGGATTTTCATTGACTACGGTTTTAATGTTGCAGGCCATCAAGATTCTAAATATGATCAAATTATATGGAAAGCCAATCCGAGTTAATAAGGTGAACTTTTGAGGGTGCAAAAGCTTGAGCTTGTTATTTTTCCTCCTTTACTTGGTCCTTTTTTTAAAGAAAATTATAATTATAAGCTGATATTTTTTTTATGATGATTGATAAATAATGTGACTGATTCAGAGATCTATATAGATGCCATTTGCAATCAGAATCTCAATTCCTGGTTTTAACCACTTGGAATTGATGATTGATGTATCTTATTCAAGCTGCTCATTATTGTTTTAGTTTTAAGCAATAAATAGTAGGATTAGGGTTACTTGGTTTCCCTTATGCTCCATTAGATTTTCTTTGCTTGGAAAATGCTCTTGTAATCGTTGTCTGACAATGTAGCTGGCATGCCCCATAATATTTGATTTTGGGCCATGGTTAATTTTTATGTTTCTGCACAATACTCTTAAATATTATGTGATATTTGTCAAGCTATTTGTTTAATTTTGACACCTATATTTCACTCTTTGGAAGTAATGTTGTCTTGTTAAATGTGTCTATTATTGTTTTGGTTCTAAGTATGCAGATGAGGGTTAGGCTATCTTGGTCCTCCTTAGGTTTGATTGCTTGGAAAATGTGCATGTAACACATATCTGGTATGTGGCTTGTTTTGTCCCGTACCATTTGATTCTGAACCGTGCTAAATACTTACTATTCTAAATAATACTCTTAAAAGTTATTTGACGATTGTCAAACCACAACTTTTAGACTGCACAAAGGCACTTCATTTGATTCTCAAGTATTCTGTATCTAACAGACCTGGAGGTGTTGGGTCCCTCATACATAAGTTTTGAAGGTCAATCACATAACTCATCACAGAGTTCATCCAAGAACAACTTAATGAATTATCTCTTTGATCTAGAGGCAGGTTTCAAATTAATTTACGTATTGACACTGAATTTATTCTATACTATGAATATGCTGTCAGAGATAAAGGCGAACTGAGCAGAACCTGTAATAAATGTCTGCATGGGCAAGCCACCACAGGAACCTGTTGCAAGTATTTAAATGACGAAGTGACACTTTATATTAAATTGAGCCGATCATAGATAACTGGCTAAAATATGAAGGGAAATAAAGGAGTAAGGGACAATTTTATGCTTCTTCCCCTGAAAAGCTGCCATGACTTAAGAACCACAGTCAAAAGCTCCTTATACTTTATTCTTAATATAAGAATAGCCTACAGACTAGTGCCTGAAGTTTTCTCCAACTGTTTTTCCTTTCAATTCACAAACTTTATTGACTGTATCAGGTTTTCCATAGACAAATCACAACCTTCCTGAATTCCCAGCATGCTTATTAATCAAATCACAGGGCCAGATATGATTATTCATGGGTTTTGTTTTTCTTTAAAGCGATGTCTGTATTCTATGATTCTTTGATCGATCGAATTTGTAGGTACACTGGATAATATTTTTTGGTTGAAATTTTTTTATCATGAAAGTGTGTATTGGAGGTGGAACCTAAAATAGTTTCTTTTTGAAAATATCATATTAAATGTTTTGGCAGGATCAGATAATAGATTCTATTCAAGAACTTTCTATAAGACTGAAGTTCTTATGTTTCTATTCTCTAATCTTGACCCAGGTTTTATGAATTGTTGATTGTTTTAGGCTTCTCAAGATAAGAAGAGCTTGGATGTTGGAGCAAACTTGTTTGTTGGCAATCTTGATCCTGTAAGTTTATGATCTGACTTGCATGGTTCCTGGTAGTTTAAGCCGTTATATATTAAATTTCAAATGCTTGTGAAAATGCAAACAGGAAGAACTGATTTTTTTTTTGGCAATTGCGAGGGTTCTTGTCTGCATGATAAGTGGGCACCCAAACTGATTATGTTCAATCTGATCCTTGCATTTGTAGGATGTGGATGAAAAGCTGCTATATGACACTTTTAGTGCATTTGGAGTCATTGTTACGAATCCCAAGGTGAGGCTATCTTATTCATAAGTTTATTTACTTTATGTTGGTTGTAAAATCTTCATTTTGTAGAATTAGTTCCTTGATCTGGCTACAAATGAATGAAACTGTTGCCTCAGATTTCTTGCAGGATTGTACTCTGTAAGAAAATCTAACAATTTTTTGGGGCATGACCATAGGAACCTTGACATCTTTGATATTATCCAGATTTAGCAAAAACTCCTATAGAAGCTACCATTCGAAGTTCATTGTTCATCTTTAGTTAGTCTTGGGATATGATTATAAGTAAATAATACCACTTTGCATGTTCTATCATACTCTTAAGATACATGAGCAGAGAACCTGGATTTTTTTTGAGGCATCATTACCCCAGCTATGTGTAAGGGCTTGGAACTGGCCAATCAGTCTCAAATAATCATTAATTATGAACCAGTAATATTTGAAATAAAATGGTAAAGCTCGTACCAAATTTCTTCAGAAAATGTGCGGATGATAATTTTATCTGTTTCTGACATTTATGAATCTATTATCATATTTTTTCTCCATACCAAACTAGATTAGCCAATATTGTTACATCAACGTAATCAACAGTCATTCAAGGATACCAAAATTAGAAATGCTAAGCATGCTTTCACGCATAATGGTAGGGCAATCACTTTTAAATTGTTATTTTCAATCATGGTCTTTAAACCTGATGCTAAACAATTGATCCTTGTAATCACTGAACAATGGAAAATAGCACAGGTAATTCAAATTGGAAATGGCAAAACGTAGGGTGCATATGCAAGATGAAAACTGTGGATAGTGAATATGCTGATGGGACTTATAAAGTATTCTAGGCAATGGATAGGAGAATGGAGGCAGCATGCAGCAAGCCTTGGAAGCAAATCCCTTGTTTCCCTTTAACCTACTTGGTTCCTTCCGATTCTTGAAATAATTGGGGTGGGTTGATTATCTATAAGGATTGAAAATATCCAAATTCAAGATCAACAATATGATGAGTGCTGAATAGGTAAAATATAATCGCGAACACAAATGTATCACTTTCCTTCTAAAGTAGGTCTTGGCATCTGATACTCTGCTGTATGGTCAAGGAAGAAGGGCAACCATGAATTTTACAAAATAGCTGAGAGGATAAACTATAGTTTCCCCATCTTCTCCTTCACAGGAAAATTCTAGTTAGCGACATAATCTCTACCAAAGTAGAAGATCTAGAATCATACCTCCAAAAAAGTACAAAGCTATGTACTAGAAGCACATGAAATATTGATGGCATCAGAAATCTCAAGAAATTCCTATAAAAATAGTGCCAGGTCTGATATACAAAATTCTGAAGGTGTTTTCAGATGGGGAAAGCAAAGAGATGATGAATTACACTGTTCAGTATGCATATGACCTGCTATTACAACAAGATCATACAAGCAATTGGGTGATGTAGAAATTTCATTTGAAATCCTCTGCTTTGCAAAAAATATGCACTTTTCTTTGGTTTACTGTAAGGTTCTGCCTCATGTTTTATTAAGGAGGAAAGGATGGTAAGACTGGGTGTATGTGTTATGTTTAAGAAACAAGAAACCATTTCACACCACCGATGATTTTAAGCTTCCACAGCTCACAAAGTTTTAGTAAAGATCTTTTTGAGAAACTGTGTTTGAAATGAAAGAAACCATTTCACAACTGCTACTGACATGCAAACATGCAATGTAAATATGGATTATCTGTATGTAGTTAGGTAAATGATCACTAGTTTCTGGCTAATGACATTCAAGTGGTGATCATGAATTGGATGAAGATATCTAAATTAAAGAATGGAACACATGAACTGAACAGATCTGTGTACCTTGATTTGTCACTTGGATTGCATGTAACCATAGAATATTTTGTCAAGAATCTGGATCCAAAGAATATTTACTTAACCAAATATGAATGAATTAGAAGACATTTTGCACCTTTGAATGTACAAGGAAGAAATTAGCTGCATCAAAGAGGCTGCATTTTCTAGATGCATGGTAGGTGAAGCCACTTCAGCATGACACAAAGCTCTATTGGCATCCACCTCCAATCTATTGGATGAAAATTGATGGGGCATTCAAGTGTATCCCTGGTGTAGGAGGAGCAGGTGGTTTCTTTAGGAACCATACAGGTGATGTAACTTTGCTCTATGCTATCAACTAGTAATTGCATCAACGACAAAGTGGAACTAAGTGCTGCCACGTGGGGTCTCATATCAACAGGGGATCTCCATGTGATTAGGGTCATCATGGAAGGAGATTGACATGTCAGCTTCAATCTTATTGATAAACACCAAATAACACTGAAAGCTTGGAACATTGAAAATCACATTGAAGAGTGGTGCTTAGAAATCATTTAGTCCTTCAATTCTCACACATCTCAAGGGAAGGTAGCATGCCTGTTGATTTCCTTGCGAATATAAGGGGCATTAATCATGTACAATTGGGGAGTACAATGAGGGTGATAATGCGGGTATCGTCACTCATGAGGGTAGGATCACTCATGCGGGCATACAAGCAGTATTTGATTGGGAATATGGGTGAGATTCAAATGGTCGAGTATAGATAGTATAAACTATCAGTCGAATGAAGACGTCTATATATAAGACGCAAACGGTTCAACTGATAGTTAGTTGTATGTGATACCATTGGTTGTGTTATACTTTAGATAGGCGTGAACTATCTATAACTTAGTGATGCCAATCTCTCTATTGAATGGCCAACAACATGAATCACCAAATCAAGGTCGAGGGCTTCTCGTCAATTGCATAAATGACTTAGTACTATATATAGTATAGTTGAGTGGAATTGTGCATGCGAATATATACATAGGGTAGATAGGGGCCTCTATCTATTAAATGACTGTATGGCTGGTTGTGCCCACAACTAATCCCTAACGTCTTGACTTCCTCTCTATTTGGTCAAGCCCCCGATCCCATTTGAATATATATATATGGGGTGGGTCGAGTGCTCAATCTGTTGCCATATATAGATATAAATGGAGCATGAATGACCTGAAGTTGCATGAATGTCTACCTTCCTATTACCTGGCCTGTAGTCAGTTGAGCAAAATTGTCCTAGAGGTGGTGATGAGTCACTATCCCAGCATGGGTAAACCATATCCATAGTTAGGCTTCCAGCTTCCGATCAAGGGGTTGGTCGAGTGGATTATCTATATATATGGGCCCTTCTTGATCCATGTCTAGTTCCTTATTGTAAAGAGAGTTATTTCTTCCTGCACACGGAATGCCATAATATCTTCATTGATCTATGTTCTGGGAAGAACCCGCTATCGTGATATCCCATCACTACCTATGCCTCAATCTATGATTTGCTAATCTCAGCTTATTTCACAATCGGGCGCTGTACAAACTCTAGAAATTTTATATAATCTGTTCTCTTGAAATTAAGTGATCGATCTCCTAACTTGCTCCGGTCACAGGACTCAAACAGTAGAGCGATAGATAGTCATTGGAAGATTCATTCCCTAGATTTGGTTCCCGTTACTTGTCACTAGTGCCAAGAGAACATTCTCATCATGGAATACATGATTCTTTTTGGCTAATTGGGCATTGATCGCTAGGAGAAATCAAGGATCATTCGCAAAGGATTGGTCGCCTTGGATGAAGGTGGCTCACTGCAATTATTTATCTATGGTCATGCCGGCCTATCTTGTTAATAGCGGGTAGTTTAACAATTAGGTTTGATGCTTCAATCAATAGTTATTGATCGGCCGGTTCCACCCAGGTAAGATTGAAGCAGCGTGATGATAATACCTACAAAAGTTTCTTCCCCACTACTAGAAGGGGTGGTTTTGTCTATTCGGTTGAGGAGGGGGTGGAAAAGACAAGTGTTCTGCACGAGTCGTTTCTGATCAGGTAACAAGATTGGGCCCACTATCTATTCTATACATGAGCCCAGTTATTGGTATGCCCAGTGCCAGAATGCCTTAGTATTGAGTTTGAATTGACAGTTTTTCTGTGCTCGGTTGGGAGAGGGGAGATCAGTTATTGGAGCAACCTATTGGTTTGGTCGGTGACTGGGATAATTAAGTTGGGGGGTATCCTTGAATTCAGGCATGTCAGGAGCTGAAGTTCAGGAGCTGAAGTTTAGCGATTGATTCTTTATGAGCAGGGCTTATGGATAAAAAGTAACTCCACGATAAATTGAACACTAATTTGAACTGAGAATATATATTCTAGGAGATTTCGAGTCTAATCCAAAATCCATGGCAATAATGCAGATTTCAGGTAATTGAGTTATTTTAGACTGTGGTAATTACTAATTATTGCAGGCAAAATAAGATTCTATATATCTTCCACTTTTTATTCTGAAGGGACAACTGTTCAAAATGGAAAATCTGGCTACCTCAGATGGCAGAGAGCATAATTGATATTCATACTGCTATGCATGACTTCTTTGATGGGTTTCCAAATCATATGGGTAGAAATAGATTAAGTGTATTTCAGGAAGTCCTAGAACAAGTCAGGCAGATTATAACCCTAAAAGTATTTGCTATCTTTCTTTGGCCTTGCAATTTCTAATTGAGTTGCCAAAACATAGGGTTCGTTTCTATGTCTATGTGGCAGTTAACTTCACTAACACCTATGGTGTTAGCACGATATATGTAAGCATTTTGACAGACACTTTTGACGGTCTTGATAATCATATGTTCTGCCACAAAAGAATAGATTACCAAGGGATTACAGGGCCCAGAGTTTTTTTTGAATTACCACCTGCTTAGCCTTCTCTTGTATTAACATATCAGTGGATATACAATGGAAGCACGGCTGAGAACAAGACACAGAGGGAAGGTGATTATCTACAGAAGAACTTGAAGAAGGCATCTCCAGATAATTTAACAATAGAAATTATAATATTCTAAAGGAAAGGAGATAGGCTTAATATTCCTCTTTCCTATCATATGCTTGTAGGATTTCCTTGGCCCAAAACTAGAGGGGCTAATGTAAATTTGCTCTGTGGGATCAGGAAGGAGGTCATAGGAGTAGCTGAAGTATCCTTTGATTACAATTACAGACATGCTCGAAACAAATAACCGTAATATGAAGTGCCTACATTAAATACATATATTTAATGATATATTTGCCGCTCCCACACAGTGCCAGCTAAAGTCACATAAGTCTATCTGATTGGTGCTTTTCAAGTTAAGTATTAAAATAGATTGCTGCATGTGAGTTTAGTAGCTGCCACAAATTTGCCAATCACATTGCCCATCTTTTCGAGGGAAGACTCCCAAAAATTAACCTGGAAGAAAAAACAGCCTGACCCAAATTGGTATTTATTGCAGACAGGTGATCAATTGAGTCCAGAATCTATGTAAGTTAATAAAACTGTTGATAAACCATAGACTGGTATTGAAGGCCAGAGAACAGTGCTTCATAAAGGGACTTGCTTGGTTCATGGACCAAGGGCCTCACTCGAACATTGCATCCTTATTATCTTTAGAAGACAAAAGTACAATGTGTTACTCTCTTTGCATTATTCTTGGGAAGAGAATCTCCAATTCTGCAGAAATCCTTTTCCTTATTTTTTTTTCTACATAAATTTCCAAGGATGAAATCAAAAATTTCCAGGGGAAGTTCACCTTTCACCTTGGCTTTTTTTTGAGATTTTGTAACAGTATGTTGAAAAATTGATAGGAAACCAAGGCTATACTACTGTTTGAAGAGCACACTGATGTAAAGATTGCAACAACTCTTCCTCTGAGTGTTGAACAGATTCTTACCATGGTACTTTCTTCTAGAGACCAAGGAGCACAGTTAGAGGTTGTAATGACACTTGTAGTAGGGTAACGGGAAAACTATTTTTTAGGATAAGCTCCTTTTCAAAGTCAGCTGTGTGCTATTTATTTTACTTTTCTGATGGTTTTCTGTGTTAACTCTTGGCCAGGATTCTTCACTGGAGAAGGATATTTTATGTTTTTCTTTCTGCTACTGCTAGGTATTTGGGGTCCAGTACTTTGTGGCGTATACTTAATGATTTGGTCCCTGACTCACTTAGGGTAGAACTGTAGAATAGGGTTCTTGCCCTTTTGGAATGGTTCTTTATTTCATTTTTGACCTGTTTATTTATTTCTCTTGATGGGTCGACTTGTAGCAGTGTCTGAAGTATATTCTGCAAGAGTGCTTTATATTTTTTTGATTGGAAAATTTTCCTTTCAGGGTAAAATCTGGCTTAGATTCAATGGCCAAGATTTGTCTGCCCATCACATTCACCGGGATTTTGTGTGCGACTTCTGTTGGTATTTGCCACAGTAACATGTTTCCTGGGGAAATTTGAACCCAGGGCTCTGCTATGAGAGCCCCAATGATTTACCACTTAAGCTCATCCCATTTGTCAGAATCCCTGACTTTAATTGTTTATTCGGGAATCGGCTCATTTTTGAGGTGAAACTAGATTTTCATTATTCCTTCTAATTATAAGTCTGAACAATCTTTAGTTCCAATCTGATTGATGCAATTTCACTCTGTTCTGTTCTATACATAAGCATATCAGTTTTTCTTGCATGTTCTAAAATTTGAAGTTACCCATCAAGGCATAAACTGAGGATCCTCAGATCAAGTTTAATGCCATCTTTTTTTAAAATTATGCTCATAGGGTTTGAAATTCTTGACAAGCTTGGATATTGGAGGAAAGCCTGAGCTAGTTCATCTTCTTCTATGAAGACAATTTATCGGGTCTTAGAATGACTTTTATATAATATTTTGTTTCCATGTTATTGCAGATTATGAGGGATCCTGATACTGGAAATTCACGAGGTTTTGGCTTTGTCAGTTATGACTCTTTTGAGACATCTGATGCTGCTATTGAGGTATGCTGTCGTCCTAGAAATTTGCATCCAGACTATTTTAATTGTATCTTTTTTCTAAGGAGAATTTATGGAATTTATTGCTGGATAAACAAGCTAAGGTTTTATGTTTTCATGATAAATACCCTCTAATCTTGACAGATGACAGATCTTGTGCTACTTCACTGGTAACACTAAAGAGTCTTGTTTAGGATGTTTTCTTAATTATCTCTATCTATGCTGATATGCTATGTGCTGAGAAAATTAATTGGATTTGTATGTAGATGCAACTTTCTGCATTCCAAAATGCCTCCTTGCTAGATTCCTATTTTGAGTGACTTGTAAACCCTTGATGCAGCATAAGTATCAAAATTGTCATATTTCACTTATGAAAAGTAGAAAATTTCAATCAAAATCTGTCCAAATATTATGAAAAATAACAAATGGAATTCGGTGTTAGATTCTATGTTTTGAGGGCAAATTATTTAGGATTGAGAATCATACCTGTATTGTATGATGTTGTAGGGTTTGCTGATCTAGTCTTTTTTCATAGGCGGTATGTTTCTAGAGACAAATATTAAAAAAGATATGATTGTTTAGAAATGGGTTAGAGTTGGGGGTTTAGAGTGTTGCTCTTACACACGAGAAGGCATGCTTCACCTTCAAATTTGTAATTCTATTTGAATTTTTTTGGCATTGCAATGCAAAGGACTGGTTGATCAATTTGGGAGAGAAGCACCTAAACTGCGATGATTTGGTAATGAGGTGTTGTGCCAATCTTGGGATGATGAGGGAGGTAGGGACAGAGGGAGGGTTATGGCTTATGGGAATGGATGATCACATATCTATGCTTTGCAATTTGTGCATCATCTATTGAGTAGACAGAACTCTGTCACTGCAGTATATGCCTCTAATGAAATGTCTAAACTACTGTGAGGTGATAGGGTCCAGAAACATTTTGTTTTCAAATTTGTTTTAACGAAAGAGATGAACTGAAATTTATTTTATGGCTAGGCCAGATCTTGTTCTTTAACATGTGGAGCATATCGATACAATGGGGCATATTAAATTAAAAATGTAGTTTTTGGATAATATAATCTCATCTTCCACAATCTTTTGTCCTGTAAGAGGTCTTCTTTTGTAGATTATTTCAACTTGAAGCAATTTTCTGCAGAATTAGGTGCACTTCAGCTTATAAATACACCTCAAAATTGCATGCTTTTTATTAAGTTTTTGAATGTAACCCTATACCATGAGCTGTAAATTTCTTTCCTGATTCTATCATTCACATTCCCATGGGATGTTCCTTTTACATCCTTGATGCTTGGTGTGATTAGCCTTGACAACTAACTTTTCATACCTTTCTGCAGGCAATGAATGGCCAGTACCTTTGCAATCGTCAAATAACAGTCTCATATGCATACAAAAAGGATACCAAAGGAGAACGACATGGAACTCCTGCAGGTAATTGTTCCCATGCTTCAATCCATATAATTTTATAACAACATTTTTTCATGTTAATCTAATCCTTGTTCGCATTTTATATGCTATCTACAGCTTTATCCCTGCCATCCATGTTCTTTTAGCTGGAAATTGTTATTAAGATCAGTTTGTTTTTGTGATGTAGAACGGCTTCTTGCTGCCAGCAATCCTGGTACACAGAGGAACAGACCACACACTTTGTTTGCAAGTGGACCCCCATCTCTTCCAAGTGGTCCTCAACATGCAAACGGTAATGTGGTTCCTCCAATGCCACCGCCACCATTCAGCAATGGTCCTCTGCAACATGGGCAAATGCCTCATTCTCAACCTCCACAACCACAGGGTGGTTCGTTTCCACCACCGATGCAGTCTAGGCCACCACCACCATGGCCAAGTCAACATCAGCAACAGGGTGGAGTGCCTCAACCAGGTGGTATGCCTCCTCAGCAGTTCAGACCACCACCGAGACCACCTCCTCCCAATATGCCACCACCACCACAAGGCTTCCCTACAAGGCCTCCGCCTCCTATGGGAATGGGCCCTCCACCTGGTTGGGTAAGGGGGCCCCCACCACCTCCCCAAGGTGTAAGACCACCGCCCCCACCTCAGATGTCAATGCAGCCTCAAGGTATGCCTCCACCACCACCACGACCAGGGATGCCCCCTCCACCGCCACGGTCTGCCCCTCCTAGTTCTGGTCCACCAAGTAGTGCGGGTCCAATAGCTCCTCCTCCCCTTCCTAGTGCTCCTGCTTCACAACCTCCACCTCCACCAAGTGCCCCTGGGCCTCGTCCTCCACCTCCACCTAGTGCTCCTGGTGCTCGTCCTCCACCTCCACCAAGTGCTCCTCGTCCTCCACCTCCACCAAGCGCTCCTGGGGCTCGTCCTCCACCTCCACCAACTGCCCCTGGTTCATCTCCTCTTCCTCCACCTCCACCTCCACCACCAGCAAATACATCTGGTTCCTCTCCTCTTCCTCCCCCAGTTGCACCTTCTGCCCCACCGCCTCCGCCTGGTGCTCCACCTGGTGCCTCAGGCTAAGCTTTGATAATGACCCCTGCTATCATCAAAGGGGGAAAGATAAAATCCATCGCGATCAATTAGCAGAAGTAACTAACTACTTGCTCACTCTGCCTTGCATCCTGGTATGACAACCCTTTCCTATGAATTTACAGCATGTGCAGTTGTGCCATTGTCTGTCCGTGCCCTTGTCATGTACAAGAGTTCAATTCAGCTAATCTCTGGTGATGAATAGGAAATTTTATTGTCAGTTCAACAGCTAGGTTAATCTTTTATAATCTCAGAGAGAATGGAATCATCTTGATTAAATGTTGACTATTAATCATTCAATTTGTAACGATAATGCTAGTTTGTTAAGCACGGTATAACATGATCAATTGGCTGTCAAATTTTCTGTGTACAACAAAGGCTCCACAAGCACCGGGAAATGCACAAAAAGAGCAACAAAGGAGCCTAATGGCACAGGCATTGCAGTTTAGGAATGTATCAAACCATATGACATCTTGTGAACAAAATGATATGTATTTATGTTAGAAATTTTCTGGAAAAACTACGTAAAAATGTACGATTTTTTGTTTCAATCAGCCTCGGAAATACTGTTTTAATTGTCAGAGTGTGATTTATAGCATTGATATGTATTTTTAGAGTAATGAGATGATGCACTGGTTTTATTTGGAACATGTAGACTAGGAGTTCATCTTTGACAGGTAAAGTTTACTGCATCATTTACTGCTTACAGAATGTTTATATAGCGGACTTAATTCTTTAATCTGTTATTTCTGCTAAAATAAATTGTTTTTTCATCTTTCAAGGATCAGGCCGGGGGATTGATTCCTGATGTTTACTATAATGTTTAGGAAGGTCACTGATTTATAGATAATTTTGGTAGGCTCAGGTCATTCTATTTGCAGTCTTCTGTAATTTCCCTTAGTGTTCTGAGATTATTATTTCACATAGTAGCATTCCATTTACACAGTAAACTAGAAGTGTAAATGGAATGTAATTACAAACAATCGCGAGTGACATGTTCCAGAGTTTTTCAGATTGCGGTTTGGACAATTAATCGGCACTGCATCCTAAGAGAGCGGCGATTAATTGCAAGTAATTGGTGATTTCTGCTTCTATTGTATTTCATCATCAGTTTTTTTATAATTAATCTCTGATGTAATAAAATTCTGCTAGAAACTTGGCATCTAATTTACCAAATAATGAGCAAGGGTTTATGTTGTGAGCATGTACAATTTTGTTACAGACTAGTCGAGGTCCCTCTGTTGCAATGTAAAATTACACACTTTAGCTACCGAATAAGCTGCTATTGTCTGAGCGTGAAAATAAGGGCGACAGGTATTATGCAGGTTTATTCCTTCTGTGTATTTATTTTGCTATAAGAGTCTTAGAAGGTGGCTTAAAGCCTGGTTCCATGCTACAGCATCGCTAAAAAAAATTTAGTGGGTGTTGCCGAGATTATTTAGAAGTAGATATGCACTAAAGTGGCCCCGTGGATTTTAAAATATGATTATATTATTCCTGCAGAGAAAATCGAAGAGGTTTGAATGCGAAAAATAATTCTAAAATATTTATTGAAAAATTATTTACTGGTTGTAAAGTGCTTTTATAGTGCTTAAATATTCTCTAAAGGAGCTGCAAATCCTTGCCCCCCCATCTTTGAAAACCTTTCTCCAAAGTAGCCGCTGTTGCTATTTGTAGGTAAAGATTTTATTTTTTGTGATCCCATAAAATTTACACTTATATGAAACAATCTGTAACACATAAATAGTTGCAGTTGCCCATTTCATAGGACCACCCAGCTAGTGAATTTAAAGAGTTGCGTACATTTATGGATAATTGATTACTTTATTATGAGTTGACAATTGTGTAGGGATAGATGTAAGGACTTGGACTAGTGGTAAGAAACAAGTAGTTTGTAACCATTGATCTACGTTCCATTCCCATTGTGCCCATTAGATACTTTCAACTAGTAGCCATGAGGAAACCTCGAGGTAGGGGTCACTTTTCTATGTGAACCAAGTGGATCACACCTTGGATATCACGGATTCAGGTCCATTCCCATGTTCCACTTTGAGAGGTGCTCTCTTCAATTAATTCAAACATCTAATATGATGTCAAATTCTATCCTCTAGGTTGTGGTGTAATAGTTAAAGTGGATGTATTTGTTTTGAGTGAGAGAGATTTGAATCTCATCACTGATCAGGGTACCCATACCGGGGGACAGAATCGACGGATTGGCAAAGTGGAGGTAGGGGCATTGGAACCCCTGTTTGTGTACCAGATCAGGTGTGGGCCTGCTCATCCCACAATTAAATGCATCATTTTTTTTTTCCTCGTGTAGGGTTAGACACAATCTTAGCATTGGTTCCTACCATTCTTAAAGATTACTTCATAAATTGAGCATTCTAGAGCATGAGGTCTAAGTAGAGATTATAGGCACGTTTTGCATTGAGACCTTTCTGAGGTTTCTCACAATTTTGGGATTTTATGGGAATGACATCTATTTATTTTTAAGCTGCAGTCAGTGCTTTTGATATTTCTTTGCTGGTTGCTTGTACTTATTAACAGTAACTATTTAATGCTACAAATCTGTTTTGAAATGCATGGAAAGACAAATCTATTCTGAAATACACAGAAATGCTCCTTGAAAGGACTCGATACCCTACTACGTACCAATACGTTTGATGGAACATGCTCATAAAAGTATAAATTTTAAAATAAATGGAACTAATAGTTTTTCAAGTGGTATTCAATATTGGTGGGTAAAACTCAATCACAAAACAAATAGGGTCCCTGGACGTTTAAATGCTGTTCACATGTTTTAAGACAACTTATTTTGTAGTAAATCATTTTAAAATCTATTTTTGCTGCCTCATTTGAACACTCAAAATTAAAATGGTAGATTGATGATACAATATTCTTATTAGTTGACATTTTTCATACAACATTTGGATGTCATATAATGTATTTATAAGATCCCAAACATAAGGTTCACAGGGATTAGATACTTTCCCTGTTCAACATGATATGTTGTACCACATTAAAATATGGAATCACCAGTCCAGAATTTCAAGATGATTGAAAATATTTAGTGCCCACTTAATTATTGGGATATCAAATCATTCTAAATTTGAAGTATGTGCCTGAATGTCATGAAAATTGAATATCATTTTAATAACATTTCCAAAAAAGCCTGATAAAGCTATTGCAAAATCAATTTGATATTTCATTATTGAACTTGTGATTTTATTTGGAAATCCACGTTGGTGCAAAATGCCTAATCGGTGTTACTTGTAAATTTAAATCCACATTAAGAGAATCACATTCTCTAAAGGTATTGAATTGTGTTAATTGTAGATATGAATGTATACCAAAAAATTTGTGAGGTGCTTGTGCTCATTATCTTTATAGCTTCTTAGACACAAGTTCGATATAGTTTTAAAGAAATACAACTTATTTTATTTGTGAATATAAATCCACTTTAAGACTAAATGGGAATCATGATGGAGGGTAACAATTCAAAATTGAAGCAATAACATGTTAGAGGGTAGCAATTCAAAATGATTGTGTAAGAAAGAGAGAGATGCAAATATTTTATAGAGGCTAAGGAAAGCTTCAAGCTTTGATTTTATTGTTGAAATTCTATCATAGTACACATTACCAATTAAAAGGCCATCACAATACCTATTTCTAATTAAAACACCCATTGTTTTCACTAAATATCTTAGGTTCCCAGCTTGTTTCATATTTTCATATCATTTTTTATATTTCTACTTATGTTGATTCTAGCACATTTGACAATTTTTTTCAGCACCTACTAAAAAAAAATATTTTTTTAGCATGACTAGTTCAATGCTTATATACCTTCATGTTTGATTCCATCTGTGCATGCCTTTCATGACCAAAGGCATATAAGATATTTTGTAATGCTCAAAATTCACTTTGTGGTTTCTCTCCCCTTCTCCCCCTACCCCGTGATGAGATTGCCAAAAAAACTATTCACCAATCATCTTGAGAGCCACCAATAGCAAATTGGACTAAATTATTCATCAATAAGAGTTGATGACCTTGGTCATAACCATTGAGGAAGTCCATTTTTTTTTGTTTAGTTGGGGTCTTGGTGTGTTGACAAACAACTATGAGGAGGCTCTTGTGATATGGCATGGATTGGTCATTGTTAGAGGCAATAGTATAACTCAAATTTGCATAGATATTGATTCCAAAATCCTTGCTACCAACTCTAAAATCTTTTGTTAGTAAGACAAATTGGAGGCTCCAGTGCATGATGGATGAAATCCAATAAATTAGGCGAAAATCTTTTGTGAAATACAAGGTGGTGTATGCTCCTAGAGGCAATAACCAAATGATGGATTATCTCACAAAGCATGCCTCAATTGTCCTTCAGGGTAAAGAGTTTAATTAGGAGTCCTATAGGGAATCTGAGACTGGACTTGGAGAGGGTTTGAATTCAATTCTTAATGAAGTGACACTAAAGTGTTGATGTCGAGACCAGCCTCCCTAAGGGTCTTTGGTCTTATAATCACCACTCTCGAGGTTTTAATTCGTAATATATGCCTCACTCTTTTTAAAATTATCACCAAATATCACTTTATTGGGGAAATGATGAGTAATGATGGGGGGAGCGTGGGGAAGGAGGGGGGAGGAGCTTCCCAAAGGACACTCCATTCTCACATAATTTGCTCTCCATACTATCTCTGCACTTCTTATATTTTATAGCTAAGAATTTTTCTTGGATATTTTGCCCTAACCATTATCATCATTTTTCATATAGTTTTTTAATGCTTTTTTACGAGGGTATTTACTTTGGTCATAAAGAAGTCTCAAGTCTATGAATTATTCTATCAAGGAATATATTAATCCTTTGCATGTACACATTGGTAGAATTAGACATCAAATTCTTGCTCACACTCCTACCTCATTTCCTCATGTTGATCACCCCATGGCTCAACTTGATCACTTTAAATTTAGTTTCATGAGTAGACATGATCAAATTTGTAGGGTATCCTAAATTACATTTCCTTACATTGATCACCCTATGCTATATCTTGATCACCTTAAAGGTGTTACCCAACATGTTGGCGAGTTTAATTTAAATTCACCTTCAAGGGTAGAAGTGATATATAGGGATCAAGAAAAACAAAGCGTCTTCATCTTCCAACAAGAGAATAACTAGTTTTAGTTAGTGACAAGGCTACAAGTGAGTATTTCTTGTATGGTGATGAAACCATTAGCGTATGCAAGCGCTGCTAGTCTCTACAAGTAATAGTATTGTAACTACAACTTAACATAGGGGTAGTTGCATAACCGTTGGTTCCCTTAAGGGGTGATCACATAATTATTGTGATGGTTTCGAAATTGTTGGTTTGCCTAAAGTGATAATATTTGTACAACTAGGGTAACAACAAAGAGACAATGTCTCTTCATTTTCGAGATGTTTGGGAGTCCATTAGTGCACGAAAGGCTATTATTAAAGGATTATAAGTATGTGGCACAAATATAGATGAAGATGTGAATGTGTGAGTGATAATTGTGATGTTCAGTTGGTTGTAGGAGGAAGAAAGGTTATAGAGAGGCGTTGTGTGAGCAAACAACATAATGGATGTTTTAGTTGTTCTATAATATCTTTGTAAAAATGTATTAGGCCATAAGAAATATAAGGAAGGTGTGTCGCTGTCACTTTCAACTTTTTTCCACACAACGGGGTTATCCTTGGAAAATGATGTGTTCATTTTCATGTGGGATTTGTGATTATTGTTCTTGTTGTTTGTGATTGTTTCCATTCTAATTTACATACTGCAAGTTTTGTTTCATATTCCAACAACATACTACACTGATTCTAAGTCCCTAAAGTAGTAAAAATTATCAATCTGGGGTTTAATCTAATTAAGATAACAAATTGTGATTCTCCAAATTTTATTAACTGTACTTAGAGGTTTATTTATCAATCAGTGATCAAATTCACGAGGTGATCATAATTTACCTTTCCTCACATTGATAGCCCCATGTCATTGCTTGACCTCCTAAAATGTATTACCACACATGTTGGTGGCTTTGATTTAAATTCGATTTCGAGGGTAGAAGAGTGTAATATACATAATGGACTTAAGTCAAATTACATCATAATGTAGCACATCTATTTATAAAAAAATGCAACTAAGCCTAATAATATTGAATAAAATAAAATAGTAAATCAAACCTAATCTTTAAAAAAAAAAAATCTAAAATCAACAATAAATGACAAGAGGGGTTTTTTCGTATAACATTTGATTTATCGCAATTTTGTAGACAGTCATTAGAAACATATAGTGGGAAACAAATATAGATAGCGAGGTGGGAAAAACCTGAAAAACATGAGATGAACATAGACAATTTTTTGGAGTGCACTGTACTAACAAAGTGAAGATGCTTTCAGGATCGTTAGGTCATTTGTGACCAACTAATTTTGAAAATTGATTTGGTGATCATGTTTGTCTATTCTAGGGCTTCAAACACCTTGCTCATTTTTCTCAACTTATGATGCAACCCTAACAACTCATCACATACTAATATAAATTAAGGGAGGGAATGGGGCCCCTGTATTATCTCTCCATTATTATTTGATCCTCAGGGTGGAATAAATGTAAAAAATAATACTCAATGGAATCCAACAAGCAATACATGGATGCATGCCCTAGTCCTATATGACTTTTCGTGCTAGAATGCACACATGGAAAAAATAAATAAATGCTTCAAATCTTTCTTCAATTCTACTCCAAATGCTTGAAATCTACTTTAACACTTTCATAATAGATTATTTCATTAAATATGTGTCTCTTCCTTATCAAATTTATCGTTCTTCAATGCAAGAATGCACCTATGTATTTATACACTTCTCAAATTCAAATTAGGACCAAGTTGGGACATGAGACAACACACAACTGACAAGAAAAAGTTGAAAAAAATGAATACAAGGCATTAGTGACCTAATAAATATGTCACAAGGGCCTACACCAGATTTGTATGGTCTTGGTGCTCCATAATTATATTCTATAAATTTAAGGACAATAAGACTAGGACCCTATGAAACATGGCTTGGAGGAGAAAGGAAGGAAAATAGGGGGAACAGGGAAGAACACAACCAAAACACATGAAAAATGTACCAACAAGGGCCTAATTTAAATTGATAATAAAAAAATCAAATACCCTAAAATCATCCAACTTTGACAACTAATAATTACCTCCACACCAAAATTATCTGTCTACATAATGCCCTACTTTGATGTGTGTGCTTGCATAATATCAAAGTGAAAACAAACAAAATTACAAGCAAGGTTTGGAGAAGATGTTTTGATCATTGAAAACCTGTAAGAGTTCTTGAACTATATATAAGAATGACATTGCATTGAAAGTCAAAATGAGAGAGAGATCATCTAATTTCGACCATAGAGGGTTGTGAAGATCCTAGAACTAACATCTATGCTCACATGTCTTGGGATATAGAAACTTGGGCCCATAAAAACATGTGAAGAATAGATGTAGGTGTATGTGTGTAAATAATTAATGACCTGATGAAATCAATAAAATGAGAACTAAAACTAACACACTTGGTTTTTGGTAGTAAATCCAATGTGTCTTAAGTATCTCAAAACTTGGTGCATGTGTCCTATGAGTCATAAGATGTTAACATATACATGAATAAGTGTTTACGATTATAGCCCACTAAAATATAAAAATATATATTGGAAATGATGCATTTAACATGGCTAGAAAATGTGAGGATGGCCCATATAGAAATTGGAATCTTGGAACCTGTGCTAAATCTTACATGGAATATGAGTACACCTTTTAGCAACAAAAGGAATATAATTTAAGTAAAACTAATGAAATATAAGATATTAGGGATAGAAAGTGTCTTGAAGATATCCCATGATGGGAAAAAGTATATATTATGTGTTCTGTACATCTCAAAACATCAACATGTCACTGTCCTCAAATGGAGGAGGAAGATAATGTGGAAGTATCTCAAGTTCAAGTTGTAGAAATAAGAATGAATAATATCTGCGCCTCTTTTGAGACATGAGATAACTTTTTGAAGCATATATATCTAAAGGAAGGACTACATGCACCATATGTAAGATAGTAAATAAAAGCATTGATGTCTAATATAATAAGATATCATCATGTAATCATGTGTGTTATAAATATATTACCCCACATAGGCCTATAATATAATCTATAGAAGCACAAATGTAAGATGCCCCAAGTGAGCAAGATATAAAAAATGTAAGCACAATGGTAATATGCCCTTCATGGAAAACATGTGAGAAAGAGAAGCACGATAGATATATGCCACATGTGAGAAACATGTAAGCAATGCATAAGCATATGGATGATACGCCTCCATGTGTACGGTTTAATCAATGAATAACTAAGGTAGTATTCCCAAATATAAGCCATGTAGCAGAAAATATATCAAATTAAAACACACATATGGAGTATTTCCCCCAATAGATGCATGCTAGAAATCATGGAAATGTTGACAATAAATAAGAAACATTTGCATGATATGGATAATGGCAACAAGATAAGTTATTGTTTAACCCTAGATTTAATTTTTGGTACAAGGGTACATGAGGGTTAAGAATTATAAAAATGAATAAGCACAAGGGTGATAAATAGATCTATAGTAGGCCAATTAATTTGCAAACTTAGATTAAAATATTTTGAATTTATTACTGAGATATGCCAACAATAGGAAGTACAACTATTGATTGATATTGAAATAAATTAAAAATAAGAGTACTAGTTGGTTCTCTGCGTACATGTAGATCTGGGTTGAAATAAGTTGAAAGTAGATTGGATCAAGATTATAGAACAATTTTCATACTCTAGAATTTTGCATTATGTGGCTTTAGAGATTTACATCAGATCTAGATGGTTGCATCCATGCTGGTGTTTGAGTTGGATGTAGGTGTCCAGTATGGAATAGTGATTGGATTTGGATGAGACCACTTGGATCCTTCTAGGTTTTGTCACCTTTATTCTAGTGTGTTTATATCATGCGTACATACTATCACTCTTTTTAAAATGATCAAACCCTAGCTTTCTCACCCTTATAGTGATTGTGAAAAAAATAAATTAGTGGACACACAATGTCGAACTGCCCCAAGGATTCCTTTGTCAATGCTCAATGGGTGCTATCTACATAGCTAATAGTCTGAAGAGGGTCTTAGATTTATGTAGTTCTCCCCCACATGTTGGCTTGTGTGTGTATAATGATGCAATGTGTGATAAGAAAGTATATAGAATGACCTAGCTTGTAAATTAAAAAATATGGCTTATGGGATGCTCTTTCAATACTTTAGACTTGTGAGGATATTGTTCCTATGCCTAATATGGAAATAAGGATTAATAGGGTAGGTTTTATCACTTGAATGCTCTTGGTAAGTTGCCTTGTGAGTTCTTGATATTTTATAGGTCTTTTCTAAGTGTGTAATCACTGAGGGTTGATATTGTATATATACCAATCCCTTTTGAAAATATCTCATAGTAAAGAACTTAGGTCGACCTTTAGGATACATTTCATTTACAAATTAGATGACTTTTGGGCACTGGACACTTAGTTTGAAAAGGGACACTTGCGTTGACATAGGTGTTTGACTGGGATACAAGTGTTCAGGTAGCTAAAAAATAGGTACATGTCCATATCTGGTAGAGAAGGATAATAATCAAGTTTATAGCATTTTACATAGTATAGAAGACTTGGTCATCATAATAAAAGTGGTTAGACTAAGAGATAAGCAATTTAGGCAAAAAATATAGTGAATGCAAACCTTTCAACAACAGGAAGATCTTAGAATTGAAAGGTAAAACTATGATAGGTATTTTCCAAGTGTACAAGACCGAGGTGCTATATAATTTAAATTTAGTGTATACATTTCCCTTTAATCTATTAATGAAATTTTTGGTTTAAAGGAAATAAATGCGTATTTGGTATGTATAACACACCTTGTCCTTATGTGAGTCCTACTTAAGTGCCTTGCTGGTGACTGACTTGCAACCAAGATCATGTTACACTATATAATTAGTGCATATAATATGAAATTGAAAGAATTTGAAATGCTTGAAAGTAAAGAGATCAAGGTTATGAGTACACTTATGTATTGATGCAACCATCTTGCCTTTTTGAAATTTGATTTGAAGAGATGCTTTCTTATGAAGTATTGGCGTTGAGATTAAGACAATTTAGAACCCTACAAGTGCATACATATATATAGAGATTGTAGGACACCATGCCCCCAACCTTGGTGAAAAGGTGGGTTGCCACATGACCATTGAGATCATCTAAATCATGCACCCAATCATACTTATAAACTGACAAGTGTGAGTGATCCAATCAACTCACACTATATATCTAGTGAAGTTAGGTGATTTAATAATGTATAACTTATAAACTTGGTAAGATCGAGTGATTTAATCACCTCAATCTTGCCAAAAGGTGGACCAATTACTGAAGTAGATTGGATCAAGAAAGTCCATCTTGGGTTTGATAACAATTCATTGTAGTGTTTGAAATATGAAAGCTGATTTGATTTTATAATTTTAAGTGTTTTTTGCATGGTATATGCATCTCATATATGTCTCAAGCTGAAATCTGGGTATAACAATGGTACCAATATATAGAATTCTATAAAAAATGTGTATCTAAATCATATAAATATGAAATTTGGCTAATTTGATATTTACAAGTATGGAAGACATGTTCCCATGACATGCCCCCACTAAATCTAGAGAATCTAAGAATTAGTGTAAGTGTAGAGAACATGATTCCATAACATGAATCCACTGTAATATAAAATAATGAAAATGTGAAAGCCATGCCTCCACTGATATGCCCCTATTTTGAGGTGAAGGGAAGTATAAACTGGTAGTTACCTTACCTCAAAAGGATAAGATAATGGTATAATTTGTGTATGGATCATGTATCATATATGAGTAGCATGTATAGGTAGACATATCAATGAGGTGCATAGTATATGATCACATCAAGTCCTAAGATGCATGATGTAAATCATGGCAATGTCTAGAGAGTAATAATACAAGTTCATAAAACAATCAAGCACACACATAAGAGCACTCAAAAGAAAAAATAAAAGGCAAATGGTCTAAAGAGACCACATACAAGGGGCATGTTAAAATGCCACACAATCAAAGGGACATGGCTTAGTCAAATGTCCATATACAACAAACTATGACATATGGAAATGTCACAATAGGAAAACAAAGGCATGAGGGCCACAAGTAATGGAGCATATTTAAATGCTTGAACAAGCAATACAATGCAAGACAATATCAATCAAGGAACATACTCAAGGAAGTGCAAAAAAGGAAAGCATAGAATGATAAGCAACTAGCATAAACATATCATTCTAGTCCCTAGATATACGTGTTAGCAAAAAATGTTAAGTGCATAGCATATCAAGTACACTACGAAAGATATAATCATGGATAAAGGCATGTATAAGTACATAAGCTTAAACTTGATAATGGAAGTAATCATATAATAATGTAACTTGGGTGTATCATGATCAAAAAAGTAGAAGCCCCCAACATATTGATGACGTGAGTAGAGGGAAGGTCCAACATCCATATGTGCATATATCATGTGCATGAGTATGCTTATATCACACTCAAAATGTGCATGAAACATATATGTGAACATATAAATAAATGATATGCTATCTACCAACATGGAAACAACATGATAAATGCTAATGAGCTAATAAAACATGAAATTACTCATTTTTTAATTTTTTTTGGTATTTTTGAATTATTTAAAAGTTTTTGTATTTTTGAAAAAGGCAAAGTCTAAAAATATATCCCATTTAAGGGATACTCATTTGGAAATGCTATGAACTTTGAATATAATGAATCAAATTGGTGATGTTGCCAATGAGCATTAGTTCATGGAACCCATTTTTTAGCGCTCTTAGGCTTTATCTTGAGTAGCATTAGTAGGAACATGTTTGGTTTCTCTGGAGTATTTGAAGATGCATAAGCTATCCAATGATCTCAAGTTGAGGATGCAACTCTGCTAGGAGCAGAATATGTATAACCTTTCCTAAATGAAATGTGTCATATGCATACATAGCAGAATTAGAAAGTATATCATGCTCTTTTGGTAAGTTTGTACTTGGTATATTTGGTTTGCATTTATTTGCATTTGGTTTCTTATTTTATGATGATGGATTCAGTCAATAGGTTCCAAGTCTTGTAGGTATGAATAGATTGTGTAGTATGTTACAGAGTGAATCATAATATAGTTTATTGAACTATTCATCTGAAGATTGTTTATTGTATATATGAGTAGTGAATTTGGTCTGATTTGAAGAAAGTCCTGTAGTTTCCTCCTTTATATACATATTTGGAACATTATATTTGCCAAGTGTGTCTTGCTTTTTGACCTATTTTTTTTTTACAAATATCGTTTTAAATATTTGATGTGCCCATTGCTCTTTTTGAAACATTACCTTTTCTATTTGTGTTTTATTCTTTGAGTTATTCTCATTTGCAGGTTATTGCTCTTTTGCATTGACAAAATGTATCTTTGAATGATTTGCATAAGTATTTCCACTATATCCCAAGCCTTGTCAATCATTATGATTAGATGTAGAGATAGGACAAGTGATTCCTTGTGCATGTTTTTCCAATCCTTGACCATGATAAGCAAAATGTTGTAAATATTATTATGCAAAATTATATTGTTTTGAAAGTTGAATATCATTATGGAGAGGTAGAGTTGTAATCTTTTCTTGGTCTAACTATTTAATTTTCAGTTGCTTTTACTCTGAATTATCTTTTGGTACCCATATTTGTTGTTTTTGTATTTGTGATTTTAGAGAGGTACTCATAATGTGAGTGGTTTTATTGGTTGATATATTAATGATATTATCACCAATATATTTTTGAATATATATATATATATATATATATATATATATATAAAATTCAAAACAATAATTTGTATGATGCCCATGCATTCTATGGTATGCACAATAATATCTGGATCTCCTTATAGGATGTAGGAGAAGTAGTTAGATCACTTTTTTTTCAAGCATCTCAATTAGGATTTCACTTGGACTCTTAGTAGCCTTTTGGTCACTTTTGAATCCCTTATTTTAGATGTATTCTGTAAACAGCTAAAACTTTTGGCTAATTTCCACCTAAAATGCATAATTTGACATAAAAACACTAAAACATGCAAAATGATATGAAAATGACATATTCAAGTGCCAATTTTGGCCAACGTATCCCTAAATGAAGCAATGTAATTTATGGGCTAGCTAACTTTGATCAGTTCATTTCGAATCAAAATGCCAAATTTGCACCTGGGTGCTCTGGATTGCTCTTATCAAATATTTTGCATAAGACTTGTGCCTTTGTTATTTGTTATTGGCAACATCCTAAATGAGAATACACATCCAACACATCTGACATTAATTTATAATTCCAATCCAATCAAATTTTAGACCAATAACAAAACATTTTGATCAATTTGAGTAATTTGTGCACAAAATGCTTAATCATGTTTTAGAGCTAATTAATCCAAATCAAGGCCTAATTAATAAATCCATGAAAACTTGTTGAATACTTGTTTTTATAAATGAATATTGAATATCTGCATCATAAAGTGACCTCATTTCTTGGAAAGACATCCCTAGGCCATAAATGACACAAATATCAGGATTCATGCCTTTCATGCTCATCAACGCCTTCCATGATGCCCTCCATGCCTCTTAATTGCTCCTTCTTCCAATGCCATGATGAGGATAATTATAAAGTTAATTACAAAAATTGAATTAATCCTCAACCACACATCTCAATCTTGAGATGGGCGGTTCAGGTTGATTATGATCAAATCTAAAAATCTATAAATAGGAGGCCTCACAACATCATTTTTAAGCTTAATTAGTGCAAAGTTATAATCCAGAATTGGTTTCAAAAGCTTCAATAAACTAGTGTTATCATGCCAAATTGATTTCAAGCCAAGCCAAGCCAAGCCACAAGCCAAAGGTGCCAAAGAGAGATGGAGGTTGTCAAGCTTCCATTGCCAAGGACTTCATAAGCACAAGCTAAGCAAGCCACCACAACAAGCATTTTGGAGCATCCAAAGAAGGTAAAAGAGTTTTATTTTGCATTTTAGTTGTGTGTTTCATTCATGATTGGTAACTAAGCTTTCCCTAGTGTTTAGGCCTAGAGATATTATGTTATTAGTGTGTTTATTTCATTTTGTTTTTATTTTGGAATTAACACCATACTAACCATCCTCTCTTGAGTCAAATTCTTAGATCACATTATGGCACGCCCGGTGGGACCAGATGCATCTTACACATGAAGGAAATTCTTTTGATCCTCTAAAATATTTATTTGAGATTTTAAAACTCTTGCAAATTGATTTTCTAACTTTATTTTGTCATTTTTGGTTGCCATGGTTTTTACACAATAACTGACGTCAACAGAAAATACTGACATCAATCACTAGCTTAACTGACGTTGGTCAGTAAAACTGACATCGATCAGATATCGATTAGCCATAACTGATGTGGTTGGTATTAATTGACGTCGGTCACTGTGTTTTTCCAAAAACACATACTCGAGAGCTATGTTTTCAAAGTTTATTATTTCAAACTCAAAAGGGCTTCAAAGCTAAAGGACATGCTAACAATTTTTTTATAGAACCAAGCGGGATATTTGCTTAAAACATGTTTAAATCACTTCTGTATGCTTAAAAATCGATTAGGAACCTTGTTTTTAGATGTTTAACAAAGAATTTTAGATGTTTTTGATGAATGTTTTCAAAGTTGGCAACTAAGACCAAGGTGTCAAATGAACATCACCAAACATTTTATTTAGTTTAAAATTGAACACACTTGTCAAATTTTTTTTGCAATAGTTGTTGAGTTAGTTTTTTGTTTGGAAAAAAGAGGAATGTTGTGTGTATGCTCTTCCATTTGTCTCCTATAAGGAACCCTTGAAATCAAAAATGCCATTCCTATTGTAAATAGCCTAGTCCAAGTCTTACGAAGAAAATCATCTAAAGCACTCCAAAAAAACTCATCAAAGATTGGGTAACCTTGAAAATGACCTTAAAGTCTTTCTCTTAGTCTTTTATTTTTATGCAAACTTGGCTTGTGAGGGGGACGTCATTACCTCTCACAAATTCTTTAAGGAAGCTTTGACCCAGGGTTTCACCTCCCGCCATTGACTTCATTTGGATCCTTTGCAGTTGCACATGGGATGTATCTACATTTAGACATCACACTACACTGAGCGAGCAACATGATGTAGTGTTTGTAAAAAATACTAGACCTTTTTACAAGTAGCCAATGCCACGGTCACCCAATTTCTATGCTTATGTTTTGCATTGTTTGATGTGAAAGTCATTATGTAATTGATTCTCTTAGAATGATCAAAACCTTACTAGTTTAGTAGACCCCACTTTGACATACCCTTGCTAGGATTTGGATGATTATACTTAGTTTATTTTGGTCATTTTTGCTTGGTATGTTTTGAGACTAAAACTTGTTTTTAAATTCATAATCCATGTCAAAACAATGCATTTGAGTTGTGAAGGGTAGTGTTATGCTGTCCAAATCATGTCAAAACATATTTGAGCCTTTTTAGTCTTTGAAACATAACATTAACTACATTATTCAAGTATGCTTATGCCGTTAGGCTGCTCAATTTGTTTCAAGACTTGTTTAACATTGTATCAAAACTATTTGTTTCAAACCACTTTGTGTATACCATTTGGACCTTTGTCTTGTGCCGTCATGCTGTCCAATCTTGTCTAGCTTTTTTAGTCAAATCCTAATTTTCAATGTTGAGTTTTCAATTAACCTTGTTAAGTTTGGATCCAAACATTGATTGATTTTTGTTTAAGCCTCAATTCATGGGAATGATACATAGATCTTTCTCTTTTGCGCTGCATAACTTTGGTTAATTGATTACCCAAAATTGAAAACTATTGATGGTTTGTTTGTTTAATGCCTATCCTTGTCATTATTTATGATTTTATTTGGGAGAATACAATGTTTTTTAAAGAGCCTTTTATCTTATGCCTTATGCCAACTGATCATGTTTATGTTTGATTTCATGTGCTGGGTCTATGTCAAAGCTATTTCCAAACATGTTAGATTAAATCAAGTCACATTAGCCTTTGTTTCAAGTCTAGCTTTTGATGCCATTTGGCCAAAAGTCCTAATGCATGCTTGCTTGTTTGAGCTTAGCTTTTGACTCCACATTTGGATAAAAGACCTAGCAATTCAACTTTTTCCTTTCCTAGTTTAGACCTTGTTTGAAACATTTTGAACTAGACTTTTGACATGCAAGTTTTTATTCGGATGCTTGAAATTTTGTGCTTATGACATTTGACATTAGACATTTGATGTAAGGCTATTTTATGCAAAGTCTTAGAATAAATCATTTTGGAGATACAAATCCACTTTTAGACCATATTGGAGATACATCTCCACCCCTTCGACCAAGTTAGACCAAGTTTTAACCATTTATCCTTTGGACATAGTTTTTTAGAGTTTGTAGAACTCTAAGTCTTTTCTCTTGAAGCTTTCATCATTTAAGTGGATATGTTTCACTACACTTATGGTGGAGTCACTTACAATCTGACTTATGATATAATGGCCACAAAAAATGACTTTTATGGCTTTTGTGAAGACCCTAATGATGCTAATATGGTTTATGAAACAAATTTTTATCCACCTCATATAAATCATTCATGGGAACAAATTCATGAAGTAACTTACGATCCAACTTGAGACATCGATTGGTATTAAAAGGCTTGTGAAGACCCAACTACAGATAATGTTGTTTAGGATACAAATCCATACCCTCTTTTAAAAAATTAGTACATGAAACATAGTCAAGAACCAGCTTATGATCCAACTCACAATTGAGATGATATGGTTTATGAGGAAGACTTGGATGCTTTTGCTTATGCAAGCAATCAAGTTTCATGATGTCTTTTTGCTATCCGATCATCAACTACCGCTAACCCTCCTTTGGATTATATGAGCCATCAAGCTCTGTAATATCCAAGGAATACCATTACCATTCCTAGACCTAGTCCTTTGGCTTGTGCAAGCAACCAAGCTCTATAATACCCAACCATTTCTATACCAATACCTCATCATTTGATTTGTGCAAGTAACCAAGCTCCACAATGCCCAACCATTTATATACTAGGACTTAGTCATTTAGTTTTTGTGAGTAATCAAGCTCCACAATGCTCCTTTATCATTCTAGGACCTCATCCTTTGGCTTATGTGAGAAATCATGCTCCACACTACCTTATCATTACCATCTCAAGACTTTGTATTTTAGCTCATGCGAACAAACATGATCCCCAATGCTCTACCATTATCCAACTGTAAGTCATTCCTCATCTAGTACCAATCCCATCCAAACATCAACTAATCCAATCATTTGAAGACCAAGCTATGTTTAAAATTGGTATCTTCCAACTCATTGGAAACCAAGGCCAAAAAAACAACCAATCTGAGATGTTTTTGTGGGACCAACTACTTGTGATAAGTCAACCTGTGATGAATTACCTATTAATCCTATACCAATTGTCAAGGAGTCTCTCTGACAAGTCAGTATTTGTTGAGTCACTTCTTAATGATTATAACTGCCTTTAGGCAAATTTGTACCTCGACCATATGCCTATTTTTCAAGATCCTCTTATTGAAAAGCCAATCTTTGAAGAGTTTTCTCCTGACCTATCCCATCCTAGAGGCATCTCACTTTACCAAACTAGTTTTTGTGGAGCCCATTATGCCATCACAGGTCATTACTTGTCCAAAACCAAATATTTAGCAAGACATCATTGTAACAGATTATCCATCAAATGAAGAATCAGAGTTAGATTCAAGTTCTGTTCTTGAACTGACATCAGATTTAGCATCAAAATCAAAATCAACATCAGTTGCAACATCGAATTCAGAGTCCCTTGAGTTAGAATCAAATTTAGAAGAAGAATATGTTCATGGTTGTTACAATATTAGTTATGCATGCCTCATAAATCAGTTTGAATACATTTGTGATCCTTCTACAATTTTTGAGGATGAGTACTTCAACATCGACACAAGTTCTCCTAGTATCTTCTACAAGATTATAAAGCCAACACCCATTCCATTACCATTCCACATGCCATTACCATCAACCAAAATAGCCATATCATTCACATTCCATCTCCCATAAGTATCTATTGGGACCGATAGAAACACTCTTTGTTGAACTGCATCCATGGTGACATAGATGTTGAAAAAGAGCAAGGAGGCTAAGACAATATTCATTTAGTAAAAGAACACTCTCCTAGTGAAACCTTTTCAAAGGTGATAGGGGATAATCCAAGTCATAACTCAACATCTTTTAGTGAATTTTTTTTGAAAGCACTAGAAGAAAATCATAATCAAAATCTAAAGTTCATTAGTGAAACCTACTTAAAGGTGCTACAAGACAATCAAGACAAATTCATTGGTGAAAACCTTTTTGAGGCACCAATAGCTATGCACAAAAGTTTTTCACTACTTGATGAAGACAAAATCAAAGATCAAATCAAAATAGCTTCTTATCTACAGCCTAATCAGATGGTAGCTACTCTCAATATCAAACAATATAAAAATCTGGTGGTCTTATTAAGAGAACAAGTCTTCGACCCTACCACAACCAAAAATATGTTGATTCAGCATCAACAATATTACGTGTGATTGAAAGTCCTGATCTTCATTTGTTTCCCCACCATTCCACATTCCCTTATCATTGCCATTCCATTTCACAATCAAACCTACCATCCATTATTTGTCCTTATTTACCATCCATGGTCGTACTTTCCTTTGTAGAGGCTACAAAGATATATTGCCTCAATGTTTGAAGGAATCAGAATCAATAACCAAGGAAGAACACAACAACATTCTTAGTATCCAAATATGCAGCCAATTCTTGACATAGCAGTTATTTAGACGAGGTGTGGGCTAGAAATTAAATGATAAAATATTTTGTTTGTATTATTTGTTGATTAAGACGTGCATCTCCCCATCAATAGGAACAACAGAATCAAAAACCACACCCAGGCCAAAAACATGTACCATACCATTTCATATAGCATACCATTTCACATTGCCATGCCATTGCCATTGTTACATATCTATTTCCCATTATTGTAGATCCCAACCATTTACCCCATCACTTAGGGGCAACCCTCTTACCATTCATCTTATCATTCCATTCCTATCTAGACCAAAGCCTATTTTTAGTCATCCTATCCAATCCTATTTTGATCTTGGTTACTTTGGTTCTTCTCGCACCTTTTATGGGGGAATTTCAATCAAGTTTCAACAATCAATCCAATCCATATTTATAATGATAGTCTATGAAAGTAGTGTGACAACTGATTTGAAAAGATATCTTTCATCTTATATCTACGTTTGTTTATGTGAGCTTGATTATAACTGTTTATGGGCAAATTAGTGTTTCACCAGTCTTGCTACTAATTATAACTGCCTATGAAAAAATTAGTATCATTGACCTATGCTATTGTATTATCTTAGTTATAACCACCTATGGGAAAACTAGGAGAAACACTTGTTTATCATGCATTGCCATATCACCTTACCATTGCTATTTTCATTTGATTGGCCATTTATTAGATTTGAGAACTTGTTGGGACCTAGTTGGTTTTTCCCTGCCTTTTGTGTGGATGGAATTACTATGACTTGAGGTCATTTTAGGACTATATGGGTCATGCTCAATTCATGTTGAGTTCACCTCAGTCCCCCTTTCCATACAATCTCACTATTTTGTGAGCAAGTATCTTCTCATTCTCTAACGAGTTAAGGTACCTCAAAATGCCAAAAACATTTATAATATTTCAAAAAATCCAAAAATATTTATCCTGTCTAAGCCTAGTCAATTATCCTCAACCCACCTTACTAGGGCATTGCTATTGTTAGGATGCTTTCTTTTGCTTTTATTTTCAGGGTTTCTATTTATTTGTTTATTTCAATTGCTTGTTTGTTTATTTGCTTGCCTATTTGTTTATTTCAATTGCTTGTTTGTTTATTTGCTTGCCTATTTGTTTACTTTCAGTACTATTGCCTCGACTCAGTCCATATTATGTTCATTTGGTGATTCCTCAAGCACATTATTCTTGAGTCCATCCATATTTATATGTCAACATTATCATCATGGTTTTTATCATTGGTGCATTATTTTCAAGTGTTTATTGGATCGAGAGTCAGTTCTTATGCATATTTTTGCCAAATTTTCATGGTGTTCTATTATGAAGCATACCATCACATGCTATAGTAGAAATTAGCTTCAAGACGGTCTACAATCAATGGAGTCATAGAAGTTTCTCCTTGACACCTTGGTAAATCCTTCCATCCCACCCTTGATCAAATCAACCCAAAGACCATTCTAGTTGTATCATTGTTAATCAAGATGAGCATCTCCTCATTGACAAGTAAAATTGAATCATTCAAATTGATCAATCTTATTCTTCTATTCATCCATTTCATCACTTTGCATCCACTCATATTTAATCTATATTCTATGTTATATCCTTGAGTTATGCTTGTTAATCAACCTTAATTGGGGCACAATCATCTTTATCCATTCTATTTCTACTTAATGATTATAACCACCTATGGGAAAATCATTATTTTGACTTTTATTCTTGATTATAACCACCTTTGGGCAAATCAACATCTTTTTTACATCAATGCATGCAAGCATTTTATCATTTAGATTAATCTCAACCATAGGTTAATTCCACCTTTCTTCTTATTTTTTTTCAAGGGATCATCCATTAACAAATGTGATGGCCACTCCCTCAAGAGGGCATCATCATAGGCTTCCCAATAACTATTTAGAGCTTTGTTCTTCAACTATCATCTTCTTTTGGGCATACAAGCCATTTCTCATTCTTTGAGAAGACATTGTTTTGCCAATGGTTTGTAACATCTTCCCAAATAAGGGCAAACTGTAGACACCTAAAATTGGCCGCTGATAACCTCCAATCAAGCTTTTGGCTAATTTTCACCTAAGGCACACAATTTGGTCTAAAAACACTAAAAAACACAAAATAATGTGAAAATGACATATTCAAGTGCCAATTTTGACCAGGGTATCCCTAAATAGGGTAATGCAATTTATGGGCCAGTTAACTTTGATCATTTCATTTCAAGTCAAGATGCCAAATTTGCACCTGGGTGCTCTGGATTGCTCTTCCCTATCAAATATTTTGCACAAGACTTGTGCCTTTGTTATTTATTATTGGCAACATCCTAAATGGGAATACACATCCAACACATTTAAAATTGCTTTCCAATTCCAATCCAGTCAAATTTTGGACTAATAACAAGACATTTTGATCAATTTGAGTAATTTGTTCACAAAGTACTTAATCATGATTAAAAGATAATTAATCCAAATCAAGGCCTAATTAATAAATTCATGGAATTTTTTTGAATACTTGTTTTTATAAATGAATATTGAATATCTGTATCATCAAGTGACCTCTTTTCTTGGGAACACATCCTTAGGCTATAAATGCGACAAATATCAAGATTCATGCCTCCCATGCCTCATCAATGCCTTCTATGATGCCATCCATGCCTCTTAATTTCCCCTTCTTCCAATGCCATGATGAGGATAATTACAAACATAATTTCAAAAATTGAATGAATCTTCAACCACAAATCTCAATTTTGAGATGGACAGTTCAGGTTGATTCTGATCAAATTCAAAAATCTATAAATAAGAGGCCTCACAAAATCATTTCTAAGCTTAATTAATGCAAATTTATAATGCATGATTGGTTCCAAAAGCTTCAATAAACTAGTGTTACCATGCCAAATTGATTCCAAGCCAAGCCAAGCCACAAGCCAAAGGTGCCAAGGAGAGATGGAGGTTTTCAAGCTTCCATTGCCAAGGACTTCATGAACACAAGCTGAGTAAGCCACCACAAAAAGAATTTTGGATCATCCAAGGAAGGTAAAAGAGTTTTCTTTTGCATTTTAGTTGTGTGTTTCATTTATGATTGGTAACTAAGCTCTCCCTAGTGTCTAGACCTAAAGATGTTATGTTATTAGTGTGTTTATTTCATTTTGTTTTCATTTTAGAACTAACACCATTCTAACCATCATCTCTTGAGTCAAATTCCAATATCACATATTCTGTTTTATCTTTTCATTTGGATATGAAACCTTGTTCTATATAACATTGCTAGAGGAAGATGAAAACATATGGTTAACACTAGTATAATTTGGATTCTACATATATTTAATATGATTTTCCAATGATGTGATTTTGGAACTAAAATTATTTTTAAAGTTTTATATTAAATTTTTGATAAGAATGATTTGATCTTTTAGATATTTACAAGTACAAACCCTAGGTAACTCAGATTGAATATGCATACATATACCAACTACCTTACCCCTTGAAGGAGTGATAACATGGACTTATTTAGAAGGATGGTAATTGTCACCCTCCTTAGGGTTAGGAGGAATAGGTTAAATATTATTGAGACAATATTGATAAAGCTAATTTAGAGTTTTATCTTGATTAGGTTCATTCTTTGATTTGGGTATTTTAAATTTTCTAACAATGTAGACAAGACAAAAATAATGACAACAATGAGATATTGGAAAGAAAAATGCTCAGTAGATATATTCATATTTATCATAAATTTATGAAAATAAATTATAATTTTTAAATTTTGAACACTTTGAGATCAACAATCAAAATTTATAAAAATAGTAAATCAGGAAACCCTAAGTCAACTAGGGTTTGGAAATCGAAGGTTAGGGTCACTACATTGTGCCAAATAAAGAGAATAATATAAAGTGATTAGCTAATAATTTTTAGAATCTAAAATAGATTTTTAGGAAAAAATAAGAAGACAAACCTATGAAAATAGGGAAACAAAAGTACATTGTATGGCCTATACGTTTAAATTTACTAAAAATATTAAAATGTTAAATTCACAAAATCCATACAATATTTTAGTAAAAAAGAGGGTTTTGTTTATATCAATTGGATTATGAAAAACCTTTGAGGAATTTGAAAATTAATCTATTTTGAATAAAAAATTGGCCAAACAATGTGGAATGCTTCACAAGCAAAAACCTATAATATTCCTAATAAATAATCAACAATTGTGATAAAACAAGAATTTACTTCAGATATTTAAGAGGGATTTCTGAATAAATATTATTTTTGATGAAATCTTGAATTTATTTAGAAAATAAGTACACCGTTCATCTTGTATTTCAATATTACTAAAAATAATAAATTGTAAAAATAAAAAAACCTGCAAGAAAAAAGAAGTTTCTGAATATACAAACATAAGTAGAAAATAACTATGAATAATTTCAAAATGGAACTATTTGGTGGTTTAAATTCAAAAATTAAGAAAGAAGAAACTTGCAAACATATGAACATGAATCTTGGTAACAAGAGGAGGGTAAGTCCATAGGGTAATGTTTCATATTTAAAAATCAATCACAACAAGTTGAAACCCTAGGAAGTTGGAAACCCTAGATCAGGTTAGGTTTGTAAAGGAGGACTCAAAGGTCAGGTTCACCAAATGTTTAGCCATAGCTTTCTCACCCATGGGAAAAATGGGTTAGTTAGCACATGGTGTCGAGCTACCCCAAAGACTCTTCTATTAATGGGCATTGCCTACATAGACAATAATCTGAAGAAGGTCTCAGATTTATGTATTTCTCCCCTACATGTTGGCTTGTGTTGGCATAGGGATGCAATGTGTGATAAGAAGTACATAGAGTGACCTAGCCTGTAACTTGAAAAATATGAATCATGGGATGCTCCTTCATTACTTCATACCTATGGAGATACTGCTCCTATGCCTGATATGTAAACAGAGATGAATAGGGTAGGTTTTGTCACTTAAATGTTTGATTGAGTGCTCTTGGTAAGTTTCTTTATGAGTTCCTTGTATTTGTTAGGTTTTTTTCTAGGTGTGTAATGAATGATGGTTGATCTTGTATATATACCAATCTATTTTGAAAATATCTCACACTAAATAACTTAGGCCAACCTTTAAGATATGTTTCATTTTAAAATTGGATGAATTTTTGGCACTAGACACTTAGTTTGAAAAGGGACACTTGTGTGGACATAGGTGTCTGACTAGGACATAAGTGTTCGGGAAGTTAGAAACTAGTTATAGGTCCAAAATTGGCATAAAAGGATAATCATCATGTTTAAAGCATTTTATGCAATATAGAAGGCTTGGTCATTAAAGTAATAGTGGTCAGATTAAGAGATAAGCAATTTAGGCAAAAGAGATAGTGAACATGAGCTTTTTGGCAATGGGAAGATCTTATAACTGAAAGGTACAACCAAAAAGATATTTTTCAAATGTACAAGACTGAGGTCCTATATAATTCAAATTTAGTGTGTACAATTATGCATGATAGAGATCAAGTTATCAATCATATGACAACACATATAAATCAAACAATGAAAACACACTAAACATAATATAAACATGCCACACAAAATAAACATATAAATATAGGAACATGCAAAGTAAACATAAAATACATAATAAACAATCTCATGTACTCAAAATATATTGATAAAACAAAGCACTTAGAGTAAGTAAGTATGTGATAAATTAAAAAAATGAAGAAAGGAACACATATCAAACATGGAGCAAGTAGGGAATCATGTCAAGAATTAATCATATAAATCAAATAAAATAGGGATGATATAATCATTGTAACACAATACTTGTAAATCACACACATAAACAATACTGAAGTCATAGAAAGTATAACATGAACATGATCATACATCAAAGCACTAAGCACATAAAGGCACATTCAATAAACAAGATAGACTAGAATATGTAATAACACATTAGAGATTAATATGATAAATAAAATAATGGAAGATAGAACCTGAAAAGTGCCAAGAGATGCCCCCAAATTTCCTCCAAAATAAGCAATAAAGGTGCCTCCCTCCTATTGTGAATCCATAGTCATATGTATGTACATGTTACATGTATATCCTACTTATATATTGACAATATCATCAATAGTATGTGTATAATCAATATAATATATATCCATAAGTAGGTAATTATAATATGCCAAGTTGCATATGAACAAAAGCTCAAAAAGATAAAGGAAAAGGAATTTTAAAAGACATGAAACAAACAGAGAAATTAACCAATTGTAGAAGGAAAACAAAAGTTAATGAGAAAGAAGAGGAAATGATATGGATCCATACTAACCTAATTTTTTATCAAAATTGTGTGCACTATGGGGCATATGGCCTCAGTATATTGTAGTGTCATCATGTGGAATTTAGTGCAAACTTTTTGGATGAGACACAAAAAACAATGACAAGGGCAACAAATAAAAAAGAAACTAACACCATAATTCAAAGGTAAAGGGATATAAGAATGATGAATATGTATAGGAAGAAGTAATCATAATAAGCAAATAAATAGAATAGAGAGGAAGGACCCAAAACACATAAACAATGAGAGAAACTATAGAAAGGAAATCAAATTAAAGACAACCAACATATAGAGTCAATGAAGAAGATAACTTAAAAGTTCAAATGATAAGAAACATAAAACACTATAAGAACTTGAAAATAGAGGAAGACCCAAGTGCATATAAAATACAAAAGAAATAATGAGGGCTTGCAAAATCGACACACCAAACAAAGGAACAAAGAAGGCCAAAGAAAACATGATAATAAATTAATAATAAGAAACAAAAGCAAGCTATGTACATTGAAAAAAGATAGCCTAGGTGCAAACATAAGGGGTTAGAAATCAAGGCTAATCAATAATATAATCAACATCATGTGAATCATCATCATACTCTATATAGGTAGAAACAATCATATCATTGAGAGTAAGATCAAGATGCCAAGGTTCCCATGAGTCTAAGAAATATAATACCTTTTCATCACTATTATTATCATTATTATATTTATTATCAATATATTTGATGTCATTATAATTCTCCACATTATTTATTGTAATGCCTTGTATAATAATGCATTTTCTTATCTGGATCACTTGTAGATGATGTTGCCTATGTAAAATTAGGAGGTTGTGACAAATACACCTCTTTAGGTGGAATAGTAGATGCTTGAGCTTTATGCTCACTTGTTTGAGCTATTACGATTTATTGTTTTTTTGAAAACACTTTAGGAAAAACCTCATTTTTAACTTGTATTGAAGGAACATATATACCCCTATAAATAGTAATTTTTTGGCTATCTAATGTTGATAAAATTTATTGTATTTGATTAATCCATGGTCTTCTAAGAAAAATATTTTATGCCTCATTATTTGACATCATATAAAACTAAACTGAGATTATCTCAGAAACCACAGTGATATGTAAAATAATGTATCCAAGATGTTTCCTAGCACTACTACATTTGGTGCCCATAGTACAACCAATTAGGTAAGTGTTGCATCACTAATGGTTTGAATTTTTTTTTTCCATGAAACACATTTGAGGCATAAACCTGACCCAAATTTGGTGAAATACTAATTTTATAGGTGGCATAAATCTCTATGCAAGTTTCATCGGGTTTATGACGTATGTAATGCCAAGTTTACACCATAACAAACCCTTATTGGGTCGTTTAACCCAAGTTATTTTGCCTAGTTACATATGTTTGTAAGGGGCATGCATCTAGTGAGAGGTACCCCATTTAGTTTAATATTGTTATTAAATAATAAATAATGTTAGTGAAAATAAATAGGGTAGTTGGTTATAACAGGTTGGGCCCATATAGTAGTTTAGTCTCATAAGCAACTGTTGACGTTGTAGATTTCACCCTTTGGAAGGAAACTTAGCTCCCTTCCTCCACACGACACAATGGAGACATTCTTCTTGCTTTGGGTGGAAAATTTGAGGAATGAATCTCTAGATTAGAGGCTATCTCTCCTTGATGTACCTTAAGGCCATGGATTTCTACTACTAACAATGGGGGGGTGAAAAGAGAGAGGGATGCTATAAAAATAGAACCTAACTAAAGTGGTGATGCACCAAAATTGATTGGTATACTCAATTTTAACCTACACTTTGCACCAAAAGGAGCGAATAGACACTTCATTTGAATAAGAATCTAAAACTGCATCAATGCTTAAACAAGGGGTTTTATGGAGGTATAATGAGGAAGAACCTACCAGAGGTGTTCTAGAGACACACTGTTGGATAGTTACTCACCTGCACCTATATTTCAACCTGGACACTTCTTGTTGACTTACAAAAGAGGATCTACAGTACACTAGATATACTGGCATCAACCTATGAAATCATAAAAATTAATTATTGAACATAAGACAATACATAGGCATATGCAAAAGTGCAAACTCAAATGGAGGTAAAACACTTCTTTTGATTAAAGGTGAATTTATTTAGGGCTTCACCATGCAAAATTGAGAAATAATTCTTAGAATTGAGAGTTTAAAATATATAGAGAACTTTGGAAAAAGATCCTTGACTAGTCAAGAGAAAGAGGCCCATACTGCATTAAACACTCCTACAGTGAAGAATTCACCCATGTTGTTATCGTCTCTCCTTAAATGCACTTGTGAAAGCCATGTTGTAGGTGTCCCAAATATTGACTTTGCTACCCAAGCTGCATTGAAAACTCTTACATGAGCATGGGTCGATTCTCTCATCAACGATAAGGCCACCCCTCACATTCTGGGCCATGCTCTCCCTTGAATGCTCATGCAACTAGCTACTTATTAATGTCAAAATAAGGATAATCAGGCCACCCTCTTGAATGCTTGAAAAAATATCCTAATGGCTATTCAATGGAGACTATTCCACCTAAAAGCATTTACTTCTCCCACCGATGCCTCTTGTGCCACTTGGCCTGGTCTAGTTCATCCCTACACTTGATTTGCTATGCCACCTGGAGCATTTTGAGCATTTGTCTTATATGTGCATGCCTATGTTCTAAGTTACCCACTCTAATTTTCTCTTTTCTTGCTATGTTTTGTCCTTTTCTTAGCTATTCAAGGTTCTCGGGGCTATCTTTTCTCTCTTGGCGCTCTTTTTTTGATGGGTCACTAAGTCTTCTTTCGGGCTTCCGGGCCTTTGAATTTCTTCAGGAAAAATGCTTGAATGAATTCCTTCAAGCATTTTTCCTTAAGGAATTATTTCTTTATGATTTCCACTTTTTACAACCCACATTTGACGACCCTTTAGGCCCTCGCTCATGATTTCTTTCAGACAAAATGTTTGAAAGAATTCTTTTAGACATTTTGTTTGAAAGAATTATTCTTTGGCTTCTCTCCAATAGTTAACCCATCACTTTAAATTTGACATCCATGGCCCTGTCATCTTATTTGAAAACTAACAGCCATTTTGTTACCCTAAATTTGATGTTTGTGGGCCTTTCACCAGACATTTGAACTCCAACGACTAGCTTATTACCTTAAAATTGATGTCTATGGGCCTGTCATCCCCCTTTGAAAATCCTTTCAACTTTTTTGCAAATGGACTTTTCCTAAGGGAAAGTGACCCTTCAAAAAAATGGAAAAGTCCTCTTCTCATGACCAAGTGCCCTCCGAAAGGGCACCTACCCTTCAGACTCTTGTCTTTTGAATTCCATTGGGTTTCTTCACTTGCTGAATTTCTTCTGTTCGAAGGAATTCTTTCAGACATTTTGTCTAAATAAATTCATTCCTTGGGCGTTCTTCTTTGGATTTTCTTTAGACAAAATGTTTGAAGGAAATCTCTCTTTGACTTGTCAATTTTCCCAAAGGAATTCTCCCTTTTATGCTTTCTGCCTTGGCCTTTTGCTTTGACCATCTACCCTCCGCAAGGATAGCTTGAACCAAGGTTGTCCTTTGGGCTTTCATAAAGGTCCATTTCATCAATTTACTACCTCCTGTAAGGGCTTATTGGCCTCTAAGTCACCTTTTGAAAGAATTGTAAAGGTCTTATTTGGCACCTAAGTTCCTTTCGCAAGGGTACCTACCCTTCAAAATTTTTGTAACAGACCCCTACCCCTTTGAACTTGGTTTGATTTGCCAATAAAAGGCCCTATTAAGTAACTTGCTTGCTCTGTTAAGATTTCAAGATCAAAATGGGTTTCAATTCAAACTTTTGCTTGCCAAACCCAAAGCACTTGGTAATCAGAATGAGGAAACACTTGGTTTTTCCATGGAAAGAGGCCTGTCAAAGAAAAGCCCACAAGGCAACTATGGGATGAACTTCTCAGAACCTGGGTTAAAAATACCCTATAAGGAAAAAGAAAGAGGGGTGCCCAATTTGGCCTACAAGACCAAAATGAATCAACACATTTAGTGATTCACATGAGAAGCATGCCTACTATGCTTGAAATGACTGGTGGCTTAAAGGTCCATTGGGCATGGAGACAAGATGCAGCTTGAAAGGTTGGAAATAATCTTGAAAAACTTAAGAACCAATAAATATTTTACCCCAAATGGTAAAGAAAACACACACAAGGCTTAAAAACTATAGACATACATAAAATCACTTAGGAAAAATGAAAAAAAAAAGAGAAACTTGTACATAATAAGAGAAGGTTAGTGACAATGTTTAAGATATATCCAATTTACTGGGATATGTAGTTCTTCACCATCCAACTTGGAGAGTTAGAATGCATTATGTTGCTTGCATTGGGTGATGACATATGGGCCACTCCACAAGGCATCAAATTTTATATGCCTTCCAGGTTTGACTCGGTCCTCATCCCACTTCAAGATAATGTCACCTTCTGAGAAACCCTTTGATGAAGATATCTTGTCAAAATGCTTCTTTATTTGTTGTTGGCAACTAGTCATGGCATCCATGGCTTGGTCTCTTGCCTCTTAAAGCTCCATTAGCTCACAATATCTGACCTCCAGGCTGTCGCTCTCCTCCAATTATAGCTAATGGATAAGATCCAAGGCTGGTAACTCAAGTGAAATAAGAAGTATAGCTTTCCTTTCATACACAAGTGTGTATGGTGAATTACCAACCACCCTTTTTGCAATGATCTTGTCTGCCCATAGAGCTGTCTTCAGCTTGGCATGCCAAGCACTTTGATTTTATTCCATTATCCTTTTAATGATCCTAATCAGGTTCTTATTGGTGGACTCAGCCAACCCATTCCCTTGTGGGTAGTAGTTGTAGGAAGTGATGAGATAGATGCCATATCTTAATGCCCACTCACTTGTCTTTGTTCCCAAGAAAGCTAATGCATTGTTCAAAATGATTGTGGTTGGGACCCCAAATCTCATCACCAAGCCTTCATAGAAATCCAAGACTACACACTCATTGGCTTCCTTTAAAGCAACTGCTTCTACCCATCTCATGAAATAATCTGTAACAGTTAAGACCCACTAGTGGCTATTACTAGAAGGAGGGTTGATCATCCCTATGAAATCCAAACCCCATTGCATGAATGACTATTCTAGTTGGATAGGATTTAGAGGTATTGTAGTCAGTCACTACTTCCCATCAAAGAGAGCACATTTTTGGCATCTCCTTACCCAAGCATGAGTGTCTCTAAACAAAGTAGGCCAAAAGTAACTAGCCCTCATAATCCTTGTAGTTGTGGGCTTGGGAGCAAAGTGACCACCAGCTGGTCCATCATAAAATTTGGATAGTACTCATTTAAACTGATGCATCTCAAGAGCACCCCTAAAAATTCCTTTCTAAATAACACTTCATTAACTAGGACATAAGGAAGAGATTGGAGCTTGAAATATCTCCTCTTAGTTCTATCAAGACCTTGTGAACACTCACCAATTTTAAGGAAATGAACCATGTCTTGTGTCCAATTCATTGTGATTGCAGGTACTTTTAGTGCAACTTCATCATGGAGTACCAAAATGCCTTCCTTCAGTTCTTTGAAGTCTATAGCCAAGTGTTCACACAACCATCTTCCCCTCACTAGATTGGTGGTCTTGATCTCCACATTATACTCCATCACCTTGGTATCCACCCTACCCTTTTTTCATTCAAGTCATGGCTTAGAAAGAAGTCCTTTACACTAAGATGTGGCACCATGATGTGAATCTTGATATTAGACAACACATGTTTGAATTTCTTCAAGCTTCGTATGACTACAAGTGCTTACTTCTCAACATAAGTGTACCTAATTACGTAGCCCTCTAGGCCCTAACTTAAAAAATGTGAGAGGCTGTTCCAAATTTTCACCATTCACTTGAGTGAGCATAATAGAGATTACCTATTCATTTCCAAAGGTGTAGAGATTGAAGTCCTTGGAGAAGTCTGGACTAGTCAGGGTGGGAGCCTGGGCGATAGCTTGTTTGATGCCTTCGAAGCTATTTCTCTTCCTTGATGTCCATGTGAACATCTTGTCCTTCCTCAACATGGAAGTCATTGGCTTGACTAGTTTAGCAAAATTAGGGATGAATCTCCTAATAAATTTTATTTTTCCAAAGAAGCTTTGCAGGCGCTTCTTGTGTTTAGGCAAGGACAATGCTAAGATGATGTGCACTCTTTTCGAATCAATGGTCAAGCCCTTTTTTGAAATGACATGGCCCAAGAGTTTGACTTCATGGACAACAAATACACATTTCTCAAGGTTGAGAGAGATTCTAAACTCTCTACACCTCTCAAAGATTTACCTCAGGTGTTTCAGATGTTATCCTACCTCTTTGGAGAAGACTATCACATCATCAAGATAAACCAAAACAATGTCATTTATCAAACCTTGGAAAGCCATATCCATAGCTCATTAAAAAGTAACTCCAATAATTGACAGTCTAAATGGTATCTTCATATAGGCAAAATTTCCCCACTTGGTGGTGAAGGCTATCTTGTACTGGTCACAGTCTTGTACCAAAATTTGATTATACCCAGAGTACCCATACAAGAGGGAGAATCATTTACTGCCTATCACCATCTGGAGAATCTAGTCTATAAAAGGGAGGGGGTAATGATCTCTTGATGAGAATCTATTTAGGTCTTGAAATTAACACACAATCTGATCTCCCCATTCTTCTTCTGAACAGGGATCAAATTGGCTAGCCAAGAAGAGTGTTGGATAGAAAAGATGATGTTAGACTCAATCAGCTTGGTGAGCTCCTTCATCATGAGAGGCTCAATATTTGGATTAATCGGCCTTTATTTTTTCTTGATGGGTTGACACCTTCTTCCATCTTGATGGTATGTTGGGCCAAGCTTGGGTCAAACCCCTTCAAATTGCCATATTCCCAAACAAAGACATCACCAAACTCTTGGCATAACAAAATGAAAAAATGCCTTTCCTCATTGGTACATACCTTCCCAAGTGAAAATGACTTATCCTTGAATATCTATACCCTTTCATAATTCTCTTTCTTAGTTGACATGTTTGCTTTTTCACCCTTGAGTTGGTCATCCTCATTGAAGATGCTCTTGAGTGACCAAACATTTAAGAAGTCTGTTGGTCTTCAACTAAACAATCTGCCCCTCATACTGTTATTTTAACTTGGATTAATTCCTAGAAGTGAACTCAACTTCTTCCTATAAGAAAAGTTCTATATGTTAGTCACTTTCAAACACCTACTAATTAATGACATTGTTTGGTATGGAGGGCCTCACTATCACATTTAAATGGTGTTAATCACTATCCTACATCACTCCCTTGGGAATATCAAATTGAGCACCAACTACTGCTAGTCTATCTACATGCTTGTTCTCCTCTCTTGGAATGGAAGTGATGTTGAAAGCATTGAATCTCTCCTTTAGGTCCCACACCCTGTGTTTGTAAGACTTGAGTAGGGAGTTTTTGGTCAAGCTTTGACCCCATACCTGGTTCACAATCAACTTATTGTCTCCAAACACTTATAATTATTTGATTCCTCTTTTCCTTGTGCACTCTAAACCATAAACAAGAGATTCATACTCCACTATGTTACAAGTGTAGGAGAACTGGAACCTGAATGTTGAGAAGTATTTTTCATTTGAAGGTGAAACCAACATTGCTCCACCACCAGTTCCCAACTTGCTTCTAGATCAGTCAAATAAAATTTGCCACAAACTACAACTCTCTTGGTTTTCCTTCATCAAATTTAGCATGAAAGTATCTTTTTCATGCATGCAATAAAATCCAAGACCTGATTCTTTGATGAACTTATAAGGATCATGTTCAAAATTGTCATTTCCCCATTCATCTAGGAGTAGGTCTGCAACTCCTACGAGAGAAGATGATGGGGATTGGTCTACCTAGAGTTCCTCTTCATCAATGATGGCATAGCTGACATTCACTACATTGGGTGAGTATGGTTCCAGGTGATCTTTATGGATGGGCTCTGACTTAATCTTCACTTTGGTTCCATACTTCATCCTAAAGACCATGTAAGACCAATTTGATGCCAAGTACCCACCTATCTTGGAGGTGAAATCCTTAGATAAGCAAAGAGTGAAGTAAGGGGGAACATCTACCTCTACCAAGTCATGGGGATTTGAGAAGGTTGGATAGTCATGAAGAGTTAGATTCAAGCCTCTTACCACTCATAAGGTCTTGGTTGGTGATCCATCTAATTACATAACTCCTTTGGTCATTTGCTCATATTTGAGTCCTAGCTTGTCAGCTATGCATTTGGACATAACTGAGGTGCTTACTCCACTATAAATGATGCAATTGTGGACCAAAAAATCACTAATAATCAAGGATAGATAAAAAGGAGGGACCTTTTCATCTTTTTTTGCTTGACCTCCCATGGGAGGAACTCCATTCACTATCAACACATTATTAGCCTTCGCTGGGACAACTTGTTCACTTAACCTATGTAATTCCTTTTGGAGTATATCTTTTTGCCCTGACATTGCTAAGGAATCCCATAATGAGATGTTCATGTGCAGTTTCTTCATTTGGTCCACCACATTGATCGAAGGATTGGCCCCTTTTGAGTTCTCTTTGGGGACATTTGTAACTTATGGTGCAACCCAAGGAGTTGACGCTGCAACTAGTGGTCTGTAATTGGGAAACTTCTGATTTACTTGTGATAAAAGAGATGTTGTGGATGCTTGAGTATTTTCTTGAGCTTCCTCCATAGCTCTCTTCTTGGACCTAGTGTTGGTTGTAACGTAATCATCTCGATTATTTGTGCTCCTCACATAATTGACTAAATAGAACTCTCCTTCCAGGTGGTTCATAAGAGTGGGATCATATTGAGCATGCCTACTATCCATCCCAGGTTGTGTTGACACCTCAAAAATTGAGAATTGGGCTACTTGATCACCTTGTGTGGTCATACTTGGGTTTGGTATCTCATTGGTGGATAATTAGGTTGTTCTTGTACCAAATTATTTTGAGTGGGGATAAGAGCTTTAGATGATGAAGGGGCAATTGGATTGTAACTCTAATAAGGCCTGACTTGCATAATCTAACCCTGCCCTTGATTATAATTCTGTAAAGGAGGTCTATTTGTCTGCTCAAACTACTGGTATCCTTGATTCAACTAATAACTCCAAACTTGCTACCTCTTGAGGGAAACAAATTCATTGGTAACACTCTATAGTAGACTCTTAACTTCATGGAGATCATTTTTAGGGGTAACAGCTGACCTTTCTACACTAGGTAGAGGAGCTAAAGTGGGCACAACAGGTTGAACTCAGGGTCGCAAATCATGAAAGAGTGGCATATGAGGTTTAGGAGCTATCTTTCCTACTTGCACCAACCAATTTTTAACATCTATGTCTATTTCATAAGCAGTGGGTAGAACATGTCCACCCATGGACTGTATCATGACAATAATATTACTATTCAAGGCCTTCAAGTAGTAAAGGAAGGCATAGCTTATGGTTGGCCTCATTAAAATTAGGATTCTATCCCAAGTCTTTCGGAATCTAGTGTTAAAATCTTGCATAAATTCATGTGGGGCTCTCTTCATAGAGGTTAATTGCTCAGCTAGAGACAAATGGTCACTTTTCTCTCCAAAATTATTTGTTAGGAGGGTGCGTGATTCATTCCATGAGCCAACTGAATTCATAGGCAATATCCCATACCAGTCCAAAAAAATTTCTTTAAAGGATAAGGCCAACAACCTAATGTCTACAATTTCCTTAGTAATATTATGGATGTTGCATAGGTTGGTTATGTTTCTAATATGATCAATAGCAGTGATTGACCCCTCTCCACTAAAGGGAGGAACACTCTTGAGAGCTATCCATAGAACTGGGTCAAACTATAGAAGGTTCAAAGGACACTGATCATTAAAGGCCACAAAACGTAAAGCCATGGCTATAATAGGGTTCAACCGGAGTCTCTTTGTGTAGGTGTATTTTATGGCAGGTCTGAGAAATTGGTTTTCTATGTAAGGATGAGTCATTGCAAACCTTAGCCTCTTTGCTAAGTTTAAAGGAAACTCAACAAATTGGAAAGGAACAACCTTAGAATAAGATCTTATGGTGATTGTAGGAATGGGATGCCAGGTTGATTAGTAACCAGAGACTAAATTCTTAAAATGGAGTCACCAGATGTTGGATTATAGCTCTTTCGTTTGGATTTTCATAGTAATAGGACCAACACCAATCCTAAGATTCACAAGATGTAAAAATTCATCCCATCAGGCATGCCAAAAATGATTGACATTGTGGATTGTACCTTTGGAAGGAAACTTAGCTCCCTTCCTCCACGCAACACAATGGAGACATTATTCTTGTTGTGGGTGGAAAAACTAAGGAATGATTCTCTAGATTAGGGGCTAGATCTCCTTGATGCACCTTAAGGCCCTTGATTTCTATTGCTAACAATGGGGGGGATGAAAAGAGAGAGGGATTCTATAAAAATAGAACCTAACTAAAGTGGTGATGCACCAAAATTGATTGGCCTACTTAGTTTTTACCTACACTTTGCACCAAAAGGACCGAATAGACACTTCATTTGAATAAGAAACTAAAACTACATCAATGATTCAACAAGGGGTTTTATGGAGGTATAATGAGGGAGAACCTACCAGAGGTGCTCTGGAGATACACTATTGGACAATTGCTCATCTACACCTATACTTCAACTTGGACACTTCTTGATGACCTGCAAAAGAGGATCTATAATACACTAGATATACTTGCATCAACCTATGAAATTATTAAAATAAATGACTGAACATAAGACAATACACAAGCATATACAAAAGTGGAAACTCAAATGGAGTTAAAACACTTTTTTTATTAAAGGTGAATTTATTCAGGGCTTCGCCATACAAAATCGAGAGATACTTCTCAAAACTGAGAGGTTACAATATATAGAGAACTTTGGAAAAATATCCTTGACCAGTTAAGAGAAGGAGGCCCATACTGTATTAAACACTCTTGTAGCAAAGAATTTTCCCATGTTGATATTGTCTCTCCTTAAATGCACTTGTGAAATCCATGATGTAGGTGTCCTAGATATTGACTTTACTACCCAAGTTGCATTAAACACTCCTATAAGAGCATGGGTCACTTCTCTCATCAACTGATAAGGCCACCCCTCCTCACATTTTGGGCCATGCTCTCCCTTGAATGCTCACATAGTTGGCTACTTATTAATGTCAAAATAAGGAAAATTAGGCTACCCTCTTGAATGCTTTTGAAGCTTTCCTAATTTCTATTTGATGGAGACTATTCCACTTGAAAGCATTTACTTCTCCCACTGATGCCTCCTATGCCACTTGGCTTGGTCTAGTTCATCCCTGCGCTTGATTTGCTATACCACTTGGAACATTCCAAGTATTTGTCTTATATGTGCATGGCTATGTTCTAGGTTAACCACTCTGCTTTTCTCTTTTCTTGCTATTTTTTTCCTTTTCTTGGCCATTCGGGGCTCTCAGGGTTATCTTTTCTCTCTTGGTGCTCTTTCCTTGGTAGGTCGCTAAGTCTTCCTTCAGGCTTTTGGGCCTTTGAATTTCTTCAAGAAAAATGTTTGAAGGAATTAATTCAAGCATTTTGCCTTAAATAATTATTTATTTATGCTTACCAATTTTGATAACCCACCTTTAATGACCCTTTAGGCCTCTGCTCATGAGTTCTTTTAGACAAAATGTCTAAAAGAACTCTTTTAGACATTTTGTCTGAAAGAATTATTCTTTGGCTTCTCTCCGATGGTTAACCCATCACTTCAAATTTGACATATATGAGCATGTCATCTTATTTGAAAACCAATGGCTATTTCAATACCCTAAATCTGATGTTCATAGGCCTATCTCCAGACACTTAAACTCCAACATCTAGCTTATTACCTTAAAATTGGCGTTCATGGGCCTATCATCCCCCTTTGAAAATCCCTTTAGATTTTTTACAAATGGACTTTTTGAAATGGAAAGTGACCCTTAGGAAAAATGAAAAGGTCCTCTTCTCATTACCAAGTGCCCTTTGAAAGGGTACCTACCCTTTGGACTCTTGTCTTTTGAATTCCTTCGGGTTTCTTCACTTGCCAAATTTCTTCAAACAAAATGTCTGAAGGAATTTCTTCATACATTTTGTCTGAAGAAATTCATTCCTTGGGCATGTTGACGCTGTAGAATGCACCCTTTTAAAGGAAACTTATCTCCTTTCTTCCATGCGGCACAATGGAGACATTCCTCTTATTGTGGGTAGCAAGCTTGAGGAATGAATCTCTAGATTAAGGGCTAGCTCCCCTTGATGCACCTTGTGATCCTGAATTTCTACTGCTAATCAATGGAGGGATGAAAAGAGAAAGGGATAATACAAAAGTAGAACCTAACTAAAATGGTGATGCACTAAAATTAATTGATCTACTCATCTTTTATCTATGATTTGTAACAAAAGGAGTGAATAAATACTTCATTTGAACAAGAGACTAAACTACATCAATGTTTTAACAAGGGGTTTGATGGAGGTATAATGAAGAAGAACCTACCATGGGTGCTCTAGAGGCACACTGTTGGATGGTTGCTCCCCTGAACCTATACTTCAACTTGGACACTTCTTGTTAACTTGCAGAAGAAGATCTTAGATACACTAGATACACTGGCATCAACCTATGAAAGCATTAAAATAAATGACTAAACATAAGGTAATACATAGACATATGTAGAAGTGTAAGGAATTATATGTAGGTAAAATGATTCTTTTGATTAAAGGCAAATATTTTAGGGCTTTGCCATACAAAAGTGAGAGATACAATATAAAGTTGAGAGGTTACAATATATAGAAATTGGAGAAAGACACTTTGACCCTTTTAAAAGCAAGTGGCCCATGCTACATTAAACACCTTAACAAGAGGAAATCGCCCATGCTGCTATCATCTTTCCATAAATGCACCTATAAAAGCCATGATGTAGGTGTCCTAGATATTTACTTTGCTTCCCAAGCTGCATTAAACACTCTTGCTAAAGCATGGGTTATTTTTCTCCTTGAATGACAAGGCCACCTCTTACCACATTCTGGGCCATGCCTTTTCCTTGAATGCTCATATAACTCAACTTAATGGCAATTCATTAATGTTAAACATAAGGGAAAATGGGTCATCTTCTTGAAATCTCATGCAACCCTCTCAATGGCTATTCATGGATACTATTCCATCTGCAAGCATTTACTTCTCCTGTCGATGCCTCCTGTGCCACCTATAGTAATCTGGTTTGTTCTTACGCTTGACTTGCCATGCCACTTAGAGCATTTTGAGTGTTTTTATTATGTGTGTTGCCATGTTATGGATTACCCACTCTACTTTCCTCTTTTTTCTTGCTATTTCTTGTCTTTTTCCCAGCAATTTGGGCTCTCAAGGCTATCTCATTTTCCTTATCAGGCTTCTTCCTTAGTGGGTCATTTAGTCTACCTTTGAGCTTCTAGGCATTTGAATTCCTTCAGATAAAATGTATGAATGAATTATTTCAAACATTATATGTAAAGAAATTCTTCCTTTATGCTAGCCACTTTGATACCCGCCTTTAATGACATTTAGGGCCCGCGCTCTTGAATTCTTTTGGACAATGTGTCCAAAAGAATTGTTTTTTAGCCTTTCTTTTATGGAAAATGTCTAAAATAATTATTCTTTAGCCTTTCTTTGATGGCTAATCCATCTTCTTAAATTTGACGTTCATGTGTCCATCATCAAACATTTGAAAATCAACAGCTATCTTATCACCATAAAATTGACATCCACGAGCCTACCACCATTTGAAAACTAACAACTCTTTCACTACCTTAAATTTGATATTCGTGGGCCTGTCATCCTCCTTTAGCAATTCCTTTAGATTTTTTGTAGATAGACTTTTTTTAAGGGAAAGTGACCCTTCAAAAAAATGAGGTCTTTTTGATGGTCAAGTGTCTTCCGAAAGGGCACCTACCCTTCGTGCTTTTGTCTTATTGAATTTCTTTAAACAAAATGTTTGAAGGAATTCCTTCAGACATTTTGTCTGAATAAATTTGTTCCTTAGGTTTCTTCATGGATTTTCTTCAATTTTTTTTTTTTGAATAAATCCATTTCTTGACTTGTCACTTTTTTGAAGGAAATCTTCCTTTACGGCTTTCTACCTTGGCCTTTTGCTTTGACTATCTAGCCTCTGCAAGGACATCTTGAACCCAAAGTGGCCCTTCAGGCTTTTTTAAAGGTCCATTTTGTCTATTTCCTGCTTCATACAAGGGCTTCCCAGCCTCTAAGTCACTTTTTAGAAGAATGGCAAAGGTACTATTTGGCACCTAAGTGCCCTCCGCAAGGGTACCTACCCTTTAGACTTTCATAAAAGACTTCTGCCCCTTTGAAACTGGCCCATTTTTTACCTATAAAAGGCTTGCTTGAGTTAATTTGTTTTCCCTACTAAACACCTAGGATTGAAATGAGTTCCAAATCAACCCAAATAATTACAAGACTTAAAATACCTGGTTTTTATGGAAACAGGCCTGTTACAGAGAAAAACCCATGAGATTTTAGTGGAGTGAACTCATCAAAAATTGGCTAATAGGCCCTTCAAAGGAAGGGAAAAGATTGGGTGCTTAATTTTGATCTACAAGACCAAAATTAGTCAACACATTTGGCAATTTATAGGGAAAGCATGCCTGCTATGCTTGAGAAGACTGGTGGCTTAAAGGTCCATTGGGCATGGAGTCAGGATACAGCCTGAAAGGCTAGAAATAACCTTGAAAAACTTAATAACCAATGAATATTTTACCCCAAATGGTAAAGAAAACATGCACAAGGCTAAAAAACTACAAACATGCACAAAAGCACATAGGGAAAATGAGGAAAAAATAGGAAAATTATGTACATAACAAGAGAAAGTTAGTGACAATGTTTAAGATATATCCCATTAACTAGGATATGTAGTTCTTCACCATCCAACCTAGAGAGTTAGAATGCATTATGTTACTTGCATTGGGTGATGACATATGGACCACTCCACAAGGCATTGAACTTCATGTGATTCTTAGGTTTAGCTCAGTCTTCATCCCATTTGAAGACAATGTCACCTTCTAAAAATTCCTTTCATGAGGATTTCTTGTCAAAATGCCTCTTTGTTTGAGGTTGGTGGCTCATCTGAAAACCATGGCTTGGTCTCTTCCCTCTTGAAGCTCCATTAATTCACAAAATTTGACCTCCATGCTGTCACTCTCCTCCAATTGTAGCTGATGGCAAGATCCAAAGTTGGTAATTCAAGTGAAATAGGAAGTCTATCTTCCCTTCCATACACAAGTGTGTATGGTGAATTACCAATTTCCCTCTTTATAGTGATTTGGTCTACCCACATGGTTGTCTTAAGCTTAGCATGCCAAGTCCTTTGATTTTCCTCCATTGTCCTTTTAATGATCCTGATTAGGTTCTTCTTCATTATACCTCCATCAAACCCCTTGTTAAACATTGATGCAGTCTAGTCTCTTGTTCAAATGAAGTGTCTATTTACTCCTAGTATAAAATGTAGATAAAAGATGAGTAGATCAATCAATTTTGGTGCATCACCATTTTAGTTAGGTTCTACTTTTGTATTATCCCTTTATCTTTTTCTCCATTGTCCTTTTAATGATCCTGATCAAGTTCTTATTAGTGGACTCAGCTAACCCATTCCCTTGTGGGTAGTAGTTGGAGGAATTACTAAGATAGATGTCGTATCCTACTGATCACTCGCTTGTCTTTGTTCCCAAGAAAGCTAATGCATTGTCTGAAATGATTATGGTTGGGGCCCTAAATCTCATCACCAAGGCTTCATAAAAGTCTAAGACCACACTCTTGTTGGATTTATTCAAAGCAATGGCTTCTACCCATCTCATGAAATAATCTGTAGCAGTCAAAACCCACTTTTGGCAAATACTAGAAAGAGGGTTGATCATCCCTATGAAGTCCAAACCCCATTGCATGAATGGATATTCCACTTGAATGGGTTGTAGAGGCATTATAGCTAGCCACTATTTTCCATCAAAGAGAGCACATTTCTAGCATCTCCTCACCCAAGCATGAGTGTTTCTGAACAAAGTGGGCCAAAAGTAACTAGCCATCATAATCCTTGTAGTTGTGGGCTTATGAGCAAAGTGACCACTAGTTGGTTTATCATGAAATTTAGACAATACCCTATCGACCTGATTTGAATCAATGCATCTCAAGAGTACCTAGAAAAATTCTTTTCTAAATAGTAATCCATCAACCAGGACATAAGGAAGAGATTGAAGTCTAAAATATCTCCTCTTAGTTCTATCAAGGCCCTGTGGACACTCACCAGTTTGTAGGAAATGAACCATGTCTTGTGCCTAGCTTTTCATGATTATAGGTACTTCTGCTGCAGTTTCATCATGGAGTATCAAAACATATTCCTTAGGCTCTTTGAAGTCTATAGTGAGGTGTTCACATATTCATCTTCCCCTTACCATCTTGGTGGTCTTGATCTCCACATCGTACTCCATTACCTTGGTGATCCATCCTTCCCTTTTTTCATTCAAGTCGCGACTCAGCAAGAAGTCCTTTGCACTATGATGTGGAACCATGATATGAATCTTGCTATTAGACAACATATGTCTAAATTTCTTCATGTTTTGTATGACTGCAAGTGCTTGATTTTAAATATATGTGTACCTAACCTCATATCCCTCCAATTCTTGGATAAAAAATATGAGAGGTTGTTTCAAATTGTCACCATTCACTTGAGTGAGCATAGCAGAGATTACCTCTTCATTGCCAAAGGTGTAGAGATTGAAGTCCTTGGAGAAGTTTGGAATAGTTAGGTGGGATCCTGGGTGATAGCTTATTTGATACCTTTGAAGCTATTTTTCCTCCTTGTTGTCCATGTGAATGTCTCATCCTTCCTTAGCATGGAAGTTAGTGGCTTAACCAATTTATCAAAATTAGGGATGAATATCCTAATAAAGTTTATTTTGCCAAAAAATCTTTGTAGTCCCTTCTTATGTTTAGGCAAGGACAATGCTAAGATGGCGTGCACTCTTTTCAGATCAATGGTCTAGCCCTTTTTGAAATGACATGACCCAAGAGTTTTCCTTCATAGATAGCAAAAAAAAATTCTTAGGGTTGAGAGAGATGTCAAAATCTCTACAGCTCTTGAATATTTTCCTCAGGTGTTTCAAATGTTGTCCTGCCTCCTTGGAGAAAATTGTCACATCATCAAGATAAACTAGCACAATGTCATTTATCAAATCTTGGAAAGCCATATCCATAGCTTGTTGGAAAGTAGCTCCAGTATTTGATAGTCTAAGTGGCATCTTCTTGTAGGTGAAAGTTCCTCACTTGGTGGTGAAGGCTATCTTGTACTGGTCATAGTCTTGCAATAGAATTTGATTGTACCTAAAGTACCCATGCAGGAGGGGAAAATGTTCACTTCTTATCACCATCTAGAAAATATGTTCCATACTTGGGAGGGGATAATGATCTTTTAAAGAGACTCTATTCAATTCTCTAAAATTGACGCACAATCTGATCTCCCCATTCTTCTTCCTAACAGGGACCAAATTGGCCAACCAAGAAGAGTGTTTGATAGGAAAGATGATATTGGACTCAATCAGCTTGGTGAGTTTCTTCCTCATGAGAGGCTCGATCTTTAGATTGATTGGTCTCTATTTTTTCTTGATGGATTTCGCACCTTCTTCCAGCTCAATAAGATGTTGGGCCAAGCTTGGATCAAACCCCTTTAAATTGTCATATTCCCAAGCAAAGACATCGGCAAACTCTTAGCATAACAAAATGAAAAACTATCTTTCCTCATTTGTACATACCTTCCCAATTATAAGTAACTTATCCTTGAATATTTTATCCTTTCGTAATTCTCTTTCTTGGTTGTCATGCTCATTTTGTCACCTTTGAGTTGGTCATCCTCATTGAAAATGCTCTCAAGAATGGCCAAACCTTTAAGAAGTTTGTTGTTCTTCAGTTGAATAATCTGCCCTTCATACTACTGTTACAGCTTGGGTTGATTCCTAGAAGTGAACTCAACCTCCTCCTATAAGAAAAGTGCTATCTGCTAGTCACTATTAAACACCTGCCAATTGGTGACATTGTTTGGTATGGAGGGTCTTACTATTACCTTTAAATGGTGTTGATTGCTATCCTGACTTATTCCCTTGGGAATGTCAAATTGAGCACCAACTGCTACTAGTCTATCTGCATGCTTGTTTTGTTCTCTTGGGATGGAAATGATGTTGAAAATATAGAAGCTTTCCATTAGGTCCCACACCCTGTGCTTGTAAGACTTAATTAAGGAATTCTTGGTCGAGTTTTGACCCCTCACCTAGTTTACAATTAACTCACTGTCTCCAAAAACTTACAATTTTTTGATTCATCTTCTTCTTGCCCACTCTAGACCATGAACAAGAGATTCATATTCTGATACATTGTAAGTATAAGAGAATTAAAATGTGAAAGTTGAAAAGTATTTTTTCTTTGAAGGTGAAACCAACATTGCTCCACCACCAGCTCCCAACTTGGTTCTAGATCCGTCAAATAAAAGTTTCCACAAACCACAATTCTCTTGGTTTGCCTTCATCAAATTTGGCATGAAAGTATCTTTTTCATGCATGTAGTAAACTCCAAGACCTGCCACTTTTATGAAATTGTAAGGATCATGTTCAAAGTTGTCATTTACCCATTAGTCTAGGAGCAGGTTAGCAAATCCTCCAAGGGAAGGTTGTGGGGATTGGTCTTGACCCAGGAGTTCTTCTTCATCAATGATGGCATAACTGACATTTACCACCTTAGGTGAGTATGGCTCTAGGTGATCTTTGTGTATAGGCTTTGACTCAATATTCACTTTAGTTCCATATTCTAATGTTAATGTAGTTTTGTATCTAAAATAAGTTGAAATCAGGTGGGAAAATAGTTCTAGAATAATTTTTAGATTCTAGATTTGGTGCCTGTTGACATTGTGGATTGCACCCTTTGATAGGAAACTCAGCTCCCTTCTTCCACATGGCACAATGGATACATTCCTCTTACTATGGGTGGAAAAATTTGAGAAATGAATCTCTAGATTAGGGGCTAGCTCCCCTTGATGTACCTTGAGGCCCTGAATTTATACTGCTAACAATGGAGAGGGGGTGGAAAGAGAGGAGGATACTATAAAATAGAACCTAACGAAAGTGGTGATGCACTAAAATTGATTGGTTTGCTTAGCTTTACCTACACTTTGCACCAAAAGGAGCGGATAGACACTTCATTTGAATGAGAAAATAACTGCATCAATGCTTCAACAAGGGGTTTTATGGAGGTTTAAGGAGGAATAACCTACCAGAGATGTTTGAAAGACAAATTATTAGATAGTTGCTCACCTGTGCCTATACTTCAATTTGGACACTTCTTGTTGACCTGTAGAAAAGAATTTGCAATACACAAGACCAAATATGGAACTAAAGTGAATATTGAGTCAAAGCCTATACACAAAGATCACCTAGAGCCATACTCACCTAAGGTGGTAAATGTCAGTTATGCCATCATTGATGAAGAAGAACTCCTGGGTCAAGACCAATCCCCACAACCTTCCCTTGGAGGATTTGCTAACCTGCTCCTAGACTAATGGATAAATGACAACTTTGAACATGATCCTTACAATTTCATAAAAGCGGCAGGTCTTGGAGTTTACTACATGCATGAAAAAGATACTTTCATGCCAAATTTGATGAAGGCAAACCAAGAGAATTGTGGTTTGTTAATGTAGTTTTGTATCTAAAATAAGTTGAAATCAGGTGGGAAAATAGTTCTAGAATAATTTTTAGATTCTAGATTTGGTGCCTGTTGACATTGTGGATTGCACCCTTTGATAGGAAACTCAGCTCCCTTCTTCCACATGGCACAATGGATACATTCCTCTTACTATGGGTGGAAAAATTTGAGAAATGAATCTCTATATTAGGGGCTAGCTCCCCTTGATGTACCTTGAGGCCCTGAATTTATACCACTAACAATGGAGGGGGGATGGAAAGAGAGGAGGATACTATAAAATAGAACCTAACGAAAGTGGTGATGCACTATTATTGATTGGTTTTCTTAGCTTTACCTACACTTTGCACCAAAAGGAGCGAATAGACACTTCATTTGAATGATAAAATAACTGCATCAATGCTTCAACAAGGGGTTTTATGGAGGTTTAAGGAGGAATAACCTACCAGAGATGTTTAAAAGACACATTATTAGATAGTTGCTCACCTGTGCCTATACTTCTATCTGGACACTTCTTGTTGACCTGCAGAAAAGAATTTGCAATACACTAGATATGTTGGCATAGACTTACGAAAGCATTAGAAGAAATGACTAAACATAAGATAATACATAGGCATATGTAAAAGTGCAACCTCAAATGGAGATAAAACACTTCTTTTGATTAAAGGTAAATTTATTTAGGGCTTCATCATACAAAGCTAAGAGAGATCCTTTTCTCCAAGTGAGAAGTCACAATATATAGAGAACCTTAGAAAAAGGTCATTGACCAGTAAAGGGAATGAGGCCCATGCTGCATTAAACACTCCTATAGTAAATAAATAGCCTATGCTACTATCATGTTTCCTTAAATGCATCTGTGAAAGCCATGTTTTATGTGCTTCAGATATTGAATTTGCTACTCGGGCCTACAAGATCATGGGTCGCTTCTCTTAACAATTGACAAGGCCATCCCTCTTCATGTTCTAGGCCATGCTCTCTCTTGAATGCTCATGTATCTAGCTACTCATTAATGTCAAAATAAAGAAACTCAGGTTGATTCTTTTAATGTTAGCAACAAACTCTCTTAATGGATATTCGGTGGAGACTATTCCACCTGAAAGCATTTACTTTTCTTGTTGATGACTCCTGTGCCACCTAGCCTGGTCTAATTCATTCCTGTGCTTGAATTGCTATGCCACCTTGAGCATTTTGGGTTATCTAATTTGATTTTCTCTTTTCTTGCTATTTCTTATCATTTTCCTAGAAATTTAGGCTCTTGGGGCTATCCTCTTTCTTTGGGCTCCTTCTTTGGTAGGTCAATGAGTTTTCCTTCGGGTTTCTGAGACTTTGAATTTCATCAGACAAAATATCTAAAGGAATACCTTTGGACATTTTGTCTAAAAGAATTCTTCCTTTGTGCTTGCCACTTTTGAAACCCTCCTTTGATGACCCTTTAGGCTTTCACTCATGAGTTCTTTCAGACAAAATGTTTGATATTTTATTTTTGGACATTTTGTCTAAAATAATTACTATTTAGCTTCTCTTCAACGGCTAGCCCATCACCTTAAATTTGAAGTTCATGGGCCTATCACCCAATTTGAAAACCAATGGCTACTTCACTACCCTAAATTTGACATTCGTAGGCATGTCACCAGTCAATTGAACTCCAACGGCTAGCTTATTACCTTAAAATTGATGTCCATGGGCTTGTCACTCCCTTTGGTAATTCCTTCAGCTTTTTTCAAATAGACTTTTTTGAAGGGAAAATGACCCTTCAAAAAAATGAAAAGGTCCTGTTTTCAAGGCCAAGTTCCCTCCAAAAGGGCACCTACGCTTTAGACTTATGTCTTCCAAATTTCTTCGGCTTTCTTCACTTATAAAATTTTTTCTGACAAAATGTTTGAAGGAATTCCTTCAGACATTTTGTCTGAAGAAATTAATTCCTTGGGTTTTCTCTTTGGATTTCTTTCAGACAAAATGTTTGAAGGAATTCTCTTTGGCCAGTCAAGTTTCCTGAAGGGCAAGTCCTTTTTAAGATTTCTACCTTGGCCTTTTACTTTGACCATCTACACTCCGTAAGGACACCATGAGCCCAAAGTTACCCTTTGAGCTTTTATAAAGATCCATTTTGTCAATTTCCTACCTATTGTAAGGGCTTCTCAGCCTGTAAGTCACCTTTCGAAAGAATTGTAAAGGTCCTATTGGTACCTAAGTGCCCTCTACAAGGGTACCTACCCTTCAAATTTTTTAGAAAAGACTCCTGTCCCTTTGAACTTGGTTTGTTATATCAATAGAAGGCCCTCTGAAGTAACCTACTTGCCCTATTAAGCATCCAAGATGAAAAAAAAGTTTCAAGTTGACTCTTTCTTGCTGGACCCAAAGCACTTGGCAATCAAAAGGAGGAAACACTTGGTTTTTTCATGCAAAAAAGGCCTATCAAAGAAAATCCCACAAGGCAGCTGTGGGATGAACTTGTCAGAACTTGGGATAAAAGAGCCTGCATGGAAAAGAAAAGAGGGGTGCCCAATTTTACCCTGCAAGACCAAGAATTGTCAACATGTTTGGTGATTCATAGGGGAAGCATGCCTATATGCTTGAGAAGAATGGTGGCTTAAAGGTCGATTGGGCATGGAGTCAGGATGCAACTTGAAAGGTTGGAAATAACCTTGAAAGAAAACTAATCAGTAATAAAGATTTTGCCCCAAATGGTAAAGAAAACACACACAAGGCTAAAAACTATAGACATGCATAAAAGCACTTAGGGAAAATGAGGAAAAGATAGGGAAACTATTGTACATAACAAGAGAAAGTTAGTGATAATGTTTAAGATATATCCCATTGAATGGGATATGTAGTTCTCCACCATCCAACTTGGAGAGTTGGAATGCATTATGTTACTTGCATTGGGTGATGACATATGGGCCACTCCACAAGGCGTCAAACTTTATTTGCCTTCCAGGTTTGGTTTATCTTCATCCCACTTCAAGATAATGTCACCTTTTGAGAAGATTTTTTATGAAGATATCTTATCAAAATGATTCTTTGTTTTCCACTAGCGGCTGGTCATTGCATCCATGGCTTGGTCTCTTGCCTCTTGAAGCTCCATTAGTTCAAAATACCTAACCTTGAGGTTGTCACTCTCTACCAATTGCAACTGATGGGTAAGATCCTAGGCTAACAACTCAAGTGAAATAAGAAGTCTAGCTTCCCTTCTATACATAAGTATGTATGATGAATTGCCAACCACCCTTTTTGGAATAATCTTGGCTACCCATAGATCTGTCTTCAGCTTGGCATGACAAGTCCTTTGATTTTCCTCCATTGTCCTTTTAATGATCTTGATCAAATTCTTATTTTTGGACTCAACTAGCCCATTCCCTTGTGGGTATTTGTTGGAGGAAGTGTCGAGATAGATGCCATATCTTAATGCCCACTCACTTATCTTTATTCTTAAGAAAGCTAATGCATTGTTTGAAATGATTGTGGTTGGGACCCCAAATCTCATCACTATGCCTTTGTAGAAGTCAAGAACTACACTCTCATTGGCTTCCTTCAAAGTGACAACTTCTACCCATCTCATAAAATAATCTATAGCAATCAAGACCCACTTGTGGCCAACACTAGAAGGAGGGTTGATCATCCCTATGAAGTCCAAACCCCATTGCATGAATGACTGTTTCGCTTGAATAGGATGTAGAGGCATTGCAACCAGCCATTTCTTTCCATCAAATAAATCACATTTCTAACATCTCCTCACCCAAGCATTAGTGTCTCTAAATAAAGTGGGCCAAAATTATCCAACCCTCATAATCTTTGTAGCTATGGCCTTGGGAGCAAAGTGACCACCAGTTGGTCTATCATGAAACTTTGGATAGTACCCTGTTGACTTGATCTAAATCAATGAATCTCAAGAGTACTCCTAAAAATTCCTTTATGAATATAAATTCATCAACCAGGACATAAGGAAGAGATTGGAGCCTAAAATATCTCCTCTTAGTTCTATCAAGTCCTTGTGGACACTCACTAGTTTGAAGGAAATGAACCATGTCTTGTTCCTAGCTCTTCATGATTGCAGGTAATTTCACTATAGCTTCATAATAGAGTAACAAAACATCTTCCCTTAGGTCTTTGAATTCTGTAGTGAGGTGTTCACACAACCCTCTTCCCCTTACCAGCCTCGTGGTCTTGATCTCCAAATTATACTCCATTAATTTGGTGATCTACTTTACCATTTTCTCATTCAAGTCATGGCTCAACAAGAAATATTTTACACTAGGATGTGGCATCATGATGTGAATCTTAGTATTAGACAACATATATCTAAATATATTCAGGTTTCGTATGAATGCAAGCGCTTGCTTCTCAACATATGTGTACCTAATCTCATAGCCTTCTAAGCATTGGCTAAAACATGCGAGAGGCTCTTCTAAATTTTCACCATTCACTTGAGTGAGAATACTAGAGATTACCTCTTCATTCCCAAAGGTGTAGAGATTGAAGTCCTTGGAGAAGTCCATACTAGTCAGGGTGGGAGCCTAGGTGATAAATTTCTTGATGCCTTCGAAGCTTTCTCTCCTCCTCATTGTCCATGTGAAATTTTTATCCTTCCTCAGCATGGAAGTTAGTGGCTTGACCAATTCAACAAAATTAGGGATGAATCTCCTTATAATGTTTATTTTTCCAAAGAAATTTTACAATCCCTTCTTGTGTTTAGGCAAGGATAATGCCAAGATGGCATGCACTCTTTTTGGATCAAGGGTCAAGTCTTTTTTTGAAATGACATAGCCTAGGAGTTTGCCTTCATGGACATCAAACACAAATTTATTAGGGTTCAGTGAGATGCCAAACTCTCTACACCTCTCAAAGATTTGCCTCAGGTGTTTTAGATGTTGACCTGCCTCCTTGGAGAAGACTGTCACATCATCAAGATAAATCATCACAATGTCATCTTGTAGACACCGAAATCGTGTCTAACCTTGGTCTTCTTCCCCCTTAGTCCATTCCTAACCCATTCCTAACCCATACAATTACTAATTTAAAATAATAAACTTATTTTGAATTAACCCCCCTCCTTTGACACATCACCTTTGACACCTCACCTAGGACACCTCGCCTTGGACCATTTCCTACCCTATGACTCACCCAAGACCTATTCTTACTCCTTTCCAACCGCCTAACCAACTCTCGTGCGTATTCAGCCTAACCCTTCGACAATCCTCCAACTGATTATGCACCTGGCGGATGCAGAACAGGCTTGCTGGGCCTTTTACTCACTCTGCACCCACCGACATCGGTCAACTGTTAGCCGACGCCGGTGGGATCGCCTACGTCGGTTTACTTAAACCAGCTTCTACCCTCTTTCTTGGCTAATCACGAATTCTAATCACAGACTCTAAATCTCGGGAGCTAATCACGAATATGGAATCTGGAGTATTCGACCATCCGCCACTCTGCCAATCTCTCAGCCAAGCCTCTGACTCTCTCCCTCAGGTGCAAGAACAGGTATTCTACCTTCAGCAACTCCATCAACAATAGGGCTTTCACACCAGTAGCATCGACAATAGGTACACCAGTCTGCAACAATCCTTCAGCTGACTACAGGTAAGTATTCTGTTTATACTTTCATTGTGTTTTCTAGTCATTAGCTTCTAAGTATTATGAACTAGATTCAACACTTCCTCTCCCTAGACCAGACTAGACCTGAATCCCTATTTCACTGTCTCCCTATTGGCCTCCTCTACCCTTCTGTCCATTTGACATTCTGCCTATTCGGCTCCCCTGCATCTCTGTACAGACCCTTCGACTATCTCAGATCAGACCCAGACCCCCAAGCCATTCAACTAGGGCCAAACTCTGTCTCAGACCCGTCCATAGACCAAGACCCAACTAGACCTCGTCCAAAGACCATTTCCTTGATCGACGCCGACCATTTCCCCAACCGACGTCGGCATACTAGTCGACGTCGGCAGACTCAACAACCGACGCCGGTAGGACCACCGATGCCGGCGACTGTGACCAGTCCGATAGCATCATTCAGGTAAGCTTTTGCTTCCTTTTCCTTTTCCATTTTTTATCATTTTAGTTCTTTATCATTCTGTTGTTTATCAGACATATTTTTTATTGACTAGTGGGTTGATATCCCTTAAGGAAGTCTTCATACTTCTGGGATCAAGCTTTCGCTTGGCAACCCACCATCTCCTCATCTAACACCTTCTTTGTCCAAGTCTCTTTCTCTTGCAGGTGTCATTCCTCCACAGCCAAAGAGGAGTTCTCACAACGTCTGGATTATGGTGCGCACGACTACATCCAGGTACACACAAGCCTTGACCATCTCTTAGTTTCTTATTCTTCTCTTGAATGCAGAAATCAAAATTAGCATAGAAACATTCTGGCACGCCCGGTGGGACCTTAGGGCCTTCCTTGGGTTCCTTTCCTTCTTTTATCATATAGGGTGCATTAGGTTCCTCCCTTTTTGCCTCTTTCTTATCTTCTAAACGACATCATAAGCAGGAATAAAAAGAACTTTTCTTTTCTTTTCTTGCACTTCTAGACTAGTCAAAAATCATATCCTTCAACCCCTTCTCAACTTGTTTTCATTCCAACTTAACATTTCGATTTGGGCTTAAAACTCATTGCATTGCATTTCTGCCTGCTTGCATTTCTTAAACCACACTTAGTAATTAACAAACTGCATATTGAATTAATCTAGTCCACTTTATGTTACACGACCAAACCACTTGCACTAAATCAAACATCAAACTTACCTGAGACAAGGCCCGACTAGGATTTCATCCCCTAGCGGATACCTTACCCATCCCGATGATCCTACTTGGATTTCATCACCAAGGGGAAAGCCCACTCTATTCTCTGGCAGAGTCTAATCTCTAGGGAAAGTATATTTTGGCTAAGTGAGACCAGCTTATCACTGGACTCGTGAAGTGAGGGGAGCTTGCTCCTTAGCACCAGGCCATGTACGGAACCTAACCCAGACTTCTTGAGTGCCTAACCAAACCTGAAACCATCCATAGACTACCTTTTCTAGGACCCCTCTAACAGCCAACCTCCCCAAACATCACTTTAAGGCATAAGCCACAGGATTCTAAAGTTGATTCTTAGGATTTAACGCTTAGGGCCTGCCTGTCTCTCTCTATTTTTCTGTTCTCATCTGCTTGTTTGAGTTAGTGAGGATGTTCTTTCTTCTTCTTTTTTTCCAAGAATCTTCAAGTTTTTCTAAGTTTCTGGAAACCACAGTCACCGGCATCGACTTTACATCGGCCACCGTCCTCCACCGGCATTGGTTATCTGACCAGCGTCGGCCACCTTACCTCACCGACATCGGTTTTTAAACCGACGTCGGTCACTGTCACTGTCCTTTTTTCCCAAAATAGCAACCTAAAACCCAACCCTTTTTTTCTACCAAAACCCCATTCTGAGTTTCTAAAACTAAAAAAAACACAGTTTCTGGAACCTGACCCTCTTCTTGCCTTGAATGGTTTTAACGCACAATCAAACCGAGGCTCTTCTTGACTGCGCTCCATCGTCCCTAACCAGTCTTATAATGGAGTTCCACTCGGAGACTGAAAGAACTCCTACAGGACCGACCCTGACTCAGACCCCCATCATCCCTGAAGGGGACCAAGATTTTGAAAGATTCTTGGACCTCAACGTCACAGCCCTCCAAAATTATCTCGCGAGAAACCCAACGTGAGACCTTTCGGGTGAAGTGGTGATGACATTGACACCATTCACTACCCAACCTTTTATGACCCAGCCTTTTACCTCAACCATTAACCCAACCATGGCCAATACGCAAAGTTTGGCCTCCACATCTATTTTTAGACCAACCTCCATCGGGGTTCCATTACCCCCTCAACCACATGCAATTTAACCAAGTTCTACATCATACCAAAACTTGATTATCTCGACCCCTCACACTCTTGCACCCATAAATGCAGGAGTGCCAACCTATCCTTCTACCAGTGCTGCCATTTAACCACCTTTGGCCTCTACATCTATCCCTGCGACTAGTCATCCGTACGTTGCGCCCTTACTGGTACAACCGACTACGTTGTATGCCTCCTCTAGCCTCTTTCAAGTGCCTTACAATCTAGGGGCACCCTGTCTGCCAATCCGTCAGTAGACGTCATCAAAATTCTGATGGATAAACTGTCCAGTGTTGAGACCTTTATCTCTGGTTCATGTAATGTCCTGTCATACGACCAAATTTGCAACGAGCCCATCCATCCTTCCGTCCCTATCTGACCATACCCCAACCAATGGGAGCTTCCTAAATTTACTCGCTTTCAAAGTAAAGAGGACCCGTAACAACATCTACGGGCATTCAGACATGCCTGCTATCTTATAGCGCATGACGATGCGTTACTTTTATGCACATTTCCCATGTCGCTTTCTGGCCCTGCCCTTGATTGGTATAGCTCTCTTGCCAGACATTCTATCTTTTCATTCATTCAACTTGCCCAATTATTTCTCGACCATTTTTCTATCAACATCACCAAACAAGTCTCAATCATAGACCTCTATTCCATCAGGCAATTTGATGACGAATCAATAGTCGATTTTGTCATCCGTTGGAGAGGCTTGATCAACTAGCTCTCCTTCTCCTTGCCTCAACCTGAGCTCATTGAGCTCTTTTCTCGAGCATGTGCCAGGCACATCTCTTCTACCTTGCAGATTTAGATATTCTGCACTTTCGACGAAGCTTTCACCATGGCTCGAAAGCTTGAACTCCGCGCCATTGAAGAGGATAAGGTCAAATTGTGTAATACCAATGCAAGAACCAATGACCCTTCTTCTTCCAGACCTTCTTCTTCTACCAAATCCAAACCCAAAGGAGTGGCCAATACTGTGGTCACTAGATCACCATCCTCGACGACAACTAATTACTCTCAACCTTCTACATCTCCAAGCATCACCAAACAATTCCAACAATGGTACATCCAGCGTTCATACACTCCACTTGGAGAATCATACGCTTCCGTTTTGGAAAAACTTGTCAAGTAGGGGGTCCTCAATCTCCCTCCCATCCAACCACCTCAATTCAACCTTTCAAAAGCAATCCCTACATGGTATAGGGAAGCCGACTTCTGTCACTTTCACTGCATCCAAGGCCATGACATCGACAATTGCCGAACCTTCAAGAACATCATCCAAAACATGATCGACAAGGGGGATCTTATTTTAGATAACCCGAACGCCCCGCCCAACCAACACATCGACATATTCAAACAACCATTTCCAAACCATCCACCTACTCAAAAAAACGTCCAAACCATGGCTGATAGCTCCCACGATCATAATATTCACACAATCAACACTATCTTGCCTCTTGTCCCTAACCAACCTCCTCCATCACAGGATGAAGAACTTTCTTCTACTATTAGTCCTCCATCTACCTCTCTTATACTGGAGGATGCCTTGACCATGCCAATGCCATTAGCCTTACCTTCATCTGAAGACCCTACCTTGCCTACTCTTCAAGCACAAGTAGCAAGTACACTCATCCCTGCCATCCATCCGCTTGAGGAGCCACGCTCTTCTATTTCTTCTCCACCAAGAGAAGAACCAGTCTCTTCACCTATTTCAACTGAGGAAGACCTAGTCACGGTTTCCTCTTGCCTTTTGCCTGAGATTGCCACATCTCACTCACCTCCGTCCACATCTAAGCCCAAACCCGCATGGCCGTCCACCTTACCAAAAGAGATTAAACCTCTTGGTGTTCACCCCACATCTAACCTCACCTCGCACAAAGGTGGCCCTCAACCCAAACCAAAGAAGGCCACTAGACCACATTAGAGAACTCCTCCCCCACCTTCGTCATTACCTTCAATTTTAGGCCCGCATCCATCCACTTTAATAAGATTGCTTCCTACTCCCCTACTTCCCAGAGGCAAGTCGCCTCCATTACTCCCTCAACCCATTAGACATATATCTCCTCCAAACCATCAACCAACGCCTCTTACACCTCTCAAACCAAAGTCATCAACCCTCGCTGCAACAAAACATCCAGACCCGTTAGCAGGTTCTTATGCCTTGTTGTTACGGCAATTGTTACAGTCCTCTCACATCAATCTCCCGCCTCTTAGACCATATCATCTCTCAGACCAAAACCACCCTGGTTCGACGACACTCGCATTTGTGCGTATCATCGCACGCCTGGGCACGACACTGAGCATTGTTGTGCCCTAAAGGTTGCCATTCACTAATGTCTGGGGAATGACACCTTTCCTTTCGACCACATCATCAATAAACCTTCAACACCACCCCACTCATCAACTCTCAGATCAAGGCCATCTTGGTTCGATAACTCTAAATTTTGCCACTATCATCACACTTCAGGACATGACACTGAGCATTGTTGTGCTCTTAAAGCTGTCACTTGTCAACACCGAACAAAGGATACCCTTCTCATCAAGGATCCTCTTGACCTCCTCTTCGACAAATCATCAACACCGACCCATGCTTCTCAAACCTCATCGCCTAAATCGAGATCTCCATGCCAGACTATGGTCCCTTTGCCGCCCTTGACCCCATTATTCGACATCAATACAGTCCATCTGACCACCAAGCCTCAACCGACCTTGACCAATCTATCCAACATTCTCCCTAAGCGACTGGCGGAATCCAACCTTATCTTGACCTCGACTAGACCTCGACCACACATAATCCAATTATCAACCAATCTTTTTAATCATGACCCCGATCAGCATCAACCAAACCTCGACCAAACTTCAATTATCAAACATCAACCAACCAAGCACCTATCACTTCTTCAAACCATCATCAATCATCGTGACCAATCTCAAAGAGGCAAATGGGGCACCTTTGCTCTTAATTGACTTGAACCTTAATGCACAAGCATGGCCCAGGGACTTATCAAAACTTGAGCCCCTTTTATACCTTGCATCTGTGACCATTCTTCTATTAGTCGAGTATTCGTCCACATGACATTTTACTTGAGCTCGTCCCTTGAGCAACCCCCTATCATCATTCCTATTCCTTTTAACCCTATTCCCCTAAATAAGTCTTGTCAACCCCTTTTTGTCAAGAAGTAATGCTTTATCCTAATAAAAGGGAACCCTTAAACCTCTACAGGCTCGTCCATGGCTAAAAGTCAGTCACCAAACATATCAAGAATAACATACCATATCATAAACTCTAAATGTAGACTGATCCCTCGAAGGACAGCTACACAATTGCTGTATTACTAGACTATTTCCTTGAAGGATAGCTAGGCCAACATATCAAACATATAAAGCAAAATATAGACCACTCCCTCGAAGGATGGCTATGACTAAATATTGATACAGACAACACCTCTTTTTTTGGAGCTTCCCGCATTCATCAGCTTCACATATATGACCACCACTCAAGACAACATCCCTATGCAGACTTCCCGCTTCGATCAGTTTGCACCAGCAAAAAAAAAAGAGACTGACAACCTATCAAGTCATGGACATGCCTATAGTCGTTCTCGGGTCACCTATATACGGGGCAAGGTTATTCCTGCCATAAAAGGGTTACCCCATCCTCTCATATCATAATCCTACTTATCACCCCAACATACTTAAAGGACTTCAAGCTCACTTAACGTCAAGTGATTCGATTACTTCTCTAGCACAACATTGGTCCATGACGCGATGCATAAACGGGGCTTTTATTCTAACAACCCCTATCTATGCTTTCATTTTGGTCCTTGTCAATGAAAGAGCAACGCGCCTTTCACTCCTTTACACTTTGGTCACATTCAACCAAGCCTTTTTCCTCAACCAAACATTTTCAGACCAACAACTTGGCATCACAACATCATCATCATCCTAGTCCATTTTACATAGTTTCTATGGACACCAATACACATTAGAACTATCGACTCGCCACAATTTATGTTAAGCATAAACCAATACTTGCTGAAGCATAAATAGACCTCAATTCATTTTTAGCATACGTCCATCAAGACTATGGACAATTGCTAGGAATGAAAGACCCCTCACCAATGTTACAAAATACACCATTGAAAAAGGCTGTAACATCTTCTTCTCCTCATCATTTTGACCTTGACCTCGACCAAATCAACCTATCGACATCGTTAACCCATTGTCTGAACTACATTGGTCTGAGGCCCTTCACACAAGGGCTATGTAGGCAGCACTCAGATCACCTAACGTCTTCTAAGGTTAGCTCGGCCACATTCCTTCGTCCATCCATTTGCTCATTCGTCTCTCTCAAGACGATGACCTTTCATCTTTCATCATGACCAATCAACCAGCCCTGCCAATGTCGAAGTCATTTCTGACTCCTCATGGGGCACATTTGAGATCACTTATATCTCAACCCGACCAGCGACCATTGGAGATCTTGCCTATCTCCTCTGACTTTGACCACTTCCGAGACAACTCTGTCTTGGTTTTGTTTGCATGCATGCTACCTCACGAATAGATAGCAAAATTGTTCGCATACCATTTTTTTTGGACCCTCACAAGTATGGGATCGCAAGCCGATTGATCCGCACTACTTGTGACATTTTCGTGTTTCTAGGAGCACTTCCTGAGCCCAGGATACCTGGAACACAATGACTATTTAGAGCTACAGCTTAGATTGAATAACCCAATCAGCAGACGACTAAATGTTGGGGCCCGATTATTTCAATTTTGGCACTCCTCGACCTTTTGACTATGACCATTTGACCTATCTATCCTATGAAGTGGTATGCACGCAATCATGACTTTTGCAGCGTTTTCACTCACTCTTCTCTTCCTCATCCACCTTTTGTCAAATCAGCACCCGACATCAAGTTCCCTTCCCTCGACTCCCACTTTTAGGGGGAATACCTCATCCATACCTCAGGGCAATCCACATCATCCCACACTTGGGGCAACCAACTCCTATTTTTGTCTTGCAGTTCGTCTAGAACAACCAACAAGACAAAAAGGGGCAAATATAGACACCGAAATCGTGTCTAACCTTGGTCTTCTTCCCCCTTAGTCCATTCCTAACCCATTCCTAACCCATACAATTACTAATTTAAAATAATAAACTTATTTTGAATTAACCACCCTCCTTTGACACCTGGCCTAGGACACCTTGCCTTGGACCATTTCCTACCCTATGACTCACCCAAGACCTATTCTTACTCCTTTCCAACCGCCTAACCAACTCTTGTGCCTATTCAACCTAACCCTTCGACAATCCTCCAACTGATTATGCACTTGGCGGATGCAGAACGGGCTTGTTGGGCCTTTTACTCACTCTGCACCCGCCGATGTCAGTCAACTATCGGCTGACACCAGTGGGATCGCCGACGTCGGTTTACTTAAACCAGCTTCTACCCTCTTTCTTGGCTAATCACGAATTCTAATCATAGACTCTGAATCTCGGGAGCTAATCACGAATCTGGAATCTGGAGTCTTCGACCATCCGCCACTCTGCCAATCTCTCAGCCAAGCCTCTGACTCTCTCCCTCAGGTGCAAGAACAGGTATTCTACCTTCAGCAACTCCATCAGCAATAGGGCTTTCACACCAGTAGCATCGACAATAGGTACACCAGTCTGCAACAATCCTTCAGCTGACTACAGGTAAGTATTCTATTTATACTTTCATTGTGTTTTCTAGTCATTAGCTTCTAAGTATTATGAACTAGATTCAGCACTTCCTCTCCCCAGACCAGACCAGACCTGAATCCCTATTTCCCTGTCTCCTTATTGGCCTCCTCTACCCTTTTGTCCATTTGACATTCTGCCTATTCGGCTCCCTTGCATCTCTGTACAGACCCTTCGACTATCTCAGATCAGACTCAGACCCCCAAGCCATTCAACCAGGGCCAAACTCTGTCTCAGACCCATCCATAGACCAAGACCCAACCAGACCTCGTCCAAAGACCATTTCCCTGATCGACGCCGGCCATTTCCCCAACCGACGTCGGCATACTAATCGACATCGGCAGACTCAACAACTGACGCCGATAGGACCACCGACGCCGGCGACTGTGACCAGTCCGACAGCATCATTCAGGTAAGCTTTTGCTTCCTTTTCCTTTTCCATCTTTTATCATTTCAGTTCTTTATCATTCTGTTGTTTATCAGACATCTTTTTTATTGACTAGTGGGTTGATATCCCTTAAGGAAGTCTTCATACTTCTGGGATCAAGCTTTCGCTTGGCAACCCACCATCTCCTCATCTAACACCTTCTTTGTCCAAGTCTCTTTCTCTTGCAGGTGTCATTCCTCCACAGCCAAAGAGGAGTTCTCACAACGTCTGGATTATGGTGCGCACGACTACATCCAGGTACACACAAGCCTTGACCATCTCTTAGTTTCTTATTCTTCTCTTGAATGCAGAAAGCAAAATTAGCATAGAAACACATTTATCAAACCTTAGAAAGCCATATCCATAGGTTGTTAAAAGGTAGCTCTAGCATTTGAAAGTCCAAATCGCATCTTCTTATAGGCAAAATTTCCCCACTTGGTTATGAAGGCTGTCTTGTACTGGTCACAATCTTGCACTAGAATTTGATTATACTCAAAGTACCCATCCAGGAGGGAGAATCTTTTACTACCTATCACCATATGGATAATCTACTCCATACTTGGGAGGGGATAGTGATATCTTAATGATACTCTATTTAGGTCTCTTGAATCAACACATAATCTGATCTCCCCATTCTTCTTCCTAACGGGGACCAAATTGGCTAGACAAGAAGAGTGTTTGATAGGAAAGATGATCTTAGACTCAATTAGCTTGGTGAGTTCCTTCCTCATGAGAGGGTCAGTCTTTGGATTGATTGGCCTTTGTTTTTGCTTGATGGGTTTGGTACCTTCTTCCAACTCGATGGTGTGTTGGACCAAGCTTGGGTTAAACACCTTCAAATTTACATACTCCCAAGCAAACACATTGGCAAACTCTTGGCATAACATAATGAAAGTATGCCTTTTTTCATTGGTACATACCTTCCCAAGTGCAAGTAGCTTATCCTTGAATATCTCTACCCTTTCATAATTATCTTTCTTGGTTGACATGCTTGCTTTATCTCTCTTGAGTTGGTCATCTTCATTGAAGATGCTCTCAAGAGTGACAAAACCTTTAGGAAGTCTGTTGGTCTTCAACTGAACAATCTGCCACTCATATTGTTGACACAGCTTGGATTGATTCCTAAAATTGAATTTAGCTTCCTCCTATAAGAAAAGTGCTATCTACTAGTCATTGTCAAACACTTGCCAATTGGTGACATTGTCTAGTATGGAGGGCCTCACTATCACCTTTAAATAATGTTGATTGCTATATTATCTCACCCCTTGGGAATATCAAATTGAGCACCAACTACTGCTAGTTTATCTACATACTTGTTCTTCTCTCTTGGGATGGAAATGATGTTGAAAGCAATGAATCTCTCCATTAGATCCCACACCTTGTGCTTATAATAATTGAGTAGGGAGTTCTTGGTCAAGTTTTGACCCTTCACCTAGTTCACAATTAAATCCTTGTCTCCAAACACTTACAGTTCTTTGATTCCTCTTTCCCTTGTCCACTCTAGACCATGAAAAAGAGATTCATACTCTACTACATTTCAAGTGCAAGAGAATTGGAACCTAAAAGCTAAGAAGTATTTTTCCTTTGAAGGTGAAACCAACATTGCTACACCACCAGCTCCCAACTTGCTTCCAGATCCGTCAAAGAAAAGTTGCCACAAACCACATCTCTCTTGGTTTGTCTTCATCAAATTTGGCATGAAAATATCTTTTTCATACATGCATTAAACTCCAAGACCTACCTCTTTGATGAAATTGTAAGGATCATACTCAAAATTATCATTTTCCCATTCATCTAAGAGTGGGTCAGCAACTCCTACAAGGGAAGATGATGGAGATTGGTCTAACTTGAGTTATTCTTCATCAATGATGGCATAACTGACATTTACTACCTTGGGTGAGCATGGATCCAAGTGATATTTATGGATGGGATCTGACTCAATATTCACTTTGGTTTTATACTTCATCCTAAAAACCATGTAAGACCAATTTACTGCCAAGTACCCACCTATCTTGGACGTAAAATCCCTGGATAAGCAAAGAGAAAATTAAGGGGGAACATCTACCACTACCATGTCATGGGGAATTGAGAAGGTTGGGTAGGTATGGATAGTTAGATTCAAGCCTCTTACCACTCCCAAGGTCTTGGCTGGTGATTTGTCCAACTGTAGAACTCCTTTGGTCATTTGCTCATATTTGAGTCCTAGTTTATTAGCTATGTATTTGGGCATAAATGAGGTGCACTTTCCACTATAAAAAATGCAATTTTGGACCTAGAAATCACCAATAATCAAGGATAGGTAAAAATGAAGGAATTTTTCATCCTTCTTTGCTTGACCTCCCATGGGAGGAGCCCCATTCACTATCAACACATTATTAGCCTTTGCTGGGATAGCTTGCTCACTTAGCCCGTACAATTCCTTTTGGAGTATATCCTTTTGCCCTGGCATTGCTAAGAAATCCCATAATGAGATGTTCATGTGCAGCTTCTTCATTTGGTCCACTACATTGATCAAAGGATTGCCTCCCTTTAAGGTCTCCTTGGGGACATTTGTAACTTGTGGTGCAACCCGAGGAGTTGAAGGTGAAACTAGCAGTCTATAATTGGGAAAATTTTGATTTACTTATGATAAAAGAGATGCTATAGATGCTTGAGAGGCTGCTTGAGATTCCTCCATATCTCTCTTCTTCGTCCTGGTTGTAGACACCTAAAAAGTGTCTAACCCTTTGTCTTCCTCTCTCCCCTTGGTCCCTTGCCACTTCGACTATCCCTAACCTACCTAGGTCTTATTAATTGAAAATAATCATCTATTTTTAATTAAATAAGACCATTTTCCTTCTCCTTGCCACCTCGCCATCCTAGGATACCTTCTTTGGATCCCTTTTATTCCCCACATGGCCATTTAATGCCTAAGACTCCTATTCCAATCTCTTCACTCGCCCATTTAACCCCCGTCGACCATTTCATCCTTGCATTCATTTGACCCGGCGGTTGGGAAACGGATGAAAGGCTATTTTTAGCCTTTCTCAGGCCTTTTAGCCGCCGACGTCGGCGATATTACCGGCGTCGGCACCCTTCATAACGGCTTCTTCACTGTTATCTCCTCTTCTTGGCTCTCTGCGTCTCTCTCTGGCATCCCGACTCTTCAATCTCTGCACCAGACCCTTGTATCCGTCCTTTTCACTTAACCTCTCTGCCAATCAATCTGACTCTCTCCCTCAGGTACACAGCAAGCTTCTACAAGTGAACAACAGGGATTCTCCATCAGCAACAGGCTTCACATCTGATATCATCAGCAACAGGATCACCACCTTCTTCAGCAGGGCACATGTATGTTCTCTATTTATTTTCTTTATGCTTTCTAGTCATCTGCTTTTAAACTAGATTTAGCACCCCCTCAGACCTGACTGTCACCCAGACCCAGATTCCTATCTCCCAAATTGGCTTTCTCTATCTCTCTGTCCCTCTCTGTCCTTTTGACCCCCTAACTGACTAAGACCATCCTCAAACCAGACCCAGAGCAGACTCAGACCTTCGTCCACAGAGCCCTCAAACAGAGACAGACTAAACTCTGTCCAGCCTTGACCAAGACCCTGACCAGACCCGTCTGGAGGCCATTGCCCTGACCAACGTCGATCATTACCCCGACCGACGTCGGCCACATAACCGACATCGGCATCTTTGACCACCGACGCCGGTAGGACCACCGACGCCGGTGACTGTGACCAGTTTGACAACTTCTTCCAGGTAAGCCTTTGCTTTCTTTTCTCTTTCAGTTTGCTATCATTTCAGTCTATTTTAGCATTCTGTCATTTATCAGTCATTTATCTTTTATCAAAATAGTGGATTGACCTCCCTCAAGGAAGTTCTCATACTTCTGGGAACAAGCTTTCGCTTGGCAACCCACCGCCTATCCATCTAACACCTTTTTGTCCAAGTTTTCTTCTTTGCAGGTGTCATTCCTCCACAGCCAAAGAGGAGTGCCCACAACGTCTGGATTACGGTGCGCGATCTTCATCCAGGTACTTCACAAGCCTTGTCTATTATCTCTTTAGTTTCTTCTCTCTCTTGAATCTGAAAAAGCAAAATTTTGAATAGAAACATTCTGGCACGCCCGGTGGGACCCTAGGTTCCTTTTCTTCTTCATTCATTTAGGAGCATTAGGTTCTTATCTTTTCTCCTCCTTCTTTTCTTCTCAATGACACCATAAGCAGGACTAAAACGAATCTTTCTTCCTTGCATTTCTAGACTAGTCCAAACGTCATACTCTCAACCCTTTCTTGAACTTGTCTTCATAACAAACATCACATTTCGACTTGGGCATTAAAACACTTTGCATTCATTTCTGCTTGTGCTTGCATCTTCTTAGTCCACATCTAGTAACTTAGACGCATATTGAATAAATCGTAGACACTTGATGTTACACTACCAAACCACATGCACTAAAATGAGCATAAAACTTACCTGAGACAAGGCCCGACTGGGATTTCATCCCCCAGCGGATACCTTACCTGTCCCAGTGACCCTACTTGGATTTCATCACCAAGGGGGAAGCCCACTTCGTTCTCTGGCAGAGGATAAACTCTAGGCGAGGTATATCTTGGCTAAGCGAGACCAGCTAACCACTGGAATCGTGAAGTGAGGGGAGCTTGCTCCTTAGCACCAGGCCACGTACCAGACCCTAACACAAATTTTTGAGCACCTAAAACAAGACCCGAAACCATCTTTAGACCACCTTCTTCTAGGACCCTTCTTGCAGCCAATCTCTCCAAACATTCATCTAAGGCATAAGCCACATCTTCTAAAGTTAATTCCTAGGATTTATCGCTTAGGCTTGTCTGTCTCTCTCAGTTTTCCTCTTCTCATCTGTTTGTTTGAGTGAGTGAGGATGCTTTCTTCATTGTTTTTCTAAGAATCTTCAAATCTTTTGGTTCTCTGGAAAACACAGTCACCGACATCGGTTCTGCCATCGACGTCGGCTTTCTCCAGTCATCGGCATTGGTCTTGTCACCGACGTCGGCTTTCATCTCTTATCGGCATCGGTTATCTGACTGACGTCAGCTATCTACATTACCGACATCGGTGTTTAAACTGACGTCAGTCTCTGTCACTGTCCTTTCTTTTAAAACCAGCAACCTAAAACCTGTCCCTTTTCTGTCAAAAACTCCATTCTAAGTTTCTGGAACTGCAAAAACATAGTTTCTGGAATCTGACCCTCCTTTTTGACCACGCTCCCTCGTCCCTAACCAGTCCTATCATGGAGTTCCACTCGGAGACTGAAAGAACTCCTACAGGACCGACCCCGAGCCCGACTCAAATTCCCATCATCCCTGAAGGGGACCTAGATTTCGAGAGATTCTTGGACCTCAATACCGCAGCCCTCCAAAACTATCTCGCGAGAAACCCAACGCGAGACCTTTCGGGTGACGTGGCGACGACATCCACACCATTCACCACCCAACCCTTTATGACTGAACTTTTCGCTTCAACTATTAACCTAATCATGGCCAATACGCAAAGTTTGGCCTCCCCGTCTATTTTTAGACCGACCTCCATCGGGGTTCCATTACCCCCTCAACCACCTGCAATTCAACCAAGTTCTACATCATATCCGAACTTGATTGTCTCGACCCCTCATACTCTTGCACCCACAAATGTAGGAGTACCAACCTCTCTTTTTACCAGTGCCGCCATTCAACCACCTTTGGCGGTGCCCAGTCAACTTATACCTTCGACCTTCATAACGCAGCCACCTTTAGCTTCCACTTTTGCCCCTGTGACTAGTCATCCGTACATTGTACAACCGACTATGTCGCACGCCTCCTCTAGCCTCTTCCAAGCGCCTTACAACCTAGGGGGCGCTCAACCCGCCAATCCGTCAGCAGACATCATTAAGATGCTGATGGATAAAATGTCCAGTCTCGAAGCCTCCATTTCCGGCTCAAGCAATACTTTGTCATATGAGCAAATTTGCAACGAGCCCATCCATCCTTCCGTCCCTATTCGACCATACCCTAACCATTGGGAGCTTCCTAAATTCACTCGCTTTTAGAGTAAGGAAGACCCACAACAACATCTACGGGCATTCAAACATGCCTGTTACCTTATTGCCCACGACGATGCATTATTATTACGCACGTTTCCTATGTCACTTTTTGGCCCAGCCCTTGACTGGTATAGTTCTCTTACCAAATACTCTATCTTTTCATTCATCCAACTCGCCCAACTATTTCTTGACCATTTCTCAATCAACATCACCAAACAAGTCTCAATCACAGACCTTTACTCCATCAGGCAATTTGACGACGAATCTGTAGTCGATTTTATCGCTCGTTGGAGGGGCCTGATTAACCAGCTCTCCTTTTCTTTGCCTCAACCTGAGCTCATCGAGCTCTTCTCTCAAGCATGTGCCAGCCACATCTCTTCTACCTTGCGGATTCAGACATTCCACACTTTTGACGAAGCTTTCATCATGGCTCGAAAGCTTGAACTCTGTGCCCTTGAAGAAGATAAGGTCAAATTGCGTAATACCAACGCAAAATCTACTGGCCATTCTTCTTCCAGACCTTCTTCTTCTGCCAATTCCGAATCCAAAGGAGTGGCCAACACCATGGTCGTTAGATCACCATCCTCAATAGTAACGAATTATTCCCAACCATCGACATCTTCCAGCATTACCAAACAATTCCAACAACGGTACATTCAGCGTTCTTACACTCCACTTGGAAAACCATACGCTTCCGTTTTGGAAAAACTTCTCAAGCAGGGGGTCCTCAATCTCCCTCCAATCCAACCACCTCAATTTGACCCTTCAAAAGCCCTCCCTACATGGTATAGAGAGGCCGACTTCTGCCACTTTCACCGCGTCCAAGGCCATGACATTGACAACTGCCGAACTTTCAAAAACATCGTCCAAGACATGATCGACAAGGGGGATCTTATTTTAGATAACCCGAACGCCCCACCCAATCAACATATCGACATCTTCAAACACCCTTTTCCAAATCATCCACCTACTCAGAGCAACGTCCAAACCATAACCAAAGATTCTCATGACCATGACATTCACACGATTAACACTATCTTACCTCTTGTCTCTGACCAATCTCTTTCACAGGAAGAAGAGTCTTCTTCTCCTATTCGTTTATCACAGGACGAAGAACCCTCTTCTCCTACTAGTCCTCCATCTACCTCTCTTATATTGGAGGATGCCTTGACCACATCAACACCATTAAGCCCACCTTCATCCAATGACCATACCTTGCCTACTCCTCAAGTACAACCAGAAGGCACAATCATCCCTGCCTCCTGCCATCTTGAGGATCCACACTCTCCTATTTCTTCTCCACCAAGAGAAGAACCAGTCTCTTTACCCATTTCAATCGAGGGAGACCCGGTCACAGTTTCCTCTTGCCCTTTGCCTGAGATTGTTACATCTCACTCACCTTCGTCCACATCCAAACCCAAACCCACATCTAACCTTGCCTCACACAATAGTGGCCCTCGACCCAAACTAACGAAAGCCACTAGACCACACCGGAGAAGTTCTCCTCCACCTTCATCATTGCCCTCAATCTTGGGCCCGCATCCGTCCACTTTAATAGGAGTACTGCCTACTCCCATCCTTCACCGAGGCACGTCGCCTCCATTACTCTCTCGACCCATCAGACATATATCTCCCTCAAACCATCGACCAACGCCTCTTATGCCTCTTAAACCAAAGTCATCAACCCCTACTGCAATAAGACATCTAGACCCATTAGCAGGTTCTTATACCTTGATTTTACGGCAACTATTGCAGTCATCTCATATCGACCTCCCACCTCTCAGACCATATCAATCTCTCGGACCAAAACCACCCTGGTTCGATGACACTTGCATTTGCGCATATCATCGCACACCTGGACACGACACGGAGCATTATTGTGCTCTCAAGGTTACCATTCACCAATGTCTGGCGAATGACACCTCTCTTCTCGACCACGTTATCAAGCCTTCAACACCTCCTCTCTCATCAACTCTCAGATCAAGACCCTCTTGGTTCGACAACTCTAAATACTGTCACTATCATCATACTCCGGGACATGACACTGAGCGTTGTTGCACTCTTAAAGCTGTCATTCGTCATCAATGGAAAAAGGATTCCTTTCTCATCAAGGATCCTCTAGACCATCCCTCTGACAAATCATCAACACCGACCCATGCCTCCCCAATCTCATCGCCTAAATCGGGATCTCCACAATAGATTATGGTCCCTTTACTGCCTTTGACCCCATTTTTTGACATTAACACAGTCCATTTAATCACCAAGCCTCAGTCAACCTTGACTAATCTATCCAACATTCTCCCTAAGTGATTGGGGGGATCCAACCTTATCCTAACTTAGATTAAACATTCAACCAAACCTCAACCAAGTCTCGACCAACCATCGACCATGACATCGACCATAACCTTACCAAACCTTCGACCCAACCCCCGACCAATTATTCGACCAGTCTCAACCAAACTTCAACCAAATATCAATCAACCAGACCTCTCGACCAAACATTCAACCTTTTTCAACCAACTAACAACCATATCAGTCAATTTCACATCCACCATCAACATCTGACCAATCTGGAAAGAGCCAAATAGGGCAAGTTCGCTCCTGATTGACTCAGACCTTCATGCACTAGCATGGCCCAGGGACTTATCAGACCTTGAGCCCCCCCTTTCTGCGTTGCATCTGCGACCATTCTACTGTTAGTCGAGTATTCGTCCACTTGACACTTAACTTGAGCTCGTCCCTTGAGCAATCCCCGTCCTCTTAATCCTACTTCCTTTCAACCCTATTCCTCTTAACAATTCCTATAACCCTTTTATACTGTATGGATGCTTTGTCCTCCTAAAAGGGAACCCTTGACCTTCTATAATCTTGTCCATGACTCACATTTCTGTCAAAACAAATCAAGATGTCACAATATCCATGGTCACTATATCAATAATCAAATCAAAAAGCAGACTGCTCCCTTGAAGGACAGCTGTACTATCATTGCTGTAATTAATAGACTGCTCCCTCAAAGGACAGCTATTCAAAAGCCCTTTTATTAAAGCAGAAATATAGACCACTCCCTCAAAGGATGGCTATCAAACAACAACCTTCCTTAGAAGCTTCCCGCATTGATCAGCTTCGCAACATGACCACTACATCAAAAGACATCTCTATGTAGGCTTCCCGCATTGATCAGCCTGCACCAAAAAAAAAAAAAAAAAAAAAAAAATGGGTCATGGACTTGGCTTGTAGTTGTCTCAGGGTCTCCTATAAAAAGGGGCAAGGTTATTCCTGCTCTTAAACTGGGTTACCCTATCCTCCTCCTATCACCTGCTCAGGGGACTTCGAGCTCACTTTAATGTCAAAGTGATTCGATTACCGTTCTAACACCACACTGGTCAACGACGTAATGCATGAATGGGGCTTTGGTTCTAATAACCCCTATCTATGCTTCCTTTTTGGTCCTTGTCAATGAAAGAGCAAATTGCCTTTCATCTTTTCTCTACACTTTGGTCACATTTAACCGCATCAATTGGCGACTCAACTCAAACCAAGCCATTTTCATCATTTTCAGCTAGCATCATCCTAGTCCATTTCACATAGTTTCCATGGACACCAATACACATGGGAACTACCGACCAGACCCAATTTATGTTAGGCATAAACCAATACTTGCTGAAGCATAAATTGACTTCCGTTCATTTTTAGCATATATCCATCACGACTATGGAAACTTGCTAGGGATGAAAGCCCCTTGGCCCATGTGACATCTATAGCATCATCTTACCCTCATCATTTTGACACTTGACCACATCCAATCATTGATCAATCAAACCTTTAGTCCGAACTACATTGGTCTGAGGCCCTATGACCAGGGCTATGTAGGCAGCACTCAGATAACACATCTTCTGAGGTTAGCTCGACCACCCCCGTTTGTCTGTCTCTATGATGGACAAACCTTCTCTTCTTTGACTTTTATAACGCCCAACTCTGTTGACTTTGACCAAGACCCATCATTTTCTTTGACCAAGACCAATCATTTTCTTTGACCAAGACCAATCATTTTCTTTGACCAAGACCCATCATTTTCTTTGACCAAGACCAATCATTTTCTTTGACCAAGACCAATCATTTTCTTTGACCAAGACCAATCATTTTCCTTGACCAAGACCAATCAATTTCTTTGACCCTTCCTCCCTTCTATGGAGAACTACATTGGCCTGAGGCCCTTCACACAAGGGCTATGTAGGCATCACTCAGTTGACATGGGGTCTTCTGGGGTTAGCTCGGCCACATCCCTTCGTCCATCCATCCCCTTGACCAATGACCATCCTTCGACCTTCGACCACTTCCAAGACAATGTTGCCTTGGTTGTTTTTGCGTGTGTGCTACCTCACGGTTGGTTAGCAGAATTGTCTACAGACTATTTTTGACCCTTCGCAAGTATAGGATCGCGAGCCAGTTGATCCCTACTACTTGTGGCTTTTTCGTGTCTCTGGGAGCACTTCCTGAGCCTGGGATACCTGGAACACGACGACCATTTGGAGCTTCAGCTTAGATTGAGTGACCCGATCAGCAGACGACTAAATGCTGGGGCCCGGTTACCTCAATTTTGGCACTCTTTGACCCTCGACATGCGACAATTTGACCCAACCCTCTCGTGAAGTGGACTACGCGCAAGCACGACTACTGCAGCGTTTTCACTCACTCTCTTCTCTCCCTTTCTCTGTCAAATTGACACTCGATCTCCGGTTCCCTTCTCTCGACTATCGCTTTGAGGGGGGAACACCTCATCCTTTTCCTGGGGCAACCACCTCCTGTTTTTGTCTTGCAGTTTGTCTAGAACAACCAACAAGACAAAAAGGGGCAAATGTAGACACCTAAAAAGTGTCTAACCCTTTGTCTTCCTCTCTCCCCTTGGTCCCTTGCCACTTCGACTATCCCTAACCTACCTAGGTCTTATTAATTGAAAATAATCATCTATTTTTAATTAAATAAGACCATTTTCCTTCTCCTTGCCACCTCGCCATCCTAAGATACCTTCTTTGGATCCCTTTTATTCCCCACATGGCCATTTAATGCCTAAGACTCCTATTCCAATCTCTTCACTCGCCCATTTAACCCCCGTCGACCGTTTCATCCTTGCATTCATTTGACCCGGCGGTTGGGAAACGGATGAAAGGCTATTTTTAGCCTTTCTCCGGCCTTTTAGCCCCCGATGTCGGTCAACCATCAACCGATGTCGGCGATATTGCCGGCGTCGGCACCCTTCATAACGGCTTCTTCACTGTTATCTCCTCCTCTTGGCTCTCTGCGTCTCTCTCTGGCATCCCGACTCTTCAATCTCTGCACCAGACCCTTATATCCGTCCTTTTCACTTAACCTCTCTACCAATCAATCCGACTCTCTCCCTCAGGTACACATCAAGCTTCTGCAAGTGAACAACAGGGATTCTCCATCAACAACAGGATTCACATCCGGTATCATCAGCAACAGGATCACCACCTTCTTCAGGAGGGCACAGGTATGTTCTCTATTTATTTTCTTTATGCTTTCTAGTCATCTGCTTTTAAACTAGATTTAGCACCCCCTCAGACCTGACTGTCACCCAGACCCAGATTCCTATCTCCCAGATTGGCTTCCTCTATCTCTCTATCCCTCTCTGTCCTTTTGACCCCCTAACTAACTAAGACCATCCTCAAACCAGACCCAGAGCAGACTCAGACCTTCGTCCATAGAGCCCTCAAACAGAGACAGACTAAACTCTGTCCAGCCTTGACCAAGACCCTGACCAGACCCGTCTGGAGGCCATTGCCCCGACCGACGCCGGTCATTACCCCGACCGACGTCGGCCACATAACCGACATCGGCATCTTTGACCACCGACGTCGGTAGGACCACCGACGCCGGCGACTGTGACCAGTTTGACAGCTTCTTCCAGGTAAGCCTTTGCTTTCTTTTCTCTTTCAGTTTGCTATCATTTCAGTCTATTTTAGCATTCTGTCATTTATCGGTCATTTATCTTTTATCAAAATAGTGGGTTGACCTCCCTCAAGGAAGTTCTCATACTTCTGGGAACAAGCTTTCGCTTGGCAACCCACCGCCTATCCATCTAACGCCTTTTTGTCCAAGTTTTCTTCTTTGCAGGTGTCATTCCTCCACAGCCAAAGAGGAGTGCCCACAACATCTGGATTACGGTGCGCGATCTTCATCCAGGTACTTCACAAGCCTTGTCTATTATCTCTTTAGTTTCTTCTCTCTCTTGAATCTGAAAAAGCAAAATTTTGAATAGAAACACTGGTGTTGGCTACAACACAATCATCCTGATTATTTTTGCTCCCCACATAATTGACTATGTATAACTCCCCTTCTATGTGGTTCATTAGAGTGGAATCAGATTGAGCCTATTTACTATCCATCCCAAGTTGTGTTGACACCTCAAAAATTGAGAATTGGGCTGCCGAATCACCTTGCATGGTCATACATTAATTTAGTAGCTCATTGGCATAAGCAACCTGCTCTTGACCATGCCCCAAGGGTGGATAATTAGGTTGCCTGTACCAAATTATTTTGAGTGGGGATAAGAGCCTTGGACAATGAAAGAGAATTTGTATTATAACTCTAATAAGGCCTGACTTGCATAATCTAACCCTACCCTTGATTATAATTCTAGAAGGGAGGCCTATTTGTCTATTCAAACTACTGGTATCCTTGATTCAGCCTATAGCTCTGAGCTTGCTACCTCTTGAGGGAAACTAATTCATTGGTAACACTCTATAATAGGCTCTTAACTTCATGAGAATAATTTACAGGGGTAGTAACTGACCTTTCTCCACTAGGCAGAGGAGCTAAAGTGGGCACATCAAGCTAAAACGAGGGCTACAAATTAAGAAAGAGTGGCATATGAGGTCTAGGAGTAATCTTTCCTGCTTGAACCAAGTAATTTTTAGCAACTATGGATATTTCATAAGCAACAGGTAGAGCATGTCCACCCATGGACTGTATCATGACAACAATGTCACTATTCAAGGCCTTCAAGTAGTAAAAGAAGGCATAACTTGGGGTTGGCCTCACTAGAATTGGGATTCTATCCCAAGTCTTTTGGAATTTGGTGTTAAAATCTTACATAAATTCATGTGGGGATATTTTAATGGTGGTCAATTGCTCACCTAGAGATAAATGGTCACTTTTCTCTCCAAAACTATTTGTCAAGAGGGTCCATAATTCATTCCATGAACTGACTAAATTTATAGGCAAGGTCCCATACCAATCCAAAACTTTCCCTTTAAAGGATAGGGCTAACAACTTGATGGCTACATTTTCTTCAGTGATGTTATGGATATTGCAGAGGTTGGATATGTTTTTGATATGCTCAATAGCAGTGATTGGGCCCTCTACACTAAAGGGAGGAACACTCTTCAGAGTTGTCCCTGGAATTGGGTCAATACTACAAAAATTTCAAAGGACTTTGACCATTGAAGGCCAAAAAAAGTAAAGTTATGGCTATGATAGGATTCAACTAGGGTCTCCTTATGTAGGTGTATTTTATGGTAGGTCTAGGAAAATGGTTTGCTATTTAAGGATGAGTTATTGCAAACCTCAACGTCTTTGTTGAGTTCAAAGGCAACTCAACAAATTTGAAAGGAACACCTTTAGAAGATCTTGTGGTGACCTTAGGTATGGGATGCCAGGCTAATCAATAACCAGAGACTGAGTTCTTAAAATGGAGTCACAAGATGTTGGATTATAGCTCTTTCTTTTTGATTTTTCATAGTAATAAGACCATCACCAATCTTGAAACTCATAGGATGTAAATTTAATCCCACTAGGTGTGCCAAAAACTGTTGACGCTATGGATTGTAACCTTTGAAAGGATACTCAGGTCTCTTCTTCCATGAAACACAATGGAGACATTCTTCTTTCTATGGGTGGTAAATTTTGAGGAATGAATCTCTAGATTAGGTGCTAACTCCCCTTGATGCACCTTGAGGCCTTGAATTTCTACTACTAATAATGGGGGGGGGGGGTGAAAAGAGAGGAGGATACTATAAAATAGAATATAACTAAAGTGTTGATGCACCAAAATTGATTGGTCTACTCAGCTTTACCTTCACTTTGAACCAAAAGGAGCAAATAGACACTTCATTTGAATGAGAAACTAATTGCATCAATGTTTCAACAAGGGGTTTTATGGAGGTATAAGGAGGAAGAACCTACCAGATGTGTTTTAAAGACACATTAGTGGACAGTTTCTCACCTACGTTTGTACTTCAATCTAGACACTTCTTGTTGACCTACAAAAATAATTTACAATACACTAGATATGTTGGCATAGACTTATGAAAGCATTAGAAGAAATGACTAAAGATAAGACAATACATAGGTATATGCAAAAATAAAATCTCAAATGGAGATAAAACACTTCTTTTGATTAAAGGTAAATTTATTCAAGGCTTCACCATACAAAGATGAGAGAGATCCTTTTCTCCAAATGAGAAGTTACAATATATAGAGAACCTTAGAAAAAGGTCATTGACCAGTCAAGAGAATGGGGCCCATGCTGCATTAAACACTCATGTAGTGAAGAAATAGCCCATGATACTATCGTATCTTCTTAAATGTGCATATGATATCTATGTTGTAGGTGCTTCAACTATTGACTTCATTACCTAAGCTTGCAAGAGCATGGGTCACTTCTCTTAGCAACCGACAAGGCCATCCCTCCTCATGTTCTGGGCCATGCTCTCTCTTGAATGCTCATGCAGGTAGCTACTCATTAATGTCAAAATAAGGAAACTCAGGCTGTTCCCTTGAATGTTAGCAACAAACTCTCTTAATGGCTATTAGGTGGAGACTATTCCACCTGAAAGCATTTACTTTTCCCACTGATGACTCTTGTACTACCTAGCCTGGTCTAGTTCATTCCCATGCTTGACTTGCTATGCCACCTGGAGCATTTTGATCATTTGTCTTATATGTGCGTGGAAACATTCTAGGTTGCCCACTTTGATTTTCTCTTTTATTTCTATTTCTTGTCCTTTTCTTGGCAATTTGGGCTCTTGGGGATATCTTCTTTCTTTGGGCTCCTTTGGCAGGTCACTGAGCCTTCCTTCAAACTTTTGGGCCTTTGAATTTCTTCAGACAAAATGTCCAAAGTAATTCCTTTGGATATTTTGCTTGAAGGAATTCTTCCTTTATGCTTGCCACTTTTTAAAACCCTCCTTTAATGACCCTTTAAGCCTCTGTTCATGAGTTCCTTCAGACAAAATGTCTGAAAGAATTTTTTTAGACATTTTGTTTGAAAGAATTGCTCTTTGGCTTCTCTCCAATGGCTAGCCCATCACCTTAAATTTGATGTTCATGGGCCTATCACCCAATTTTAAAACCAATGGCTACTTCACTACCCTAAATTTGATGTTTGCAGGCCTATCATCAGTCATTTGAACTCCAATAGCTAGCTTATTACCTTAAAATTGACGTCCATGGGCCTATCACCCCCTTTGGCAATTCCTTCAAATTTTTTCAAACAAACTTTTCCAGAGGGAAAGTGACCCTTAAAAAAAATTGAAAGGTCCTCTTTTCATGGCCAAGTGCGCTCCAAAAGGGCACCTACCCTTCAAAATTTTGTCTTTTAAATTTCTTTAGCTTTCTTCACTTGTCAAATTTCTTCAGACAAAATGTCTGAAGGAATTCCTTTAGACATTTTATCTGAAGAAATTCATTCCTTAGGTTTTCTATTTGGATTTCCTTCGGATAAAATGTCTGAAGGAATTCTCTTTGGCCAATCAAGTTTCCTAAAGGGCAAGTCCTTTTTGGGCTTTCTACCTTGGCCTTTTGCTTTGACCATTTACCCTCTGTAAGGGCACCTTAAGCCCAAGGTTACCCTTCAATATTTTATAAAGATCCATTTTTTTGATTTCCCACCTCTCTCAAGGGCTTCTCAACCTCTAAGTCACCTTTTGAAAGAATTGCAAAGGCCTTGTTGGGCATCTAAGTACTCTCTACAGGGGTACCTACCCTTTAAATTTTTTGTAAAAGACCCTTGGCCCTTTAAACTTGGTTCGTTCTATCGATAAAAGGCCATTTGAAGTAACCTACTTGCCCTATTAAGTATCCAAGATCAAAAATGAGTTTCAAGTCAACTCTTGCTTGTCGAACCCAAAGTACTTAGCAATTAGAAGGAGGAAACACTTGGTTCTTTCATGGAAAAAAAGCCTGTCAAAGAAAATCCTACAAGGCAGCTATGGGATGAACTTGTCATAACTTGGGATAAAATACGCTACAAAGAAGAGGAAAGAGGGTGCCTAACTTTATGCTACAAGACCAAAATTGGTCAACAGTGCCTCTAGCTATCTGGACAATTGCATCAGCCCTAGACAGTTGCATCGATCTTACTATTTAAATATGACGATAACATATTGTATTAAATATTTTGTGAAATAGGATGCAACTATTTGGATGCTTCTAGGTTTGGATTCACCTTTACTCTAGTGCATTCAGATCTGGGTCATGAATAGTCACTCCTTATGAAGTGGAAAAACCCTACCTTTCCATCTTCAATGTGACCTTGGGTAAAAATGGGTTAATGGGCATAAAGTGTTGAGCTGACCTCAATGACCCCACTATCAAAGGACACTACCTACATAACCAATACCCCATAAAGGTCCCCAAACTAATGTAGTTCTCTCCTACATGTTGGGTTGTGTGCAAATCATGTAATGCATGTAAATAAAGTACAATATTTACCTAGCTTGTAACTTAGAAAATCAGGCCCTTGGGCTACTCCTTTAGTACTTTAGATCTATAGATGTGCTCTACCTATGACTGGTATAGAAGTAGGGAAGTTTTGATCAATTGAATGCTTGATAGAGTGATTTTTGATAAGTTCCTTGGTCTCTTTGGTATTTTCTATGTTTCGTAAGTGATAAATGAATGCGGGTTTGATCTTGTAATTATAGCAATCCCTTTGGAGTAATAACTTGAATTAAAACACTTAGGCTGACCATTATGATATGTTTCATTTACAAATTAGAAGACTTTAGGGAACTAGAAATTTACATTGGGGTAGGATGATAACAACATTGTTATTGTTTGTCTTGGACATTAGTTACCAGGGAGTAATAAATAGGTACAAGATCATAACTTACATAGGTGTAAGATAAGTACAATTTAAACATCCTAAGCAAGATAGAATGTTTGCATGATTTAACTTCTTAAGAGTCATGGATTTTAAGCCCTAGGTTATTAAAGGGTCTAATTATAGTTAATTAGGAATAAATATGGTCACTAATTTGTAACAAAATTGGCTTAGTTTAAACTTTATAAAAATAACAATAAATAATGTAAAGATGAGAGATATGAAGGCTGTAGATTGGGATAAAGCTTGATTTTATTTTCATGGATAGGATCTAGGTGTTAAAACACTTCCTATTTAGTAACTCCTTAATTAAAGATTAGCACCATGTGGCACTAGTGTCCTGTGTGCAAAACTATTTCAAGATTCTGGGTGCACTTGTGTCTGGGCTTGCCAAGCTTTTTCTTGTGTGTAGAAATTCTAGTTACTTATAGGTGATATGTTTTTGTTGATTTTATATGAAAACTATAAACATCCATACTACTAGGGCATTTTATTGGCATAAGTAACAAAGTGTGTTGTTAGTGGGTTATGTTGGACATCCTCAACACTATGTTGTGATGAGTGTTGCCTACATACTAATACTTTGAAAAGGGATCAAGCCCGATTGAGTTCTCCCCATCTAAGTGCTGGTGCAAGTGCAAGTGAAACCAATATGAATTATAGTTTGAGTGATTTGAATATTCTTGAGACTATAATTTTAATTAGTATGATCTTAGGAATGTTGTAGATGGATGTATGCATAAGTAGGGAAGAATAGGCCTTGATAACCTTGATTGTGCACAACTTGTTTTGAGTTTGTGTAATTTGTATCTGATTTTCATATAGTGAATAATGGGATAAAATTAATGTATGTATATATATATATATATATATATATATATATATATATATATATATAGTGCTTGTGTAGGTATAGGATGACTCTAAATGGTTGTTCATTTTAAAATATATCCATTAAAAATAAAAGGAGGGAAAAGGACAATAGCGCCCAAACAGGGACACTAACACCCAAACTGGGACACTAGCATCATGGGGCACTACTGTCCAAATTATGGTGCTAGTGTCCAAGTGGTAGAACTTGAGGCACTAGGGCCAAGATGTTAAATTTAATGTTTAGGACTACTTTAGGAATGCTTATGGATGCATGTGGCCTACACAAAGGCTAGATAAGTGTCTAAATAGGCCTTAAGATAATTCTACGGCTAAGATAGGGATGGGTGGTCTCAAGTAACACTCTTAGCACTCAAGTGTAATTTTTATATGATTGAATTTCCCCCTATTTATTCTATAAATATAACAAAGAAAAGTGACTAGGATAAAGGAAAACTAAGCATAGTTGGACTTACCTAAGAGGCAAAGCCTGTGAATCTGGATCTGAGTATGTGAAATATGCTCTATTATGTGTCATGTAAATAAAACATGCATAGATTAGTACTTAATTAAGAGATATAAAAATACAAATACAAAATTGAGTAAATAAATAAGACATAGAAAATAAATTAATACACCTCATTGGATACATGAACCAATACATAAACCTGGTGATAACCTATGTGTGTGCATGTAGAAAGTGATCAATTAGTGAATAAATTGGATTAAGCTGATGGATTAATCAATCCTCATGTGTGAGTGGCTCAAGAAATAAATTCCATTTTGACTCCATTATTTCCCACCTTTTCTTGGTGATCATGACCTGTGCATAGCTTGGATTGGATTGATGGTGTGCCCAACCCTCTCATGTAAGTGGCTCAAGAACTCAAGTAGACTATGACTCCATTATTGCCTACTTATGTGTAATAGATGCATATGAAACTAAAACTTTGTAATGTAACTAAAGATGTGTAACAATATTGAAACTATATATGTTATCTCTATAGCCACTCAGGAACTCTAGAATGTAAAATGGCTTTGCGCCACTCGAGAATATTAGGCAGCTTCAAGGCACTCAAGAATGCCAACCAATGTAGATAGAGTAAGGAATAAATTTGGTGTGTAACTTAGAACATGGTGTTTGGTGTGTACAACATAGAGAATGACATGGAGTTTTTGATTCCATCTGATCAATCAGTGTATAAGTGAGCATACAAAAATAATGTGCTACACACATGCCCCCAAATATGATATCTAAGTATATGGATTTTGGATTGAGTTGTAATAACCTATATCTGAGTATCAAAAATTGAAACATGATTGATTATGTCATGCATTATTCCCCCAATATGAGCAAATTGGTATGAATCTAAGCTAAACTAAACCAAAACAAGTAATCTATAACCTAACCTATGCAAACCTAGACTGTACTTGCTATACATTTTTGGCCAATCTAGAATTTACTAAAACTGATGCTACTAGATAGTAGCACCATATAGTGGATAGTAGAGCCATGTGGCACTAGTTTCCCAATTTAGGCAGTGATGTCCAACTATTCTATTTTCTATACAACTAAAACTGGTATATGTGTCACTATTTCTCACTATGTTTTCTTGAAATTGATTTTTATATTCTTTTCTTGTGTGCTAAAAGCTATACTCAGAGTGAATTTGGAAAGCTTGATCTATGTGAAAAACTCCTATGAGTGCCCCCTATTTTAATGGGATTTATTGAACTTATGCCAAAACTATCCTTAAAAGAAAAATCTCTACAAAATGTGTGTTCATTAGAGCATATATGATATCTATGTAATAAACCAATATAATGTGCATACATAACACCATAATGTAAGATAATTTGAGCACAATTCTGTAATGTATAATGTATGTTAGATATAGACTTCACAAGGCTGTGAAGATAGATATTAAAATGTATATGAACAACAAATACGAGTAATAACTGAGTAGCTACCTAAGGGGATGGGGCATGATGTCCATCATGACACCCAAGTAGGAAGGAGAGATGCATAAGGTCCCTCATGGAATTTAAAAATATAATGTGTAAAAAGCATGAAAAAAGTGTCATGGCCATGATGCATACAATAAAACATACATACAACATACATGAGGCACACAAAGTAGGCCAATGGGACACAATACAAGGGACATGGGCACATGTCACTAAATTTGAGAAAGCAAGACATACAAGGATATGTTTAACTATCCACATATGCACACATCAAATAAGTTGTATTAGATCCACATGAAAGGACATGTTTAAATGCCCACATACAAAATTAAGAAGGCACACATAAGGACATAGGCACATGTATAAATCATACATATAATTAAAATAAGTGGCATAGAGCCATAAAGTAAAGGAATATGCAAGTTCCCTCAAATATAAGAAGCATATAGAAACAATAAAGTCTAAATTAAGAAAGCTATAAATTAAAGTATGTAAAAACACATGCTACAAATCTCTATAAGAGCTAAGATGTACATAAGCTGAGTTTAGATTAGTAGTCGGTAATGAATATGATAATGTCTAGAATGACCAATATTAAGATATAATGATGCTAAATCTATGATGTAGAGTTTTGAAAGAAAAAAACTAGAAATCAAAACTATGTATAAGATGCCCCCATATGGGTGATTGTATCAAATGAAGAACCATGTATCTGTGTATATACCACTAGTGGGTAGATAGTAGTAAATATTAGATATGTGTAGTAGAACTAGGTCCTTTAAGTATCTCTGAACACTTGATAAGAACAAGTGAAGAAATTTATGTATAATAAAAATTTACTATAATAAGATATCTAGCATATGTAGTATCTGAAATGTATAAGAATTATAAACATGACATGTTATTCATACAATCTATAATTTTTGTTTTTTTCTGAGTAAATATTTGAATGTTTTTATGTTTTGATATATTATATTAATTTTATATTTTTGGGGTATAAGCTATGTATAAGTAACATGAAAATGAAATGATATATAAAGAGAAATAAGGAAACTATGTATAAGAAGGAAGGAACATACTAACCGATGAGTCTCATGGGAGACTCACTATCAATGTGGCCTATGTCAAAAATAGGAATGGTGAACTCTCATGTAACGTGATTGATATATTTTGGTTAAATTGAGTTTTAGTGTGAATCTAAGTATTGTTCATTGTCAGCATCATAATAACCTAAAATGCTAGTGTTGAATTCTATTGTATCTGGATGAGCATAGGGAATTGCCTCATACAATTGAGTTGAGCTTTCTAAATTGTGCTTTGCAATATTAATTGTGATTGTGCCCCTTGAAATTGTGCTTATTGTAGGCATATGGTGCTTTGGAGGCTCTTTTACTAGAAATCCTCTTTTGAGAATTCTTGTTGGCTTAACATGATTTTGAATTTGTAATTTAATTTCTTATTTTTTTGTAACATTTCTTGTGTATCTAGACTTTTTGCCTTGATAAATTATATCTGTGAATGACTTACCTTAGGATGTTCGATAAATACCAAGCGTTGTTGACTAACATTATTAACTTATAGAATAAGAGTAATGATGCCTTGGGCATGTTTTTCCAACCCTTGACCTTGGTAATCTAACTATTGTAGATAATTTTGATCAAACCCATACTGATTTAAAAGTGAGACCTCATTTTGGAGAGGTATATTTATATCTTCTACTAGCTATACCTTTGTTTGTTGTACTATTTCTTACTTTGATTTTGATTTTTGAACCTTTTGCTATTCTAGGATATGCTTTGGTAGCCACTTTTTTACTATTTTAAAATTTGACCCTTTTAGAATATGTCCCTGTATCACTATGGATTGATTAACTGATTTATCTTGTATAGGTTCCTCATTAGAAATGATGTGTTATATGAGCAAGAATTATATAGAGGAGATATTATTATAGTGTTAGTCAATAAAATAAACTCAAAATAAACACACTAAACACTAACACCTCTAGCCTAGACACTAGGGAGAGCATAGGTAATAAGCATACAATGAAAACACAATTAGAAAACAAAAGAAATCATCTTTTTACCTTCTTTGTAGCTCCAAAATGGCTTGTTGAAGTGGCTTCCTCGGCTATATGCTCAATAAATATTTATCAATGAAGTTACATTTTCTCAACCTTTCCTTGGCACTTTGGCTTGGTTGGTTGGCTTATGAATTCGGCATAGTAACACTAGTTGAAAGAGCTTCTTGGAGGTATTTTGACATAATAACATTGAACTAAAAAAGCTTCTCGCATCTATTTGAGACTAATAACTTTACACCAAAAGAGATTCTTGCATCTATTTGAGCATAAAAACTTTACACCAAAAGAGCTTCTTGCATATATTTGAGCATAATAACTTTATAACAAAAGAGCTTCTTGATCAATAGGTAAGGCCTTATATTTATAACCTCTAAACTTAACTCTTACTCAAGGTGAGTTAAGGTTGAGTTTAAACATGAAATGAGTTCAAACTAACCCTAGTTGAGTTGAGGCTAATTCCAATTGAGTTAAAAAGGTGCCATGTAATTATAATTATCAATTAATAGGCATGGCTCTCAAATTAGATATTTTGGGAGAGCTTGACAACTCATAAAGGCAATGATTAAAAGAATTGATATTTTGCATTTTTAAATTTCTATTTTTATATGTTCACTAATTGTAAATGGACAATTTAGCTAAGCATTTAATATGGTTTAATTAGATGATTCATTTTGATTAACATTTTAGCTCTTTTAAGAATTATTTAATTACCTCGCTTAATGGGTCCATAGGCCAAACTACCAATTGTTAGGTCACAAGGTGACTGAGGATGAATCTATGAGAGGTTATTATTATGTAATATGTAGTAATCTAAATAGGTATGCCTCAACATGATTATGAGATTTTATGAATGATGTGTGAATAAAATTGGGATGTTTAGTGATTTCTAGGCTTAATTTACACTGTTTGGTAGAAATCAGTCTGAAATCAGGTTTGAAGCTAGTTGTGGCCAAAATGATGTGTCTACAATTTTCCCCTTTTTGGTAATGTATTTAAAGCTATAGGCATAGTAACATATTCTAAAATAATGAAAAAATATTTTATGCCTAATGCCCCAATAGGCGATGGATGAGCCTTGGATGCACCCTCGAGGGAACGATCGATAAAGAAGGTCATAAATTAATCCCTTGAAAGAAGGAAAATGATGGGACCAAAAGGTAAGGCTAGGGGAAATGATTGATTTTCTCAAAGGTAGTTATAATCAATGGCATAGTGAGATGCCCTAGTTGGGTAGATAAAAAGGATGATTTACCTAAAGGTAGTTATAATCATCAACATAACAAGATTAAAAGATAATGATTTGCCCAAAGGTGGTTATAATTATTAGTAAAAATGAAAAGGTAAAAAGATAATGATTTGCCTAAAGGTGGTTTAATTTTTAGGAAAATGAAAACATACCCCAGTTGGGTGGATAAAGATAATGATTTTCCCAAAGGTAGTTTAATCATTAGCAAAAATGAAAAGATAATGATTTTCCCAAAGGCAGTTATAATCATTAGTAAAATGAAAACATGCCCTAGTTGGGTGGATAGAGATAATGATTTGACCAAATGTAGTTATAATCATTAGCACAATGAAAACATGCCCCAACCAGGCAAAAGAATGAGAATGATTTGACCAAAGATGATTATAATCATTAGCACAATAAAAACTTGCCTCAGTTAGGCAAAATAATGAGAATGATTTGCCCAAAGATAGTTATAATCATTAGTAAAATAAAAATATGCCCCAGTTGGGTGGATAAAGATAATGATTTGCCCAAAGGTGGTTATAATCATTAACATCCAGGTAGATCAAAAAATAATGATTTGCCCAAAGGTATTTATAATCATTGGTACTATGGTTTGGAATAATATGGCAAATTGAAAAATGATGTTAAGCATGGGATATACTAAGAAGGGGGGCTGAATCAGTATATCATATATCTTATAAATCTTTCTTTTAACCAAATTCCACTTAATCAAACATTCAAGATATGCAATAAAACTCAAATAATAAACATCACACAAGATAGAGAGAGACACTAGATATAATGTGGAAACCCAATGTGGGAAAAACCATAGAGAACAATCTCAAGTATATTCACGAGAACAAACCCACAGGAGCACCATACCCCTTTGCCGAGTACCAACCTCAGCTACAATTCGTGAGCACCAACCCATAGGAGCTTCAAACCCCTTTGTCGAGCACCAACCCAGCAACAATATGTGAGCACCAACCCATAGGAGCACTAACCCCTTTGTGTATACCACACACCTATCTCTCAATGTTTCTATCTCAACAAATGATAGATCAATACAACATCTCTTTCTTCTCTCTCACTTTTTCTCTTCTAAGCTAGATATAACAAATACAAATCATATTCATCTCTCATAATTGCTCTTCTAAGCTAGATATTACAATATCAAATCAAGCTCTATCTCCCATATTACAAATGGCTTCTCAAGCCTTTATTTATAGCTTTCCAAATGACCTTTTGGCTTTTCCCCTTTTTGACCTTTCAATCCTCATGGAAAATGGCACCAATCTTGGATGACCCTTCATATTCAAGCCTTTGAAAAGTCATGTGGTGACCCTTCATGACCAAAAACGTCCTTCCCACTTTTGTCCTTATCTTTGGTGACTTTTCGTATTCCTCAAAGTGTCCCTTCATGAGAAATTGTGCCCTTACTCTTTTGTCTTCACTTGGTGACTCTTGGTATTCCCCAAGATGACTCTTCATGGGAAAATGCGTCCCATCCTTCTTTTGTCTTTACCCCGTGGCTTTTCGACTTCTCCATGGGCCCTTCTTTTGTCTCATATGCAACCAAAAATATATTTGTTAATATTAAAGAAATATTAACTCATATTAGCCAAGATATATTTATTACAAACAACATTAAATGCAATGGGGCCTTTATCACCAATAATGCTAGACCTTTGACATCAATGACAATATTTCCAAAAAATGAGACATACATACTGAATCCATACCCATAGAGGAAGAGTAAGTTGGTACAAAGGATAAAGTTGAATTTGGGTAACCTACTAGTATGGAGATGCACATCCTACTTAGCAAGGATTGAAATACTTTCATTATTTAAGCACTTTGTATTTGAGAAATTATTTGGTTAGATCAAGTATTCGTCAGGTGACCAAGGAGAAGTACCATAGCATCATTGCTTGTAAGATTCCTTGAGCTGATTTTTGCTAAAGTATGTGATGGAATACACCGTGATATAAAACACCATGATAACTAAGCTAAAATATACATAAGGACTAACACGTGATTCAATAAACAAGTGAAAATAATGCACCAATGATAAAAACCATGATGACAATGTTGACATATGAATATGGAAAGACTTAAGTGTAATGCACAAAGAATCACCCAATGAATGCAGATATACTAAGTCAAGGCACAATAATGAAATCAAACAAACATGCAAAGAAGCAAATCAACAAAAACACAAAACACCAATAAACAAAAATCAAAACAAAACATCAAGAAACAAAAAGTGAATAAAACAAACAAAACAACATAAAATAAACATAAACAATGGTTAATCATAATGTTAGTGCAAAAAAAAGACAAATTGTTCATGCATGTGTAATAGAAGTGTTACTCTTGATGATAGGATGACCCCTAATTTATATATCAATAATGCAAGTATAACAACACATGAACAATGGCACAAGTTTGTTTCTAGGCTATAGGGAAACAACAACACACAAGATGACAAACATTACCTCTAGGCATTAGGAGACAACAAAACAAACAAACAATATGGGGGGGAACAAAAGAAAAGGGAGGGGTAGCCGAGCTAACTCCAGATGTATGAGGTAAATGAACACTTCCTACATAGTTCCATGGATGCATGATCCATCATAAACTTCAGGCCAAATGTAGTTCTCCCAAGATATGGGATAAAAAAAAATGAATGATAAAAAAATGTGATTGACACGTAGAGGAAAGCAGGATTGGTCTCAAAAAATGGTGAGATCCTGTGAAACAGAGAATACTCAAAAAATAGTGAGAGTGTAAGGTAAAGTCTAGTGGTCATTAACATATCAAAGTTGAATACATAATTCACATAATATAAACTCGTAAAATGGTGAGAGTGTACGGTGAAAGGCCAAGAAGGATGGGGAAACTAAATGACAAGTGGTTACTGGTGAAATAATTAAGTATCCCAAAATCTTGAAGGTAAAGAAGTGGTCGAAAAGAAATGAATATGTAGCTGAGATAACTTGAGATACCTCATGTATCTAAGTGTCACCTACATAGTCCGTATGGACCTCAGGCTAATGTAGTTCTCCTAGAAATGGGAGGAAAAAGACCAAGGTGTTTTTAGAAATAAGTTAAACAAAGAAGATGGCCCAACCCAAAAATTGGTTTTATATTTTGTATGGAAATTCTAAGCTAATTTTCATGATTTTTTTATTTTTAGGATTTTCTAGGTCTTTTACCAATGTTTTAGGGTTTCAAAGTATAAACTTGATTGAGAATTATGAGATACTGAATGGTCCAAGTCGCAAAATGACTAGAGCATTCAAAATTTAAATTGATCATAAAATGGTGAGAGTGTGGGAAAAGGATGATTGAGCTGACCTCAATGTAAATTGACTACTACCTACATAGTATAACAAGATGATACGTCAATGCATGGTAAAAGTGTTACTCCTAATTTGACCATAGGCAATTATAATTAGGAAACAATGACATAGTTCTAATGATAATAATTTTCCCATAGGTGGTTATAATTAGTATCATAGAGTGGGATACTAATTTTCCCAAAGGCAGTTATAATTAGTAACACTTGAAATGAAATAACAAATGAAGGATAGAACTACCAAACCACTATCATACTGGTCCAAAACACTACCTCTATTTAGAATATTGAATCAACTACTGGAACTGTCATCTAAATCCCCTCACTGAAAGTGCCAAAAGAACCAATGGAATGAAATCAAGGTTAAAGGGGTTGGGTAGGGAGATTTAAAAATAACTTTGGTCAATTAGATAAGGTATGGTAAAACAATATATGATATGACAAAAATAATTTATGATATTACATTACAACAAAAATGAGCATCATAGATAATACTTCAAGTTTCTCAATCAAAATAACATTTGAGGTGTATGATGTTCATCGGCTCATCATGTTCATCTCCATCTATGTAGCAAGACTGTATGCTCTAGAACCATAATTTTCAATAATGACAAAGTGTTTTGACATTCTTGTTCTTAAACGATCCATCATTATCATATATAGTGTTAGATGGGATAATTTTGTGGCATATGAGATGATTGAATATGAATTTGAAAATCTAGTTTCTAGTCATGTAAGTGAGGGGTATAGCTTTAACCCACTTAGTGAAATATTTGATAGTAGTAAGGATGGTTTTATGGCCATCGGATGAGGTAGGGTTAATCTTCCCAATGACACCGAGTCCTCACATTGAAAATGACTATGGTGTAAGCATTAGTTTGAGTGTCTTGGCTAGGGCATAAATCAAATTGGCATGCCTTTAACACTGGTTGCACCTTTTGACATAAGCGATTGCATCTACTTCCATAATTGACCAATAGTAACCAATGCATAGGAGCTTTTTGGCTAGGATAACCTTGCTAGTGTGGGATCCACATATTCATTCATGAACTTCCCATAATGCTAATGTTGCTTCTACCAAATTTAAACAAGGAAGCAAAGTTCCATCAAAGCTAGAGTGGTAAAGGGTTGGGCCAAGTAAGGTATAGAGAGAGGCTTGGTGGGTAAAGGCCTTTTGTAATTTACGTGATAGGTCTAATGGCAAAATATGGTTATGAAAGTAATTTTAAATGTTTAAGTACCATATATAGTTGGGATCAAAAATATCATAGATCATTGTGACAGGTGAAGGTTCATGAGCAAGTACTTAAATATATTTCAATGAGGAATTGATATTCTTTTGCCTTGTTGGTGTGGCAAATCAAAGAACCAATGGTGGCCATGGCATCCACTATCCTATTATTGGCCCTAGGTATATTTTCAAACTATATGTTGGAAATATGTTGTTTTAGAATGTCGATCATGGTCTTATATGGGACCAACTTGTCATATTTGGTCTAAAAATGGTCTGTAACCTAATTGATGATTAACTAAGAATCACCATAAATCATGAGATGCTAAATATTCCATTGTACCATCTGATAAAGCCTTAAAATATGTGCTTCATATTCTACCATGTTATTAGTACAAAAAAATCTGATACAAAATGATTCAAGGATAGATCCCGTTGTGGTGTAATAAACAATAGGCCTACCTCTGATCCATGTGATGTGAATGATCCATCAAAATATAGCTTCTAGTGCTACTCCTTAAGAGGTGTTTCTGTGATGGTCATGATGGACTTAACTGGGAATTGAAAAGTGAGGGGTTTGGTATCTACAATGGGAGATTCAACAAGCTAATCTACAAGTACTTGTCTTTTTATGGCCTTTTGATTGACATACTCGATCTCAAACTCACTCAAAAACATGATCCATTGAGCTATGCATCCTTTTAAATCTATTTTGGATAGTATATACTTGAGTGGATCTAATTTGGAAATGGATATGGTTTTGTTTTTAATCATGTAATGCCACAGTTTCTAGGCTATAAAGACTATAGTTAGACAAGATTTTTATATTGGCTTATAGTTATGTTCATATGCGACCAGTGTATGACTTAGATAATACATGACATGTTATTTTCCATTATCATCATGTTGAGCTAGAAGTGCCCCCAGGGATTTATCCATGGTAGATAGGTATAGTAGGAATGGATTTCCTAGAATTGGTGGTAACAAAACAAATAAATTGGCAAGATATTCCTTTTGACGTTGAAAAGATTTTTGATAGTCTTTATCCCAAAAAAATGTCACACCTTTCTTTAGAAAGTGTGTAAATAAATCTCATGTATGAGTTAACTATGAGATAAACTTCCTGATAGATTGAATCTTACCATATAAATTATGGAATTGCTTCAAATTAGATAGTGGAGGCATCTCAGTAATGGCTTGCACTTTGGTGGGATCAACTTCAATGCCTCTATGAGAGATAATGAAGCCTAAAAATTTACCTAAAGATACACAAAAGATGCAATTTTGTGGATTAAGTCTAATGTTGTATTCACGAAGCCTCTCAAATATTCTTCATAGTACGACTAGATGGTTGACACAAGTCTTTGATTTACCCAATATGCTATCGACATAGTATTCAACAATGTCATGCATCATATCATGAAATATGATGGTCATGGATATTTGGTATGTGGCCCTAACATTCTTGAGGCTAAATGGCATAACCTAATAAAAACAAATTCCCCAAAGAGTCGTGAATGTTGTCAGGTGTTGGTCTTCTGGTGTGATTCTAATCTGATTGTCCTCTAAAAATCTATCCATAAGTGAAAGCATTTCATACTCCACTGTGGATTCAACTATCATGTTGATATTCAGTAGAGGACATTCATCCTTGGGGTAGGCCTTGTTTATATCTCTAAAATCAATGTGGATTTTGATTTCTTTAGGCTTCTTACTAATAGGTACAATGTTTGAGATCCACCCTAAATAATCGATCAGACAGATGTGTCTCACTTCTAAGAATTTTTCCAACTCTTTCTTTACTAATACAACAATACAAAGATGCATCTTATGAAATTTATACTTTACAAGTTTTGCATCAAAATGTATAATAAATTGGTATATAACCAAGGTGGGGTCCAAACCTTGCATGTCTGAATAGGCCTAAGCAAATATGTCAACATATTCCCTCAAAAGGGTCATAAAAACTTCACGTTCCTCTTCAGTGAGGGACACACCTAATTTGATCCATTCTAGGTCATCTGGAGTTCCAATGTAGAATTTTGTAGTATATTTTACATAAAGAGTCAAGCCATCTTCCAAAATGGTTGGCAATGATGTGAATTGGCCTATAACTACAAATTCCTCTAGTTAGACTGGTTCTTAAATCTCTCCTAAACAATATGAATCAGAATCACCTAATGTCAACGATGGCCATGTTACAAACACTATTAGAAATTCTTGGGAAATTTGACCAAAGGCATGTTATTTTGTATAACTTAACTTAGACATAAAATCAATTTCATCATTTGTGGTCTCTTGAGCTTCATTCGACACAAGGTGAATACCCCCATCCAATGACACTTGAAATAGGTTTTCACCAAAAGACTGGCCTTTCTCTTTACTTTTACCCTGGTCCAAAAGCACCTTAAAAAGGTTTTCACTTTGGGACCTTAATGTTTTATTATTTTATTTTTGGCTAAGGGTGTTACCCATTCTCCAAAATAGGATGTAGGATCCAGTTTGATGGAGAACCCTTATTTGTGGTCTCCCAATGAAACATTATCTCCTAGGCCTAGAAAATCATAAAAAGCCTCATCATTCTTGAACTCATCTATAGGCACTATGGATTCTTGTTGGTCTTGGGATATTAGTTGAGGGTGATAAAGAGGAAGCAAGTTATGTCATATTGCTAGGGTAATGGTACAAATGGTATGTGGGTCAAATAGGTTGGTATTGGAAAGGTCTTCATAAATGCCACGATCAAACTCTATTTCACTGTTGGCATCATCGTCACTAGACATTGGTGTTAGAACATGAATAAAATATGTGGGGTCATCCCCAGGTAGTTTAAATATGATACCATAAGTTCATTTGTACTGACTTATATAAATTGTCTGAATAGTACCTTGTTGATTTGGCCTGAGGCCTCCTCCTTCATAGCTTGGTTCTCCATGATCGTATTAGGGATGGGATATTTAGCATTTTTGTAGAAATTGGCCAACTTGTCATTATACAACCAGGATTCATCATTGGAAAGTGGGTCCTCTTCTTGGCTAGTGGCCGGTGTGAAAATGATAAGAGTTGGACTATGAAGCTTGCCTTTTATTTTTTGTTACCATTTCATGCAAGTTGGTTTAGCTTTAGGTCTTCCATAAAACTTGGGGTTCTATGGAATATTAACAATGTGAAATGTGCCATGGGTCAAATTATCTCTTGGGCCATTGGTTGAGATGGTAAAATGATTAGATATTTGAAGAGGAGGTATATGTGAAGATGATTTAAGGCTATCTAGGTCTATACAATTGGCTTCTAGGAATTCAAAAAGTATTTCTTTGTCTTTATCCTTTTTGGGAACTAGATCGAGACCAAAGAGGTAATTGTAACTTTCATATTCAAACTTCAAATGTTTGTAGTGTTCATAGGGATGCAAATATCCATTGATAGTGACCTCCATGCCTGAGTATGAAAAGTTGAGACATTAGTGTAATGTCGAAGGGATTGCTTGAATTTCATGTATCCAAGGTCTACCCAAAAGCAAATTGTAAGATAGGTTAAGGTCCAACACATGGCAAATTGTATCGTGGGTCAAGGGCCCAATGATAACTAGTTAACTTATGATGCCTTATGATTCCCATTATTTAATATCAGTGGCTTTGATAGTAATATTTTTGGTCATAAATTGACTGTTGTATATTCGAGATGCTTAATGAGATTCAAAGACACAATATTCAGGATTGATCCATGAGGGCATGTTTGACTTTGTGCCATGTTACGATAACTTTAATGTAGAATAGATTGTTATAGAAAGGGCCAAGAGATGACATATCACTTTGTTTGAAGGTCAACCATTGGCCTGGGGCTAAATGTCCAACTAAAGCTTTGAATTTATCTAGGGTTATATCATTAAGAACTTAGGATTGGCCTATGAATTATATTATGATGTTCTTATGGATTGTAGATGTACGCAATAAATTTAAAATAGAGATTTGTGAAGGTGTCTTTTGAAGTTGTTCCATAATGTCATATGTCTTTTCCTTAATAGTGGTATATGGCTTGTTCCCAGCCATTACAGTGGGTTGGATCAGTTTGTTGATAGGGGGTTGTGGACATGAAATGGTAATCTTAGACCGTCAAATTATCATTACACAATTGGGATTGGATACAAGACCATTGTAACTTGATAATGATTGAGATGGATAAATAAGATAAGTCTCGATTGTCAATGCACTTGTTTTTGGTTATGGGGTAATGATGAGCTATCAGTATAAGGTCCTAAAATGGTAATCCCTAGTTGTTGATGTGCTTGGTTATGGTCCTAAGTCAAGGAAGGATTACTAGTGTTGGGTGAATATTTTGTCACTAGCTAATTGATGAGAAAAAAAGGTCTTATCAACCATAGCAAGGGAGATTGGTTGGCCAAGTGTGTAGGTTTACCACATCAAAAGGGGACAAATCTCTCATCTCATTAAGGGGAGGTTACCTATAAATATAAGGGGCTATATACCATATATATATGTAGAAAATAACACTCAGGGGTAGGGTAACACCATCCACCTCTCTTTTTTTAGAGATGATGCTCACAAACAAAGGAGAAATCCTGGTGAAGACACTGAAGGCACTTCTCTTCTTTTAGAAGTGGTCTTGCATCAAACAACCAGAGTTCTTTCAGGTAGTGACAAGTAATTGGTAATAGAGGTGTAGTAACTAGCAGGGTGAGGTGTAGCACAAAGTCTCCACCTCAGCTGCCCAAAGAGTGAAATATGAAGGACAATGAGGGCACAAAGTCATCCCAAAGTCCTTTACACAGAAAGAAACTAAAAACACACACACTAAACACGGTTGTGGTAGCACAAAGTCTTTCCACAATTGGCTTTAGGACACCTTCCTGATTACTTATATTGATTCTGCTTATTTCATTAACTGGATAAGAACACATTCAGAAGATAGACATAACAATAATCTCATAAAATGACACAAGCTAGAACAACACAAAGTCTTAAAGTAACTTGCTTTCTCATTCAATCAAATAAATATGACTAACAATCTGAGCTCAAAGTCTTAATAATCGCCTCTCAATTTTGCCAGAGTTTTGCTTCTATAACCAAAAAGATCTCCTTTGCATAAAATAGGAGTTTACAATATATAGTAGCCAAGAAAGGCATGGTGCTTTGTTCCATGGAGTGGCCCATATTGCATTCAATGCCTTGAATGCATTTTCAGTTTTATCAAGGGACCATGCTAGAATAGGGTCGCTGCCTTAACTGTGGCGTGTCACTTTATCTCAAATGTCTTTTCCTAGGCCTGAGTCATCTAGTCTATCATCTGATATCTGTGCAGCTATCCACTTCACCTTTATTCCAAGGGAGACAAACATGCTGCACCTTTTAATGCTTATGAGCTTAGACCTCTACTTGGTGGACTATTCCACCTACTAGAAATAACTCCCACTCAGATATTTTTGGTCTTTTCCCTTTTTGTTGGCTCTTTCGGCTCCCTCTTTAGCTGGTCACTGAGTTTATTTTTAACTTTTATCTTTTTCTAGCTTTGTCTCTTCTTAGTTTTTGAGCTCTTGAGGCTGAATTCCCAGCTTTGCTGGCTCCTTGTGCTCTTGTCTCAGTGGTTTTTCCCTTTGGGTACATGCCCTTCAGGGTCCTTCGGCTTCAATTCCTTCAGACATTTTATCCAAAGGAAATCTTCCTTCGCCTTAGCCATTTTTTTGTCAGGCTTTTCTCTTCGATCGAGCTTATTCCTTTGGACAAAAGTCCAAAGGCAATTCCTTCGGATAAAAGTTTGAAGGAATTCCTTTGAACTTTTTGTTCGAAGGAATTACCTTAACATTTTTCCATAGAAAATCTTTTCGAAAGAATTCCTTTGTCTGTTTTGGTTCACTACCCTCTGCAAGGGCTGTTTGATCTCCAAAATTACCTTTCAAAAAAGTTACAAAGGTCCTTTTGGCTCCCAAGTGCCCTCTGTAAGGGCACTTGTCCTTCGAGCTCTTGGAAGACTCCTTTAAACTTCCTGATTGAACCGACCTTGAAAAATGCCTAAGTGTTGAGAACTTGTTTCTTTCCTACAAAGTCCATAGAAACCAACCTACAGAGTCCGTAGTAATGAGTCTGTAGAACCCAGTCTCCAGAGTTCGTAGAAATGAGCCTACAAAGTCCATAGAAATGAGTCTATGAAGTCTATAGAAATGAGTCTATCGACAAAGTCCATAGTTTTCTCTAAGTCTCTCGAGCCTTGAAAGAGTCCGTAGAATCTAGCCTGCAGAGTCTGTAGAATCCAGTCTACGGAGTCCATAGAAACATATCTGTAGAGTCTGTAGAAATAAACCTGTGGAGTTTGTTAACTAAAAAAGCTTAAAAAATAGAGAATTTAAATGCCCAAAACAATTTTTGAGAAGGGAAGAGATAATTTTGGCCTTTAAGACCAAAATAGTTCATGTGCTGTCCCAAAAAAGAGTGACAAATTTTGGGAACAACAGCTAGCTCCAGTTAGGGACTTCCTTCAGTTGAAAATTTAAAGCAGCTAAGGGGTGTAAAAACCAAAATCTCTAGTGCCTTTAAGTATGCCATTAGGCTACGGAGTCACGTTAACCAAAAAAAAGGTGCCAAAAATGAAAATAAAAAGCACAAAATAGAACTAAAGACTATACAAATATACATATGTATAGATGATCTTATCTGATACTTCAAGAATTGAAGTGCTTCAGATGCTGCCCATTATGACGTAAAGAAAAGAGCATGCCATATTGGTACTTCAATAGAAAACTATTTTCACCATTGAGCTCATAGATAGTAAACATACCTCTCCATAGGGAATCGAATTTCCCATGCATTCCCTTTGGTTCTCTTCTCTTGTCCCATAACAAGACTTGATCTCCAATCTAGAAATCTTAGGTTTTTACTTTTTGGTCAGAGAGCTTCTTCACCAGACTTTGATGCACAAAAATTAAGTCCACCACCATAGTTTAGTGCTCATCCAACTCAGTCAAGCACATGATCCTTTTGTTAATAGAGCTTTCATATGTCTGATCTTTAATTGCTTTTGCCAATTTCAGTGCTGAAAATTCTAGGGTGATCGGTATCTCTGCATTGAGAACATACAGATGTTGGAAAGGTGACATACCTATCACCCTCTTGGGTGTAATTCTATCTGCCCATAAAGCATCAATCAATGCTTTATGCCATGTTCATTGGTTGTCATCTGCCAGCTTCTTGATCATGGTCACTAGGTTCTTGTTGCTTGATTCAACTTGGCCATTCCTTTGAGGGAAATAATCAGAAGAGTGAGAGAGGGTAATCCCATAGTAAAAATAGAACTGAGTGATCTCATGAGAAGAGAAATAGGTTGCATTGTCTGTGACAATCATGGTTGGGACCCCAAACTTAGAAATAATGTTTTCTTTGAGGAAATTGCATATTACTTCTGAAATAACATGCTTGGTTAGAATTGCTTCCACCTATTTGGTGAAGTAATTTGTGGCTGTGAAGACATAATCATGTTTAGCACTTGAAGATGGGTTTACAACACCAATGAAATTGATTCCCCATTGTTGAAATGGCTCTTCTATCACTACTAGCTTGAGAGGCAGAGCAACTAACTTGGGTCTTCCAACGAACTGTTGGCATAGTTCACATTTTCATACCCATTTGTATGCATCCTGAAACAAAGTAGGCTAGTAATAACTGGCTCACAAAATCTTATGGGCAGTCACAGGAGCAAGAAAATGTCCTCCATAGGCCAGATTATGGAAGGACCTCAAAATTTAGTTCTACTGCTCTTTATCCATGCAGCAAAGGAACATTCCATCAAGGCTCCTCTTGTACAAGCCGTTGTCCCACAAGACAAAATTGACAGCTTTCAATCTAACAGTCTTCCTTTCTTTATGAGATACGTGAGTAGGACACTCATCATAAGTAAGGAAATGAGAAATACTTGAATACCACTCATTTGTGGTGGAGACAAAGAAGATTGTTGGCATGTATTCCACTTATTTTTCTTCATGCCCTACTTCTTCAGGTCTGTTTTCAGCAATCAATTGATAGAGGCCCTTTCCCCTCACAAGCTTCATCAATTTGATAATCAGATCAAACTCCTAGATTTTAGCAATCCAATTGCACCTTTTGGTTTCAAACTCTTGCTGAGTCAGTATGGATTTGACTGTGGTATCAGGAATCAAGGTAATAACGCATAAATTGATGATGTAAAAATGGAAATACTTTACTGCCTTGACCACCGCATAAGCATGCTTCTCCATGTTTGAATACTTCAGCTCATGAGCTTTGAGAGGACAACTCATGAAGGATATGGGAGATTCCATACCTTATTCATTTTGTTGAACTAAAATTGTTGAAAGTGTGTGTGTTCAAAAGCATAACTATACACTGTGAAATCCTTGGTATAATTTGGATAAACCAGAATTGGGGCATGGGCAATGGCTATCTTGATGTCCTGAAATGTCAATTTGCCTTCTTCAATCTAGCTAAAAGTTGCCTTTCCCTTCATTGTGTTAACGATGTGATGAGTCTTCTCAGCAAACTTAGGGATGAATCTTCATAAAAAATTCACTTTTTTGAAGAAAGAGTGAACTACAGTCTTACTCATAGGTAGAGTAAGCTCTTCGATGGATTTGAATCTTTTTAAGTCAATTTTATGCCTTCTCAAGATATAATGTATTTGAGAAGTTTCCCTTCCATTACCTCAAAAATAAACTTCTTGGGATTAAGAGAAATGCCATTCTGGCGACAACATTCCAACACTTGTTGCAAATGGCACACATGGTCAGGGCAATGCTTAGAAAAGACGGTCAAGTCATCAAGATATACTACAATGAACTTACCCATTTAATCTTTAAAAGCAAGGTCCATTGCTCTCTAAAAAGTGGCACCAACATTTATCAAGCCAAAAGACATTCTTCGATATTCAAAGGTGCCCCAAGGTGTGGTGAAGGCAGTCTTATGCTGGTCTGCTTCACCAACTTCAACTTGATTGTATCCTGAGAAGCCGTCTAGCATTGATAACATCTCTGAACTGGTCACTATTTGAAGCACTTGGTCCATGATGGGCAAAGGATAGTTATTCTTTAAGGATGACTGATTCAAATTCTTGAAGTCCACACAGAGGTGAATTTTGCCATTCTTCTTCCTCACAGGTACTATGTTGGCAATCCATGTGGAATGATGGATTGGGAAAATTATCCTAGCATTCGGCATTTTTTGTATTTCAAATAGAATAGTACCTGATATCTTCAGATTGTACTTCCTAGATTTTTGCTTGTAAGGCACTGAATCATCTTTGAGAGAAATTTCATGGAAAAATTCATTAGGTCTAAGCGACTTCAGATCATCATAGGAGTATGCTAAGATATCTATGTACTAGCTGAGCAGAGCGGTGAACTTGAATTTTTCTTCTTGAGTGCAACACTTCCAAATGTTCACCATCTTGGGATTTTCCTTGGTACCCAAATTTATTTGATCAGAATCCTGAGAGGAGCTTGAATCCATTTGTTGCTATTTGACAAACCTATCATGCTTGTCAAACAGCTTCTGAAGGAAAATCAATTCTTTGGGAATTTTATTCCCTTTAAGTTACATGAATTCTTCACCTGCGTCTAAATTTGATTCAGGGGCTGGGTCATTGCCTTTGAAGTGGAGTTGTTCGAAGCTGCCTTTTTGTTCCAGGAAGGCAATGATTTGGTTGTCACCATTGAACACTTGCCAATGATTGGCATTGTCAGACACACTTGGTTGAAAGACCAGTTCGATAGTGTAATTGTCTCCATTAAAATCAGGGTGAGGAACCAAAAGAGTTGCTAAAATAGCCAAAGCATCCACTCAGTCATTGAATTCCCTGGGAATTATAGAGATGCTGAAAGCATCAAAATTTTTTATTTGATCCCAATCCAGATTACGATAATGGTGTAATCTCTCATTTTTGGTTTGGTATAGGTTTCTCACCTGACAAACCACCAGCTCAGCATCTCCTTTAGCATGAAGGAGCTTGATGCCCTATCTTGAGCGGCCTTCAATCCAAGTAGTAGTGATTCATATTTGGTAGTATTGATAAACTACAACTTATATGAAGAAGGAAAAATATCTCCTTAGGGAGACAACAACATAATCCCAGTGCCTGAACTAGTAGAGGAACAACTGCCATCAAATTCTTGTATCCATACATCATTTGAAACTAATTTTACTTTAGATTTCCCCTTGTGTGGAGGGGAGAGTTCCTTTGGGCTTGCACTGTACTCTCTCATGTCTTCTGTTGTTCCATCTGAACTAATTTTTAGACTGTCATTTTTAGAAAAATTCATCAGTTGAAACATGAATATCCTCTATGGTCAAGAAATAATTACCCATGTCTAAAGACTCAAATAGAATTTGAGCTTCAGGTGCTGATAATTTAGTGATCACATATTTTGCTTCCTTCTCAGGGAGCAATCTCTGCATAACACCCTTGATTGGGATCCTTGCTTGAAATAGGTCCATGCTCAACTCACCACCAACATCCTTGCAAAAATTTTGCCCAAGAAGGATGCCATATGACGCTGGGACGTCAGCCACCAGGACTGTCATCTTGATTCTCTTGTCCAAGAATGCTATAAATGCAAATTGGGTGTCCTTAATTTGTCCCAGTAGTGGCACTTGTTTGTTCTCCATGGAGAAACATCTCCCAAATGTCTTGGTCAATTTGAGACCAAGGGATTCAGCTACTTTGGCAGGCATGACATTGTCAGACGCACCTGAGTCTATGATGCAATTATTTAGCTGATGTTTATTTATCAGCAGGGAGACATAGAATGGTTCAGTCCTTCTAGGAGCAGTAGGAGGAGTAATGACAAGGTTATTCCAAGTGGACGTGGGAGTCACCTTTGGAATAGCTAGTCTTGCAAAGATGGTTCTATTCTTTACACATTCCACTAACTTATCCAACTGCTCAGGGTTAGATTGCAAAAATTCAAATTTAGACATTTGGATCTTAGTTTTCTTGACATGGTCAATTATGTCAAATGTCTAAAATAAATTATGAAGAGGGGAAGGGAGTTCATCCTTCTAGTTTTTAGGAGGGGAGGACTGATCTGCGAAATTGAAGTTGAAGGTGAGGGCATACTTGAAGTACTTACTTTTTTAGCAATCACCGAGTCCTTTGCTTGAAAAGGCAAAGTGGTTCCTCATTTGGCAATTGAAATTGTAGGTTGAGGTTGCTCCTCTATATTTTCTTTATCAGCTTGTTGGGTTGACTGGTTCTTAGACTAGGTGAAAATAATGTATGATCCCTCAACTGCTTTAAATTCACTTTTGGGTTCATATTGGTAATTCAAAAAATTAATGTTGGAGTCACTAGCTAATTCTTCTTCTCCCTCTATGAATAGATTAGCGTCACCTTCAAGGTTCAACTCAGGCTGGAAAGAGAAATTTGATTCTACTTCAAGATATCCAACTGCTAAATTGGTTTGAGGTGCTTCAATGGCCAATTTTTTCTGAGTGAGAGGAAGACAATTTGGCGGCCCTTGATTCATGGCAGCATTGCCTTGGTATGACTGATTAGAAAATGTCCTCCTTGGTATATCTCTGTATGAAGGAGCAAATGACATCCCTTGGACCATTTGCTTTTTGACAGCCAACAACTCATTTTCTAGCTTTTGCACCATTGGATCAGTGGTGCTTGTGGATGGATATTCAGAAGATGAAGTTGATTTTCCTCTGTTAGGATCTCTCCTTATCTTTCCTACCAAGATAAGGTCATCTTCCAACTCAGTATCTAAATCTTGAGCAGCAACAAGGTCTATGTGGCCAGCTCATCTCAACAGAAAACTCACTTCAGGCAGCTGTGAGTTGATGAAGAAACATTTAAGGTTCTTAGGTGTTTCCTGAGTAATTAGAGGGATCTTGTTCCTTATCTTGTCAAATTTGGCAATGAAATCTCTCATAGGTTCATGAGGTTCTTTCTTCATCTATGTGAGCTGGGCTAGCAGAGAATGCACATCTTTTGTAGGCTTGAACTTGGCTTCAAACTTAGCTTTGAGAGTGTTTCAGTCAGTTACTAACTGAGCTTGCAGGTGGTAGAACTAGTTTACAATAGCACCTTGCAATGTTTCCACAAAAATATTGACTACTACATCTTCATATTCCATGACTATCACACGATAGGCTATGTTGAAGGCTGCATTGTGTTCATCAAGGTGAACTCTCCCATCACTAAAAAAATTGAGAAAATTCTTCTTTGAACTGCGTGGAAGCTCATGTAAGGGTGGAGTTAAATTAAGTGGGCCAAAAGAGTTACCCCAAGAGCCTTAAACTACCATGATTTGATTATGGAAAGTAGGGATAACAAATCTGGGTGGAGTATGTATAGGCAAAGCTCTACTGACAGTAGAAAAAGTAGCTTTGTCTTGTATTGGTGGCCTGGTATGGGTACGAGGAACACTCTTGGATCGTTGAACTTGAAGTTGTGGGGGAAACAAATTGAAATTTCCATGCTGCACCAACTTAAAAACTAGGTCAACAACACCTTGGGTTTTTTTGGCTTCTTGTATAGCATGGAGTTTCTAGATTGTATAATAAAAATGCTAAAGAACTGGCCCTGCTTCAGCTTGAAGCTTGAGGCTTCACACGACTTGTTCTTCCCCAGTAGCTCTAGTTTTTCAAACCAAATTATATAATGGAAATGGATAAGGCTATAATTATAATGGATAAGACACAAGTGATGTTTCAATCTGAAGCTTAAGGCTTAAAATTATGTAAAATTGTTGTCCCCAGTGGAGTCGCCAAAAAACCATTGGGTGAATATTTTGTCACCAGCTAACTGATGAGCAAAATAGGTCTTATCAACCATAGCAAGGGAGATTGGTCAGCCAAGTGTGCAAGTTTACCACATCAAAAGGGGACAAATCTCTCCTCTCATCAAGGGGAGGTTTCCTATAAATATAAGGGGCTATATACTATATATATATGCAAAAAATAATACTCAGGGGTAGGGTAACACCATCCATCTCTCTTTTTTTAGAGATGATGCTCACAAATAAAGGAGAAATCTTGGTGAAGACACTGAAGACACTTCTCTTCTTTCAGAAGTGGTCTTGTAGCAAACAACAAGAGTTCTTTTAGGTAGTGACAAGTAACTGGTAATAGGGGTGCAGTAGCCAACAGAGTGAGGTGTAGCACAAAGTCTCCACCTCAGCTGCCCAAAGAGTGAAATATGAATTACAATGAGGGCACAAAGTTGTCCCAAGGTCCTTTACATAGAAAGAAACTAAAAACACACACACTAAAGATAGTTGTGACAGCACAAAGTTTCTCCATAATTGGCTTTAGGACACCTTCTTCATTACTTCTACTGATTCTGCTTATTTCATTAACTAGACAAGAACACATTCAAAATATAGACATAAGAACAATCTCATAAAACGACACAAGTTATAACAACACAAAGTCTAAAAGTAACTTGATTTCTCATTCAATCAAAGAAATATGATTAACATTTTGAGCTCAAAGTCTCAATAATCGACTCTCAATTTTGGCAAAGTTTTGCTTCTATAACCAAAAATATCTCCTTTGCATAAAATAGGAGTTTACAATATATAGTAGCCAAGAAAGGCTTGGCACTTTGTTCCATGGAGCAGCCCATGTTGCATTCAATGCCTTGAATACATTTTTAGTTTTGTCAAGGGACCATGCTGAAACAGGGTGGCTACCTTAACTGTGGCATGTCACTTTATCTCAAATGTCTTCTCTTAGGCCTAAGTCATCTGGTCTGTCACTTGATATCTGCACAACTATCCACTTCACCTTTACTCCAAGGGAGACAAATAGGCCTCACCTTTTAATGCTTGTGATCTCAGATGTCTACTCGGTGGACTATTCTACATACTAGAAATAACTCCTATGTATATATTTCTAGTTTTTTCCCTTTTTACTGGCTCTTTCAGCTCCCTCTTCAGCTGATCACTGAGTTTGTTTTTAACTTTTGTCTTTTTCTAGCTTTGTCTCTTCCTAGTTTTTGAGCTCTCAGGGCTAAATGCCCAACTTTGCTGGCTCCTTGCACTCTTCTCTCAGCGATTCTTCCCTTTAGACTTAAGGCCTTTGAATGCTTTCAGGTCTACACTCAAGCTTTTAAATATCATCAGCTATTTCATTGCCATGAATTTGATACCTATGGAGATGTCACTATTTGAATGCCAATGGATATTTTATTGCCCTAAATTTGACGGCTTTGGGGACATCACTGAATGTTTGGATCCCAACGGCTAGTTCACGATGTTCAACTTTGACGTCTACGGGCCCGTCACCCTCCTTGGCAATTCCTTCAGCTTTCTTATTTGATCCTTCCCAAAGGGGACCTGTCCTTTAGGGTCTTGAGAAAGGTCCATTTTTTGGTCAGTGAGAGCCCCCCGCAAGGGTACATGCCCTTCGGGGTTCTTCAGGTGGCCTTCGGGTGGTCTTCAAGGTCCTTTGGCTTCAATTCCTTTAGATAAAATGTTCGAAGGAATTTGTTCAGACATTTTGTTTGAAGGAAATCTTCCTTCACCTTAGCCATTTTTTTGTCGGGCTTTTCTCTTCGATCGAGCTTATTCCTTCGGACAAAAATCTGAAGGAATTCCTTCAGAATTTTTGTCCAAAGGAATTGCCTTAACGTTTTGCCACAAAAAATCTTTCTAAAGGAATTCCTCTGTCCATTTTGGTTCGCTGCCCTCTGCAAGGGCTGTTTGATCTCCAAAATTGACTTTCAAAAAAGTTACAAAGGTCCTTTTGGCTCCCAAGTGCCCTCTGTAAGGGCACTTGTCCTTTGAGCTCTTGAAAGACTCCTTTGAACTTCTTGATTGAATCGACCTTGAAAAATGCCTAAGTGTTGAGAACTTATTTCTTTCCTATAGAGTCCGTAGAAACCAACCTACAGAGTTCGTAGTAACAAGTCCATAGAACCCAGTCTATAGAGTCCGTAGAAATGAGAAACCAATTGTTAAGGTGTGAAGCTAAAAACTTCACCAGATGAGTAGATGTTGAAGTTGCTAGATTTACATAGTTGTCAATGATGGCAAGGAGTCGACCAGTAGCTGCCGGTGTCGATCATGTATCGATCGCTGTCAGTCATAGGCAGACAGGCAGGGACCGACATCGATCATCTGTGCGTCCATAATCTATTTTCATGGACAGAACATAATGTTTGCATGATTAGTTTAGCTATTAGTTGTAAGTCCGCGTCTCTATCTTTAGCAGGACTGTTTTGAGCCTTTGATTAGGAGGTGTATCTAATGGTTGATATTGCATTGCTCATGATCCCTAATTCTATATAATGGGATAGATCTTCATAGCTTGTATACTTGTGTACAAGTGTAAGAGAACAGTACAAGACATATTGTATATGTGTGTATCAATCCAGGTTGTTGGAATTGATTGTAAACTCTTGAGGGAAAGAGATCTGTACATTTGAGAGGTGTGAGAAGAAAGTGTGTAGCTTCTTCATTGTATTTCCTTCTGGAAGAGTTTAATACAAGTTTTTAGGGTGGTTTCTTGTATCTCTTATTCTTTGTTATTTCTGATTCTAGTTGTTTTCAATTCTAGTTTAATTCCGTGTTTTGCTTACATAAAAGTAATCAAGTTTGTTGGTTGATCCCCAACAAGTGGTATCAGAGCATTTATGTTCTAGGTGCCTGACAAGTGGTATCAGAGCTCAGGTTCACTAACAGGTGGTTCAGATCTGTTTAGTGTGTGTTGATTACAGGTCACTCACAAGGGTTTCTGTTTGAGTGGGAGAAGCAATGGTAGAAGAAAGCAAACTGAGAATTATAGTTTTTTCTAAGTCTCTTGAGCCTTGAAAGAGTCCGTATAATACAGCCTACGGAGTCCGTAGAATCTAGTTTGCAGAGTCTGTAGAAACATATCTGCAGAGTCTGTAGAAACGAGCTTGTGGAGTTTGTTAGCTGAAAAAGCTTGAAAAATGGAAAATTTAAATGCCTAGAACAATTTTTGAGAAGGGAATAGAGAATTTTGGCCTGTAGGACCAAAATAGTTCATGTGTTGTCCCAAAAAGGAGTGACAATTTTTGCGAACAACAGCTAGCATAGGTAAACTGACTAGAATTATTTGGTAACGGTCTTGGTCTATTAACTCTTGGTCTAGGATTAATGGTGATGGTTGAAATACAATTCCCCATAATATGACCTACAACTTTGTCATAATCATGCACAACTACGTGGTAAGTTTGTTGGTTATTAGAATCATTTTGGCCTTAGGTCCTCACATTTGATTAATGTTGTTATTATTGATACTATTATTACTATTGTTGTCACAATGGTTATTGATATTATTATTTTTATTTTTTTGGCCTTCATTATTGCTAGTGTTGACTACTATTATTATGTTGTAGAAAAGGGTTTTGTTAGATTCCCAAGTTTTGATTGGACATAGATGCTCTATTATTCAATGTAATATCCCTATTTTCCAACATATTTTATATGAGGTGTTTTATCTGCACACAATGACATAGATTATGTCCATGAACCTAATGGTTTTCATAGAACTCATACTCTTGATACCAATCTAGATATGAAATATGCTCAGGATAATGCTCTGAAATTGGACAACTAATTATATTAGCTATGGATAACTCGTGAAACACTACTTCAATAGGTTCACCAAGGTTGATAAAGACTCGAGGAGTGGGTCTTCTTCTTGGAGGAGGGGTTTACAAAGGTGGTGGTTGCTACATTTATGGAATTGGTCTAGGCTGTTATGTAGGTTGTGCTTGCTGAATAGGCTACTAATGAGGAGTAAGCTGCATTTATAGCTTTGTTTGAGTAGATGGTGTTTGTACTATTTGGACATAGTGAAAATAAGTTACTCCATTACCCACAACATTCTTATTATGGTTGTATTGCTTGGATTTATTATGTTTACTAGCTTGGGATGGTGCTGACACTTGTCCTTAGACTTGGTTATGGTTTTGACTTGGGCCTACACCTTGGTTTTGGTTTTAATTTTGTTTGATGGAGGTTAACTTGATCATACCTTTATTAATGAGGCCATTTTAAATTTACAAACATTTTATGATGATCTCTTTGAAGGTATGTACACACTCAATCTCCAGATGATAAGGATATCTCACTATGATTTTTTTAGTAAACATAACTACCAATTGTTTGTTTGGTAATCTGTGGGTGCAGAGACTAGCAAGTGTTCTCCATCTCTATAAATAGCTTGCAAAGATTTTACCAACTTTCATCTTAGCCTAATTTAAATCTACTAATGAAATATCATGCTCGAGATTATAGGAGAAATGCTGCAAAAATTTATCTAAAAGGTCATCAAAATCATATATGAAATTCTTTGGCAATTTGACGAATCACCCCAAAGCTTGTCCTGCTAGACTCTAAGGAAATAAAAGGAGTAATTAAATGTCACTAGCAAGAAGAAAATAAATCTATCAAATGGGCCTTAACGTCTCCTTTACCCTTATATTTATCAAATTTTAGTGGTTCATATCTTGGAGGAAATGGTATATAAAGATACTCCATGTTGAATGGGCATGAATACACATCATCTAACTTGAATTTATTGGTTTGCTTCCTTTATTGAATGGAGTAAATCACATCCTTCATTTTTTATAGTTCTTGGACCAAGAAAATGGATGGTACATTTTGTTGAGGTGGTGGATGGGTGGTCAAAGTAAATTAACTTGGCCTGGGTATAATGGTGGTATGGTTTGTTACAAATGGTTGGTTTGATGAGTGCACTGATTAGGAATATGCATTCAAGGATTGGGATGTGTTTGTTGAAATTGCATGCATTGTTGGGCTATATTATGGTTAAAATTTGGTATATAGCCTTAGTTTTGAGGTAATTGTGATTGAGATGGAAGGATATGGATTTGGGTAAAATACTATGCCTACTAAGGTTGAGTAGGGACTTGTTTCTGACTAGTCAAACTTGACTGAATAAGGGGAACTTGTTGTGGACCAAGACCCTGACTTTGGATCTATGCCACATGTTGAGTAAAAGGCAATTGCTTCCTAATTATTACTTAGTGGATAGTGTTACCTTTTTTTTTATGTAAAAACTAGTTGTGAACTAGACGTTGGTTGGGTGATCAACATTTATCTTTGACCAATAGACACACATTATTAATTAGATAATGTTTGCGATTATAAAGGTACATTGGTCTATGACTATAGAGGTACATTTTCCATTACTTATCAAGGTGGAACATTTGTTTCCCCTTATTGAGGTGGCATAGTGTTATACCTCTATTATGGTGGTATATTAGATTGTGCTTCTTGTTATGGAATGTTAGTCCTCACCTATTGAGGTGGGACAATATTCATCACTTTTTGTTGAGGCAAAGCACTAATCGGTGCTTGATTACTTAATCATTGTGGTTGCAAGCTTGAAGAAGTCACTGGTTAAGCATTGGAATTAATTTACTATGGTTAGGATGTAGGAGTTCTTGTCCCCTGCTATTGTGCACCACTCATGGTATTAACTAAAGGCACTTCTTGTTACAAACTATTTTTTGGTTTAGTTAAACCATTTTGGCTTGGATTAGCAAACACTTGCATGTTATCCACCATGTTTGGCATATTATTTTACATAGAATCCATAGTCACCTCTTTGATATATGGGACATTGTACATGTCATTGACTGAAGTGCTTTACATAAATGGGTCTATACAAAAATTATCTTAACCTATCAACTCAATTAATACTCTTGTTGAAGGAGCTAGCTCAATGAGTGGAGCATTTAACATGGTAGTGGCATTAAAATTATACACTAGATTTAAATAGGTTTGATATGCTTATTGCATTTGTATAAAGTGGTCTTCCATGAGGTCCTTTCTTTTTATAAGCATATTTGGGTCTTGATACAACATCAACAAGAGCACTTGAGGATGGCTAGTAGAGGATTTTTCAATGGTTTGGTTATAAGGCATGTTGAGAGGCACTCTAACTGGACTAGGTAAATTTTAATGGTGGAAGTCTACTAAAAACTTGGTCCCTACCTTCACAGATCTAATTAAAACCTCATCCTTATTTTTAAGCAAGTGATGATCAAACAAATAAGGATCACACGTCGATGGCATAGCGATGTAATATGGTTGTTGTTGAGCTTATTCTATAACTTATGGTATACTAGTAAGGTATTGCACAATTTGCTCTTAGTTTTGATCTCAATATGGAGGTGTGTTAACCAAATAATGGGATAATAAATATTGGATTTTTTCTCCAAATTGAGTAGTGTAAGGAGGATAAGGATCTATATCACAAACTACATCATCATCATAGGGATCTTGAATAAAGTTATCATTCATGACCATGTTATCATAACCTAGATTATACATAGCTCCACTACAAGTGTAACGAGACATATCCAAATTAATGACTAATGTTCTACGAAGAAGGTCTAGATTTATACAAACCCTTAAAAACAAGGTCTAAAAGACAAATGGTTTGAACTAGGTAAAACTTGGTTTAAGAATGAAGTTGTTTCTCCAAAATAGGCAATGATAAAATTGCTATAAAATGGTCTAATGTCAAATATATTACACAAATGGTCAAGTTAATGGATAACTCTAAATGCCAAAATTAGTAAGGAAGTGTTTCAAACAATTTTAATCTATGTCCAAAGAAGAAAAATGTTGCTAGGTATTTGGGAATAAGGTACAAATCTAGGCTCAAAAAAATTATGTATAAAACAAAGAGGTAAGACGCTAGGACTCTTGTAAACATGACACAAGAGGTAGACTTTGAAAACACACTAGGTTTAAGAATGAAATGTAAGATGCTAGGACTTTTGGGAACACAACACAAAAGCTAGAATTTGAAACACACTAGGTCTGAGACAAATGGAAATTGCTAGGTCTTTTAGGATCATGACACAAAAGCAAAACTTGAAACAAACTAAGTTTAAAAGACAAGATAATTTATCTAATAAATTTAAAATGCTTTGACTTAAACTAGGCATTCAAATTCAAACATAAAATTGATCTTTGACAAAATACATTAGATTTTAAGCATGCAAAAGATAGACCAATAACCAACTTTAGGCATAAAATAGTCTTTAAATCAAGCAAGGAACTAGTCTAAGTTGCACAACCAAAAGTGAGAGATAAATGTCTAAGCCAAAATTACGTGAGGAATAGGCAAAAACCAATCAATGTTTGAATCTAAACTTATCAAGGATAATTTTAAACTTGATTTAGAAGGCTTGGTGCTTAAATGGACAATAATCTAGACCAAAATGGATAGTGTAATGATACTAGGCATAGACCAAGAAGGCATACATGGTTTTGAAATTATGATTGGATATAAGGAAACAAGTCTTTGAAATAATATGAGTAACTTAATGATGTTATATTACTCTAAGGGTATGAAAAATGGTTTGTTTCAAAATGTTAAGGCACAATACTTAGAATGAAATGGGTAGCGTAATGTTGCCCTTTTCAAAGAAGTGACACACACACAAAAGTTTGACAAATGACTAAGGCAAAGTATGGCATCAAATGAATGACATAACCCATTTTTAAACAAAAGAGTGATGTGAAAATATGACTTTATTTTTTAACACGGTATGACAAACAAATAGTTTTGACTTAAAACAATGAAAGTAAAAAGTAAAAAAAATAAAAACACCTAAGTGTGACATCTTAATCATAAAAACTATCAAAGTAGGTTCGTACTGTCAAATTTTATCTATATACTTGCTCCTATGAGGAAATTATGTTGTTAATCAAAAAATTAAAATGCACATGAAAATTAGGGTTTTTAGGCCCCCTCTTCCCTCAAGAGTTTGTACGATGACATGGAACTTAGGGCTACTTACCTTGTATTGATAGTATATTCGCAGTAAGTGGGGTTATCTAAACACTATCAATTTTCATCCATTTTAAATCATTCCACATGTGTGGTTAACACTAGGGCATAACATGTCATTTGGATCCACATTAACTGGCTTGTTATGAAAAGGTCTTGTCCTTTTCACAACCACTACATCTATTAATTGCTTAGTATAGTGTGATGTCTAAGTTAAACCTATGTTCCAAGGCAATCTCTTACAAATGGAGCTTGTTTTATTGCTCAAAAAAGCATCTCAGTAAGTCAACCTCAAATTATACACCCCTACCATAGAGTGGGCTTGAAGTGATTCCATGAGATGAATTCTTAGGTCAACGCTTCCCTAGAGGTCCTGTGGGGAGGTGATGAACTCCTGTCCATAAGCCAAAAAACATGAAATAGAAATGTGGAAGGACTTTAGGGTCATTTTGGGATCACCAAAATCACTTGGATTATGGGGAGGGCATTAGTGACTTTATTTCCATGATTTTATACAAAGTGACAAATGCAATAAGTAAAGTATTTTTTATTACTGAATCCTTAAAGGGAATGGGGGAGAGCATACACACTACACTTGGCTTACAAAACAAACACACAACAACTATCAGGAATCTAGAACAATAAACATGCTCTGACTCCACTATTAGGATCTAGGAAGCACAATTGATTACCATGTACAAGCAACTTAACATGCAGAATTAAACCAGAATCACAAGTAACTAGAATTCAAAAATAACACAGAATATGAGAGACAATACCCAATTGTATTAATAATCTTCTAGAAAAGAATTACAAATGAAGAGATGCCACACTCTTCCCACCTTACAGGCTTCCCACACCAAGTGTTCAGTAATTAACTTTCAAGAGCTCACTCTCTCAATTACGGTCCCAACACACAACTCAAACACAGAGTTGGTGTTCACCTCCACTAGCCAGTAACAACACCTCCAGTCAACCAGTCAGTAACAATACTGTCAGTACACCAAGTATACACACATACTCAAACCAAGTACACAACGTACTCCAAGTAGATCTCCCATGAACTTGCAACAACCTGCAACTCAAATGATCTTACTTTGGAAGGAACTACCTTGCCTTCCTCTATTGCTCTCCAACTGAGTACACACTGTACTCCAAGTAGATCCTGCCTGATCTTGCTACCTATTGTGTTGCTGATCTCCCTAATCCTGCTGCCACCTGTAGATCAATTTGGTTCTGCACATCTGCCGACCAACCTGGTTTTGCACACCTGCAAAACTAGACCTCGCACACACAAACACCTGCAAATCAATGATCTTACCTACCATGTAGATCTCCAAACATGGCCTTGCACACCTGCTGACCAAGATCCTACATACATGAAGAACCCTTCTGATTCTCCAAACCAGCACCCACACTTGGCACTGTGGCACTAGGGGGAACACACCTTTCTCTCTTCACTCTGAAGGAGCTAATATTTGCTCTCTTACTCTCTAGCACTCTTTACAATATAGCCCATGAGTCTATTATATAGATCTCATGCAAACAATAATTAGACATCTAATTACAATAATTAGATCCACAACTCAAGACTAAAATTAACCTTCTTCATGCAAACAACTGGTTCGTTAACAAACTGTCTGTAACACTCGTAGTTCTGAACTGCACAGGCGATCGACGTCGGTCCCTATCTGCTTGGGGGTGACTGACGTCCGTTGATCCCTGACCGTCATCGGTAGCTTCCTGTCTCCACATGACTGATGTTGGTTGGCCTGACCGACACCGGTGACTGTGACACTCAGCACCCTCCTCCAATGTCTACATCAGTGAAGTTTTTAGCTCCACAACCTAACAACAACAATCATAAAAATGAAAACTCTTATGAGCATTTAACTACAATGTGAGTTCATTTTTATAGCACTAAATTAAATATGACATGAAGTTTATCCCCTTGGCATTATGTGAGAACTTTGAAAAATGAAAATGACTTAAGTAAAATATTTTTAAAACACCAAATGTAAATGTGAGTTTGAATCTTAGAGTGTTTAAAAAATGTCTTTCCTTGGTCTTTGGGTCCTAAAAAATATGTTAGGGGGTCCTTGTGCTTATAATCTAAAAGTAAGTGAGCAAATGACTTTTAGAATTTAGCTCTCGGGTTCCAAATGTTTTTCACATAGTGTAAAATTGAAGATATATAGAACAATACCATGACTTTTCCTATAAAACCGCAACTAGTTAGCACAAAACCACAACTTCTTACATAGTAAAGAGTTAGTGCAAAACCATGAGTCTACAGAGCAAAAATACAAATTTTGGGTGTAAATCACAAGTCTACAGTGAAAAATTATGATTTCCTATAAAAATGTAGATTACGAAGAGAATATCATGATTATACAGTGAAAAATAATAGATTACAAAGGTAATATCATGATTATTCAAACAATATCATTGATTACAATGGAAATACCATGGTTTTCAAGGCAATATTATAAATTTGGGGATAATATCACAGTTTTGTAGACAAAATCATGACTATAAAGATAATACTGCCACTTATCATGCAAAATCACTACTTATCAAATCAAAACTACTACTTATCAAAGCAAAAACATAAATGGAATATCATGACTTTGCAGTGAAATATCACTAATCCATAGTGCAATGTCATGACTACAGAGAGAAAAATTACAACTACACATAGCAAAAATGTAATTTCTTGTCGAACATCTGTAAGTTTTCAATTTCAACTTTTTTAGCCAATAAGTTAGGATTTTGACTTGAAAATTGTTAAAAAGGGGGTCCTAAAATGCCATGGGAAGAACTTTGTGGGGTGGATGTCCAACCAAGCATGCCATCATGTGAACACGAAATCCATAGAGGGGAGATTAGTATAGTGTTAGTAAAGAAAATAAACTCAAAAAAAACATATTAAAAACTAACACCTCTAGCTTAAACACTAGGGAGAGCATAGGTAACAAGCATATAATGAAAACAAAATTAGAAAATAAAATAAATCATCTTTTTAACTTCCTTGTAGCTCCAAAATGGCTTGTTGAAGTGGCTGGCTTAGTTATATGCTCAAGAAATATTTGTTAATGAAGCTCCACTTGCTCCACCTTTCCTTGCTACCTTGGCTTGGCTGGTTGGCATATGAATTTGGCATGGTAATACTAATTGAAAGAGATTCTAGGAGATATTTTGGCATAATAAAATTGCACTAAAAAATATTATTTCATCTATTTGAGCATAATAAATTTACACCAAAAGAGCTTCTTACATCTATTTGAGCATAATAAATTTACACCAAAAGCGATTCTTACATATATTTGAGCATAATAAATTTACACCAAAAGAGCTTCTTGCATCTATTTGAGCATAATAACTTTACACCAAAAGAGCATCTTGCATCTATTTGAGCATAATAACTTTACACCAAAAGAGCTTCTTGATCAATAGGTAAGGCCTCATATTTATAGCCTCCAAAGTTAACTCTTACTCAAGGTGAGTTAAGGTTGAGTTTAAACATGGAATGAGTTTAAACTAACCCTTGATAAGTTAAGGCTAAATCCAATTGAGTTAACAAAGGTGTCATGTAATTATGATTTTTAATTAATAGGCATGACTCTCAAATTATATATTTTTAGATATTTTAGGAGAGCTTGAAAACTCGTAAAGACAATGATGAAAAGACCAGATATTTTGAATTTATATTTTTAGATATTCAGTAATTATAAATGGATAATTTAGTGAAGCAATTAATTTAGTTTAATTAGATGATTCATTTTGATTATCATTTTAGCTCTTTTAGACTGCCCATTGTTAGGTCACAAAGTGACTGAGGATGAATACGTGAGAGGTTATTGTTACGTATGGGATAGTATCCAAAATAGGGATGCCTCAACATGATTCTAAGCACTGATGAATGATGTGCATCCAAAATTGGGATGTTCAATGATTCTTAGGATTAATTTGCACTATTTGGTATAAATTAGTTTGAATTTTAGTTTGAAGCTAGTTGTGTCTTGAATGGGGTGTCTACATGTTGTATATGATTTTTAAATTCCAAACATGAATCTATGCGATGACCATGTATTTTATGGTATAAACAATAATATATGGATCTTCTCACTAGATGTAAAGGAGGTAGGTTGGTCAACTTAGCTTTAATCATTTGCCTTAAAATATCACTTGAACTTCTATTTGATCTTTGAATACTTTTTGAATCACTATTTGTTTGATATGTAACATTTCTTACCACAAATTGACTAGGTGAAGATGTATATACATGATTGACACCAGTGTGCCCTAAAGGATTTTGTATTATAATATGATTTTCCAATGTTATAATATTTCAATGTAATAGTTGATTTCAAGTTTTTAATTTTGAAATTAACCTACTCATACTGATAATTTGATCCCTTAGAGTCTCACAAGTGTAAACCCTTATTGTCTTTAATTTAACATGTAGGCACATGCCTTGTAGAGAAGATGTGGAGGTGTGGATAGGTTGAGTATGGGTACTATCAATAATAGTATAGGTTGAATCTCTCATGGATGAGTGATAGCATGGACCTAGTTAGAGGGAAAGTAGCTTATCACTCTCATGGAGATGAGGAGGAGAAGGATATTCTTTCATGTGCATATGATATGGCATTGAAACTTGAAACCTAGTTGTTAGTTTATGTAATATATCCTCTATATATGTAAGGATTTATTTCTTAATTAAATTCCATAGAAAATAACAATAACATACTAGAGATAGAATGAAATATGACATACATTTTAACTGATATAAATCATCATGTACATATGTGTTTATGTCATCTTTGAGTTCATTCCAAATTAAAGGAAACAAGCATGCAAATGAAAGTATTAGACTTTGTATCAAAAAAAGATAAACTTATTCTATCATTATTATCATGATTATACCAAATACAAATCAGAAGATGTATGGATATGAAATCTGAATATGGGTCCTAGAAAGTTGGAAACCACAAACCTTAAAGGTAGTTTAGGGTTAGGGTTTGTCCAATTTTTGAAGTAAGTCAGGTTCACCAAATGATTTAAATTTTTATGAGTTATGGAGTTTAATCCTTAGGTTGTTAAAGGGTCTAAGTATAGTAAATTAGGGTATAAATATAAATAAATATATACACTGATTTATTACATAATTGGTTTAGTTTGACCTTTCTAAAAATAGCGATAAATAATTTAAATAAGTACCTAGCTGGAAATTGACTAAGACAAGATATCTAAATGCTAAAAACTAGGATAAAGACTGATCTAAGTGTCACGAACATGATCAAAGTGTCAAAACTTATCCTAGATATTAGCACCATGTGGCACTAGTGTCCTCTATCTAGAACTATTCTAAACTTTTAGGTATACCTGTGTCTAGGTTTGTAAAGCCTATTCCTATGTGCATGAGTTCTAGTTCCTTGTAGGTGATCTATTTTGACATAATTTATATGCAAACCTTAAACTTGCATACTTTTAGGTCATATAGTTTGAAAAATTAGTAAAGTGTGTTGTTATTAAGGTAGGATGGACATCCTCAACACCCCATGTGATGAGAGTTACCTACAAACCAATACTCTAAAGAGGGATCAAGCTTGATGTAGTTCTCCTCACCTAAGTGCTTGTGAAAGTGAAATTAAAGCTGGTATGAATGATAATTTGAGTTATGTTAATGTTATTGAGATTGGAAATTTGAGTAAATTAAGCTTAGGATTGTTGTATATGGTTGTATCTAGAATTAGGGTAGAATAGGGATTGATAACCTTGATTATGCACAACTTATTCTAAATTTGTTTATGCAATTTTCATATAATTTCCATCTAGTGAATAATGGGCTAAAATTCATGTATATACATTTTTATAGTGCTTGTGCATGTCTTAAAAGAGGTCTAGGCTAACTCTATGTTATTGTTTGACCATTTTTGACCATAAGTCAAAATGGGTCAACCCCGTATAGTCAAGATTTGATATAAGTGTATAAAATAGTGTCATAGGGTGTGTTGTGGTCTATTTTGTGTCATTTAATTCCATTATAACCTTGGTCATGATCTAGTTTAGTCTTATGCTATTTTTAGTCATCTAGAGGGTCAGACTATCATGGCATGTCACACATGAATGAATAGGGTAGTTTGGTTATACATTTTATAAGTGTGCTTAGAAAACCTTTTAGGTAAAAATAATACATGTATATGATACTTTTAGTCTCATAAACATCCCCTAAAAATGTGGTATCTTAACAAGTCCTTTATCTCAAGATACAAGCCTTTAAAGATCAACTAGTAATGTGAGATGTGCATGGGAGTGCCAACATTAAGCTACAACAAGTAGCCATTTGGATTCAAAAAAAACTTAATGAGATCTATTCTAATGCAGGATCAACAAGTGGTGAGATCTTGTGTGATTAGATCATAGATCTATGGCACGTGGGTAGTCAATGAGTCAAAAGGTCCTTGGGGTTGATCAATGGTGCACGTTCCTTCATACAAAGTAGATAAACAATCCACATTTAAATAATAGGACCCAAGATCAATGGCATACATTTGATCATGCAATGGATATCCAATGGTGTGAGTGAGTGTCAAAGAGTCAGAGGATCTTGATATTGAATGTGAGACTACCAAGATGCACAAGCACATGAACTAGATGGGTTGATAACAAGATCCACATAAAGCATACAATACTACTAAATGTCATAATATCAGATGCCTAGGTCACATATCAATAACCAAAATAAAAAATTGAATCAAAGAGACTCAAGAAGAGATCTACAGGGCAAATTTGACTAAATTCTAGGGGCACAAAATGAAGCCACATGTCCAAAAGACGACATGCATATTTTAAAATAAAATGAGAAACATGGTAAGGGAATACCACATAGGAAACCATGTAGGATCAAAAGATTCTATAGTAGAGTAAATACTTTAGACTCATATGCTACCATGAAAGCTCAGTCAAGATCCAAGATGAACAGTGACTGCTAAATGTGAAGAATGAAGTCCATGAGACAAATGTATGATTGCAAATGGAAAATACAAGTGTTTAAAAGATAGCTAGTAGTTAGGAGAACATATTATAACTATCGTAGCATGTTTCAACCTCCATCAGATAGTACATATGTGTCAAATCCCTTAATTTAGTTTTAAATGCTTGGCAAATGATCTATGATGAAAATAGTTTCCTAAATAATCAAGGAGTTATATGCCACCTTTCAGGAGTTTTGTGTTTTGAGATCCATTTGTACCATTAGACCTTGCATGGTCTATTTATGAATGAATCATCCTGCATGTGTAACTCCTATTGGCTAGACATGTGTTCTAGTGACCTTTGAACTTCATTCTTTTCTCATCTCTCTAAAATTCTATAAGTAGCTGCGATTTTGGCCTTTGTAAAAAAAATACCACACCATATATGGTGAAGCCTTGCTAGTTTCGACATTGCACTTTGCATTAAAAAAATAAATGCAATATGTTTTGAATTCATATCTCATCCTGTTAAAGTGTGTGGAGATATGTATAGTGAATAGATAAGTGATATCAATATATCCTTGCTTTCTCTCAATCCTTCCATGTTTGATGCAAGTGATTTCAACCAAGTAGGTCATATGAAGTGTAATTGAGCATATAAATTTATCTCAAGTGTATAATGAGCCTTAATATCTACAACTGGTCTATGGTTTTAATTACCTTGGATAGTATTCATGCATCTCACCTTCATATTGAAACACTAATGTTAGTGCATTCTAGTGTTGAAGGTTTGTCAATGATGTCTTCAAAGTGACCAAGGATGTTGATGAGGTGTCATGTGTGCTAGAATGACAATGACAAAGTGTGATTCAATGAGCTTCAATGTTCCTACATGGTTATTCAATGTTTTACTTGGATAGGTAGATGGTGGATGATATTGATGGTATGGACATTTTTTAAAGACACTATGGGATGTTATGAGTGTTTATAGAAGTGAATAAAATTCATTAGAATAGTCATATGAATGTCTATGCTCAAGTATTCATCTTGACAGATACATCTAAGTGAGTAGATTGATGACATCATATTTCACATGTGTGAAGGTTTTAAGATAAATTTGATACATGGATGGATTTCAATATGAAATGTGATCTTGTGGTTCAAATTTTAGGTCATGAGGTTGAGCATAACACAAGTTATTAAGGTGCAAAGTTGGCCTCTCAGATAGAGTTCACTAAGTTTCTATACTTGGCCAAATTTGCAAGAGAAGATATAATGGTGAGAATTTAATAAAAACAAGTATATAATGGAAATAAATTAACTTGAATAGATAAGGATCCAAAAACATGGTTCAAATTCAAATAGTTAATATTGCACACGTTAGTGACATGTATCACAATCACAGAACTTGAGCAACATATCTAACGACGAGCATGAAAACTGTTAGATAGAGATTAATGGTGAGCATATGATCATGAAAATTATGATCTAGTGGAACATATTGAGTCAAATATTCAAGATTTCATGTGAGGACATCAAGTGGTGGAAGTCATTGGAGTCAAATAGTCATGTGCTCAGAAGACACACAATGCTGCCAACTGTCATAATCACAGAAGAGAGGATCTAAGATCAATAGTGAACATTACAAGGTAAAGACTAGGTTAATTTTGAGGAGATTGATAGAGTGAATTTGTTAAAAAATTTCAAGGAGTATGATATGATGTGAAAGTGTTTGATGTTTAGCATTAACACAGTGATCATTGAAATTTGAATTTTCAAATTAACGAGGGAAAACCAATCTATAGTTTTTGAGCTATATCTTTTGATTCGGGATGAATTTATTGATGAAATAAAAATAATTTTTTTAAATTAATTCAAGATGCATCCATAAAATCTATTTATAAGTCTTTAATGTTTGTACAATCAAAATGATTAATCTGCAAATTTGACTATATGTTTAACATTGTTCTGCAAGTGTCCCGAGAAGGATATTGAAGTTGTTATTAATAGTATTTTGATGTTTCAAGATGAAATATCTATTGGAGAGTGTTATAGAATACATGAGGAAAATATATGTAGATTTTTCATTTTTAAAAATCCATATTTAGTATGAAAAAAGTCTATAAGATGACTATGTTTGTTGACTGCACTAGTAAATTGAGTGACCATATTGCATGAGTGAGTTGAAGGTGTTCTTTGTAGAATTGAAGAATAAAATGAGTAAGGAAATGTTGTATAAGTCTCAAAGGATTATAATAATTCATTGGTTATCATGATATGCCCTTGATCAGATATAGAGATTCAAAATAATTTGAATCTATTTTGACTATGTGTGACCAGTTTGAGAGGTCATTTTGAGAGAGTTGATTTAAGTGCTTAGAGATCGTGTTGAAGTATCTAAAGAACATGGAGGTGTTGAATAGGTCCTAAATATTTCAACCATATAATTTAATCATATTTATATGTAAAATATTTGGGTTTTTTCTTCATAAGTTTGAGACTGTGTTTTCTATGTATGAAGACTTGAAGAGCAAAGAGACCTAAATGGTAGGTTCGAGTGTCATTTTAATGTTTCAGGTGGCAAGGATCCATGAGGGAGTAATAAAGGGTCTATTTGGGATATATTTTATGTGTTTAAATAATTTATAAAGGATGAAGATGGTCCAAGTAGTCTCACATGTAACGTGTGAGTATGAAGGCCTAATTATTTTAGGTCTCACCAAGACCTAATGGTGGTTTGGGGATTATGAGGTATTGGTCAACCTAAGGAATGTTTGGTTCTTAAATGTAACATGTATGTGGAACTATTTAAAATGTGGTTTAATTATTTAAAGCATCTTGGTCAACCAAGATGGGTTAAATGAAGAGAGTGGTATAAGTACAAGGTCTAATTAGACTAATTATGCTAGTTGTGCATGCGAGGATTCAAGTGAAGAAGAGAACATTTGAAAGAGAAGGTACATGTAAGTTAGGAACATAAGAGTGTGACAAATATTAGACATATTTATCTTATCAAGTTGATGTAGGAAGACACATAGGTCATTTGACCTAATGATCCTAGAAGAGGCAATTTGAGAAAGTTAGCCTTAGAGGTAGCTTAAGAGAGATTAGAGGTGAAGAGTGAAGACACAAGTGATAATCATTAGTTGAAGAGTAGTAAAATGCGTTCAAGGTAATATATTTAGGTATTTGAGTGGGTGTTTGGTTGCCTAGGGGTTTTATTCCTCCTTTCAAGGTAAATCTTGATAAAGGTCTAGTTATTATGGGTGCTCAGCTAGACAGGAGCAATTGCTCCTTATGGGATTGGTGTCTCACTAAACTAAGGGATGGGTGTTATAATAATTGGGCACTGGTCTAAATGTTGGATCTTGTTTTATAAGATTGTATTCCATATTATAGGGTTTAGTGTGCTTTATTCCTCAAGAGAGTTTCCCACATATATGATGTGTTCATGTGATGTATGCTCTTATGTATGCTTTAGATGTATGTGCTTTCATGTTTATGTTGCTTGATCAAGTTGACGTATGCTAAATAATTAAGTGTTGGGAATTGAATTAGATTATCTTGCATCACTGATTCACCCCCCTCTCAATGATTATACCATTAACATCTAGGACTCTTAGGCTAATGTTGTAGGCATTATTTATTTGTGAAAGAAGTATAATAGTCATGTGGAGACATCTTGGTGCATCACCCTTTTGGAATAGGTTTATTTCATACAACTTCTATCCCTTTCCCCCCACAAGCAAATAGTTAGAAATGTGAAAGTACTTCAAGATATATTTAGGGAGCTAGACCTTAAATCTAGAGGCTCACTTCCACTATAGGTACACCCACATACTTAGAAGTGTTCCCATGTTGCCCAAATCTAGAAGAGGATTGAGCACCCTCTTCTAGGGTGCAAGATTTTATGACAATAGTTCTATCATGTCTAGAGGAACCATTTCTTCAAGATAAATTATCAAGGTGAATGCTAGTATTGATGACATCAGCTATAAATTGGTGTGCTACTCAGCATTTAACAACTCCATCAATGCAAAATTTTGTTCGAGGCTATTGTTTTATCATAAAATTTCCCTCATAATTCATGGTTCTCACTAGGTCATCATCTAGTAGAGTGTTCAACCCCATTAATCCACTTTCAGCTTGAACTTCCTCTTAAAGTTCAATATCCTCATCCTAATATGCCCTTTTAGGACTAAGAGAATTTTATAGCCAAGTAAGCCAAGAGAGTGAAGACGCTGAAGAAATTAAAGATATTGAAGAATAAATGGCTAGACCTCATGCTTTCCCTACCTTCAATACTAAAAATCCAATTCACCTTCAAGCATATTATGCCATTCCTACTAATGCCTTAAAAGGTGTACCCATATTCAATGGTGAGATTCATGTTCTTTCTAATGAACACATTAGGGATATCTCCAACTTTTGTAGCTTTCACAATGTCACTCAAGAGAACATTGCCATTAGACTCAATGGTGAGATTCATGTTCCTTCTAATGAACACATTAGGGATATCTCCAACTTTTGTAGCTTTCACAATGTCACTCAAGAGAACATTGCCATTAGACTCCTTGCCATGTCCCTTAGAGGGAAAACTCTTGATTGTTATAGGACTATAGAAGGTGGATGCATCATATCATGGGATGATTTTGGAGTGTTGTTGACCTTAAGGTTTGGAAATGAAAGTGACCATGCCTCTCTCATACATCATCTCAATGTGATCAAAAGAGGATCTAAAGAAACAATGCATGATTTCAATGAAATGTTTCAAAAGACTTGGTATAGATTACATCCTCTCATGAGGCCACCTACTATTTTTTACTTCCCTACTTACTTGAGAGCCATTGGTACTAAAATTGATATCATGCTTTAATACATGGGGGGCTCTACTCTTCTCGAAGCATATGATCTTGCTATCAAAACTAAGAATGGTCTCATCCAAGATAAGAGATTACCTCCTAAGGTTTATATGCCTCCATTGTCTTATAATTTTACTAATACTCCATATGTGGTCCAAATTCCCAAAGCTAACACTAAGCCTATATATGCTCTTAAGAAGCTAGATAATGTCATGGATAAATATTCAAAGATTCAAATGGTAAGAGCTTAGCTTAGGTAAGCTAACATACAACCAGGTGCTTATCATAGTCCTTGCCATTATCAACAACAATATGGTCAGCAATTTGGGAGAGGAAGACGTCAAGGGTATCTTAACTTCAATAGTCCTATCAATGTGTATAATCCCAACTTCACCACCAATGTAAAAGTGATGGTACCGGTTAATAACAACTTAGTACAAGGTAAAAATTAGAATAAGGCCAATTAATGGATGCTAATGAAGGTAGAGAGCAAGATATTGTTGCTCAAAGAGGAGTTACTCCTCTCTTATCAGTTAAAGATAAAATCATGATGTAGATAAGTGAAGGTGGACAGCCTCAAGGAGAGATCTTCAATAACTTCCTAGTTGAGGATACTTTTATGCTTAATCAATGAACCTTTGTTGTAGACAACACTAGAGCCAAGAGAAAGGCATTAGGTGGTGAAAGTAATGTGCCTACAAGCTCATTCAATCCTCATACATAGAAATGAGGTAGGATTTAGGTATGAAAACCTCAAATAACCATGTGCATCTTCCAAATTAGAATGTTGGAAGGATTGTTCAAGGCACTCCAACTCCTCAAGTTCTATAGAATTATTTTCTACAAAGTTTTATTTTTCCTCGTGACTCTCATTTTTATTTTGGATAAGAACCGTATAGCGTTCTAAGTTTTGATGTAAAAAAACTAAGTAAATAAGTACATGGAGGCTTCCACATGTCACTTCAGTGTTGTTTCTAGCTCAAAGGAGTGAAAAGGAGCCTTTAGCTTGTGTGTGACAGACACGTGGTGCAATGGTGGTCCTTTTTATAAAAGTAAAAGTCCTAACAGTGAGTCGAGTGGTAGGCACTAAGCTTCATGGAGTCTTATTTTGATAAATCTTAGAAAAAGGCTTTGAGATGAAAATGATCATGAATTAATGCCACTTATCACCTTAGTTCTCCCTCAAATAAAAAAGAGTTTTTACAAGCCTCCATTGAGCATGAAACTAACACATGGGTAAATGGCATTTTACTTTGAGTCAAAAGGTAGCAGAAGAGTATGAAGCACACAGAGGGTATCCACATGTCACCATTTTCACTCCTTAGAGCCAAAGAAAATATCAAACACCTCTCAACTTGTGAAAGGCTTCCACATGTAGCTTGTGGATAGTAGGAAAAGGATCAATAGCTTGGTTTGGATCTATGGATCCAACGGTGTAGAACCTCCAAGAGCTATTAAAACTAAAAGATAAGTAAAGAGTAGGAAAGAGTATTAGTGACTATAAAAGGCCACGAAAGCTTCCATGTGTCCATTTTGGGGGAGACTACATGTTTAAAAAAACAAGGATCAATAATTAAAATATAATGAGAGGGACAATTATTAGAAATAACAAAAATTAGCCCCAAATGGTTCAGCTCTAACGGCATGCAATTTCTCAGATTCAAAAATTGAGGACAAGAGATTAGACCCCGATCAAGTGGTAGAGACTCATGGTAGATATTTTGTTGGGATATAAGTAGCTATAAAATGGGGGAAAAGGATTATTCATCTGGACCATATACAGAGTTTTAGGAGCTAGTTATTTAAAAGCATTTGACTGCCTTAACAGTTGCCTTTCTTAAGAGTTTGAAGATTGTATTCTATGCATTTTTGCCTTATGTAATTTGTTCATATATAAATAAAGAGTGGTGTTCTAGGCAATAATAGTTTGATTTTTAGTATTGCTTCTCATTTTTTGCTATAAGCCTTTTGTCAGTTTCACATAATTACTAAAAATATTAACCATGTTGCATACTCTATAATCTTTTCAAGGAAAACTGTTGAAACTAATACTGTGTTGGTAGAGATAGATGATGTTCCATGTTATTTTTTCTATTATAAACCTTTAGTTAGTCTATAGTCTTTGCTAGAATTATTGATCATGTTTTACACTCTTTAATCTTTTAGTAAATTATGTTAGCATTCTTCATTGTGTCATTTAGTAAAGGAATTCAATCTTGGTGTATCGCCTTAGTAGTTAAAATACTCCTTTTATGCAATGTTTTCTCTCCCTTTACACCAAAACCCAAGAGAAGAGCCAATTTATTTAAAATCTAGAGGTTGTTTTGAGGGTCAAGTCCCACATCTTTGAAACTTATCACGACTCTGGTGACTAGTTGCAAAATTAAGCATCAACAATTTTTCTAGCACGCTCGATGGGACATGACCAAATTTTGTTTAGAAGTGTATGAGCGGACATCCTTCAAGGAGTGAGAATCATGGACCAATTAAAAGATCTCAATTTTTAATAAACCTAAGACTCTTATTAACACCTTTGGTGACTAATTCAAGGAGAAAGCTGACTCAACAAGTTACTTTGGGAGGTCAAATGGCTATTCAGGTGCCACTTCAAAACTTTGTCAATTGGAATAGTGGAAGTCCACTTATCCTACCAACACCTCTTGATACACAGGATCCTATTTTATTTAATGCTCTAAAATTAGGATATAAATTCATTGGAGAGGATTTCAAAACTCCAGTGGAGCATCTTCAAGATGTAGCTAATGTATGTACTGTCCACTTTATTACACAACAAAATGTAGCCTTAAGACTACTCGCCACCTCTTTAAAGGGAAGAGCTCTTGACTGATATAGATCTTTAGCACCAAATTTTATTACAGATTGGGACCAATTGGGAACTAAATTATATGACAGATTTAATGAAAAGTGAGATAGGTCATCCCTCCTACAACAATTAAGCACTATTAAGATAGCCTCCCAAGAAGCAATGATTGATTTTAATACTAGATTGTAGAAGATATGGAAAATAATCCCAATATTATCTCAACCACCTATTGGTATGGAAATCATTTTTTATCTCAAATCTTTTAGTTCTAATATCTCAGTCATGATTTAGTCACTAGGAGGGTAGACTCTTCTCGATGCTTATGAACTCACTGTAAGAGCAAAGAATAATTTGATAGACGTTAAGAAATTACCCCCAAGGCCTCTTATGCCTATGTTCCTTGAATTATCCCACCCAACTCAAGAAGGGATTCCTAGTAATTCCCAAGCCAATACTTATCTATATACCTTTCCTTCATCTCAAGAAACACCAGTCACAACTACATCTTCTATCTCATCAAAGATGAATGATGTCTGGAACATCCTTATAACCTTCTCTAATGAAATTATCAATCTTAAGAGGAACCAAGCTTCACACCAATGACCTCCTTATCAAGGTTTCCAAGGGAATATACCCCCATATTACCTGAATCAGTACTAAAAGACTCAAAGATTAGCTTCTTCACAACTGCCTATCCAGATTTCCCCCATACACCCACCATTTCAGACAGTTTTACCAAGCTTAAGAAGAGATATAGTCCCTAGCCAAAATAACTAGGTAAAAGAAACAAATGCATGGTGATTTACTTATAATGACTCTCATATGCCAAGAGATTGACCTATGGAAAATCTACAACAAAGAGTAGCTAAACATAAAAGAATGGGAAGCTAAGAAGTGACCTCATCAAGACCATACCAGTCACCCAAAGTTTAAGATGCAGCCATGGTGGCTCAGATGCATGGCATGTCACTAGAACAGGAAGGAGAAATTTCCCCTGAACATGCTTTGTTCTCATGGATTAAAGATGAGAAATTTGTGTTCATTAATCAAACATCTACCTCTAAAAACATAGTTTAGTTTGATTATTTCACATAGTCAAAAAGGAGTATGATTGAATGTGTTGAGGTTTTCCTTACTATCAACACTGAATCAAGAAAGGTACCATTACCCATAGTTTTTCAAGTCCCCAAGACAATTCAAGAAGTTCTAATAACCACTCATAAAGAAGGGATCTCCAACACGATGGTTGAAAGGATAAGGTATCCATAGTACTCCAAGGGATAGCCACTCAAACCAGTCAATGTGGTGGAACAACTAAAGAAATTCCCTACTAATATTTCATTATGGGATATGTTGGCCATCCTTGAGCAAATGGAACTATTTTAAGAAGCACTAAAGGACCATAGTGACCCAAAGTCTAGTTCCACAAAGGAAACTCCATCAAATAAAGGCAAAGAGAAATTGGCAATACCTCAACCACAATAACCAACAATCCTAATGAATGCCAAAAAAGAGGTAAGAAAGCCTAAACCTAACCCCTTATATATGACTCTTATAGTGGGTAACAAGTTGCTTCACAACTCTATGATAGACTCAGGTGAAAGCACTACAGCCATGCCTAAGTTAATAACTGATGCCTTAAAGATCAAATATGATCCATTGACTAAAGGAGTCATGCAGCTTGATGGAAAGTTAGTACAAACCATTGGGATCATTAGAGGGCTTCCATTACAACTATATTTTTTCCCAAATGTAACTATTTTTCAAGATATAGTAGTTATAGACATCCCTCATATCTTCAAATTGTGCCTATCTACAGAATTTACAACAAATATCAAAGGATATATGCCCCTTGATTGGTCACATTTGATTCTAAGAACCAAGTATGGTTTTAAGATGAAATTGTTATCAGAACCCTTATGTAAGGAACACATTACTAACCAAATGGAATCAAGGTTTGAAGCCTCCCATGTGATGATCACAAGAGAAGAAAGAAGTGGTATAGAGAAATCAATAGAAGAAGTTGGTGAACATGAAGGTAAGAACTCTTTGTTAGCTTTGACATTGGAGGATCCTGTTGGGAACTCTGATTCCACCAGTTTAGGAACTTATATCATCTATGATGAGAATCACAAAATCCCTGACATAATGGAGTGTGAAATCACTGAAAAGGAAAGCCCCATAGAGAATTCTTTAATTTGGACTCTAAATTTTGATGGAACAAGAAGCAAGAAGGGCTCAAGGTCAAGTATATGCCTCACTTCCCCAAAGGGAAAAAAGATCCTTAAGGCATTGCATTTTCAATTTGGTTGCACTAACAATGAAGCAGAGTATGAATCTCTAGTACATGGCCTGATTCTTGCTCATAAAGAAGGGATCAAGAATCTAAGAGTCTTTGGGGACTTGAATTTAGTGGTCAAACAAATTAAAAAAAATTATACAACAAAGAACATAAATATGAGGTCTTATCACCATAGAGTTTGGGATTTGATCAAAAGTTTTGATGCTTTCAACATTGAAGTCATCCCAAGGACTCAAAACATTGAAGCAGATATAATGGCTCAAATCAGATCCCAATTTGATCTGACCAAAGATATGCTAACTAATAAGCGAGTTGTCAAGATAATCATTCGACCCATTATACCTGATAATGAGGATAATAGGTAGGTATTTGAGAGTGATCAACATATCATATTTTTTCTACAATAGTCAAGAGAGTTCACAGACCAATTATAGCCTAAAATTGAAGAGGCGTATTGTAACCAAATCATACAATTAAGGTCCAATAAGCTTTCAAAGGGGTTAATAACCCTTGAGAACTTGTTTGATCTTAATGATACAAATATGGATAAAAGAAAGTTTGTTTAAGTAAAGAAGACTATTCTGAACTTGAAGTCTCCATTGGGAGAAAGTTGAAAGTTGGGAAGCTGACCACTCAAAAAGAAAAGGAAATATTGGTGGCTTTATGTCACAAATACAATAAGGTAATGGTGTAGACATACAAGGATCTTCATGGTTATAAGAGAGAGATTTTCCAACATACTATTGACCTAATTGAAGGATCAAAACCTATTCACCAAAATCAAAGACTATTTAATCCAAAGATAGAGTATCTCATTGTAGAAGAGCTCAAGAAATTATTGGAGTCTAGGATTATCTTCCCCATCAAGCACTCCACATGAGTTTTTAACTTGGTTCTAATAAGGAAAAAGAATGGAGAGATTAGACTTTGTGTGGACTTCAAGGATCTCAATAAGGCCTCTCTTAAGGATCACTACCCCTTACCCTCAATAGAAAATATTCTACATACCACGTCAGGAGTAGAGAAGTTTTCCTTATTAGATGGCTTCTCAGGTTATAATCAGATATGGTTAGCAAAAGAATCTCAACATAATACCACTTTCAAAACAAAGTGGGGAACTTTCACTTATGCCAAAATGTCATTCAGACTCTCCAATGTAGGGGTTACATTCTAAAGAGCTAATGACATTACCTTTGGGGAATTAATAAATAAATTAATTCTGATTTATCTTGATGATCTCACCATCTTCACTAGGTTGATCAAGGATCATTTTGATCAATTGGAAGCTATTTTTAAAAAGTGCCATGAATATGGGATCTCTTTAAACCCTAAAAAATGTGTGTTTGGAGTACCCCAAGGGAAGTTACTCAAACACATTGTCTCAAAATAAGGTATCTCCATATATCCATAAAGAGTCAAGGCAATACTAGATTTATCCCTACCAGTAAACAAGAAAGAGGTACAATCTTTCCTAGGGAAGATTAACTTTGTAAGTAGATTCATTTTGGACTTTGCCAAAATGGTTAGACCCATCACCCTAATGCTTAAAAAGGACCTCAATTTTAAATGGACATATGAGGGGTGATAGGATTTTGAGAGTATCAAAAGGGAAATTGCATCCACCTCAGTTCTAGACAACCCTAATTTCTCAAAATATTTCATCATGTATGTCTATGGGGGAGAACATAACATAGCATTAGTACTAACCCAAAAGGATACAAAACAAGGAGAACATTTGATTACCTTCTTCTCAAGGACTCTTTGGGACTAGGAATTAAGGTATAATTTTGTTGAGAGGTAATCTTATGCTATTGTTAAAAGACTCAAAAAATTTAGGCACTTAGTTACTAGAAACAATATCACAATATTCATAACACATTCAAGAGTTAGGGAATACATAATGGAGGGTGAAATCACTGAAAAGAGAGCCAATTGGATAACTAAGATATTGGAATATGATATAAAAGTTAAGCCCATTAAATTAATAAGAGGGAGGGGATTGTGTCAATAGCTTGCTCAAGTAACTGAAACTCTAACATAAGAACAAGTCATTGAAGATATTATACTCTAAATATGAGAAAATGCATTAGAGTTTTGGGTGACTGATAGGGTTAATTTCATAAAGACTAGCCAATATCTGAGCTATCTACCCTACAAAAAAAGAAGATACTATCGACATTAGGGGTCCAACTTTGTCCTAGTATACCTTTTCTTTTTCAAAAGGAATTTCGATGGTATCCTACTCAAATGCATAGAGAGGGAAGAAACTGGAAATGTTTTACATGAACTACATTATGAAATATCTAGAGGCCATTTTTCTACAAGGACCACAGCTATCAAGATACTCCACGCAATATATTTCTAGCACACTATGTTTTTTGATTGTCATATTATGGTTAGTAAGTGTCAATCTTGTTAGTTTTACATTGGTTAGAGAAGAAATGTTGCATTGCCACTCAACCCTATAATTATTGAAGAGATTTTTGTATAATGGGGTTTAGATTTTATTGGAATGATTAATCCAATTTTGAGTGTGGGACACAAATGGATCCTTACCAAAATAGACTATTTCACAAGGTGGATCGAACCAATACCCTTAAAAGAAGTAATAGAGATTGTAATTCTAGATCTTTTACAAGAAATTATGACCAGCTTCAGACCACCTCACACTATTATATTTGACAATGCTAAGGCCTTCCTAGAGTCTAAAGTGTCTGATTTTGCATTAAAAATGGTATATACCTAAAGACTTCATCAAATTATCATCTACAAGGGAATGGTTTGGTAGAGTCGACTAACAAGAACCTAATTAGACTCATCAAGAGATTAGGGAATGAACACAAAAGAAGATGGCATGAATACATAAAGATGGCTTTATGGGTACATCAGATAATACCTAAGTAGGTAATAAATGCCTCTTTATATGAGTTGGTATATAGAAAAGGGGAAATAATGCCTATTTATATCAAAATTATAGCCTTGCAGTTGATAAATCAAATAGAAGTTGAATAAAATGATCCAATGCAAGTTAGACTAGTAGAGTTGTTGGAGCTTAAGGAGAAAAGAGAATCAGCATATGAGTCAATGATAAGTTGAAAAGCAACTATAAATATTTGGTTTGATCAAAGAACTTCAAAGCTTGATTTTAAAATTGGTGCTTGAGTCTTAAAATGGGATGCAAGAATGGCTAAACCTGGAAACCATAATAAGTTTGATTCTTTGTGGATAGGCCCCTTCAAAATAATTGCTTGTAAGCAATGCAATGCTTATGAATTAGAGACAAAGGAGGGAGAGTCTCTAGGCATTCCTATTAATGGGATTTTCCTTAAATCTTCATATAAAAATCATGCGACTAATCTATCATAGTTAGGCTAGTTTTCTTTATGTTTTCTTGTTTTGAGGTTGTTCACATGCCTCTCTTATAATAAGTTTTCTTCAAGTATGTGTTAACATTAAAGACTCTCTAGAATACCTTATGATTTTGTCTCCTATGCCTTTCTTAAATGATTCTTGTCTAATGGTTTCCCAAGGGTTTTAATGTTAAAAATTTGAATTTTGAATTGAGAATCTCAAAAATTTATTTTTTCAGTGACTTAATGTAAGTTTTAATGAGACATGACTAACCATTGATGAAAGTGATTAATTCTAACTCGTGAAAGCCACAAAGTTAAAATAGAATTTGGGTCTCATTATTATTCACTGATAAATAAAGTGTTTACTCAGAGCTGAGCAAGGAGCTAGCATCTAAGTCCAATTGATAATGGGAAGTGTGTTAAAGAGAAGCAAAGAGTATTCTCATAGTAGAGGGTTTAGTTGAAATGGCCACCACATCAACATCATTGAAGTCATATTCCTCAGCTCCTATGCAGCCCAAAAACATATACCCAAGAACTAAAATAGTTCTCAAAGGTGTCTTCTAGGACTCTTCCCTAATCCTCAACTATGCAGATGAAAATTTTGACACTATTTTAACAAAAAATAATAAGGCCCTTTGAGAGGTAGTGCATGCCAAAATATTGAATCAAAATATACTCAAAACCTTTATCATGAGGATTTGGACCTCAGGGATAGCTCAATATCTAGTACCCACAGTGCACCCATACCCTAAATTAGTGGAATTATGTGCATGAAATTTTAATCCCACAAGCACGACGATTCAAAAATGATTGTTCAAGGTAGTGATCACCCCCTAGACTATCCATGACATGCTAGGTCTACAGCATGACCCTTATGCTAGATTTTACAACATGAATTGATTGAGGCATGTTTGGTCTTAGGTACACCAATAACAAACATTTTTAAATAAAGAGACATCTTCCTGAAGACAGTACTCAAACTCTATCCCCACCCTTTGAGAAAGGTAGGCTATCTCTAGACTCCCAAGATGTATGTTCGATGCTCACTTTAATTTTTGGGGAGAATAGTGATGGAATGGTGCATGACTAGCATCTAGAAACCATTTTTCATCTAAAAACCATCTTTAGGTCACATACAAGTTCAATTTTGTAGAGCACATCACCTACACCATGAGCCAAAATTAGTTAATTTCAGTGTTCACCCTACCTTCAAGTATTCTTCATATATGTTCCACCTTATTTTGTATCAAAATTCCAAATTCTTCTAGCATCATATGAATTTGATTCTATGGGACTTAGAAGTAGTAGACCCCCATAAGGTTATCCCCATGTCTACATGGACTCATGTGTTGTCAGAGTCATCAGATACCTATGAGTTTATTGAGCATTTTGTGGCACCACTAATGGGGGAGATGGATTCAGAGGGAATAAAAAATAGAATGAATGACTTAGTTAGGGGCATCTTGTCTAATGCCCACCACCCTTATGATGTATTTCATGGGCCCCATCATTATTTCATTAAGGTTCATGGTTTTGGAGAGGAGCCCTTTTTGCTTCCCAAAGTTTTGACCAGTAGAATAGTAGGCTTGGAAGTGGCATGATAATTAGTGGTCATTGACTCTAAGTTTGGAGCAAGAAAAAAGAAGAGGGATTTCCATGATATCCCACTGACCAAGTGCAACATTACTGTAGTAAAGAGACAAGCATAATTTATCCTAAATAAGAAACTGGCCACATATGACCCAAATGGTTTCATGACCTCTTGGTTCGCCAAGAGTAAGGTCCATATTCATTTCAGGCATGCAAGGAGAATTTTTTTTGAAGATAGGAGGTCTCCCTAAGAGATACACTTGACTTATATGTGGAGCTATAGGACATCCCAGCTACACCATGGAAGTCTTTTTATCAACCCATTCAAGCTTTCAACCCAACAAAGGTCATGACTAAGGGTTTGAGATAGGCTTTAGTTAGGATGACTAGAGTCAAGAGAAAATAGCTACCTACTAGAGGTATAGGTAAGAGATCAATGAGTTAGCCCAAAATTTCAAGGATGTACCCAAAGATGCCCAATGGTAGGCCCTATGGGATGAGTTTCATGTTAATCCAGTTTTCAATCCAAATACTAGCAATATTCTAGAGCGTCAAAGGGAGTCTCAAGAGGTAGAGGCATCTATGGCAATGCACACTACTTCAACTTGGCCACTACCACTCAGTGAAGTGGAAGGGCAAAGGATGACCCAACTTAATTTAGAACCCCTTGTTATGGATGCCCCTTCATATCCCCTTCAGGTAGCACCTTCTGCACAAGAAGTTTTGGACTCATCTTAGTTGGTAATAGTCCAAATAGCAGGAGAATATCCCTTGAAGAGCCCTAAGAAGAAGTGAAATACAACATTTTAGGAACACCCTCTTCACATGGCTTGGCATCCTCGGCCCTCTCAGCTATTCCTACTCAATTATTAATGCCATCTGACTCTCCCTTCACTCTTGCTTCCCAACAGTTGAGTTTGCCAACCTTTTATCCTAAGGTCTTGACAAACCAATCTCCCTTACAAGATCAGCCCCAACAATCCATCAATGTGCCTGATGGTTTACCCCATGGGTCTTGTTGACGCAATGGAGTGCACCCTTGACAGGAGGCTGAGCTCCTGTCTTCCACACATCACAATGGAAACACCTCTCTTGCCTATGGGTCTGGCAAAACTAAGGGGAGAGTCTCTAGATAAGGGCTAGCTCCCTTTGATGTATCTTTGTGGTCCTAGATTTTCTACTGTTAACAATGGGGGGGTTGAAAAGAGAGAAAGATGTTGAAAATAGAACCTAAACTAAAAGGTGATACACCAAAAATGGTTTGATCTACTTAGCTTGAGCCTACTCTTTCCACCAAGAACAAGCTGGCATACACTTCATTTGATATGAGAAACTCTTCTACATTAGTGATCTAGGGGTCCTCTTGAGATACAGGGAGGAAGAACTACTAGAGGTGTTCTAAGACACACTATGGCAGCCTGTTCACATGCACCTATACTCTGTTGTAGACACTTTTGGTAGACCTATAAAAGAAGAAACTTCACAATACACTAGACATGATGGAATCATTCTGTGAAAGCATAAAATAAAAATGACTTAACACAAAACAAAGCCATAGACATATGCAAAAGTGTAAGCTCAAATGGAGGTAAAAATGTTGTCTTGATTCAAGGTAAAATTTGGCAGAGCTCCACCTTACAAGCTAAGAGATATCTCTCAAATAAGAGTTTTACAATATATATAGAGAAAGAGGAAGTAGAGGTGCCCCTTTTTGGAAAAGACTTTGGCACCCTTTTTCAAGTGGCCCATGTGTGTTGAGAGCATTGGGAAGAAAAAAATGTTGAAAAAGAATGTTGTGTCGGTTGCCAGTCTTAACTTTGGCATTCAAGGATATATCAAACATTATTACGAAAGCATGGGTCATGCCATTTATCTACCAACAAGACCACTTCTTAAAGATATTCATGTGACTGTCTGCTCATTAATGCAAAATGAGGGAAAAATAGGTCGTGCCATTTACTATTTGCGTTCCTTGATGACCACTTGGTGGAGACTGTTTTAGCCACTAGAATAACTCCCTGTGCTGACACTTTCCCCTTCGCCACTTGGGTTGTTTTGTCTGTTTCTACACTTAGCTCTTTTGTCTTTTCTTGGCTTTGTCTTTTTTGGCTCCTTCAGCCCTTGGGGGCTATCTTCTACTAATTCTTTGGCTCTTTGGGCTCCCTTCTCGATGGTCTCTTCTTTTTGGCCTTAAGCCTTTGAATTCCTTTAGGTTCACGCCTTTCACTAAAAAACCAAAGGTTATTTCATTTCTATAAAGTTGACATCTACGCACCTGTCACCATTTGAAAGCCAATGGATAGTCTATTGTCCTAAACTTGACATTTATGGGGACGTCATCAGACATCTGGATTCCAATGGATAGTCTATGATGCTTAACTTTGACATTCATAGACCCGTCACCCCTTGGTCAATTCTTTCAGCTTTTCCTTTCCTTAAGCTTTTTGCTTCCTTTCCTTTGGGATTTTGTCTTTAGAACCTCCCGAAGGGAAGATGTCCCTTTGGGCATTGAGAAAGGTCCTCCTTTTGGTAGCTAAGAGTCCCCCGCAAGGGCACCTACCCTTTGGGGTCCTTTGGGTGGCCTTGGTCTTTGAATCCTTTAGAAAAAATGTCCGAAGGAATTCCTTCGAACATTTGTCTAAAGGAAATCTTTCCTTTGTCTTTTTGTTTGCTTCAGTGTTTTCCTTTTCCTTCGGCTTTTTTCCTTTCGGGCTTTTGTATTCGGACAAAAAGTCCAAAGGAATTCCTTCGAACCTTTTGTTTGAAATAATTTGCTTCGTTCCTTTGTCGCAGGAATTTTTTTGAAAGAATTTCTTGTTTTGAATTTCTTCAAACAAAATGTCTGAAGGAATTCCTTCAGGAATTTTGTCTAAAAGAATTCAACCTTTTCTATCTTGTTCACTTTTCTGAAGAAAACCTTACCCTTTCAGCCTTCTCTTTGATCCCTTCATAAGGGCAAATCAAGTCCAAAGCTACCCTTCAGACTTTTGCAATGGTCCATTTTTCTGCCCGAGTGCCCTTTATAAGGGTTGTTTGGTCTCCAAACTTACTTTTCAAAAAAGTTACAAAGGTCCTTTTGTCACTTAAGTGCCCTCCGCAAGGGAAATTTTGGGTCTGGGACTACCCTCTGCAAGGGGACTTGTCCTTTAGGATTTGGAAGACTCCTTTGAACTTTTTGATTGAACCATTTTTTGAACTATCCCTTTGAACCACCCGTCTGAACCAATCACTTGAACTGATTGATTAAACCAAATGATTGAACCAACTAATTGAACTAACTGATTGAACCAAATGATTGAACGGTTTAATGGTTCAATGGTTCAAAGTTCAAATTTCAAAAATCTTGGAAAGATCATGTCGTTGAACCCTGACGTTGAACCACTTTTTCCAACCTTGAGGAAAAGTGTCTTGAATCATTTTTGCTCTCTTTCCTTGTGAATTTATTTAGACAAAATGTCTGAAGAATATTTTTAACAGCCCTTGCATTCTTTAAACTGGTTCATCTTCTACCGAAATACTTGTGCAAACCAAATTTGAACTGGCTCAGAATTGCAAGGGAAGAAGGAGACCAATTTTGGCCTGCAGGACCAAAATGGTCAACAAATTAGTGATTCCTAGGGGAAGCATGCCCGCTATGCTTAGAAACTAGTAGCCTCAAAGTCCATTGGGCATGAAGTCATAACGTAGCTTGAAAAAAGTTATCAACAACCTCGATAGATCCAAGAATCAATCATGAAGCTTTTACCCCAAACACAAAGGAAAACACACACAGGGCTAAAAACACTACTTGTGCAAACAACACTTAGGGAAAATAGGGAAAGAAAAATGAAAGCAAACTACTATGTATAGTTAACTAGGTATATTTTTCTCCCTCCTAGATCAAAGGGAAAACTTCTTAAGCCTCCTTCATGGTAAGGAAACTTATGGTGCCAGACAAGTGGCTGAATGGGATGGAGATCTGGTGACTTGCTCTTCTTGCCTGCCACCTTGATTGGGTTGCATCTGAGTGGAACAGAGTCAAACATGCTTCCAACATATATGTATTCATCTTGCTCTTGGAAGCTTGTTGAATGCTGGTCCTTCAAGCTGGTGTGTTTTACCAAGAAATCGATGGTTGTTGGCTCATCACCATAAGCCCTTTAATATGCATAGCTCCCCTGACATGAATAATGGTTTGAATCATTCCCTTATGCTTCATTGAAGACCCTGTCAAACTCATCCTCTGATCCCTCATGGCTTTCTTAAAGAAGGGTGACTATTGTGATGTCTGAAATGGAATCACAAACTGATTGCTCATCCCACAAAACATCACCTTCTTGTTCAAGGCTCTCTTCTTCAAAGCTTTCCTCAAGATGGACAAGTCTCTCCCTTTCTTACTCAGAGACCAAAGTCTCCAGTTGTTCAAAGACATCCTCCTGATCCTCCTCCAACTCAAGCTCCCTGGCATGGTCATTCTCCTCATCAAAGTAACAAAGAAGTTCATCAAACAAGGGAGGAGAGAGGTCACCATGCTTACTTTCCTCTTCATATTGCTGGAACATCTGCATGTATGCATGACCTGTGTCTTCTCCATTGTTGATGATGTCTTCAAAAGGAGCATCCACGAGGATTTCTTGATCAATTAAAAATTGGATCCTTTCTTCTTCACTTGCCTCTTTCAAAGGAGGTTCCTCCTTGATGACTTCAAAAATATCATCTTTAGGTTCACCAACCTCTTGAAAGGATAAATCTAAAAGCTTGCATCTCCTTTGCATACTTATTTGTGTCCCAATGATACCTTCTTCACCCTTAGCCAGCTCATAACCTCCTTGAAAAAGAGTGCAACCTGCCCCAATGACTTCAAACGAATCATTCAAAACATGAACAAGTGTCCATGCTCCTCCATGATATCTATGGTGATCTCCTCCTCATCTGCACTCATGGAGTCTCCCTGATCAGTCATGAATTGAGTATACTCCTCTTCACTCACCCCTTTCAAAACAAGTTCCTCCTTGAGAAGGGGTGAAGTGGAATCTGACAGATGAACTCATGTGGAAGAGGAGGCAATCCTTGAGCTAGAATCAAAAGATTCTCCTCCTTCCATTTGGCTAGCACTTCATCTATGTCAGATGTGGCCTAATATATCTCTTGGAGGTGTGTAGATGGGGTGTGTTCAGGCATGAAATATATTATTTGGTCTGAACCATCTATCACACATTGGCTGAGGAACCTCACTCTGGACTCCAACTCTACAATTTGCCTGTCTATATCTTCTTAGAAGAGCCTTTCTTGGAGGTCACAAGCATCATCATGATGAGTAGGAGCATATTCCTCTTCTTCAAGGTTTTGAGCAAAACCTTTCTCCTCCTCCTTCCTGCCCCATGATTCCATTGTTTTCTCCCAACTCATGACCTTGGGATTGTAATTTTCCCCTTGTGAACAGTAGTAACCTTATCCTCTTCAAGGTCCTGAGTTGGTTCATGATATTCCCTCTTCCAACTTGGGATCTTGACATCATGTTGAGAGACCTGAGGATTGGTAGAAGGGGTGTCTTTTGGCGTAGGCTCCTCTCTAAGGTCTAAAACCTCCATCTCTTCTTCACTAAGCAATCTCATCTTTGCCTCTAATTCCTCAATTTGCTTAGCTATATTTTCTTGAAAAAGTCTTTCTTGGAGCTCATGGGAATCACCATGGAAATGGGGAGTACATGAAGGCTGTCATAGAGTACAAGAAACTTCTTGAGGAAGGTTGGGAGGGACTTGAGAAGGATTGGCCTTACTTTGTACCTCACACTCTTGGATAATGTCTTTCTCCTCCTTGTTGTTCCATGACTCAACTACTTTACTCCAGATCATGATATTAGGACTGGAAAACTCCATTTGGGGTGATTGGGTTGCAATGTGAGAGGGTAGTGAGGGTTTGGATTCCACTTCCCTTGTTGCCAACATAGACTACTACATTTGAATATTTGCCAATTCAATCTATTTATCAAGATTGGCCTTAAACACAAGATTTACTTTTTCATAACTCTCCTCAACATGATTAGGGAAAGGACTTTGATAGGCTTGACTTGGCTCATGAGCAGGGGCTGCATATGGTTGATATGAAACTTGGGGTAGTGGGTATGCAGGTTGATAGACTTGGTAAGGCTGCCTCTCATGAATACTTGGCCTCCCTTCCAAAGATGCAATCAAACCACTCACATCTAGCATCTCATTTGTAAGCCTTTGCCAATTGGCTCCTTAAATGGGAGTCCATTCACTCTTAACCAGATCTAGTGCATTTATCACTTGATGGATGACATGATCAGGGATTTCTTGGCTATATCCCCTTCTAGTGTCAAGCTCTACTACATACTTTTCATATCCCAACAGTGCTTGTTTGAAGGTGGAAATGGGTTGATTGGCAAAGAGATTAGGTTGAGTAGGGGAAGTGACACATTGAGAATATTGGGCATAAGACTGATATAGCTCATGACATGGCTGAGATTGGTCATATTGGACCTGATAAGGATCAACACAAGGCTGGTAAGGATCATAGCCAAGTTGGCCAAGGACTTGCTCAAACTGAGGTGGAAGAAGCAAAGCCTAAAATGTTTCATCAATTTGTAAAGAGCAAAACTCATAACCGTACGTATCCTTATTGCTTGAGGTGATTTCATGAACAACCTGAGCTTGATCAAAACTATATGAAGGAATACCAAACACATGGTTCTGAGCAATGGAATTATACATACCAAAATATGGTTTCTTGATGGAACCAGGACTGCTTAACTAGCTAATTCAACTCAGAGTCACCATTGGTGTTGATGGAAAAGCCTCCAAAGGCTAGTTGGTTGAAGAACACACCAAAATTCTTAAACTTTTTAGACAAAACTTGTCCCATAATCCCTTGATTAAAGGTTAGATGCTATATTAATGGTTCATTCTGCTATAATAGGACCAACACCAATCCTGGAACTTTTTTGAGTGTTTAAAACATGGTCCCACCAAGCGTGCCAAAAACTTTTAGATGCAATGGAGTGCACCCTTGACAGGAGGTTGAGCTCCTGTCTTCCACGCATCACAATGGAAACTCCTCTCTTTCCTGTGGGTCTAGAAAAACTAAGGGGAGAGTCTCTAGATAAGGGCTAGCTCCCTTTGATGTATCTCTGTGGTCCTAGATTTTCTACTGCTAACAATGGGGGGTTGAAAAGAGAGAAAGATGCTAAAAATAGAACCTAAACTAAAAGGTGATACACCAAAAATGTTTTGATCTACTTAGCTTGAGCCTACACTTTCCACCAAGAATAAGCTGGCATACACTTCATTTGATATGATAAACTCTTTTACATCAGTGAGCTAGGGGTCCTCTTGAGATATAGGGAGGAAGAACTACCAGAGGTGTTCTAAGACACACTATGGTAGCCTGTTCACATTCACCTATACTCTATTGTAGACACTTTTGGCAGACCTAAAAAATAAGAAACTTCACAATACACTAGACATGCTGGAATCATTCTGTGAAATCATAAAATAAAAATGACTTAACACAAAACAAAGCCATAGACATATGCAAAAGTGTAAGCTCAAATGGAGGTAAAAATGCTATGTCTTCATTCCAGGTAAAATTTAGCAGAGCTCCACCTTACAAGCCAAGAGATATCTCTCAAATAAGAGTTTTACAATATATATAGAGAAAGAGGAAGCAGAGGCACCCCTTTTTGGAAAAGACTTCGGTGCCCTTTTGCAAGTGGCCCATGTGTGTTCAGAGCATTGGGAAGAAAAAAAATGTTGAAAAAGAATGTTGTGTCAGCTGCCAGTCTTGACTTTGGCATTCAAGGATATATCAAATGTTATTGTGAAAGCATGGGCCACACTATTTGTCTGCCAACAAGACCACTTAAAGATATTCATGCAGCTGTCTACTCATTAATGCAAAATGAGGCAAAAATAGGCCGCACTGTTTACTATTTGTGTTCCTTGATGATCACTTGGTGGAGACTGTTTTAGCCACAGGAATATCTCCTTGTGTCGACACTTTCCCTTTTGCCACTTGGACTTTTTTATCTATTTTTGCACTTAGCTCTTTTGTCTCTTCCTAGATTTATCTTTTTTGGCTCCTTCATCCCCTGGGGGCTATCTTCTACTAATTCTTTGGCTCTTTAGGTTCCCTTCTCAGTGGTCTCTTCCTTTTGGCCTTAAGCCTTTGAATTCCTTCAGGTTCACACCTTTCATTAAAAAACCAATGGTTATTTCATTTCTAAAAAGTTGACATTTGCGTGCCCATCTCCATTTGAAAGCCAACGACTAGTCTATTGTCTTGAACTTGACGTCTACAGGGATGTCATCAGATGTCTGGATTCCAATGACTAGTCCATGATGCTTAACTTTGACTTTCATAGGCCCGTCACCCCTTGGTCAATTCCTTCGGCTTTTCTTTTCATTTAACTTTTTGTTTCCTTTCCTTCAAGCTTTTGTCTTTGGAACCTCTCAAAGGGAATATTTCCCTTCGGGCCTTGAGAAAGGTCCTCTTTTTGGAAGCTGAGAGTCCCCCGCAAGGGCACCTACCCTTTGGGGTCCTTCGGGTGGCCTTGGTCTTCGAATCCTTCAGACGAAATGTCTGAAGGAATTCCTTCGGACATTTGTTTGAAGGAAATCTTTCCCTTGTCTTTTTGTTTGCTTTGGCTTTTTCCTTTTCCTTCAGCTTTTTTCCTTTCGAGCTTTTGTCTTTAGGCAAAAAGTCTGAAAGAATTCCTTCAAAAATTTTGTCTGAAGGAATTTGCTTCGTTCTTTTGCCGTGGGAATTTTTTTGAAAGAATTCCTTGTTTTGAATTTCTTCAGATAAAATGTCCGAAGGAATTCCTTTGGGCATTTTGTCTGAAGGAATTCAACCTTTTCTATCTTGTTCACTTTTTTGAAGAAAACCTTACCCTTTCGGCCTTCTCTTTGATCCCTTCGTAAGGGAAAATCAAGTCCAAAGCTACCCTTCAAACTTTCGCAATGGTCCATTTTGCTGCCTGAGTGCCCTCTACAAGGGTTGTTTGGTCTCCAAACTTACTTTTTAGAAAAGTTACAAAGGTCCTTTTGTCGCTTAAGTGCCCTCCGTAAGGGTACTTTTGGGTCTGGGACTGCCCTCCGCAAAGGCACTTGTCCTTCAAGGTTTGGAAGACTCCTCTGTACTTTCTGATTGAACCATTTATTGAACCATCCCTTTGAACCAACCCGTCTGAACCAATCACTTGAACTGACTAATTGAACCAAAAGTTTAAACCAAATGATCAAACCAACTCATTAAACCAAAAGATCAAACCAACTGATTGAACCAACTGATTGAACGGTTCAATGGTTCAAAGTTCAAATTTCAAAACTCTTGGAAAGATCATGTCGTTGAACCCCAACGTTGAACCACTTTTTCCAACCTTAAGGAAAAGTGTCTTGAATCATTTTTGCTCTCTTTCCTTGTGAATTTCTTCAGACAAAATGTCTGAAGAAGCTTTGTAACAGCCCTTGCATTCTTTGACCTAGTTCATCTTCTACCGAAAGACTTGTGCAAACCAAAATTGAACTGGCTCAGAATATCAGGGGAAGAAGGAGACTAATTTTGGCCTGCAGGACCAAGATGGTCAACAAGGCTCCTTTTGCAGGTGGTATTGTGGCCTCTCCCTCAAAATTCCATGCCCAATCTAACTTGATAAGGAAGGCTAGAAAGGCAATAAAGGAAAAGTAGAGGAACAAGGAGATCAATTATGTGGCCACATAGCAAATGCGGTCTTTTTATGACCACAAGTTACATTCCCCCACTGTCACCCACATGGTCCATAATATGAGCAAGCCACTCAAGAAAATGTAGCCTGAGGATTATAAAATGAGTGCAATGGTGATGGACCTAACTTAGTTTAGGCCATAGGATAAAATAGAGCTAATGAATGAGACTATTGTTATGGTAGCCACATCTTATTTGAAAATCTCAAATCAGCTCTAGAAGGCAAAATTAGGCTTAACTCAAGCCTAAAACATAGTAAGCCATCTAAACCTAGAGCTTAAGGCCAAAAATAAATAAATTGCCCAAATTAACAGGGACCTAAAAGGAGCAATATCCAAAGAAGTATTGAGGACTTTAGAAGAAAAAATAGCCGCACTCCAAAAGGAGCTTAATTCAATCAAAGCATCTACCTAGCTTTTAGAGTAAGAGAAGAAGCTCTTAGAGAAATAGAGTAGTATTAAGGCAATGGAGGCATCATGGCTTCAACAAAATCTAAGTGATACAGTGGTAGAAAGGACTAGCTTTCAGGGCAAGTGCAAGGTAGTTGAGGATAAGGCCACCCAATTGACCCAACAGTTAGCATAGCAACCTAAGGTAATAGGTATTGTCAAGATGGTAAGGGGGATCTATGTTTCTTACTACCAAAGGATCTCCACCAATGTTACCCAAATCAGGCCTACACTCATATTCACATCTAATGCAACTTAAGGGTGGAGTTCTTTATTGAGAGGATCCTATTATCGATCTCAGCTAGGGTTCTTAAGTCATAGGTGTTGATTTAGAAATTATATGATGTGACAGAAGAGACCCTTCAGGCAGCTAGAGTCATCGATAGGAGGACAGTCATAGGGAAGGTCAGTGAGATTTTGAGCTATAATAAAGCCACTTTAAAATGCAAGAATTTGTGAAATCTCTTAAATGAAGGGGTCAAAGGAATGAAGGATCAGATTAAAGGTTTGGTTCAGTTGGGACTCCCTTCCCCTTTCCCCAATGAAACCACTGTCTTGATAGAAGACCATATACATAATCTACTGGTCGAGAAGCAAAATCATCAGACTATTTTTCAATCTCTGAGTGACTCTTTGGATGTCATTGAGGTGGAGTTAGTTTTGGCTCTAATGACCAAATTGGAATATTAGTTGCATTCTATAGTGCAAGGTCTCCAATCCTTTTTCCCATAAGGAGATCATAAAACTCGATAGATCTTTTCAAGATCTACATAAGTGAGAGTACTCGATAGAGGTAGAATGGATTGGGTACCAAATGTTATTACACAATCTCTAAGGGAATAGTGACAAGAACCAAAATTTTGGGCATCTTTTTTTGGTTGAGAAAGGCTAAGGATTCTTCCATGCAGGCACAGATCCCTGGTGAGTTGTCATAAACTATATAATTATTTTATACAAAGTTTTGCTTTTCCTCGAGACTCATTTTTTCTTTTAGATAAGAACTATACAATGTTCTAAGTTTTGAGGCTAGGAAAAACTAAGTAAAGAAGCACACAACGGCTTCCACATGTCACTTTGATGTTATTTCTAACTCAAAAGAATGAAAAGGAGTCTTTAGCTTGTGCATGACAAACACGTGGTGCAATGGTGGTCCTTTTTATAAAATTAAAAATCCCAATAGTGAGTCAAGTGGTAGGCACTAAGCTTCATGGAGTCCCCTTTTGATAAATCATAGAAAAAGGCTTCAAGATTCAAATAAACATGGATTAATGCCACTTGTCACCTCAGTGCTCCCTCAAATAAAAAATATTTTTTACAAGCCTCTGTTGAGCTCAAGACAAACATGTGGGTAAATGACATTTTACTTTTGATTCAAAAGGCACTAGGAGAGTATGAAACATGCAGAGGGTATCCATGTGTCACCACTATGCTCCTTAGATCCAAGGCAAATATTAAAGACCTCAAAACTTGTGAAAGGCTTCTATGTGTAGATTGTGGACAATAGGAAAATGATCAATGGCTCGATTGGGATTTATGGATCTGATAGTGTAGAACCTCCAAGAGCCATTAAAACTAAAAGATAAGTAAAGAGTAGGAAAGAGTCTTAGTGACTCTAAAAGGCCGTGGAAGCTTCCATGTGTCCATGTTGGGGTAGACTACATGTTAAAGATAAATGAGGATCAATAATTAAAATAGAATGAGAGGGCCAGTTAGCATAAATAAAAAAAATTAGCCCCAAGTGGTTCAACTTCAATGGCATGCAGTTTCTCAAATCCAAAAATTACGGACAAGTGGCAAGACCCCAGGCAAGTGGTAGAGACTCACAGTATATATTTTGTTGGGCTATAAGTAGCTGTAAAATGGGAAAACAAGAGGATTTATCTAGACCATATACAAAGTTTTAGGAGCTAGTTCTTTAAAATCATTTGACTGCCTTAGTAGTTACCTTTCTTAAGAGTTTGAAGATTGTATTATGTGCATTTTTGCCTTATGTATTTTTTTCATATATAAAGAAAGAATGGTGTTCTATGCAAGAATAGTTTGCTTTTCAGTATTGCTTCTCATTTTCTTCTATAAACCTTTTGTCATTTTCACATAATTATTGAAAATATTAACCATGTTGCATACTCTTTAATATTTTTAGAGAAAATAGTTGAAATTAATATTGTGTTGTTAGAGATAGATGACGATCAAAGTTATTTTTTCTATTATAAGCTTTTAGTTAGTCCATAGTATTTTCTAGAATTATTGATCATGCTTTATGCTCTTTAATCTTTCAATAAAATTTTTTAGTACTCTTTATTGTGCCATTCAATAAAGGAATTCAATCTTGGCATATCACCTTAGTAGTTAAAATACTCCTTTTATGAATTGTTTTCTCTCCCTTTACACCAAACCCCAAGACAAGAGATAGCTTCTTTAAAATATGGAGGTTGTTTCGAGGGTCAAGTCTCACATATTTGAAACTTCCCATGACTTTGGTAATTAGTTAAAAATTAAGCATCAATGGGTTCTAAGCATTTATTTTCCTCCAAGAATCCAAGATAATGTAGGTATGGATTCTTTAAACATTGTAGATTCATTGAAGAGTACTAAAACATCCATTTCCCTTTGGGATGTTCTTCATATGCTTAGTTAAAAAGAACTCCTACAAAAATAGTTATCTACTATCCCTGCTAGTAACCCTCCTTCAAATCAAATCCATGGTCATGTTGATTTTACAATTGTTCATAACACTATTATTGAACCATTATTAGGGCTGAGAAACCTCCACCATTATATCTCACTCTCATAGTGGGTGACAAACTAGTCCATAACTACATAGTTGATAGTGGAGCTTCTACTTCAATCATTCCCAAAGTGGTAGCTAATAAATTGGGCCTAAAGTATGAGCCTCATAACAAAGGAGTTCTCCAAATATATGGTATACCTACCAAGATGATAGTACTGATAAAATACTTGAAGGTTTTCTTGCATGACTATCCTAGTTTATCTATCCTTCAAGATATAGTTGTTATTGACCTCCCAGTTCACTTTGCAATTTGCTTATTAAAGGAATTTAAAACTAAGATAGGTGGCTATCTCTCAACTGATTGGTCTTTCTTGGCCTTTAAAACAAGATATGGAACCAGGTGACCATAAGGACTCAACCTCTTGTAAGGTTTCATATTGAGCCCTACCTTGAGACAAGTTCTAATTTGAATTGTGTTGTTCATGAAGAGAAGGATTATATTGTAGATGATGGTACTTATTCCAAGATTGAAGGAATTTATGATTTTTTTCTTGATGAATATGATACCAATACTTATGACCATGATCCTTATTCATTTATGGAGGAAATTGATTTAGGTGTATATTATATACATGAAGAAGGAATACCAACACTTCTACTTGCCAAAAAAGAAGGTGAAGATGATGAGATGTTTTTTTATGGTTCAAGAAGTAGAGTTTTTGTAGGAGCTGGTGTTATGTTGGTATCCCTATCTAAAAAATAATACTATGCTTCATGTATATTCCATTTTAGTTGTAATTGTAATGTGGTTGAGTACGAAGGTTTAATTCATGGCCTTCAATGGGAAAGGAGAAAGAGAATAAAGAAATTGCAAGTATATGGAGATAGTGAATTGGTTGTTCATCATGTTAGGAATGTGGTTGCTGCCAAGAACCCTTTGTTTAAGACATATAAGCATAGGGTATGGGATTTTCTTGAATAATCTAATGTATACAACATACAATCAATCCCAAGGGAGAAGAATAATCATGTTGATAGACTAGTTGCCATATGAGCTCAATTTGATATTCCAACTACCATAAAAGAATAGGGAAAGTAATCTCATATTAAGATCATTATCAAAACTTTTGTATTTGATAATGAAGTGTCTTGTAAAGTGTTTGATAGTGATAAAAACATTGCATGCTTCTTGAAAAATGAGGTTGAGTTTTCTTCAAGGAATCAAAAGAGACTCCAAGAATAATTTGGTGATCAGATTGTGTAACTAAGGATAAATAAGGTACCTAAAGGTCTGGTGACCATAGAAAATATATTCAATGAGAATGATTAGAATAAGAAGGAAAAAGTGAGTATGTCTACAAAAGAGGATAACTATGAAAGAGTCTTGATCTTCAAAGATAGACTCTTCAAATTAGGTAAGGTATGTTCTACATTAGAGAAACAAACATTCATTGAGTTGTCAGGAATCTAGAACAACAAACATGCTCTGATCCCACTTGTCAGGATGCGAAACCGGAAACATACAATTGATTACCAAACTTCAAACAACTAAATATGCGGAAATAAACCAGATTCACCAAGTAACTAGAATTCAGAATAACACAGCATATGAGAGACAATACACAACTTGTATTAACACTTTATACAGAAAAGAATACAATAAAGAAGATGCCACTTCTTCTCCACCACCTTACAGAGGTTTCCCACACCTCAAGTGAACAGTACTTCTTCTCCCCAAAGCTCTCCCTCTCACAGGTCACAACACCCAACTCAAATACAGAGTTGATGTTCACCTCCCATGCTCCACGCATAACACAAGTGCTCCACGCACTCCACAAGCACTCCACGTGCTCCACAAGTACTCAAGGTACTTCAAGTAGATCTCCCATGAACCTGCAATACCCTGCACTTCAACAGACCATACTTATGGAAGGAACTCCCTTGCCTTCCTCTTGCTCTATCCGAGTACACACCTGTACTCCAAGTAGATCCTGCCTGATACTGCTCCCTGTTGTGTTGCTGTCTGTATGACCTTGCACACTTGCAAATCAAACAATGGTTCTGCTCACCTGTGAACCTCGACCTTGCACACACATACACCTGTAGATCAACGATCTTACTTACCATGTAGATCTCCTATAGAGGCCATGCAACTGTGACCAAGATCCTACACTCCTGAAGAACCCAGCTGGCTCTCCAATCCAGCACCAACACACCTGGTACTGAGGCACTAGGAGGAACACACCATTGCTCTACCTCACACACAGAAGGAGCTTATAATTATGCTCTCTTACTTCCTAGCACACTTTTCCAATACAACCATGAGTCTATTATATAGATCTCATCCAAACAATAATTAGACATCTAATTACAATAATTAGATCCGCAGCTCTCAGTCTAAAATTAGATCTCTTCATGCAAACACTTGGTTCGTTAGCTAACTGCCCATAAATAGCTCGCAGTCGAACCACACAGGCGACCGACGTCGGTCCCTGTCTGCCTGGAGGTGACCGACGTCGGCCGATATATGACCGACGTCGGTTGCTTCCCTTTGCTATCCTGCCGACGTCGGCTGATCAGACCGACCCCAACTTCTCTGCAATCTTCAACAACCTCCTCTCCTGTTTGCATCAGTGAAGCTTTTAGCTCCACAATCCTAACATGAGTTGTGTAAAGAGTTTCATGATATCTTTGCTTGGAAATATACATACCTCAAAGGATTTGATCCTTGCCTATCACACCATACCATTGAATTGGAACCTAGAGTTAAACCAATTAGACATAAACAAAGACCCATCAATTCCAAGGTTGAACAACTCATGAGGTTAGAGCTCACTAAACTCCTTGAATCTGAAATAATATTTTCCATCAAGTATTCAAAATTGGTAGCTAACCTTGTGCCTATTGGAAAGAAGAATGGGGAGATAAGACTTTGTGTGGACTTCAGAGATCTTAATAGGGTGTCACTCAAAGATCACTATCCTCTACCTTTAATGGAATATATTTTTCAAGTTATTTTAGGATTTCAACATTTTTATCTCTTAGATGGATATTCAGGTTATAATCAAATTCTTATGAATGAGGATGATCATTTTAAGACAACATTCAATAATAAATGGTGGAATTTTTCTTATATAAATATGCCATTTGGTTTTTCAAATGCTAGTGCTACCTTTCAAAGAGCAATGGACATGGCCTCTAAAGGATTGATCAATGAGATGTTATTGGTTTATCTAGATGATATAACATTATTTTATAAAGATGATAATAAACATATGCAACACTTGAGACAAGTGTTTAAAAGATGTAGATAGTAGGGAGTATCTCTTAATCCAAAAAAATGCATCTTTGCTATCGATGAAGGTAAGCTCTTAGGACACATTGTTTCCAAATATGGTTTGGTTATTGATCCTAAAAGGATAAAGGCTATTTTAGGTCTATCAATGCCCTTACATAAGAAATGTCTCAAAAGTTTCGTAGGTAAGATAAATTTTGTAAGAAGATTCATACCTAGTTTTGCATCTTTGGTGAAACCTATCACAACCATGCTAAAAAAGAATCAAGTCATTTCTTGGAATAAGGAGGGTAAGAACAAATTTTAAGCCATTAAGAAAGCAATTGACCAAGCTCCTACTCTTGTGAATCCTAATTTTTCTAAAGACTTTATGTTGTATTCATTTTCTAGCCTTGATACTATCTCAGCTATGCTAATTCAAAGGAATGATGAGGGTGTAGAGAAACCAATTGCAATCTTTAGTCAAGGTTTGGAAGATTATGAAATCAAGTATACCTATTCTAAGAAGCAAGTCCTTGATGTTGTAAGAGCACTAAAGAAGTTTAGGCATATGGTTTCAAACAATAAATTTTTTTTTATGGTCTCTCATCCTAGTACCAAGGATATTCTTTTGAGCAAAGACATTAGTGAGAAGAGGGCAAGGTGGATCATTAAGGTAATGTAATATGATGTTGATATCAAAGCAAGAAAGTTGATAAGAGGTAAAGGCCTTTGTGAACATCTAGCTTTAGATCTTCATGAGTCAAAAAATGAGGTTTTAATCAATCAAGATTGCCCCCAACCAACTGGTTCCTTGCATATATAGAGTTGGACACAATATGTGATTAGATTTATTCAAAGTGGTGAGTATCCTAATGATATGAGTAGATCTCAAAGGAGATATTTTAGATTGCAAGATATTGCCTTTTGCCTTGTAGATGGTGTGATTTTTAAAAGATATACTAATGGTGTATTATTGAGGTGCATTGACAATGACCAATTTGGAGTGTTGCTTATGAAGTTCCATGATGGAACAACATGAGGTCATTTCTCCCCAAGAACCATAACTGTCAAGATCACGAGGGCAAGATATTATTGGCATAGCCTCTTCAAGGACTGCAATGTTAGGTGAGAAGGAGTGTACAATGTTCTTTATTTGTGGGAAAATAGAAGCTTGAAGCTCTTCCTTTGAAGCCTATCCAAGTGGATCAACCTTTCATGTAATGGGGTCTTGATTTAACTGGCATGATAAACCCCCCATCAAGTATTGGTCATAAATATATACTCACAATAACTGATTACTTTATGAGGTGGGTTGAGGTAGTAACATTGAAGGAAGCTAATGAGAATGTTATTTTGGAGTTATATGAGAGCATCATAACAAGGTTTGGCACTCCTACTATTATTTCATACAATGCTCTTGACTGTTTGGGTAAATAGTAATGGCATATTCTTGAGTACTTCATCTAACTATTATCCTCAAGGTAATGGGTTGGTTGAATCTACTAACAATAATCTGATCAAAATCATCAAAAATACCTTGGAGTATAACCAGAGGGCTTGGCACACCAAATTAAAGACCATCTTATGGGATGATAGGATAACTCCCAAGAGGTCAGTAGGGAATTCTCCTTTGGTGCTTGTCTATGGATGAGAGGTTAGGTTGTATATATCTCAAGAGCTACCTACCTTAGAGTTGGCACATCAATTAGAGCTTCTTGAAAACACTCCAATGGAGGTGAGACTGACATAATTAATGGAGTTGCAAGAGACTAAAGATAAGGATCATCAAGTTATGGAGCATCACCAAGTATAATGAAGAGGTCTTTTAATAATAAGGCAACTCCAAGATCATTTCAAGAAGGTGACATAGTATTGAATTTGGATGAAGATAGAGAAAAACCGAGGCATACCAAATTTGACACCCTATGGAGTGGACCATATGTCATCATCAAGTGCAAGTAAAGCAATTATTTCTAATTAGTAAGGATTAATGGATAATAGCTACCTATCCCTGTGAATGGGATATTTTTGAAACCTTGTTATTGAGGGGTAAAGGTTAGTTTTGTAAATAGTAGATTAGGCATGTGTTTTGTTTCAGTTGTGTGATTTGTGTTCCCTAAGTGTTCTAGTTGAACACATGTGTGTTTTTGCTTTGTGTCTTGTTCTTGTTGTTTTATTTTGTTTGGTGTGTTGTTTTAAAGTAGTTTTTGTGTAAAACCTATGTACATGTGACTCCATATCCCAATGGATAGGATTAGGCAACTGATCATGGCATATTAAGCATACCACCCTTAGGAAATCAACAAAAATGTTGATCATTTTTTGACCACTAGTTAAAATATGTCAACCCCTATAGTAAAGACTTGATATAGGGGTAGAACATAATGTCATAGGTGTGTTGTGGTCTATTTGATGTCATTTAATACCATTCTAACCTTGGTCATGATCTAGTTTACTCTTATGTCATTTTGAGTCATCTAGGGGTCAGACCATCATGGCATGTCGCATAAGAATGAATAGGGCGGTCTAATTATGTATTTTATAAGTGTGATTATAAAACCTTTCATGTTAAAATGATTACATGGATATGATGATTTTTTCTCTCATAATCATCCCCTACAAATATGGTGTCTTGATGAGCTTTCTATCTTAAGATACAAGCCTTTAAAGATCAACTAGTAGTGTGGGATGTGTGCAAGAGCATCAATATTAAGCTATAACAAGTAGCCATTTGGATTCAAAAAATAATTAATAAGCTTTATTTAAATGCAAAGTCAACAAGTGATGAGATATCATGTGATTGGATCACAGATCTATGGCACATGGGCAATCAATGAGTTAAAAGGTCCTTAGGGTAGATCAATGGTGCATTTCCCTTCATACAAGGCAGATCAATGATCTGCATTTAAAGACTGGGACCCAAGATCAATGGCTTGAATTTGATCATGTAGTGTATATCCAATGATGTGAGCAAGGTTCAAGGAGTTATAGGATCTTGAGATTAAATATGAGACTGCCAAGTGGTATAAATGTATGAATTGAATGGGTTGACAACAACATCCATAGAAAGCACACAATAATTCCAAATGTCATCTCATATGCCTAGTTTATAGATCAATAATCGACATCAAAATTTGAATAGAATAGACTCTAAAAGAGATTGATAGGGAAAATTTGACTGAATTCTAGGGGACACAAAATGAAGTCACGTGTCTAAAAGATGATAGGCATATTTTAAAATAAAATGAGCAACATGGCAAGGGAATGACACATAGCCAACCATGTAGTATCAAAGGATTATATAGAAGAGAAAATAATTTGGACTCATACACCACTATGGAAGCTTAGTCAGGATTTGAGATGAAGAGTGACTACCAAATTTGAAGAACAAAGTCCAGTAGATAAATGAATAACTGTAGATGGAAAATATAGTTGTCTAGAAGATAAATAGCAGGTAAGAGAACTTATTATGACTGTCATAGAATTTTTCAGCCTACTTCAGATAGTACATATGTGTCAAATATCCTAATTTAGTTTTAAATACTCGAGAGATGATCCATTGTGAAAATATTTTCCTGAATAAACAAGGAATTATATGCCACATTTCAAGAGTTTTATATTTTGAGAGCCATTCATCCCATTAGACCTTGCATGGTTTATTTTTGAATTCATCCTCCTTCATGTGTAAATCCTCCTATTAGTTGGACATGTGTTCTAGTGACCTTTGAACTTCATTCTTTTCTCCTCTCTTTGAAATTCTATAAGTAGCTACCATTTTGGCCTTTATAAAAAATACCACACCATGTATGGTGAAGCTCTGCTAGTTTTGACATTGCAATTTACCTTATAACAATAAATGAAATATATTTTGAGTTAATATCTCATCCTTTTAAAGTGTATGAAGATATGTATAGTGAATATCTAAATGACATCAATCTATCCTTGCTTTCTCTCAATCCTTTTATGTTTGATGCAAGTAATTTTAGCCTATCAAGTCATATAAAGTGTAGTTAAGCATATGAATCTATCTCAAGTGTATAATGAGACTTAGTATCTATAACCGATCTATGGTTTTACTTACCTTAGATATTATTCATGAATCTCACATTCATATTAAAAAATTAATGCTAGTGCATTCTAGGACTCTTACTCTAATGTTACAAGCATTATTTCTTTGTGAAAGAAGTAAAATGGTTATGTAGAAGACATCTTGGTGAATCACTCCTTTAGAATATGTTTATTTCATGAAAATTATATCCAATTCCCCCAAAAATCAAATAATTAGTACAAATGAAAGTAATTCAAGATATATTCAGGGAGCTAGCCCTTAAATCTAGAGATTCATCTCCACCATAGGTACACCCACATATTTGGAAGTGTTCCCATGTTACCCAAACTTGTAAAAGGCTTGAAAACCCTCTTCTAGAGTTAAATATTTAGTGACACTAGTGGTTTCTCATTTAAAAATATATTTTTTGGAGATAAAAGGAGGGAAAAGGATAATAGCAGCCAAAATGGGACACTAGTGCCATGGGGGTTACTGCCCAAATTTTGATTCTAGTGTCTAGGTTGTAAAACCTAAGGCATAAGGGGCCACCATGTTAAAGTGAGGGTATGGGAATGCTTTAGGGATGTTTAAGGATGTGTGTGACACACATGAAGGCTGGATAAGTGTCTATATAGTCCCTAAGATAGGTTTAGGGCTAAGCTAGGGATGGGTGGTCTCAAGTAACACTCTTAACACTCAAGTGCCATTTTTGGATGATTACACTGTGTCATTAATATAAAACTAGTCGGACTAAGAGATAGGATAAGGGGAACAAGATAGAGTAGATGTGAGGATTATTAAAACAAGGAGAGTGTATCACTAAGAGGAATAACCAAAGTCTAAGTTTTCCAATTTTACAAGACTGAGGTACTATATAGTCATAAACTATCATCTACATTTGTCCCCCTTTAATCTAGTAATAAGATTGTTAGTTTAAAAGAAATGAATAAGTACCTGGGTGTGTATACACACCTTGTCTTTGCTTGAGTTGAATTTGAGTGCTTTTACCAGTGACTAACCTACAACCAAGAGCATGTGATAGTATAAATTAGTGCATATAATCTCAGTTAAAAGTACTAAAATAGATTGAAATTAAAAGAGAAAGGTTTATGAGTATACCTATGTGTCGATGTAACTGACTTACTTATTGGCAAGTTTTTTTACAGAAGATATATCATTGTAAGGCTCTGAAATTGAGATTAGGAAAAATATAGATAAATATTTAAAGTATATATATCCACACACGCACAAAGAGAGAGAGAGAGAGAGAGAGAGAGAGAGAGAGAGAGAGAGAGAGAGAGAGAGAGAGAGAGAGAGAGAGAGAGAGAGAGAGAGAGGCACATACCCCCAACTTTGGAATAAAAGTGAGTTGCCACTTGGTAGTTGAGATCATATCAACTATGCTTGAGATATTTAATCACTTCAACCATATCAAAAGGTGAACCAAATACTATAGTAGATTGGCTCAAAAAAAGTTTATAAAAGTCCATGAGGTATCAGTACGTGCAATATTTTTGGAATATGAAACTGATTTAGATTTTACAATATTGTGCACATGTTTCATAACATATGCAACATATATATGTCTCATGCTGAAATTATGTATAATAGTGGTACCAATGTATATAATTCTACCACAACTATGAAATTGAATCATATAATTGTATGCTTTGGCCAATTATATAACTATGTAAGTGTAGAGGACATGATTCCAAAGCATGCCCCCACTATATATTGATAAATATAAAACTGATATAAGTACCAATGTGGATGACATTTTTCTAAAACATTCCCCCACTATAAATTAAATGAATACTGAATAGGTGTGGAAAACATGTTCTCAAAACATTCTGCCATTGAATATGTGAATTGATATAAGTACCATATATTGAATGAATGTGGAGAACATGATTCCAAATCATGCCCCAATTGAATTTGAGAACTGTGAATGTGTAAAAATCATGCCCATATGACATGCCCCCACTAAATCTAAAAACTAATATAAGTACCATATACTGATTGAATGTGGAGAACATGCTTCTAAAACATGCCCCCAATGTAATATGAGAAACTATGCCAAGTGTGGAGAACATGCCTCTATGACATGCCCCACTTTAAGGTGAGGGAAAGATAGGAACTAGTAGTTACCTCACCTCAAAAGGATAAGACAACTATATAATATGTGAATGTAACCATGTAACATATAGAAAGGAACATGTATAGGTAGATAATTTATTGAAGCACATAGAACCAATGTGATCACATGTAGGCCTAAGATGCATGATAAATATCATGGAAACATCTAGATAGTAATAGTATAAGATCAACAAGTAAATAAACACACACAAAAGAGCACTCAAAATCAAGTCGACAAACAATGGTCCAAAGAGACCAATAATAAGGGGCATGTTTAAATGCTACACAATCAAAGGGACATGACTTAGTTGAATGTCTATGAAAACAAGAATGACATATTCAAATATCCATACCATAAAAATGACATGATTTAATTATCAATGAAATCATACATAGGCATGAGGGTGACAAGTAAAGGAACATGTAGACACCTAAAAATGACTATCAATGGTTTCATACTGGACTTTAGACTGATTCTTACCAACCTTTACAAATTAAGCCTAAGAATCACTAAATGTCCCAAAATTTACTTGTGTATCACTCATAAAAACTTAGAATCTTATTGAGACATCCCTAATTGGGGTATCCCACTATAAGCAACAAAAACTTCTCATGAATTCATCTCTATGCATCCTACAACATCACAACATGCAATTTGGCCTATAGACCTATTAAATGGGGCAAGTGCACACATGAAATTAAATCAAATCTTGGAAATGATAAAAGTCTAATCAGAATTAATTAAAATGCTAAATTAAATTAAATACCTAGTTTAATTATCCATGTGCAATTAATGAAATTCTAAAAACAAAAATTCAAAAATCAAGAATATCTTAGGTTTTCATGATTACCTTTTGTGAGTTTTCAAGTCTTTACAAATATCTAAAATATCTCACCCATGCCTATTCATTGAAAATCATGAGGTTTTGACACTTTTTAACTCTCGTGGGGATAATTAACTCACTTATGTTAGGTTTGAATCATTCCATGTTTAAACTACACTCTAACTCACCTTGAGTTGGGGTTAGTTTCTAAACCTATAAATACAAGTATCTACCTCTTCATTTAGAGAGCTTGGATAGAGTAAAGTTATAATACAGGTTTTATAAAAGGATTGAGAGTAATAGTGTTATAATTCCAAAATCATAAACCAAACCACATCAAGCATAAGATAAGCCAAAAGCCAACCATGGTTCCAAAGAGAGAAGGAGATATCCAAGCTCCATTTCCAAAGACTCTTTGAGCACAAGCTGAGCAAGCCACAAACAAATTACTTGGATCTCTCAAGGAAGGTAAGGGATTTGTCATTCTTTGTATTTTAGTTGTGCTTTCATATGTATTTTATTCACCATGATCCCCCTAAGATCTAGGTTTAGAGATTTTAGCATGTTAATGTGTTGATTTTGTTTTTGTTGACCATTTTTTGAATCCTACATGCCAAAATGGGAACCCCATTATTTTGCCTTGAAGCCTTATTCTTCATGACTTTTTGCCCTGAAACTAGGTCATAACCTTTTAAAAATCAAGGGAAAAGTTATTTTTGTGTAGTTGCAGGTGTTATCTCATCAAGCATTGGTCTTTTCCATCACTCACAGAGCAATTGGGTTTTGAGACATCTTTACTTCAAAGCTTTTTGAGTAAGTCCTTCGAAAGAGATGAATTGGTCTTAAACACTTCTTAAGGCAAGTGTTTTTCCATGGAAGGCACTTGGGCCTTCTGTAGGGTCATTCACATTTTCTCTAAAGGGTATGTGCCCTTGTGGGAGGTACTTCAAGGATAAAATGGACCTTTACAAAACTTTTGAAGGGTATGTTGGAAGGTAAAATGGACCTTGCAGAGGGATTTTCATTGGCATGAGGACCAGTGCAAAAGTTTTGGGGGGCACTTTGGGCTCAAAATTCCCTTGTAGAGGGCATTTAGTTGAAGCAAAGGGGCAAACACAGGAAGCCCAAAGGGAACTTGCCCTTAAAAAAAAGATGACAAGCAAAGAGAATTCCTTTAGACATTTTATCCGAAGGAAAAATGAAAAAGAAAAGCCAAGGTCAAATGTTCGAAGGAATTCCTTCAGACATTTTGTCCAAATAAATTTGAAAGATAAGAAGTTTGAAGGGTAGGTGTCTTTGTGAGGGTCACTTGGTCATCAAAGTGGACCATTTCAATCTTTTTGAAGGATCACTTTCCCTTAAAAAAAGTTCATTTGCAAAAATGCCAAAGGAATTGTCCTTGTGAATGATGGGCCTGTGAACGTCAAATTTAGGGTGGTAAGCTAGTTGTTGGGATTCAAATATCTAATGATGGGCCCGTAAACATCAACTTTAGGGTAATAATCTAGCCATTGGGAAGTAATCAAGCTAAAAGGAAGCGTAAAGGCCCACCAAAGGAAAGTCAAGATTGCAAGCCCAACAGAGAATTCCTTAAGAAAAAATGTCTGAAGGAATTCCTTCAAACATTTTGTCTGAATGAATTCATAACCAAAAGGTTGAAAGCTCGAAGGATGAATGAATGAACAAGTAAAAAAAGGAACCCAGGAGAAAATAACAAGCACCTGAGAGCTCGAATGGCTAAGGACAAAATGGAAATAGCAAGTAAGAAAAAACAAAGTGGGTAACCTAGAATGTGGCCATGTGTACAATAAAATAAAAGCTTAAAATGTTCCAAGTGGCATGACAAGTTAAAGCGCAAACCCAAGGTGAACCAGACCAAGGTAGGTGGCACAGGTGTCATCAACAGGAAAGTAAATTCACTTAGGTGAAATAGTCTCTATCAAAAACCAATAAAATGATTGGTTTTTGAACTATAGAGGAGATCAACCTATATTTTTGTGCTTCACCATTAATGCACAACTAAGTGCGTCCAACATTGAAGAGAGCATGGACCAATCAACGTGACTTGGGGATGACCTTGTTAGTTACTAGGAGTATCCCATGCATTTTTAAGACCAAGACAATAAGGGCAGTGACTTGAGCACCTACAACGTGGCTCTCCCATAAGCAATTGGAAGGATACAATATTATCATGGGATTGTGGTCACTTTAGAAGTGTTTAATATAGCATGGGTTTTTATCCCTTGACTAGTCAATTTATCTATTTCCAAGCTCTCTATATAATTGTAACTTCTCATTTGAGAGGAGGCTCTCTCAGCATTGTATGGTAAAGCCCTAAAGAAGTTTACCTTGAATCCAAAGAAGCAATTTTACCTCCATTAGAGATTGCACTTTTGCATATGTCAATAGTTTTATCTTATGTTAAGTCATTTCCCTAGTGTATTGTGAGTCCTCTTACAAGTCAACAAAAAGTGTCCAACTTAGAGTATACGTGTATGCAAATAGGCTATCCATAGTGTGTCTTGGAACACCTCTGGTAGTTCTTCCTCCTTGTATCTCCATAGGATCCCCTATTGAAACACTGATGTAGGTAAGGTTCTCATTCAAATGAAGTGTATGTTTGCTTCTCTCTGGTGTAAAGTGTAAGTCAAAGTTGAGTAGACCAACTAGTTTGGTGCATCAATGTAGTAGTTTAGGTTTTGATTTTAGTAATTTTCCTCTCTTTTTAGCCCCCCATTATTAATAGTAGGAAATCCAGGGCCTTAAGGTGCATCAAGGGCAGCGAGCCCCTAATCTAGAGATTCATTCCTCAAGTTTGTAACCCACATCAAGTGAAATGTCTCCATTGTGTCATTTGGAGGAAGAGAGTTGAGCCTCCCTTCAAAGGGTGAAATCCACAGCATCAATAGTTTTTGGCATGCGTGGTGGGACATATTTTTGTGTCCTACAAGTTTTAGGATTGGTGTTGGTCTTGATATTGTTAAATATCTAAAAGAAGGAGCTATATTTAGCACCTGGTAACTCCATTTAAGAACTCAGTCTCTGGTTGATGATCAACCTAGCATCCCATGCCAAAGATCACTACAAGATCTTCTTCTAGGGGTGTCCCTTTTGAATTTATTGAGTTGCCTTTAAACTCAAAAAAAAGGTTGAGGTTTACAAATACCCACCCTTACATAGTAAGCCATTTATTAAACTAGCCATAAAATATACCTAGTCAAGGAGACCTTGGTTGAATCCTTTCATAGCCATGGCCTTCCCTTTTGTGGCCTTCAATGGTCAGAGTCCCTTGAACCTTCAGTAGTATGATCCAATTCTAGGGACAGATCTCAAAAGTGGTCCTCCCTTTAGTGGAGAGGGCCCAATCACTACTGTCGAGCATATAACAAATATAGCCAACCTTTGCAACATCCATAATATCACTGAGGAAAATGTAGCCATTAGATTGCTACCCTTGTCCTTTAAAGGAAAAGTTTTGCACTGGTATGGGACCTTGCTTGTGAACTCAGTTGGCTCATGGAATGAGTTAGGGACCCTTTTAACCAATAGATTTGGGGAAAAAAGTGACCATTTATCTTTGGTTGAGTAATTAACCACTGTGAAGAGATCCCCACATGAGTTTATGTAAGATTTTAACACTAGGTTCAAAAAGACTTGGGATAGAATCCCAATTCTCATGAGGCCAACCCCAAGCTATGCTTTCCTTTACTACTTCAAGGCCCTGAATAGTGACATTTTTGTCATGATACAGTCCATGGGTGGGAATATTCTACCCATTACTTATGAGATAGCCATAGCTACTAAAAATTTCCTTTGTTTAAGAAGGAAAGATAGCTCCTAGACCTCATATGCCACTCTTTCCTAATTTACAGCCCTCAGTCCAGTTTGTTGCACCCACTCTAGTTCCTCTGCCTAATCAAGAGAATTTGGTTTCTACCTCTATAAATGATCTCCATAAAGTTAAGAGCCTACTACAGAGTGTTACAAATGAGTTAGTTGCCCTCAAGAGACAACAAACTCAGATTTATAGGTCAAATCAAGGCTTCTAGAAGTTTGGGCAAGCAAATAGGCCTCCCTTACAAAATTATAATCAAGGTCAAGTTAAAATTACATAGGTCAAGCCTTATCAAATCTATAATCCAAATGCCCCTTCATCTTCCAAGGCTTTTGTCCCCACTCAAAATAATTTGGTGCAGGAGCAACCCAGTTATCCACCCTTGGGGCACGGCCAAGAACAAGTCTCTTATGCCAGTGAGTAACCAAATCAAAGCATGGCCACATAAGGTGATCAGGTAGTCTAATTATAAAATTTTGAGATATCAACACAACTTGGGATGTATAATAGGCATGCTCAATTTGACTCCACTCTTATGAATCACTTGGAAGAAGAGTTCTACACAGTTAACTATTTAGGGAGTACAAGTAATTAGATTGATTGTGTTATAGCCAACACTAGGTTCAAAAGGAGAGCCATTGATGAAGCTCAAGAGGCCACTCAAGAAACCACTCAAGCACCTACAACATCTCCTTCACCACAATCAAATCAAAATTTTCCCAATTACACGCTGTCAGTTACAGCTTCAACTCCTCAAGTTGCACCATAGGTTACAAATGTTCCCAAGGAAAGGTCTAAAGGGGGAAATAATTCAATTAATGTAGTGGACCAAATTAAGAATCTACACATGAACATCTCATTGTGGGATTATTTATCACTTCCAGATCAAAAGGATATACTCCAAAAGGAATTGCACGAGCTAGGTGAGCAAGCTATCCCAATAAGAAATGATAATGTGTTGATAGTAAATGGGGCTCCTCCCATGGGAGGTCAAGTAAAGAAAGATGAGAAGGTCCTTCCCTTATATTTGTACCTAATTATTGGTGATTTCTTGGTCCATAATTACATCATTTATAGTGGATCAAACACCTCAGTTATGCCTAAATGCATAGCTGATAAGCTAGGCCTCAAGTATGAGCAAATAACCAAAGGAGTTCTATAGTTGGATGGATCACCAGCTAAGACCTTGGGAGTGGTAAGAGGCTTGAATATGACTCTCCATTCCTGTTCAACCTTCTCAATTACCTATGATATGGTAGTGGTAGATGTTCCTCCTTACTTTTCTCTTTGTTTGTCAAGGGATTTCACATCCAAGATAGGTGGATATTTGGCATCCAATTGGTCTTACATGGTTTTCAGGACAAAGTATGGAACTAAAGTGAAGATTGAGTCAAATCCCATCCATAAGGATCACTTGGAGCCATACTCACCCAAAGTGATGAATGTGAACTATGCAATCATTGATGAAGAAGAGTTCTAGGGGACCAATCTCCATCATCTTCCCTTGTAGGAGTTGCTAACCTGCTCCTAGATGAATGGGGAAATGACAATTTTGAGCATGATCCTTACAAGTTCATTGAAGAAGCTGGTCTTGGAGTCTAATGTATGCATGTGAAAGATGCTTTCATGTCAAAATTAATGAAGATAGATCAAGAAGATTATGGTTTGTGGTAGCTATTCTTTGATGGATCTAAAATCAAGTTGGGAGCTAGTGGTAGAGCAATTCTAGTTTCATCTTCAAAGGAGAAATACTTCCCAACTTTTAGGTTTTATTTATCCTACACCTACAACATAGTAGAGTATGAGGCCCTTGTTCATGGCCTAGAATGGGCAAGGAAAAGAGGAATCAAAGAATTGTAGGTGTTTGGAGATAATGAGTTAATTATGAACCAAGTGAGAGGTCAAAGCTTGACCAAGAACTACCTACTCAAGTCTTACAAGCATAGAGTGTAGGACCTTATGGAGAACTTCACTAATTTCAACATCACTTCCATTCTAAGAGAAGAGAACAAGCATGTGAATAGACTAGCAGCAGTTGGTGCTTAGTTTGACATCCCAAAGGGGGTGAGACAAGGCAAGAATCAACACCATTTAAAGGTGATCATGAGGTCCTCCATACTAGACAATGTCACTAATTGGTAGGTGTTTGAAAGTGACAAAAAAATAGCACTTTTATTATAGGAAGAAGTTGAGTTTACTTCCAAAAATTAGTCCAAGCTGTAGCGGTAGTATGATGGGTAGATTGTTCAACTAAAGACCAATAGGCTTCCCAAAGGTTTGGCAACTCTTGAGAGCATCTTCAATGAAGATGACCAACTCAAGAGAGACAAAGCAAGAATGTCAACTAGGAAGGAAATTTATGAAAGGGTAGAGATCTACAAGGATAAGTTGCTTACACTTGGGAAGGTATGTACCAATGAAGAAAAGCATGCTTTCATTATGTTATGCCAAGAGTTTGTTGATGTATTTACTTGGGAGTATGGTGATTTGAAGGGCTTTGACCCAAGCCTGGCCCAACACACCACTGAGCTAGAGGAAGGTGCCAAACTCATCAAGCAAAAGCAAAGGCCAATGAATCCAAATATTGAGCCTCTCATAAGGAAGGAACTCACCAAACTAATTGAGTCTAGGATCATCTTCAAAGGCCTGAATAAAGTTTCACTACAAGATCACTATCCCCTCTTAAGTATGGATCAAATTCTTCTGATGGTGACAGGTAGTGAAAGATTCTCCCTCTTGGATGGTTACTCTGAATACAATAAAATATTGGTACAAGAATGTGACCAATACAAAATGGCCTTCACCACTAAGTGGGGAACATATGCCTATAGGAAGATGCCATTCAGATTGTCAAATGCTAGAGCTACCTTCCAACATGCTATGGATATAGATTTCCAAGGTTTGATCAATGACATTATGCTGGTTTATCTTGATGATGTGACAGTCTTCTCTAAGGAGGTAAGTGAACATTTGAAGAACTTGAGGCAAATCTTTGAAATGTGTAGAGAGTTTGTCCTCTCTCAACCCAAAGAAATGCATGTTTACCATCCATAAAGGCAAGCTCTTGGGCCATGTAATTTCAAAAGAAGGCATGTCCATTGATCCAGAGAGAGTGCATGACATCTTAGCATTATCCTTGCCTAAGCACAAGAAGGGCCTACAAAGTTTTTTTAGTAAAATAAATTTCATTAGGAGATTCATTCCTAACTTTGTTGAGCTAGTCAAGCCACTAACTTCCTTGCTAAGGAAGGACAAGACATTTACGTGGATAGTAAGGAGAAGAGAAAGCTTTGAAGGCATAAAACAATATATCACCTAAGATCCTACCTTGACCAGTCCAAACTTCTCCAAAGACTTCAATATATACACCTTTGGGAATGAAGAGGTAATCTCTACTATGCTCGCTCAAATGAACAACAAGATTCACATCATGGTGCATCTTAGTGTAAAATATTTCTTGTTGAGCCAAGACTTGAATGAGAAAAGGGAAAGTTGGATCATCAAAGTAATAGAGTATGACATAGAGATAAAGACCACCAAGATGGTAAGGGGAAGAGGGCTATGTGGATACCTCTCTACAGACTTGAAAGAGCTAAAGGAGGATGTTTTGGTACTCCATGATGAACCTACAACAACATTACCTATAGTCATGAAGAGCTAGGCACAAGACATGGTTCATTTCTTTCAGAGTGGTGAGTGTCCACAAGGTCTTGATAGGACCAATAGGAGGTATTTTAGACTCCAATATCTTCCTTATGTCCTAGTCAATGGAGTAATGTTCAGGAAAGACTTTTTAGGGGTACTCTTGAGATGCATTGATTCAGACCAAGTCAATAGGGTACTGTCTGAGTTTCATGATGGACTAGGTGGTGGCCGCTTTTCTCCCAAGGCCACAACTACAAGGATTATGAGGGCTAGTTACTTTTGGCCTAGTTTGTTTTGAGACACTCATGTTTGGGTGAGGAAATGCCAAAATTATGCCCTCTTTGATGGGAAGTAATGACTGGTTGTCATGCCTCTTCATCCTATTCAGGTGGAACAACCATTCAAGTGATGGGATTTGGACTTCATAGGGTTGATCAATCCTCCTTCTAGTGCTAGTCACAAGTGGGTTTTTACTGCCATATATTATTTCACAAGATGGGTAGAGGTCATAGCTTTGAAAGAGGCCAATGAGAGTGCCATCCTAGACTTATATGAAAGCATAGTGATGAGATCTGGGGTCCCAGCCACAATCAATTTAGATAATGCATTAGATTTTTTGGGAATAAAAACAAGTGAGTGGGCATTAAAGTATGACATCTATCTCAACACTTATTCCAACTACTATCCACAAGGGAATGGCCTGGCCGAGTCCACAAATAGGAATTTGATTAGGATAATAAAAAGGACAACGAAGGAAAATCAAAGGACTTGGCATGCCAAGTTGAAGATAACTCTTTGGGCAAACAAGATCACTCCAAAGAGGGAAATTGGGAATTCACCATACACACTTGTGTATGGATGGGAAGCTAGACTCCCTATCTCACTTGAGTTTCTAGCTTTGGATCTTGCCCATCAGTTATAATTGGTGGGGAGTGATAGCATGGAAGTCAGGTGCTGTGAGCTAATGGAACTTCAAGAAGCTAGAGACCAAGCCATGGATGCCATGACCAGCTACCAATAGTAAACAAAGAATCATTTTGATAAAAGGTCTATGCCAAAGAGCTTCTTAGAAGGTGACATTGTCTTAAAGTGGGATGGAGACTGAGCCAAGCCTAGAAGGCACACAAAGTTTGATGCACTATGGAGTGGCCCATATGTCATCACCCAATGTAAGCAACACAATGCTTTCCAACTCTCCAAGTTGAATGGTGAAGAGCTACATATCTTAGTTACTGGGATATATCTTAATCATTGTTACTAGGTTTTTTTGTCATGTACATAGTTTCCTTGTTTTTTTTAATTTTCCCTTAATGTTGTTATGCATGTGTTTAGTGTTTTTAGCCTTTGTGTGTGTTTTTCCTTGATTGTGTGAGGTAAAATATTTTTTGGTTCTTACGTCCTTACAAGGCTATTGCCAAGTTTTCAAGCTGCAACCTGAATCCATGCCCAATGGACTTTTAGGCCACCATTTTTCTCATGCATAGCAGCCATGCTTCCCTTGTGAGTTGCCAATTTGTTGACCATTTTGTGAACCCTACATGCCAAAATGGGCACCCCCTTATTTTGCCTTGAAGCCTTGTTCTTCATGACCTTTTGCCCTGAAACTAGGTGATAACCTTTTAAAAGTCAAGGGAAAAGTTGTTTTTGTGTAGGTCCAGGTGTTGTTTCATCAAGCATTGGTCTTTTCTAGCACTCATAGAGCAATCAGGTTTTGATATGTCCTTCAGAAGAGCCGAATTAGTCTTAAATGCTTCTTAAGGCAAGTGTTTTTCCACAAAAGGCACTTGGGCATTATGTAGGGTCATTTTCATTTTCCCTGAAGGGTATGTACCCTTACAGGAGGCACTTCAAGGATAAAATGGACCTTTGCAAACCTTCCATAGGGTATGTTGGAAGGCAGATTGGACCTTGCATAGGGCTTTTCATTGTCGTGAGGACCGGTGCAAAAGTTAGAAGGGGAACTTTGGGCTCAAAATGCCCTTACAAAGGGCATCCAATTGAATCAAAGGGGCAAAGATAGGAAGCTTGAAGGGAACTTGCGCTTCGGAAAAAGGTGACAAGCAAAGAGAATTCCTTTGAACAAAATATCTGATGGAATTCCTTCAGACATTTTGTTTGAAGGAAAAGTGAAGAAGAAAATCCAAGGTTGAATTCCTTCAAACATTTTGTTTGAAGGGTAGGTGTCTTTATAGGGGGCACTTGGTCATCAAAGTGGACCATTTCAATCTTTTCGAAGGATCACTTTCCCTTCAAAAAAGTTCATTTGAAAAAATGATGAAGGAATTGTCCTTGTGAGTGATGGGCCCATGAACATCAACTTTAGGGTGATAAGCTAGCTATTAGGATTCAAATGTCCATTGATAGGCCCGTGAATGTCAACTTCAAGGTAATAAACTAGTCGTTGGGAAGTAATCAAGCTAAAAGGAACCTTGAAGGCCCACCAAAGTAAAGTTAAGAGTGCAAGCCTAAAAGAGAATTCCTTTAGACAAAATATTTGAAATAATTCCTTTAAACATTTTATTTGAAGGAATTCAGAACCAAAATATCAAAATATCGAAATAGAAATGAACGAGCAAGCAAAGAAAGGAACTCGAGAGAAAATAACAAGCACTCGAGAGCCCGAATGGATAAGGGCAAAAGTGAAATAGAAAGTAAGAAAAATAAAAGTGGGTAACCCAAAAAGTGGCCACGTGCATAATGAAACAAAGATTAAAACATTCCAAGTGGCATGACAAGTCAAAGTGCAAACCCAAGGTGAACCAGACCAAGGCAGGTGGCACAAGTGTCGTCAATAGGAAGAGTAAATGTACTTAGTGAAATAGTCTCTTCTAAAAACCAATAAAAGGATCAATTTTTGAACTATGGAGGAGAGCAGCCCATATTTTTGTGTTTCACCATTAATGCATAGCCAAGTGCATATAGCATTGAAGAGAGCATGGCTAAATCAATGCAACTTGGGGATGGCCTTTTTAGTTGCTAGGAGTATCCCATACTTTTACAAGACCAAGATAGCAAGGGCAGTGACTTGAGCACCTATAATGGCTCTCCCATACACAATTGAAAGGATACGATAGCAACATGGGCTTATGGTCACTGCATAAGTGTTTTATACAACATGGGTTTCCATCCCTTGACAAGTCAATTTATCTATTTCCAAGCTCTCTATATAATTATAACTTCTCATTTGAGAGGAGGCTCTCTCAACATTGTATGGCGAAGCCCTGAAGAAATTTACCTTGAATCAAAAGAAGCATTTTTACCTCCATTTGAGCTTTTAATTTTGCATATGTCTATGGTTTTCTTTTATGTTAAGTCATTTCCTTTTCATGTTTTTATAAGTTTATGCCAACATATCTAGTGTATTATGAGTCCTTCTCTTGCAAGTCAACAAGAAGTGTCTAGCTCAGAGTATAGGTGCATGTGAATAGGATATCCATAGTGTGTCTTAGAACACCTCTGATAGTTCTTCCTCCCTATATCTCCATAGAATCCCCTGTTGAAACACTAATGTAGGTAAGGTTCTCATTCGAATGAAGTGTATGTTTGCTTCTCTCTGGTGTAAAGTGTAGGTCAAAGCTGAGTAGACCAACCAGTTTGGTGCATCACCACAATAGTTTAGGTTCTAATTTTAGTAATTTCTCTCTTTCAATCATGCCACATTGTTAGCAGTAGGAAATCCAAGGCCTTAAGGTGCATCAAGGGGAGCTAGCCCCTAATCTAGAGATTCATTCCTCAAGTTTGCAACCCACATCAAGAGGAATGTCTCTATTGTGCTGCATGGAAAAAGAGAGTTGAGCCTCCCTTTAGAGGGTATAATCCATAGCATTAATAGTTTTGATTTGTGAAACTAACACTTGATCTAACCTCCTCTCTATTGTTTAAATTCCTATGATCACAAATGACACTCTTGGTGGGATGTAGAAAAATCCCATGTACCAAAGAGACCAAGATGCAACTCCTAACTTTTTAACGAATGCTTGAATATCATCAAAATTGGAGTTTTAGCTTTGTTTTTTTTATATTTGTGTTATTTTATGCTAATTCATATCTACACATAGACCAACATCAATTAGGCATAATTGGCATTAGTTTTGACAAACCATCATCAGTTCTACCTAATCGAGCTCAATTCTAGGTAACCATCATTGGTCAGGTTGCAGAGGAAAACATGGTTTAAAAACTTACATTTTGAATCTTTTTAGCATCCTACTGGTTATTTCTTAATTTCATTAAGCTTTATACTCTCTGTCTGACCACAGTGTTTTAGGTTTTGAGAAATTTTTATCTAACTTTGAGTTAACTAACATTTTTGAATCATGTTTGTTTTGCCTTCAAGTTCACAGGAACCAATTTTGGTCCTTATCAACTGTTATTGGTTATTACCAACCGACATTAGTTCCTTGGTAACTGGCATTGGTGACAAGTGACTGATATCAGTCTCTATGTTTTTAAAATAGGAAACTTGAGAGCTATGTTTTGAAATTTTATTTTCTCATCATTGAAAGTGCTTCAAAGCAAGAGGAATCTCTCTAATCCTTGCAGGTCCCAGGCAGGAATAGAGCATGAATTGGCAAGTTTAGTCTCATGAAAATTTCATTTTGGGCATTTAAAATAAATTTAGCTAACTCTTGAACACTTCAATTTGGTGCTAAAAATAATACTTAAGTCTTGAACATTTGACTTTAGTGTTTAAAAGGAACCTAAAATTGTTAAGTCTTGAACATTTGATTTAAGTGCTTAAAAGGAACCTAGAATTGCTAAGTCTTGAACACTTCATTTTGGTACTTAAAATGAATTTGTTAAGTCTTGAACATTTAATTTTTAGTGCTTAAAATGAACATAGATGTTTTTGCTCAAGTTATTTTATGCAAATTCTTACAATTTTTTCAAATAGGCCAAGGGGCCAAAGAACTTAATCAAACATTTCATTTGGTGCATCAAATTAACATTCACTTAGATTGTAATTTCTTGAAAGTGTTTGTTACTTGTGTGTTTTTTGGGCAAAATGAAGACTGTGCATATGATCTCCCCCATCCCATATAGGGAACTTGGGTGACCAAAATCACCTTTTCACTTGCAATTTGTGCCTAGTCCAAGGTGTGGAAAGAATGTTTTCTAGGCTCTCCCCAAAACCCACATGGTTTGGGTGATCTAAAAATAACCTCTAAATTCTTTCCACTTAGTCATTTATTTCATGCAATTTAGCTTGTGAAGGGGATTTCATAGATTCTTCATGATTTCTTTAGGGAATCATTGGCTCGAGGTTTCATCTCCCAGTAGTGTTTCAACCCCACTCCATGACAAGGTATATAAATTAGGGTATGCATACTGTGAGAGCCAAGGGGTTGAGTGGATAACCTCTCCTTACATAATGAAAACCTGATTCAGGTTTGGTTAACTAGAAGATTCCACTAAGCAGTCCATGGATGGAATATCTATCTAAAGGAATAGACCCTTGCATAGTAAGTTAACTAGTATGAAATCAATTGACGTGATGCTTTTCTAGTGTTAATCACACTTGGGATCAATATAGATGTTCAAAAACTATAGTTTTAATCAATCCCATTTTACCAACCTTGTCAGTTTAGTGCATAGGATGATTTACTTAGTTGTATTTGGTCTTTTTCCTTTATTGTTTGGTCTTTGAGTCTAAAAATTTATTTTTTTTGACTACATATAAAATAAGTTGTTTGTCCACACTACTTTATTGTTTGAGGAGGTGATATGCCATCTATTTGACATTATTATTTTGCGTTGAAACTTTGTGTAAAAAATGTTGTTTGTGTCACTTTATTGAAACATGTAACATTACATTGCCCAAATCAAGTCAATTTTTGCACCTCAGAGTCTCAAAACCAACCATTGTTCATACCTTTAGAGAGCAATAACGTCATTATGTTGCTCACAATATTTCATAGACTCATCTTGTATTATGTCAAGTTTCATGTTTGAAACCAAACCATGTGTGTCTTTAGGGTCTTTGTCTCGTGTCGTTATTCCATTCAATTTTTTCTAGCTTGGTTGTTCAAGAAGCCTAGTTTCCTAAGTTGAGTTTTTAATTAACCTTGACAATTTTGAATCCAAACATTGATTGATTTATTTTTATGCCTTGTCTAATTGGGGCTTAGACACTGATCTTTCTCTTTTGGTTTATGTAACTTAGGTTAATTCTTTACCCAAATTTGAAAACTATTTGTTTGTATCATTATTTGGGAGAAGATAGTTTATCCCCAAGTGCCTTTTGTTTTATGCCTCATGCTAATTTTATCAAGTTTATGTCTAAAATAAAGTGCCTAATTTATTCCAAAGTTTCCTAGTTTTTTAAATTAAATACCTCTTTGTTTTAAGTCTAGACTTTGACACTATGTTTTGACAAGAGTCCTAGCACATGTCTTGTTTGAGCATAGCTTTTGATGCCATACTTGGCCAAAATACCTAGCAAATTTTCTTTTCCTAGATTAGACCTATTTGGAACACTTTATCCTTAGAGTTTGTCACTTTATTTTTAGTTCATTCACTTGACCTTGTTTATGTGAGACATTTAATGTTAGACATTTGATGTTTTATTATTTTATACCAAGTTTTGTCACAAACCATTTTAGAGTTACAACTCCACCCCTTTGACCAAGTTAGATAGAGTTTGAACCTTTTGTCTTTTTAGACATTATTTTTTTAGAATTTATAGAACTCTAACCCATTTTTTGGGAAGCATTCACCATTTATTTAAACATGTCTCACTATACACGTAGTGGAGTTATGTACAATCTAGGGTATGGAAATGTTGTCATGCAAGAGGAATTTATTCAAGACCCTCATGGAGATGATGTTGTTTGTGAGATAGATCCTTATCCACCTTACAACACTCAATCAAGGGAATAAATTCAAGATATTTTGGCCCATTATTTCGTCAACATGACTCCATACATAGAGTAGGACCAATAAAAAATGGCCTAATATTTGACTAGCATACGTTCGATTATAGACTAAGTCCAATAGCAACCCTACTACATTATAATTCCATTGGCCTATGACCCATATTTATTTGATCATCACTTAATTTCAAAAAATGACAAAGTCTTAATCAAATCCATAGAGGTAGGGGCTATGTTTGTGGTAGACTTTCCCCAATAAAACTTTTCAAGTCTAGTAAGAGGGCCTTACAACATGCATTATAATCATAACATTGTACATGTCTCTTCTATTAATCCTCATGCTATAGTGTTGATGTTGTATTAGGAGCCTCATATGCTTGTCATAAGAAAGGGCCTCATAGAGGACCACTTAATTTAGATGTAGACAGTACACTAGACATACCTAAACCTAGCATGTAATTTTGAAAATATGACCATGTCAAGTGCTCCTCTTATCGAGCTAGCTCCTTTAACATGAGTCTTAATGGAATTGATAGGACAAAAAAATTAGGGAATAGACCCATTTGTTTAAATCACTTTAGTAGAAAACATGTTTAATACCCCAACTATCAAAGAAGTGTCTTCTGCTTCTATGTAGAACAGTGAGGCAAACCTAGTGGACAATGCGCAAGGAATGTCCAATCTAAACCAAAGTGGTGTAAATACACAAACAACAAGTTAATAATAAAATGTGCCTTTAATTAACACCGTGAGTGGTTCAAAAACTAGGGGGTAGGAGTTTCTACTTCCCAACCTCAACCAACTACCTATAATCCTCAACTAGTTGTTTCTTCAAGCACCCAACACCAAGGATTAAGTAGTCAAGCAATAATCAGTGCCATACCTTAACAAAATTTGATGAATGTTACTCCACCCCAACAAGTGATGACCAAAATTCTAAAACAATAATCACCATCTAATGTACCCATGTAGTAGAGGAAAAATATCTTGCCACCTCAATAGGGGTAACTAATGTTCCACCTCACTAGGTAGCAATGAACATACCTCTTTAATCATAGACCAACATGCCAATGCAAAACCAAATGATGTCTAATCAATAATGTACAAGTATTGATCAGTGAAAAATGTTTAAATTTCAATATTCATCTACTTTCCAATAAGGATTCGTGCAACTAAGAGGTTCTAATGTTTCATAAGTACCAATTAGGCAACAATTGCCTTTTGTGCCAAATGTACCACAAGTTCAACAATAGGGCCTTGGTTTACAATTTCCCCTCAATCATCCAGATATAAATAGTTGGTATCATGTCCCTATTCAACCTCAATAGGCATAATATATCCATATCCCTCCATCTCAACCGTAATATCCCCAAAGCCAGGCCCATATACCCAATCTTAACCAAAATATCTCATAATAACACGTGCAATTTCAACAATCACACCTTAATCCACATATGAATATTATTGGTCCATTCCCAAACCAAACCAACACTCCCCATCAAATACCTCCAATATACCCCAGTTAAATTAATACAATTTTGACTGCCTAACCTCCACCTCAAGCCAAAGTTCCCACTGGTTTCCTCGCACAAGAGCTTCAATAAATGAAGGATGCAACTGCCCTTATTCAAGCTAGAAAGTAAACCAAGAAGTTCATGTTAGATGATGTGAGTTCCTACCCTTTCAACATAGAGTATTTTCAAATACCTTTTCTTCTAGGGTACAAGCCACCAAAGTTTGACAAATACAAATGGAATGGTGACCCCATGGCCCATTTGATAGAACTCTTTGTTGTGTGCCAGCTAGTGGCCTATAATTACATATACCTTTTATTGTTATTTTCAAGAAGCCTAGAAGGGCAAGCATTAGATTGGTTATGAAAGCTACCAAAGAACTCAATATCTAATTATGATGATCTTTTTGACAAGTTCATGCAACACTTATCCTACAATCTCAAGCATAAGATTTCTTTGGTAGATTTGACACAAGCCAAACAAAAATCCAATGAAAGCTTCACAAGCCACTTACAATGATGGATAGCCCTTGCAATTTTATTCATCCATAGTCTACCAGATAAGCAACTAACTATTGTGTTTACCAAGAATTTACAAAGTGAGATATCTTACAATCTGGAGTTGAAGTGTGCATATACCTTTAAGGAAATCATTGACAAATATTTATTAATATAAATATCCCTTATTAACAAAGGGATCATTAAAATTGACTCATCAAATTAGAGCCTAAATCAAAACTAGAATAATGACCAAAATCATAACCAAGTCCAAGCGCAAGCATCACAACTAGACTAGACCAATAATTATGACAAACCCAAATAACTCAATCACAATAAGAATGTTGTAGGAAATGGTGTAACTGAGTCACAACATGTCTAAATAGTGAAAACACCATCTGCTCAGCCTGTGTTGTATATGTAAATTACTCCTAACCAACAACCTATTCAAAAAATGTAGCAAGTACAACAACCTAGACCAACACAACAAACATGATAACCTATGCCTTTATAAGCCCCTCTTCCAAGAAGAAATGTGCCTACCCATCATGTCTTTAGTGACCTTAGAGAACCCATTAAATCTATGTTTTTCAATCTCACCATAACTAATTTGATTAACTGGCCTATTCTAAAACACTATCCTGAGGGCATTGACTATCCAAATTGGTACAAGCAAAATGAATTCTGTGAATATCATAGGGTTAATGGCCATAATTTGTGTTATTGTGTGCAAATTAAACATTTGATCAAGAATATGTTTAAAAATAGAGAGATCACATTAAATCAGGGAGCTTCCACATCCAATTAGAACCTAATAATCTATCAAAATCCCTTTCCACAACATAACAACCAACAATAACAGCAACAATAGCCAGGATAACAACAATAATATCAACAACCAAGGTAGAACCAAAAAGAATAGTAACAGAACTAACAACATAAAATAAATGGATAGAACCAAGGCCAAAATGATGCCAACAACCAATAGACCTACCACGTAGTTACACATGACTACACAAGGGTTTTAGGCTATCTTGCAGGAGGTAACATTAACACCATCTCCATCAATCTGAGACCAAGTACTAATCAAACAAAACCATTGATAATTATTCCCAATCAATGAATCCATGCTGATGATCCTTCCTTAACTTGGGACCACATATAGGTGTACTAGCAAGCATGGATTTCCACTTTTTAACCTTATATTGATAACACATCATTATCCTATGACCATGCACAAGGGCATTGACAACTAAGACTTATCCTGTCTGGTTCCCCTCCACCTTCATTTGTTAGCAACAATGGTCTTATATCTAATCCTAATTATGAAATCACAACTTGATAATCAAAGATTACCATACCATGCCCATAGCCATCTGCCACTTCACCTATCTAACCAACTATTCTAGCTAGGAGTAAGCCATTTACCGTCATATAAGAAAAGGTGTTCGATATCATGGAATAATTGCAGAAGATGCTTGCATAAATATCCATTTTATATTTGTTGCATACGTCTACAATCCATAAAAACATCTTGACATAACTCTTTAGCTAATCCCAAGTTCCAAATGACATATCTCTAAACAAATTCCAAGATTTGGTTAGACATCTAGCTCCAGGCCAATAATTAATCTTTAACCAAAGTAATATGTCATCACTTAGCCCACTGCATAATAATCCATTATACACAAAAGTTGTCAAAATGCAACACAAAGTGAAACAAGTCCTCATATTCAATGTATCAAGCCTCAATATTGTGTCTTTAAATCTCATCAAGCTTCTCAGGTACACTACAACTGATCTTCAACCATAAATGATCACCATCAAATCCTATGACAATGAAGAGTAGGAATCACAAGGCACCATTAGCTTGCTAGTTATCATTGGGCCTTTGACCCATGATACCTTATATCATTTGTTAGACATTGAATTATCATATAATATGCTTTTGGGTAGACCTTGGATACATGAGATTCATGTTATCCCATCAATGGTGCAATAGTGTATCAAATTCCCCCATTTAGGTATGGAAGTTACCATCTATGGAGATTTGTAGCCATAAAAACATTACAAACATTTAGAGGCCAAGTACCAAAGCTATAACTACCATTTTGGCTTTAATTTGATTGTCAATAAGGATAAAGGGAAATAAATACTTATTGATTCACTAGAGGCCAATTGCATTGACCTTGATACCCTTGATTCATTTTCCCACGTGTCACCTCCTGATATATCTAATCATTATACTATCTCGACAAATGGCCTAGGATAATATTTGACCCCTGATACATTTCACATTGCCAATCTTCCACAAAACCCCAAGTATTATGGAATACCTAAATCCAAACAACCTTGCATGGAATGGAAAGGAAAGGGAAAAGCCAAAATACATAGTCTAACACCCATCATTTTCATACCAACCACTGGCCAAGAATAGGACCTACTTATAGATGATGAATCTTGGTTGTACAATGACAAAATGATCGACTGCTATATCAATGCCAAGTATCCTATTTCATATAGAATCATAGATAAGTATGCCTATGGAGGAGGAGGCCTTGGACTTAATCAACAGGGTCCACTTGAGCCAATTTTAGACACTCAGTACAAAGCAACATGTGGTCTTAGATTTAAACTACCTGGGGGTGACCCTACATATCTTATTTGAGTTCCATCACCAACGACTAGTGATGTTGATGTTGATAATGAAGTAGAGTCTGATCATATCTCTTTTAATGACCTATCCCATACCAATTTGCTTGACACTAATGCTATTTGTACCCTTCGACAAATTATTTTCCATAATCTACTTCCATTATATTATTCTCAATTGATAGGCTGAGACCAACAAAAATCAATAGTGTTGGTTGATGAGTTTCAAAATGATGAGGCTTTTATAATTTTCTTAGCCTTAGGGATAATGTTCCGTTAGAAGACCATAAATAAGGGTTCTCAATCAATTTAGATCCTAAAGCCTATTTTGGAGAATGTGTGAACACCCTTAGCTAAAAATAAATAAATAAAGCATTGAAATCCCAAATTGAAAACCTCTTTGAGACACTTTTGGACCAAGGAAATAGTAAAGAGAAAGGCTAGTCTAGTGGTGAAAACATGTTTCAGGCACCATTCTATGGGGGTGTTCAACCTTCATTAAATATAGCTTAGGAGACCACCAATGACGAACTTGCCTATGGGCCTGAGTTCAGCCTTGAAGAAAAACAAGCTTTTGATCAAATCATCCAAGAGTTCCCAATAGTATTTATCACATGGCATCCCTACCATTGGGGGATTTTGATTCATCATGCCTAAGAAAACTTGATGAGCCAATCCTAATAGATGACTCTATCATTTCAAACTAGTTCAAATATTTGTTGAACATTCTAGAAGATGGTTATACCCTTCTAGTGGAAGATATAATAGAGATTAACATCGAGACTCTAGATGACCTAAAATGGATCAAATTAGGCATGTCCCTCACTGAAGAGGAATGAGAAGTCTTTACAACCTTATTGAGGGAATTTGTTGATATATTTGCATGGGACTACTTTAACATGCCTAGTTTGGATCTTGCCTTGGTTGTTCACCACCTTGTGGTCCATCCTGATGCCAAATCCGTAAAATAAAAATTGTGTAAGATGCATCCTTGCATTGTTATATTAGTAAATAAAGAGTTGGAAAATCTCTTTGAAGTAAGATGTATTCAATCGATTGACTACTCAGAGTGGATCTCTAATGTTGTGTCAGTCAATAAAAAATTAAAAAAAATCAAAATTGACATTAATTTTTCTGAGATAAATAAGGCCTGAACCAAGGATGACTTTACTTTACCAAACTTTGACATGATTATTGACTCCACAGTGGGTTATGCAATGCCTTCACTGATGGATGGATTTTTAGGGTACAACCGGATCTAAATTACAATATAAGACCAACATAAAACAATGTTCACCACTCCATGGGGAACCTTCTATTACTAGGTTATGCCATTTGGTCTCAAAAAATTAGGGACCATGTATCAAATAGTCATGACCATCATATTTCTTGATATGATGCATGATATTATCAAAGACTACATTGATGACATTTTAGGGAAATCTAAGCCCAGGGTTAATCATCCAATAACACTAAGGTGGATATTTGAGAGAATACATGAGTACAAATTCAGGCTCAAATTGAATAAGTGCATTTTTGGAGTTACTTTAGGCAAATTTCTTGGCTTCATTTTGTCTTGTAGGGGTATTGAAGTTGACCCAACCAAAGTATGAGCCATAACAGAGATGCCACCGCCAACCAGTTTAAAATATCTTTGTAGTTTTTAGGGAAAAATACAATCTATTAGATGTTTCATATCTTAGTTGGCCAACAAGTGCCATCTATTTACACATCTATTAAAGAAAGTGGTAAAATTTCAATGGGATGATGAATGGAAGAAAGTTTTTTAGCATTTGAAGGACTATCTATCCAATCCACCTATTTTATTACCTCTAATGCTAGGAAAATTGTTCCTCCTATATCTATCAGCTGCTGACAAAACCCTAGGGACACTTTTAACTCAATATGATGATAATGGAAAATATCATGCCATGTACTATCTAAGCCATACACTAGTCATGTATGAACATAATTATATGCCCATTGAAAAAGTCTATTTAACTATGGTCTTCACAGCTCAGAAACTGTGTCATTACATGTTAAAAAATAAGACCATGGTTATTTCAAAAGTAGGTCCACTCAAGTACCTACTACATAAAACTACTTTACAAGGATGCATAGCGAAATAGATCATGTTTCTTAGTGTGTTTGAGATAGAATAGGCATGGGTGCCATTGAAAAAGCCTATTTATCTATGGTCTTCACAACTCAGAAACTATGACATTATATGTTAAATAATAAAACCATGGTTATTTTGAAATTAGATCTACTCAAGTATCTACTATCTAAAACAATGCTACAAAGCCACATGGCCAAATAGATCATGTTTCTCATTGAGTTTGAGATAAAATATATCAACCAGAAGGCCATCAAGGGATTAGTTCTTGCTTATTAGCTTGTTGAAGCACTCCTTGTAGATATAGAGCTGCTAACATTATGATTCCCAGATGAATCCATTATGACCATCATTGAAACACCTCTTGAGGAGTAGCATTAGAAGTTGTATTTTGATAGATCATTCACAACACATGGATTAGGGGTGGGCCTTTTATTTATTACTCCAAAGGGTGATATAATCCTTAAATCTTTCAAAATCAACTTTCCTTATACCAAAAACATGGTTGAGTATGAAGATGTTGTTATAGGGCTTTGATAGGCAATAAAATATAACACACAATATCTAATAGTTTTTGGTGATTCTCAGTTAATCATCAATTAGGTTACAGACTATTTTTAGACCAATGATGATAAGTTGGTACCATACAAGACCATGGTCAACACTCTCAAACAAAAGATTGATGATATCCAGTTTAAACATATACCAAGGGCTAGTAATAGAACATAAGATGCCATATCTACCATTGGATCTTTGATTTGACATATAGATATGGCCAAAGAATACCAGTTCCTCGTTAAAAATATGTTAGTGTCAGCTCATGAACCTTCAACCATTGTAATGATTTATGATATTATTGGTCCCAAATCTATGTGGTATATAGACCTTTACACCTATCTTCATGACCAAATAATTCCACCAAACCTATCCTAAAAATATCCAAAGCCTTCATCCACCATGCCCAATGTTATACCTTAATCAAACCAACCTTATACCACTACAATTTTGATGAAACTCTACTTCATTATTTAACTTCATCAAAATATATATTAGCATTATAAAAAGTTCATGAAGGCATATGTGGAGCCCACACTAGTGGGATAATCCTTTCCAAAAAACTCTTGTGTACTAGGTATTATTGGCCAATGATAGATGTAGATGTTATTACATATGTAAAAATATGCGATAAATGTCAATGACATACCACATTGATTCATGCCCCAACCAAGACTTTGAAACCAATGATTACACCATGGCCATTTTCTACATGGGGCCTCAATCTCATTGGGAAGATAAACCCCACCTCATCTGACAACCATAAACATATCCTTAACACCACATAATTTTTCACTATGTGGGTTGAAGCTATACCCCTCACATGACTGGAAAACAAATTTCCAAATTCATCTTTAACCATATCATTTTTCACTATGTTATACCCTTTAAAATTATATCTAATAATGGTGGATCATTCAAAAATAGGGATTTTGAATCATTATGTGTTGAGTACAAGATTAAACATCATTTTTCCAAGACATATTAACCACAAGGTAATGGATAGGAAGAAGCATCTAAAAAAACCATTATCAACATCCTTAAAAAAATTACAAATGATATTCCATGCCCTTTGGGCATACGTACCAATCACCACACCCCAACAAGAGCGAATCAATACTCAATTGTTTATGGCGTTGAGGTCATTCTTCCCATTGAGGTTGAGATACCTTCTTTGTGCATCTCTTTAAAGCATGTCCTGGATGATGAAGACTATCGAGTAGCTCACCTGCAAGAGATGGAATTACTTGATGAGAAATATTTGGCCACAGTAAATCATTTGTAAGCATACCAAAACCAACTCCATGGCCACTACAATCATCACGTGAAACACATAGAATTTGAGCTTGGTGATCTTGTCCTTAAAGAAAACCAAAAGAATACCATAACTAAAAATAAACATAAAGGTAAGTTCAAACCCAACTGGGTAGGTCCTTTAATCATTGTTGCAAACTATGGCACTAGAGAATATAGGCTCACTATACCAGATGAGGATGAACTTGATGAGTTGATGAACATTATACACCTCAAGCATTACTTCTCTTGAGTAACCTGGTGTATTGTCTAGGAGGACCATTTTAGTTCTACCATATTATCCTCATTTTCATTTATACCACACCATTATATCACTTGGTCATTCCACCATTCCATTCTACCATACATTTTCTATTGACTGAGTTGTTTTCACATTCCCTACTTGGCCCATTTGACCTTGGTTCTATTCCATTAGTTCCATGACCACTTTCAGCGTGAAGTTTTATATCAAGTTTCAGTAGTTGTTTCAATATTCTAGATAGAAGCTATATTTGGAACAATATGACAGTGGTTTGGTAGTTGCATCCTTCATTTCTTATTTTGTTGTATACCAAGTGGGCCTGATTATAACCGCCTTTGGGCAAATTAGTGTCCCACCATCTTGCTACTAATTATAATCGCATGTGGGCAAATTAGTGTAATTGACTTATGCCATTTTTTCCTAGTTATAAATGCCTATATTTAAACTAAGGGCAACAACTATTTATCATGCCTTGAAGTACCACCTTGTCATGACTATGCCATACTATGCCATTTGCCATCTTTGCCTATTTTATTTGAATTGGCTGCTACACTAGTCAGATTCCTCCATTGTAAGGTGGAACTATAATGACTTGAGGTCCCATCCTAAGATTATGTAGGAAACACTCGATACTTTTTGAGGTCAACTCAATCACCCTTTTTCATACTATATCCATTTTACAAGTAATTCTAAGTTTGAACACTCTTGCCATTTTGTGAATAACGTTAAGTTTAAATGCTCTTACAATTTTACGAGCTTGGACCATTTAGTGTCTCATTATTCTCTATTCAAGTTTAAATGCTCCAAAAATCACAAAAACATTTGTAAAACAACTTTAGAATATACAAAATCATTGACCACTTCTTTGTGTTAAGGATTTTGGGAACCCTCACTAAGTCACAAGAAACCACTTGTCATTTAGTTTCCCCATACTTTTTGCCATTTCATCCCACATTAGCACTATTTTTTGAGCTCATTCCCATATTATTCTATAACTTTCATCATATTTTATTCCTCATAATTTTTCTCTATCCCTTTTCCTAGGAGAACTACATTTGGCCTAAAGTTTTTGTTGGATTTTATGTCCATTGAACTATGTAGGCAACGTCCACTTGCCTAGTGCATCTGGAGATAGCTCGTCTAACCCCTTCCTTTTCTTCTATTCCCCCATATTGTTTGTTTGTTAAGTTGTCTCCTATTTTCTATGGATAACGTTCGTCATCTTGCTTATGTCGGGTTGTTTGTACTAATATTGTAATTAACCATTATTTGTTTATTATTTTTCTTTCTTTTATTTTCTTTTCTTTTCTTAGTGTTTCTTTTGTTTTGTTTGTTTGCCTACCTATTTGTTTGTTTTCTTGTTGTGCCTTGATTTAATCTATGTGCGTTTATTGGGTGATTCTTTATGCATTATTCTTTAATCCATCCATATTTATAAGTCAACACTATCATCATGGTTTTTATTGTTGGTGCATTATTTTCACTTGATTATTGGATTATGTGTCAATCTTTATGCATATTTTGGCCAAGTTATCATGGTGTTCTATCCTAAGGACTTCCATCACTTGCTACAACAAAAATTAGCTCTGGGAGTCTACATGATAATGTAGTAATGATATATCTCCTTGGCACCAGCAGCATTCTTGATCTATTCCAAATCATATCCTCAATAAAGTAATTAAACAACAAAAGAATTTTCTTCCTTGCTAGTTCAGATGAGCATCTTCCTAATAGTAGATTGCCCAAAATTCATCTTTTTCCTCTGTTCTAATTTCCCATCATCTTCCATATCATGTTTTCCATTATCAGGGTATAATTTTTATAATTTTATTTGGGTGAATCATTATATACCATCTTACTTGCATTACCAATGATTCTAACTGCCTTTGGGTAAATCATTGTGTTTCCATCCATTTGAAGGTTAATGATTATAACCACATTTGGGAATATCATTCTCTTTATTCTACCCAAATGGGGCTTGTTTTTATTCTACCAATGACTATAACCACCTGTGGGCAAATCATTATTTTCCCTTTTACTGATTATAATCGCCTTTGGGAAAATTAGTCTCTTATTACACTAAGCCTTTTTCGATGATTATAACCACCTTTGGGAAGGTTATGTATTCCACTTATGTCAATGATTATAACCATCTATGGGAAAATATTCTTTTTTTTCTTCCCTAATAGGGCAGCTCCATATGCCATTGATTATAACTACCTTTGGGCAAATTAGTCCTTCCTGTTGTTCCCAAGTTTGTCACTCATTTTTGGAACAACACATGAACTATTTTTTCTCCTACAAGCCAAAAATTCTCTCTTCCCTTCTCAAAAATTGTTATGAGCCTTCAAATTCTCTATTTTTCAAACTTTTTCAGCTAAGGGACTCTACAGATATGTTTCTACAGACTCTACAGGAAGGAAACTACAAACTCTGTAGATAGGTTTCTACAGACTCCACAGGACTAGATTCTATGGACTCTACAGGTTCATTTCTACAGACTCAATTCTATAGATTTTGTAGACTTAGTCTCTACAGACTCTACAAGTTCATTTCTACGGACTCAGTTCTATAGACTCTGCAGGTTGGTTTCTACAGACTCTGTAGGAAAGAAATGGGTTCTCAACACTTAGGCAATTTCAATCGAGAAATTCAAAGGAGTCTTCCAAGAGCCCAAAGGACAAGTGCCCTTTTTTTTTAAAGGCAACCTTGAAGGTCAGACGGCCTTTGTGGAGGGCAGGCGATGAGCGAATTGGACCATTTCAAAAGCCAAATGAACAAAGGAATTCCTTCGAAAGGATTTTTTGCGGCAAAATGATTAAGGCATTTCCTTCAAACAAAAAGTCTGAAGGAATTAACCCGACTGAAGGATGAAGCCCAATGAAAAGCGGCCAAAGCAAGTGGGAAAGACATGAAGGAACATTTCCTTTGGACAAAATGTCTGAAGGAATTCCTTCAAACATTTTATCTGAAGGAATTGGAGCTCGAAGAAGCTTGAAGGATCAAAAGCCTGAAGTTCCCTCAGAGCACCCCAAAGGGCATGTACCCTTGTGGGGGGATCTCACCGACCAAAATAGGCCTTTCTCAAGACCCTGAAGGGATTCCTCTCATTCGAGAAGTATCAAACAACAAAGATAAAGGAATTGCCAAGGAGGTTGACAGGCCTGTAAACATCAAGTTTAAGCACCTTGAACTAGCTGTTGGCCTTCAAACGATGATGGGCTTGAAGACATCAAATTCGTGGCAATAAAATAGCCATTGATCTTTGTAGGCTTAAGCGTGGACCTGAATACATTCAAAGGCCTAAACACCAAAGGAAGAACCTTCGAGAGAAGAAGCTAAAAGAGACAGTAAAGCTAGGAACGTAGCCCTGAGAGCTCAGATTCTAGAAAAATATAAAACTTGGGAGAGACAAAGAGGGAAATATCTACGCGGTAGTTATTCTAGTAGGTGGAACAATCCTCAAAATAGATATTTGAGCCCTTAAACATTGAAAAAGCCACCTGTTTGTCTCCCTTGGAGTAAAGGCAAAGTAGATAGTTGTGCAGACAACAGGAGACAAACTAGATGACCTAAGCCTAGGAGAAGACATGTGAAATGAAGTGGCATGCCATAGTTAAGGTAGCCACCCTATTTTAGCATGGTCCTTGGACAAAATTGAAGATGCATTCAAAGCATTAAATGCAACATAAGCTGCCCCATGGAACAAAGTGCCAAGATTTTATGGGCTACTATATATTGTAAATCTCTTCTTTTCATAAAGGAGATCTTTTTGATTAAAAGAAGCAAAACTCTGCAAAAATTGAGAGGATATCACTGAGACTTTGAGCTTAGGTTGTTAATCATATTTCCTTGTTTGAATGAGAAAGCAAGTTACTTTCAAAATTTGTGTTGTCATGGCTTGTGTCATTTAGGAGATTGTTCTTATGTCTGTCTTTTAAATATGTTCTTATCTAGTTAATGAAATAAGCAGAACTAGTGGAAATAATTAGGAAGGTGTCCTGAAGCCAATTGTGGAAAAACTTTATCATGTCTATAATTGCCTTTAGTGAGTTTGTCTATTTTTTATTTCTATGTAAAAGGCCTTGGGATGACTTTGTGCCCTCATTGTTCTTCGTATCTCACTCTTTGGGTAGCTGAAGTGGAGACTTTGTGTTATACTTCATTCTACTGGTTATTGTACTCCTATTATCAGTTACTTGTCTCTATCTAAAAGAACTCGTATTGTTTACTATAAGGCCACTTCTGAAAGAAGAGAAGTACCTTCAGTGTCTTCACCAGGATTTCTCCTTTGTTTGTGAGAATCATCTCTAAAAAAGAGAGATGGATGGTGATACCATACCCCTGAGTGTTATTTTCTACATATATATATAGTATATATCCCCTTCATACTTATAGGGAACCTCCCCTTGATGAGAGGAGAGATTTGTCCCCTTTTGATGTGGTAAACTTGCACATTTGACTGACCAATTTTCATTGTTGTGGTTGATCAGACCTATTTTGCTCATCAGTTAGCTGATTGACATAATATTCACCCAACAGTTTTTTGGCAACTCTGCTGGGGATTCGAACAAGTAGTTCCTATCCTTATCCACTATATATACTCTAGAGACTTTGGTCTGTGTCTTACCCATTATCCATTTATAGCCTTATCCATTTCCATTATATAATATGGTTTGTAAACCAGATTTGTTGTGGAAAGAACAAGCAGTTTAAAGCCTCAAGCTTCAAGCTGAAGTAGGACCAGTTCTTTTTTATCCTACAATCTAGCAACTCCACACTATACCAAAAGCTAGAGAGTTCAAAGTGTTTTTGACCTAATTTATGAGTTGGTGTAGCAAGGAAATCTTGATTTGTTTCCTCCACAACTTCAAGTTCAACGATCCAAGAGTGTTCCTCCTACACATAACAGGTCACCCATATAAGGTAGATCTTTTTTTTCTATTGTCACCAGAGCTTTACCTATACATACTCCACCTAGATTTGTCATCCCTGCTTTTCATAATCCAATCATGGCAGTTCAAGGCCCCTAGGGTAACTCTTTTGGCCCACTGAATTTAACTCCACCTCTACATGAGCTTCCACACAGTTCAAGGAAGAATCTCCCCAAATTCTTGGGTGATGGTAGAGTTCACCCTGATGAACACATTGCAGCCTTCAGTATAGCCTGTAGCGTGATAGGTGTGGAATTTGAAGATGTGGCAGTCAGGGTATTTGTGTAAATATTGCAAAGTGCTACTACAAACTAGTTTTATCACCTATAGGCTCAGTCAGTAACTGATTGGAACACTCTTAAATCCAAGTTTAAAGTAAGGTTCAAGCCTACAAAAGATGCACATGCCTTGTTAGCCCAACTCACATAGATGAAGAAAGAACATCATGAACCTATGAGGGATTTTATTTCCAAGTTTGACAAGCTAAGAAATCAGATTCTTACAATTGCTCAGCGTACACCTGATAACCTTAAATATTTCTTCAACTCATAACTACCTGAAGTGAGTTTTCTTTTGAGACGTGTTGGCCACATAGACCTTGTTACTGCTTAAAACTTGGCTACTGAGGTAGAAGATAACCTTATCTTGGTAGGAGAGATCCTAATAGAGGTAAACCCTCTTCATCTTTGAAATACTCAACTACAGGCACCACTGATCCAATGGTGAAAAAATTGGTCAATGAGTTACTTGCTCTTAGAAAGCAAATGGTGCAAGGGATGCCATTTTCTCCTTCGTATAGAGATATATCAAAGAAGACATTCCCTAATCAGGCATACAAAGGCAATGTTACCAGGAATCAAGGGCAGCCAAACTGCCTTCCTCCCACTTAGGGAAAATTAGCCATTGAAGCACCTCCAACCAATTCAGCAGTTGGATATCTTGAAGCAAAATTGGATTTCTCCTTCCAGCTTGAGTTGAACCCTAAAGATGACGCTAATCTCTTCATAGAAGGAGAAGAAGAATTAGCTGGCGACTCCAACATTAGTTTCTTAAATTATTAGGATGAACCCAGAAGTGAAGGTAAAGAAGCTAAAGGATCATACACTGTATTCACATGGTCTAAGAATTAGTCATCCCAATCAATTGATAAAGACAAAATAAGAGAAGAATCTCAGCGTGTAATTTCAATTGCTAAGCGGGGAACCACTTTGCCTTTCCAGCCCAAGGACCTAGTGATTGCTAAAAAAGGATGTACTCTAAACTTGCCTTCACCTTCAACTTCAAATTCATAGATTAGTCCTCCCCCTCCTAAAAATTAGAAGGATAAACTCCCTTCCCCTCTTCATAACTCATTTTAGACATTTGACATACTTGACCATGTCAAGAAAACTAAGATCCAAATGTCTGAATTTGAATTTTTTCAATCCTACCCTAAGCAATTGGATAAGTTAGTGGAATGTGTGAGAAATAAAACCATCCCTACAGAACCAACTATTCCAAAGGTCACTCCCACATCCACTTGGAATAACCTTGTCATTACTCCTTCTACTGCTCGTGGAAGGACTGAACCATTCTATGTCTCTCTGCTGATAAATGGACATCAGCTGAACAATTACATCATAGACTTAGGTGCGTCATATAATGTCATCCCTGCCAAAGTAGTTGAATCCCTTGGTCTCACACTAACCAAGACATTTGGGAGATGTTTCTCCATGAAGAATAAATAAGTACCACTCTTGGGACAAATCAAGGACACCTAATTTGCATTTGCCACCTTTCCATAAAAGAGAATCAAGATGACAGTCCTAGTAGCTGACGTCCCAGCCTCATATGGCATTCTTCTTGAGAAAAATTTCTATAAGGATGTTGGTGGTGAGTTAAACATGGACTTGTCTGAATCAAGGATCCCAATCAAAGGCGTTATGTAGAGATTGCTCCCTGAGAAGGAAGTAAAATATGTGGTCACTAAAACATCAACCCCTAAAGCTCAAATTATGTTTGAGTCTTCAGGCATGGGTAATTATTTATTGACACAGAGGATATTCATGTTTCAATAGATGAAACTTTAGAAAATGACAGTCTAAAAATTGGTTTAGATGGAACAACATAAGACATGAGAGAGCACAGTACGAATGCAGAACGATTCCCCCTTCAAAGCAAGGAAAAATTAGTTTCAAATGAGGTATGGATGCCAAAATTTGATGGCAGTTGTTCCTCTACTGGTTTAGGAGTCAGGATTGTGTTGATATCTCCTCAAGGAGATATTTTTCTTTCATCATACAAGTTGCAGTTTGGCAATACTAACAATACTGCTGAATATGAATCTCTATTGCTCGGATTGAAGGCCGCTAAAGACAAGGGCATCAAGCTCCTTCATACTAAAGGATATGTTGAGCTAGTGGTTTGTCAGGTAAGAAACCTATACCAAACCAAAAATGAGAGATTGTGCCACTACCGCAATCTAGTTTGGGACCAAATTAAAAACTTTGATGCTTTCAACATCTCTGCAATTCTTAGGGAATTTAATGATAGAACTGATGCTTTGGCTATTTCAGCAACTCTTTTGGTTCCTCACCCTAATTTTAAGGGAGACAAGTACACTATAAAACTGGTCTTTCAACCAAGTGTGCTTGACAATGCCAATCATTGATAAGTATTTAATGGTGACCACCAAATCATTGCCTTCTTGGAATAAAAAGCCAGCTTCGAACAACTCCGCTTTGAAGGCAGTGAACCAACCGCTGAATCAAATTTAGATGTAGGTGAAGAATTCTTGCAACTTAAAGGGAATAAAATTCCTAAAGGATTAGTTTCCCTTGAGAAATTTTTTGACAAGCATGACAGGTTCGCCAAACAGCAGCAAATAGATTCAAGCTCTTCTCAAGAGTTTGATCAAGTAAACCTGGGTACCAAGGAAGATCCCAAGATGGTGAACATTGGAAAGTGTTGCACTCAAGAGGAAAAGTTTAAGTTCATTTCTCTGCTTAGCCAGTACATAGATGTCCTAGCATACTCTTATGATGATTTGAAGTCACTCAGGCCTGAAAAAATTCACCATGAAATTTCTCTCAAGGATGATTCAACACCTTACAAGCAAAAATCTAGGTAGTACAATCTAAAGATATCAGGTACTATTCTATCTAAAATATAGAAAATTATAAATGCTAGGATAATTTTCCCAATCCATCATTCCACATGGATTTCCAACATATTACCTGTGAGAAAGAAGAATGGCAAAATTCACCTCTGTGTAGACTTTAGGAATTTGAATTAGTCATCCTTAAAGGATAACTATCCTCTGCCTATCATGGACCAAGTGCTTCAGATAGTGATTGGTTCAGAGATGTTATCAATGATATATGGCTTCTCAAGATACAATCAAGTTGAAGTTGGTGAAGCAGACCAGCACAAGTTGCCTTCACCACACCTTGGGGTACCTTTGCATATTGAAGAATGCCTTTTGCCCTGATAAATGCTATGCCACTTTTCAAAGAGCAATGGACCTTGCTTTCAAAGATGAAATGGGTATGTTCATTATGGTATACCTTGATAACTTAACCATCTTTTTCAAGAATCACCCTGACCATGTGCACCATTTGCAACAAGTGCTGAAACATTGCTACCAGAATGGCATTTCTTTGAACCCTAAAAAGTCTATATTTGGGGTGACAGAAGGGAAGCTTCTCAGACACATTATATCCAAGGAAGGCATAAAGATTGACTTAGAAAGAGTCAAATCCATCTAGGAGCTTACTCTGCCCACAAGTAATACTGCAGTTCACTCTTTTTTCAAAAAAGTGAATTTTTTATGAAGGTTCATTCATGAGTTCGCTGAGAAGACTTGCCACATTGTGAATATGATGAAGGGAAAGGCCATCTTTAGCTAGACTAAAGAAGGCAAATTAGTATTTTGAGACATCACGACAGCCATTGTTCACACCCCAATTCTGGTTTGTCTAGATTATATCAAGGATTTCATCATGTATAGTTATGATTTTGAATACACACTTTCAGCCATTCTGGTTCAGAAGAATGAAGAAGGTATGGAATCTCCCATATATTTCATGAGCTATCCTCTCAAAGATCATGGGCTAAAGTATTCAAACATGGAGAAGCATGCTTATGCAGTGGCCAAAGTAGTGAAGCATTTCTATTTCTACATCCTCAATTCACAAGTTACTGCTTTGGTTCCTGATACCATAGTCAAATCCATATTAACTCAACAGGAGTTTGGAACTAAAAGAGGGAATTGGATTTCTGAAATCTAAGAGTTTGTTCTAGTCATCAAACTAATGAAGCTAGTGTGGGGAAAGGGCCTTTGTCAATTGATTTCTGACAACAGACCCAAAGAAGTAGGGCATGAAGAAAAAGAAGTAGAAGACACGCTAATAGTCCTCTTTGTCTCCACCACGAATGAGTGGTATTCAAGTATTGCTCATTTCTTTACTTATGGTGAGTGTCTTGCCCATCTATCTCGTAAAGAAAGGAGGACTATCACATTGAAATCTATCAATTTTGTCCTCTGGGATAACAACATGTACAAGAGGAGCCTTGATGGAGTGTTCCTTTTCTGCATGGATAAAGAGTAGTAGAACTAACTTTAAGGGTCCTTCCATAATATGGCTTGTGGAGGACATTTTTATACTCCTATAACTACCCACAATATTCTTAGAGCCAGGTATTACTAGCCTAATTTGTTTTAGGATGCATACAAATGGGTATGAAGGTGTGAACTGTGCCACCAGTTTGTTGGAAGACCCAAGTTAGCTGCCTTGCCTCTCAAGCCAGTGGTGATAGAAGAGCCATTTCAGCAATGGGGAATCAATTTCATTGGTGCTGCAAACCCATCTTCAAGTGTTGGACATGATTATGTCCTCACAGTGACATATTACTTCACCAAATGGGTGGAAGTAATTCCAACCAAGCATGCTACTTCATAAGTAGTATGCGATTTCCTCAAGGAGAACATCATTTCCAGGTTTGGGGTCCCAACCAACATTATGATGGATAATACTACCTGTTTCTCTTTTCATGAGATTACTCAGTTTTGTTTTTACTATGGGATTACCCTCTCCCACTCCTCTGATTATTTCCCACAAGGGAATGGCCAAGCTGAATCAAGCAACAAGAACTTGGTGACCATCATTAGGAAGCTGGTGAATGACAACCAATAGACATGGCATAAAGCATTGGTTGATGCTTTATGGGCAAATAGAATTACACCTAAGAGGGTGATAGGTATGTCACCTTTCCAACTTCTTTATGGTCTCAATGCAGAGATATCGATCACCCTGGAATTGCCAACACTCAAATTGGCAAAGGCAGTCGAAGATCAGACATATTAAAGCTCCATTGACAAAAGGATCATGTGCTTGATTGAGTTGGATAAGCAGCGAACTATGGTGGTGGACCGAATTGCTACACACTAAAGTCCGGTGAAGAAGCTCTTTGACCAAAAAGCAAAAAACTAAAATTTCCAGATTGGAGATCAAGTCCTTTTATGAGATAAGAGAAGAGAACAAAAGGGAATGCATGGGAAATTTGATTCCCTATGAAGAGGCCCGTTCACTATCCATGAGCTCAATGGTGAAAATAGTTTCTTGTTGAAGTACCAAGATGACACATCCTTTTCTCTACCTCACAATGCGCAGCATCTGAAGCACTTCAACTCTTGAAGTATCAGATAAGATCATCTATACATATGTATATTTGTATAGTCTTTAGTTCTATTTTGTGCTTTTCATTTTCATTTTCATTTTTGGCACCTTTCTTTTTTGGATGGCATGACTCCGTATCCCAATGGCATACTTAAAGGCATTGGAGATTCTAGTCTCTACTCCCCTCAGTTGTTCCAAAATTTCAACTGAAGGAAGTTCCCCAACTGGAGCCAGCTGTTGTTCCCAAACTCTGTCACTCATTTTTGGGACAACACATGAACTATTTTTGGTCTTACAAGCCAAAAATTCTCTCTTCCCTTCTCAAATTTTTTTATGAGCCTTCAAATTCTCTATTTTTCAAAAAAATTCAGCTAAGGGACTCTACAGATACGTTTCTACGGACTTCACGGGCTCATTTTTATGGACTCTACAGGAAGGAAATTATGGACTCTGCAGATAGGTTTCTATGGACTCCACAAGATATATTTCTATGGACTCCTTCAAGGTTAGAGAAAACTTAGATAAAAATATGGACTCAATTTTACGGACTTTGCAGACTTAGTTTCTATGGACTCTGTAGGACTGGATTCTACGGACTCTGCAAGTTCATTTCTACGAACTCAGTTAGACAAATTTTGCAGACTTAGTTTTTATAGACTCTGTAGGACTAGATTCTATAGACTCTACAAGTTCATTTCTATGGACTCAGTTCTAAAAACTTTGTAGACTTAGTTTATATGGACTCTACAAGACTAGATTCTACAGACTCTGCAGGTTCATTTCTACGGACTCAGTTCTACGGACTCTGTAAGAAGAAATTTATGGACTCAGTTTTTACGAACTTCAAGGCTTGAAAACTACAGACTTTGTAGACTTAGTTTCTATGGACTCCCCCAGTTCTATGGACTCGAATATATGGATTCTACAGGTTGGTTTCTACAGACTCTATAGGAAATAAATGGGTTTTCAACACTTAGGTGATTTCAATTGAGAAATTCAAAGGGGTCTTCCAAGAGCCCGAAGGACAAGTGCCCTTACAGAGGGCACTTAGCTACCAAAAGGACCTTCGCAACTTTTCTGAAAGGCAACCTTGGAGGTCAGATGGCCCTTGCGAAGGGCAGGTGATGAGTGAATTAGACCATTTCAAAAGCCGAACAAATAAATGAATTCCTTTGAAAGGATTTTTTGTGGCAAAATGATTAAGGCATTTCCTTCAGACAAAAAGTTTGAAGGAATTCCTTCAGACTTTTGTCTGAAGGAATTAACCTGACCGAAGGATGAAGCCCAATGGAAAGTGGCCAAAGTAAGTGGGAAAGACACGAAGGAACATTTCCTTCGGACAAAATGTCTGAAGGAATTGGAGCCCGAAGAAGCCCGAAGGATCAAAAGCCTAAAGTTCCCCCAAAGCACCCCGAAGGGCATGTACCCTTGCGGGGGACTCTCGCTGACCAAAATAGGCCTTTCTCAAGACCTCGAAGGGATTCCTCTCCTTTCAAACAACAAAGCTGAAGGATTTGTCAAGGAGGCTGACGGGCCCGCAAACCTCAAGTTTAAGCATGATGAACTAGCCGTTGGCCTTCAAATGATGACAGGCTCGAAGACATCAAATTTATGGCAATAAAATCGCTGTTGATCTTTGCAGGCTTAAACATGGACCCGAATACATTCAAAGGCCTGAACACCAAAGGAAGAACCATCGAGAGAAGAAGTTGAAAGAGCCAGCAAAGCTGGGAACATAGCCTCGAGAGCTCAGATTCCAAAAAAAGACAAAACCTGGGAGAGACAAAGAGGGAAATATCTATGCACTAGTTATTCCAGTAGGTGAAATAGTCCTCAAAATAGATATTTGAGCCCTTAAATATTGAAGAAGCCACCTGTTTATCTCCCTTGGATAAATGCAAAGTAGATAGCTATGCAGATAGTAGGAGACAAACCAGATGACCCAGGCCCAAGAGAAGACATGTGAAATAAAGTGGCACGCCACAAAAGGCAGCCACCCTGTTTCAACATGGTCCTTGGACAAAAATGAAGACACATTCAAAGCATTAAATGCAACATGAGCCACCCCATGGAACAAAGCACTAGGATTTTATGGGCTGCTATATATTGTAAATCTCTTCTTTTCATAAAGGAGATCTTTTTGATTAAAAGAAGCAAAACTCTGCCAAAATTGAAAGGCTATCACTAAGACTTTGAGCTCAGGTTGTTAATCATATTTCCTTGTTTGAATGAGAAAGCAAGTTACTTTCAGACTTTGTGTTGTCATGGCTTGTGTCATTGAGGAGATTGTCTATCTTCTAAATACGTTCTTATCCAGTTAATGAAATAAGCAGAACTAGTGCAAATAATCAGGAAGGTGTCCTGAAGCCAACTGTGAAAAGACTTTGTGTTATCTACAATTGCCTTTAGTGTGTTTGTCTATTATGTGTTTCTATGTAAAAGACCTTGGGATGACTTTGTGCCCTCATTGTTCTTCGTATCTCACTCTTTGGACAGCTGAAGTGGAGACTTTGTGCTATACTTCATTTTGCTGGTTATTGTACTCCTGTTACCAATTACTTGTCACTACCTGAAAGAACTCCTGTTGTTTGCTGCAAGGCCACTTTTGAAAGAAGAGAAATGCCTTCAGTGTCTTCACCAAGATTTATCCTTTGTTTGTGAGCATCATCTCTAAAAAAAGAGATATGGATGGTGATACCATACCCTTGAGTGTTTTTTTTGCATATATATATAGTATATAGCCCCTTCATATGTATAGGGAACTTCCCCTTGATGAGAGGAGAGATTTGTCCCCTTTTGATGTGGTAAACCTACATATTCGGCTGACCAATCTTCCTTGTTGTGGTTGATCAGACCTATTTTGTTCATCAGTTAGCTGATTGACAAAATATTCACCCAACACTTCCCATCCCATTTCATTAGTTTGGTCCACTCATTTCCTTCTATCAAGGGATAGTTTAATGACCCCTTTGCTAACCACTCCCTTAAGGGGGCACCTATAGTTCATCCATTGCCATTGAATTCAAAAGCATACAAGAACTTTTCATTCTTTAAGAAGATGTTACTGTGCTTATAGCTTACAATGCCTTCCCAAATAGGGGTCAACTATAGAAACCTAAAATTGTCCACCAATGGTTTCATACCGGAATTCAGATTGATTCTTACCAACCTTTGAAAATTAAACTTAAGAATCACTAAATGTCCTAAATTTTCTTGTACATCATTCATCAAATATCAACATCTGATTGAGACATCCCTAATTGGGGTATCCTACTATAAGCAATAAAACCCTCTCACAGATTCATCTCTATTCCTCCTGCAGTATCACAACATGCAATTTGGACTAAAGACCTATTAAATGGGGTAAGTGCACACATAAAATTAAATCAAATATTGGAAATGTTAAAATCTTAATTAAAATTCTAAATCAAATTAAATGCCTAGTTTAATTATCCATGTGAAATTAATGAAATTCTAAAAAAATAAATTTAAGAATCAAGAATATCCTAGATTTTCATGATTACCTTTTGTGAGTTGTCAAGCCTTTGAAAATATCTCATCCATGCATATTCATTTCAAATCATGACTTTTTGACACCTTTTATCTCTATTGGGGTTAATTAACTCACTTAGGTTAAGTTTGAACTCATTTCATGTTTAAACTACACTCTAACTCACCTTGAGTTGGGGCTAGTTTTTAAACATATAAATACAAGCATTTAACTCTTCATTTGGAGAGCTTGGATAGAGTAAAGTTATAATACATGTTTTATAGCAAGATTGAGAGAAATAGTGTTATAATTCCAAAATCATAAGCCAAGCCACATCAAGCATAATCCAAGCCAAAAGCCAACCATGGTGCCAAGGAGAGAAGTAGATAGACAAGCTCCATTACTAAAGACTCTTTGAGCATAAGTCGATCAAGCCATAAAAAAATCACTTGGAGCTCTCAAGGAAGGTAAGGGATTTTTCATTCTTTATATTTGAGTTGTGCTTTCATATCTATTTTATTCACCATGCTCCACCTAAGATCTAGGCTTAGAGATGTTAGCATGTTAGTGTGTTGATTTTGTTTTGTTTTATGAAAATAACACTTGATCTAACCTCTTCTCTATTGTTTAAATTCCTATAATCATAGAACATATTCAAATGCTCAAAGAAGCATGACAAGACACTCAAGGAAGTGCATAAAATAAAGCATAATCAACCCACATAGACATGTCATAGTGTCCCATGGATGTAATGTGTTAGAAAAGTATGTCAAGTGTATAGCATATGAAGCACCCTATGTAAGATATAATCATGGATAATAGGCATGTGTAATTACATATGTAAGCTCAAACATGATAGTGTAGAGTGATCATTGAATCATATAACTTGTGTGTATCAAGATCAAAGATGTAAATGCCCCCAATGTCCATATGACATGAGTAGAGGGAAAGCCCAACATCCAAAATAGGAGGGTATCATGTATCTCTATATCCATATATCACACCCAATGTAGAATTGTGACACATATGTGTATATAAGAGTAACTAAGTATGTGGTCCATCAATATGGAAGTAACATATGGATTCCAAGGAGCCAATAGAATAGATAAGAACCAATAGTGTTTTTGAATTTTTTTTTGGAATGTTTTTGATTTTTTTGTAATTTTTGTAATTTTTGGAGAGACTAAGCTATGATCTTATCCAATGGATGATCATAAGTATCTCCCCCATTAATTACCGTGTAACCTTAAATTGTATATTTTAAATTGTTTGCATCATATTGGATAGGTTTAAAACATACATAACATGTTCCTCATATTTTTCATGTGTAGTAGAAGAGATAATGTTATCATTTGAAATATGTATTAATGTGCCTTCATGAAGAAAAAAAATACCTTGCTGATTTGGATCAATTTTTTATTCTATTTGGTATAGCCAAAGAGTTTTGAGTCTAAATGCATATGGAGATGTGGTAGGCAAAACCCAAACCAATGTTTGAATTACTTTAGGACCATAAATAATTGGTATTGTTATGTTTCCCAAGGAATCTTTCTAAGTGACCTTATTTTACAAGTCCTATAGATCAAAACCAAGCTATTGAAAATGATTTATATGGCAAGTGGTTTTTATTTATGGAGGATCAATATGGTTATGCCAAAAATAAGCACGACACATATATAATGTATTTTTTAAATCTTGTTGGCATGGATGCTTTTTGAGTTGTTGTGAAGCTAATTCCTTTGGAGGATCTTCAAATGTAAGTTTTTGATGTCATTGATAAGATCTTGGATCTTGTGTTTCAAGGTAAATAACCTACTCATCTATAATGTCTGATTCTTGTAATGATAGTAACAATAAACATTCACTTAATATCCTTTGGTTAGATGTCAACTCATATCAACCTCAATAGGATGAAGGAGAGATATAAACTGACACTCTAGTAATCATAAGAGTAATGAAGTTGGGGACTAGGTAAATGTGTAAATTATCTTTTTGGTACCTTAGATAAGATAATATGTTTAGGTTTTTGTAATGGTATAATTTAATTTTGTAATAAAGTGATCTCTAAGTCTAAAGATTGATTTTTCCTTCGTAACTCATGTAGTACTTGTTCATATTTATGATTGGATATTTTAGGGTTTTACAAGTCAAATATCTAGGTATTTTAGATCAAACATTCATGTGTACCATCAAGGGATGTTAGAAGGTTTTTATGGTTAACCAAGTTTTGTATAACAATGTGATCCACCTTACCCTTTGAAGAGTGAATAACATGAACCTATTTAGAGGGGTGAAAGTCATCATCCTCCTTCAATTTTGAAATGGGAATAAAATATTCTTTGTCCTTTTGAAATGTTCTAAATATTGAAATAAGGACTGGATAGAAGAGGCACATATTTTATGATAATCAGGGGTCAACAAAATAAATAAATCATAAAACCCTAAATGACCTAATGTTTGATGTTCAAAGATCAGGTTCACCAAATGTTTAACCCTAAAATGAAATGTTGTGGGTATGTATTTAAGTTTAAGCTTAGGGTTAATAATATATAAATTAAATGGTACAAGGATGATAATCAGATCTATAACAGATCAATTAGATGTTAAACTAAGATATAAACATGGACTAAATTTATTATGATGAGATGGTATAAATATGGAAAGTACAACTAAGCTAGATATATAAATGACAAATAAGAGAGTACTTAATTTGTTCTAATGCTATATAATTCTAGATCTAAAATAAGATGAAAGAAGTTGGAAAGATAGTTCTAAATTAGTTTTTAGATTCTGAATATGGTGGCTCTGACTATCTAGATAAATTTTTTAGCCTTAGATGGTTATGTTGATTCTATTGTTTGAGTTTGATGATGGTGTCCTATACAAAATATCTAATGGAATAGGATGTGACCACCTATATGATTCTGGGTTTGGCTTTGCCTTCACTCTGTTGAATTTAGATCTGAGTTATGGATAGTCATTCCTTGTGAAATAGGAAAACCCTAGATTTCCATCTTCAATGTGACCTTGGAAAAAATGGGTTTGGGTTAGTGGTCATATAATGTTGAGCTAACCCCAGTGACCCTATTGTTAAAAGATACTACCTACACAGCCAATACTATAAAGAGGGATTGAGTTTGATATAGTTCTCCCCTATGTGTTGGCTTATGTGTGAATCATGCAATGTATGTAAAATAATTACAATAGTGACCTAGCTTTTAACTTAGAAAATCAGGTACTTGGGTTGCTCCTTTAGTACTTAAGACCTATAGGTGTGCTCTCCCTATGACTAGTATAAAAATAGGGAAGATTTGATCAATTAAATTTTTGATAGAGTGATTTTTGATAAGTGCCTAAGTCTCTTTAAGCTTTTCTAGGTTTCATAGGTGAGGAATGAATGAGGGTTAATCTTGTATTTATATCAATCCCTTTGGAGTAATAACTTTCATTAAAGCACTCAGGCCAACCATTAGGATATGTTTCATGTTTAAATTGGATGACTTTAGGGCATTGAACACTTGCATCGGGGTAGGACAGTAATGTTGATGCTACTATCTATCATCTATGTTAGTGTCTAGGGAGTAACAAAATAGATACAGGATCAGAACTTGCAAAGGTATAAGATAATTACATTTTAAGCATTCTGAGCAAGATAGAATGTCTATGATAAGACTGGTTAGACTAAGATATAGGCCAAGGGGAACATGATAGAATAAATGTGAGGCTTGCGGAAGCAAGGAGAGTGTAAAGTTAAGAGGAACAACCATGGTCTAAGTTTTTCAAGTGTACAAGACTGAGGTGCTACATAAACACAAAATATCATATATACCCCATTTAATTTGATATTGTTAGTATACTATCATTAGTAAATAACAAATTATGTTAGTGAAAATAAATAGGGTAGTTGGTTATAATTTTTTGGACTCATATATTAGTTTAGTCACATAAGCAACCACCCTTTAAAGCTTATAAAGCTTGGGTTTTTTGTAAATATGATAAACATAATACTTTACCCTTTAATAGGGTTTTTTCAAGTCAAATTATTCTTCATGTTTTCCCCTATATGTGGTCTTAATGACCTTTAATTTTTTAAAAAATGGGAGGGCCCATATGCCCTGCCACTTCATTTTATTTTCTACATTGATGAAGAAAACAACAATGAGAAAGAAAGGGATGGAAAGAACCTTGAGAACGGAACAAAAAATACTTTAAAAAAGAGAGGAGACAACACAAACAATGAGGGAGAATGGACAATAAAGAGGAATAAAGGGACAAAAATAAAAAGTGAGATTAAAAGGGACAGTAAGATGTTTGCTTACCATCAAATTTTGGTGAAAATCAAGATCAAGGGGAAGTAGTGGATGGAAACAAAGAAGAGGTCCAATTATAGGCAAATAAGAAGAAGAATATGTGTCAGCTCTACCAAACCAAAATCTTGAGCTATATAGTTTTTTAATTTTATAGGTAGATTTAATTTATATTTAGAAAAATTACAAAAAAACATTCAATAACCTACAGAACCCTAGGAAGAAAACCCTATGATAAATTAAAAACTTCAAAAAACCATACGAAAACACTTGATAGTCACCTCACTCTCCCGTACATCCTTACATTTTATTGAATTCATAATAGCATCTTTGATTTATTTAATACATAATTTTTAGGTTGCATGCAAAAAATTTGACGAAAATTACAATTTATTTTTATTTTATTTTATTTTCTCACATATTATTTGATTTCTTTGTCAAGATTAGAGCTTTCCAAATTCATTCTTATGTTCTGCTTCATTTTTAGTCTTTGTTAATTTGAATTAATTTTCATTTCAAACCCCCTTTATTCCTCTACTTGCATAATATAAAGGGACAATAATATGTTTTCCTACCACAGAGGTTTTGGAGGAAAATCAAGGTCAAGGGGGAGTGGAGGGAAACAAAGGAGAGATCCACTTATAGATAGAGAAGAGGAAGATGTGCCACCCCTATGAAACTGAAAAATCTAAGGTATGTTGGTTTTTAATTTTATAGGTGGATTTAATTTATATTTATATAATTTACAAAAAAAATATTAGGAAAAACCTTAGGAAAAATCTATCAAAAACCTACAATAAGCCCTAAGAAATGTCATTCAATAAACCTACAATACCCTAGAAATAAAACGCTATGACAAACTTTTTTTTTTTTTCAAAAACTCCTACATACGCCATTGATGGCTACCTTACTCTCTTTTACATCCTTATATTTCAGTAAATTCATAGTAGTATCTCTAATTTCTATGATACATAATTTTTAGGTCACACACAAATTGTTTGAAGAACTTCCCAATTTAATTTCTTCTATTCTTCTTGCATATTATTTGATCTCTTTGTTAAGATTATAATTTTATAAAATGATTCTTATATTGTTTTGTATTTTTAATCTTTGTTGTGTTGCATTAGTTTCCATTTCAAACATGATTTCCTCATCTAATTGCATAATAAAATCATATTTATTGTAAACAATCATATCAGAATCACAAAATTTGATCAAAGAAATAATTTTCTAAGAAAATAAAATTTTAGTCATTTTATCACTCTTTTTTGGATTGAATGTGGGATTTTTTTTCTGAATTTTCCCACTTAAGAATACAATTAAAGTGGTGTGCATTTTTGGTTATAGTGGTGGTTATTTTTATAGTGATGTATACACATTCGTTTTTAGTTTTATGAAATATGTATATTTATTTTTCAATGCATCTATGTTTTTTTTTTAAGTTTTGAAAGAAAATCTTATGGGATATGACAATAGTTATTTTAAATAAGAAGATTTTGAGAATAAATATACCATACAAATTCATGAATTATTTTCATTAAGACAAGTGTGATGCAAAAGCATATGGGTTCACAAACTATCTTACATCATTTAAAAACATGGGTTTGGGTTCTTCTGCACATTGTGCATGTTTTACAACTTGACATCCTTAGTGGAAACATTGTGCACAGAAAAGAAGATCAATGCCAATAAAAATAATATATTCAAGAGACCCACAGGGAAAGGAGGTGAAGGAAGAAAATTTTCAGTCATCTCCCATTGGTCATAATGACATTTTCCTAGGAGCATGATGAAACTATTCCTTAATGTAGACAATGGTTATGTAACTACCACTTAATACATATGATGGTTACATAACCACCGATATGAAATAAATGATGGTTTCATCTGCATTGAATAAAAATATAAGTTACAACCCAGATCAATAAAAGATTACATGTGGACCATTTTTCAAGACATATGGAGCTCAAATAGGTTTACAGGATGTTAGTGTTAGGTCACCAAGATTCAAAGAGATTTTTTGAAGAGAATTGGAGAGTCACTTTGGAGAAGCAATTAGAGTTGGAAATGGGAAGGAAGTTCCAAGCTCTAGATTATTAGAGATGAGAGAGAGAAATTTGAGGAAGCTAAAATATTGAGAAAAGTAGAGCAAAGACCTTACTGAGTAGATGCATGTTTATGTAACCCAGTCATTAGACTGAGAGTCTTATTCATAGTCATAAGCAGAATGGAGAGTGTGTGTTTGAGTGTGAGTCTCTATAGCACTAGTGAATACTAAATAAAGAAAGCATTTTGGTTTCCATTTATAAGTCTTATGTCTGTGTATGTGTCCTTGAGAGTGAATAGTGTCAAACTCACTATGGAGTAAGATAACCATTCATTTGGCCCCATAATTCTTGTCTACATGAGTTAGTATCAAAGAAAGGATTAAATTTCTAGGTTATGTGTGTGAGGCTCTTGTTGAGTTAAGGTGAAAGTTATGAAAGATAAGCTTATACAGTGATGAAGATATGGTACAAAAAGGACATCCTCTTAGAGGAGGAAGGACACATAGAGTTGAAAACTTGGAAAATACACTAATAAGAATCAAAGTAAATTTGGATGGAATGGAGACAACATAAATAAAAGGAATAAATGTTGAAGATGTATATGATGATAAAGGAGGAGAAACTGAAAATATTCAAATAAAAGAGAAAGTGGATGAACGTGAGAATAGATTTATTAGAGCTATTTTAAAGATGGGAAACAAACCAAATTTAGACATCCATTGCTTCAAAGGAAGTTTGAGACATGAGGAGCTTATAGATTGGATCATAGAAAGTGAAATTTTCTTGTAACATGCTAAAAGGTCGTGGATGCTTGTGGTGGGAACATGTGCAACTATAAAAGGAGAGGAGGAAAATATAAAATCAAAACTTGGGAGAGAATGGTCAAAAAACTGAAAGTTGATTTTTTTTTCATTTTGATTAACAACTTGTTCAAAAAAATTCAAAACTTAAGGCAAAATGAGTCAAAAGTGTGACTAAATACACAAAGAAGTTATAAAAGTTAATGCTTCATGTTGGTCATATGGAAGATGATCAAGATAAGATATCAAGGTATGTAAATAGACTTATTCATTCCATTCAAAATGAGTTTGGAATGTTTAAGTTTAAATCATTGGAAGAAGCCTATCAATATGTATTGAAGGTCGAAAAAAATTTATTTACAAGACATCAAATGAAATTTATAGGTAGAGGAGGGTTATCAAGAGGAAAAAAACACAAAAATAGTGGTAGAGGACAAGATACTCACGAAGGTGAAGCATATTCTTCACAAAATCAGTATTATAATCAAAGAGAGTGGGTTTTCCTTTAGATATATAGAAGTTAATTTTGGAAGAGGAAAAGGCATAGGACTAATGGGTAAGTGCTTTGAGTGTGGAGAAGTTGGACATAGACGTATTGAATGTACATAAGCATTTTATAACAACGATAAGAGTAATGAAGCAAGCAATCATATTGACTATGCAAATGAAAAGAGTATTGCATCCCTAAGTCACATAGAAAAACTAAGACATGGTGAAGTGTTGACAAATGTCATTAGAAATCTTTGATACATAAAACCATCGTTGAAGGTGAAATGTATAACATCCAACTAGCAAAAGAATCAACATAAAATCAAAGTTGTACATGAAAGAATAAACAACTACAACAAATATTCACATTGAATAATAACTAAAAGCAATATATATCTTTGAATCAAGGAAAATATGGAGATCTCCATTATGAAGCTTTTAAACCAGACCTATGACCAAAAGGCCAAAGGCTTTCTTTTCTAATGATTGTACAAGCTTGTTTTTTTTCATTGTTTCACTTCTTTGTCTAAATAACCCCAAAAAGCCACTCGGATTCTTAAATGACTCTTCAATTTTTGAGTGTCTCTTCAACTTCCCTTTCACTCCACTTGACAAGTATATTTATTTTATCTCTTTTATAATATTCATTTATAATCACTAGCCTATACCTATGCTAACACTCACCTGGATAAAATAGGAGTTATGGTTAACAATTGTGGTTAGACATATGGTTAACAACTATGGTTAGATGGAGGTAGATAAACAGTGGCAGTCGTGGGTAAGTGGAAATGGTTGGGATGAGCTTAAACGTGGTCAAATCAGTGATCGTGCTGACTTCGTCAAAATTAAATATAAAAATGTTATAATTTAGATATAAATTTCAAGAGATATTAAAAAAGGGTTGAGGTCGGAATTGTGTTTTAGAAGAATTTGATGGAATGAATACTCCTCAGCCCCTCACATTAAATCAAAGAAAAAATACCCTGTGCATTCATTAAACCTAAGAAGAAATATTCTATACATTTAATCTGTGTAAAAATAAATTTTCAATTAAAAAACAATACAATAAAAAGTATTAATTCTAATTTATATTTATAAATAACTTCCCCATACATATATATATATATATATATATACTTCTCAATATTTCATACTTCTCATTCAGGTTCCAAATGCTGTGAATTTTCTTCTGCGGCTTCATTTTTCTTATAACCCAAGTTAAGCTTCCCAAAATTATTAAGAAACTCTTCAGTAGATGGACTGTTCATCACCTTTCTTGTTCTTGCCCTTTGTATATAACAATCATTCAGTCTCTTTATAGCCCGATTTCTGTCTTCTCTCATTGAAGAAGACTTTTCTGCACCTGAATCACCCAGACTTGTTAAAAACCTCCTCCTTCTTTGCCCACCAAAATCAACCCTCGGAAATTTTAAATAGGAAGAAGGCATAGGATTAGCACTATTAGCAGCGAAAATCTTTGCATGAGCCTCTTCGAATTTTGTAAATCCCAAATCCTTGATCAGTACCCCAAATGATATTAAAGAATTCAATGGTTGGATAGGAGTTGTGTACCCCATTGCCATGCCCAACCTTCTGAGCTTGTCTGAGGAGGCCTGGGATGATGTGAGACCCTCTGGTTTTCCCTCATTATTTTTAATCTTTTTAACTATGCAATCCAAGTTTTCTGGATTGTCTTTCCTTTTCTTCATTTCATGTGCATTCATGGTCGTCCTGCTATGAAGTCTATCTTCTTCTCTCTGCTTAAATATAATTGGGTCGGATTGCAATTGAAAATCGCTGGAAACCTTCTCTTCCTCTGTTGCCATTGCCATTGTTGAAAATCCTGTACCGAGGTCTTTTTCCATTACCATTGTTGAACATTCTGTAGCAAATATAATAGAGAGAGAAGGGCGAAGAAGAAGATTATTACTAAAATTGTGTAGCAGGTATAAATATAGAGAAAAAGATGAAGAAGAAGATCGTTACTTGTATTTGCTTTGAACTAAGCCAAACTCAAATGTATTTATATACCAAGAACTTATAAATTAGTTTTGAGTCGGCTTGATAAGGTTATCTTTTATGTTTGATTGTTTTTTCCATTGTCAATTTTAAATGCAATTATATGTAATGAATGTTTCATCGTATTTTTTAGCATATAATTTTTATATCTATTAAAAAGAGGTTGTGTGCTAAAAAATGTAATGAAACATTTATCATATATGATTGCTTTTAAGATTGGTAATGGAAAAAACAATGAGACACATGGAATAACTTTATTAAAAGGTCTATAAAAAACAACACTAAACAAATATAATTATTTTTTTTTGTTGAAAGGGACTTATAGATTTAAATTAATAGTATGTATAAACATAAGATTGAATCATAACAACTTTGAGTTTTTTGAAAAGAAACTTGATAGCTCGTAAGTCAATTAGAAGTAAAATTTGTGAGATGTTTATGTGTGTGTGTGTGTGTGTACACACACACACACACATATTCCTAATGTTAAATTAAGGTGTATATATAATTCATATGATAGTAATCCAATTAAACACTTTTATATCCACATTAAAAAGCCCTTATAAATACAATATCATTTACTTAATAGAAAAAGGCGTGCCATTAAATTTTTTAGAAAGTTATGTATAGGTAAACTAATTGATTGGTGGTGTTATTTTTTTTTAATTGTTTAAAAAGGTGAAGAAATATTGAAAGATTTATATCTTAGTTGGCGTGGATGATGGAAAATTGCATTATAATTTATCAATTAAATTATAAATTTTAAAAGATATAAAAAAAGATGAGATTGAGTTTGAAACTTAAATAAATATGATATAATCGATCAATTTATTTATGCTTTAATAAAAAATAAAGGATAGATAAAGTAGTGTTAATTCTTTCATTCTTTCATAGACACAAAAAGTATAAACTATTAGTACATCCATGAAAAGTATAAAAATATAACCTTTCTAGTTTAAGACAACAAAAATGATAACATATGGGCTCCAAAGTACTTGTCACCTTTACCATGTTGTAAGGTTTTTCATCTATTACACTACCACCTTTTATTCAGCTTTGTGGGATTTTTCCTTAGTCTTAATTACCATTTAATTATTTATAGCTTGTAAATCTTTCGTTTTGATGGGTTTTATTTATATATTAAGTTCTCCATTAGATCTTGCATCCTTAGATGCAACTCTCTAGAGGAAGTAGTAATGGTGCTAAAGAAAGTATACAAATTTATACCCAAGGTCTTCTACGAGTTAATGTACACCATTCTCAAAAAAAAATCCTTCTTATGTTGTTGGGGACTTTACAGACAAGTTAATTTATAACAATAAAAATAAAACCAATATACATTGAAAGAAAATATAAGAACAATACTACATTGAAATGATAGAATCTCACTACAAAGTATTATGGGCTTCTTCGATGGGGCATCCTCATTTGAGAATAGTGTAATACAAAACATTCAATAGCTAATCTTTCCTCTTTCAGAATCCCTCTATTTAAGTAATTTTACTTAAGACAACTACTACCTTCCATGCATGTAGGATAATTAAAATTAGAAAATTGGAAGACTCAAAATTTATATGCATATGAGATTTTATTAATAATACCTAAAACAAACTATACAAGTTAGTACGAAGGGTTTCTAACTTGCCCTTTCACTTAAAAAATAATTTTCTTCAATGCTTGAGATGAGAAAATTATTGTTGTAATTGGAGTAGGGGATCACATGCCATGTATTTTGGTTTCAGGTATAACTGCAGAGCTAGTAGGAGTGCATGTCGAGGATGGACTTAGGTTCCAATAGGATAGATCCTTTAGTTTCAAGCTTTAGGGGTGTCATTTGGGCCTAAACATGCTGACTAATGACATTTTTTAAACATGATACATAGAAAATTAGATGGAACTTGGAGGAGGAGGTAAGCTCCAACTTGTATTCTACGAGATCAATCTTGGAAATCATTTTATAAGGATCGTAAAAATTTAGTGCGTGTTTTTTATGACCCTTTAAATTCAAAGAAGACTGTGTATAGGTTTGGAGCTCAAGAAAAACCATGTCACCAACTTCCAAAGCTTATTTTGAGTTATGTTAATTAGTTTATTGTTTCATGTGGTTTTATTCCAGATGGAGGTTATATTCGAGATTTTAAAGGATAATTACATGTGTGCAAAGTGTGTCATCAATCGTCTGTACCTTAGAGCTAAATGGAAGGTATGTTTGAAGAGAAGGTGGTGGATGACCATAAATAACCTCATATGGGATCATCTTGGTGGAAATGTGGTATGTAGAGTTGTACCACCACTAATAAATTGGTAGCCATTTGGCCCTTTGAGTTTATTAATCAGAGGGAAAGCAACATAAATAGGTCTTCAAGCATTTGTTAAAAAAAAATGTTTGACCATCATTTTGCAGATGGTAGGGAAAACTCATTTTAGGTTGGGTGTCATACTAGTTGAAAATTTCCTTCTAGAAGTGACTATTAAAAGTGGGATCACGATCACACACAATCAAGGAAGGTAGCTTATGGAGATAATAAATCTAATCAAGAAAGGCTTGAGCAAAACTGGAGGGGGTAAAAGGATGGCTGAGGATGTAAAAATAGATATACTTGGAGATCCAATCCACCACAATGAGAATCATTGATTTTGTACCTGACTTGGGTCATCCCTAAAAAATCCATGGAAATATTTGACCATACTTAGGTAGGGACATGCAAGGGTTGGAACATACCCAGGGAGGAGACAATTTCCCCTTTATTATACTAAAATGTTTCACATTATGCCACAAATTGTTTGATGTCCTATTTAATGTCTTCCAAGAAAAAATCATGACAAATCCTTTAATAGATTTTCAAAACACCTAAGAGGTTAGCTAATGGAGAGGCATGCAAATCTAATAAAATTGTTTGTCTCAGTGTTGATTTTGATTTGAATACCAAACATATTTTGTGTCTTAAATAGTGACCATCCTAAGAATAATTTGGTTAAGAGGTAAGGTTAGTGGTCACTTTATTGAATAACTTGTTGAATCTAGGTGTCATCGCAATGTTCTTATTATGTCTAATGCACCTAATCTAGCCTAGGAAAGGATAGTTCATATGAAGATGTATGTGCATGAAGATGTATGTTCTTCATACTTACAAGGCAACACATTTATAAAAATATTGTCTTTACCCTTCTTGTAAGTAATCTCATAGTCATAGCCCATTAATTTGGTTACATAGTTTTTTTACTTAGGAAAATAGACTCTTTGCTCTGAGAAGTAATTAAGGATATGGTGATCAATTTTGATGAAAAAGTGTCTCTAGATTACATATGGGTTCCACTTGTTGATGGCATGGATTTTAGGTAGCGTCTCTTTCTCATATGTGGAATGAGAAAAGTTTTCCCCCGAATGCCTTCCTAGTGAATGTAATGGGTTGATCCTCCTACATTATAACTGCTCAAATGACACTTTTTGAAGCATTAATTTTGATGAAAAAGGTTTGGAGAAGTCGAGCATAGATAAAACCAGTGTGGTACACACTGTATGCTAAATGGTTTGAAGGCTTTTTATGTTACTTCAAACTACTAAAAGATGTATATTTTTAACATGGCCTTTAATGGATAAAAAAAAATCCCATAGTCCTATAATTTTTTTCTATAATACCCAGTCGTGCTTAAAATATTACAAAGGCCCTTGAGTGATTTGGGTTTAGGCCAATTTTTCATAGCCTCATCTTCAAAATCCACTTTGATGCCTTCCTTAGAGATGATCTATCCGAGATACTCAACTTGATTTTGGATAAAATCAAACTTGGACCATTTGGCACATAAGTGGTTATCAACAAGGAGTTAGAAGGTGTGGTCCAAATGTACCAAATGCTCTTCTCAGGTGTCGCTAAGGTGTGGCTATAGATAATGATGTCATCAAAGAACACCAAGATGAATTTGCATAGAAATGGCTAGAAGATCTTGTTTATTAAGCCTTGAAATGTTGATGTAGCATTGATGAGGTCGAAGGCATGACAACAAACTCATAATGGCCATCATGAGTCATAAAGGTTATCTTGGGAATATCATCTTCCTTGATTCAAATCTAGTGATAGCCTGATCACAAGTCGAGCTTTGAGAAGAAGCAAGCTCCATGCAATTTGTCTAGTAGTTCGTCAGTCAATGGAATATAAAAATTTTAACTGAGAGTGAGTTCTTTTAGTATGCAAAATTAAATATAAAGCCATTAAAACCCATCCTTTTTTCATATGTTTAATATATTTTTAATTGAATGATTCAAACTAATAGATCTAAACTATCAAAATTGAGATACAAGAATATATAGTAAAATAAAAAGTTTACAAAATTAGAGATTAGTTTAAAATATTAAATAGGCCTACAAATATGCAAAACTCCATAAAATAGATATGTTACTAACTATGTAGGCTAATTGTGATTAGAAAATGGCTAAAAAGAACTCAAAACTATGTCTCACCTGAAAATAGGGATTTAAATTATGTTGGGGTAAGTTCGTAGAAGGAAGACATTGTGGCCTTGTATGTTGATTACAAAACATTGTCCTAGCTAACTCCACACTTGATTTTTTGATCTGGATCTATGTGACTATCTATGAGGGTTTACAAATTAATACCATGTCTTAATTTTCCATGCAAAATATATTTAAAACACAAACCTTATCTTTTGCACTATAAATCCAATAGAGATCAAATTTCAAAATTAGGGAATAGGGTTATGGTAATAGTTGAGCTACCTCAAAAAAACCTATGTAATTTGAGTGTTATCTACATACCCTAAATGGGTCTCGGGCCATGTAGTTATGCCTTCTAGGGTGAGTGTGTGATCCATGAGTTTTTAGTTGTATAAATATAGCTATAAAATTGATTGAAATACTTGAAAATAGATGCCCTTACCTAAAATATGAGATACTTAGACTTGGCCTATGATTGTTATAATGTAACAAAATTATAATTGCATTAAATAGTGCTCTTTTGCTTAATGTGCAATAGAATTTCTAAGTGATTTCTAGATGATATTTTCAATGACCTTGATGTGCTTATATAAATGAATATTTTATTTTATTTTGCTTATTTACCTTGCCAAAAGTGTGGAAGGGTAAAATAGAAGGTTTGAAATTTAAAAAAAATCTGTTGGAGTGTAATGGCTAAAGACCGCACTAGTGGACAAGGGAGTAGTGTGGCCATATTTGACCTAGAACGGTCCTATCTTAGAAGGAAAAATATTATTTGATAAGGTTTGACACATGCTTGTAATCATATTAGGCATGTCTGAATGATGTTTTGAGTATTTTCAAGATAGTTTGTAAAGTAGTCTATACTTTTGTAGAGATTATAGGTTAGCGGAATGGTGAATAGGCCAAGCAAAGTAAAGATGTCAAAATTAAAAAAAATCAAGAAATTTAATGGTTAATTTTGTGTTTATACACCATAAAAAAATACAAGACAAAAGTAAGGACTGATGTTGGGCTTGATGACTCCAACTTGCAACAATTCTTGCACCATTTTTGTCTATTTCATTCTTCTATAGAAATGGGTACTAATAAGGGTGAAAGTTTGGAGGTACACTACCTTGAATAAACTAAATTTCATGATATTTGAGTAAATGGGAGGCTAACCCTTTAGGTTCATAAAAAACAATTTCATTCTTCAACAAGATTTTTTATAAATTTGGTGGGTGGTTGTATTTGAAGGATTCATTGACTTGGATGCCAAAAAGCTAGGCAACAATATCCTGATATTTGTTTTTGAACAACTTCTTGATGCAATGAGAGATAATGATACTTGTATAGCATGTAGTGAGGCCTCTTAATGTGTGTTTATGGTCCTTATCAATGAATTTCATCCATAACTTTGAAAAGTCTCATAATATAGGGCATAGTGTCTAACTCCACTATGCCCATAAAACTATGTTGTAACCTCCTAGAGGTAGAAAAAACATGTCTAATTTCAAATTAATTGAAATGTTTACATTACTAAATTTTCCCTTACAATGTAAGGTTCCTCTGTACATAATAATGAATTCAACTTGAAAAGGATAAACATGTAAATTAGTTTGTTTGGCTAACCTTGGATCAATGAAGTTATGTGTACTACTAGAAAATAGTTAGTGGTGTTATTAGGAATTAATCCTCACATGTGTGATTAGGTGTTCCACATTATAATATTTTATAATTAGTGTATGTGAAAATAATAAGTGGATCAAATAATTTAAGTAATTATTACATGAGAAAAAATCACATTAGAATAGGAGTTGGTAGATTTTGTGAGAGATTTAGGGAATAGGTTGAATGATTTAGAGAGATTAAGAGAGATTTAGTGATAATGAATATCTCCTTTTTTTTTTGTGAGATATTTTCACTCTAAATTTAACTATTGTGATAGTGAATAATATGTTTATTTGAATCTAACTGAGCCTTGACTCTTGGATATTTCCCTACATGTGTTTCTTAAAATACCTATTTACTCTCATAGTCTAAGGAGTGGATAGCCCAACCAAGGAATTCATTGTAATTTTAGGGTGAAACTATATGGTGTTAGCTTCTTTGACTTGAGGTTCTTCATCATGGGAATCTTGAACATCTTCCCATTCTTTAACATTTGGTGGTGAGTTGATATCCAACAAATATAATGTACATGTTCAATACACTTGTGTTCTCTATATAAATTTTCATGAAAGTTGTAACTTAGCCTTTTCTCACTACAAGAACACATTTTTTCCTCTACAATACATTCAACAGGGGTGAATTTTTGAGGAGGGTTTGTGACTTCCTGTAGTGTTGTAGTTATCTTCCAAGAATAAAAATAATAAGATAGATGTTGGGAGGTGATCTTATCTTTTGTAAGCTTGGCTAATCCTAACCCTTCTATCATGTTCTCTAGTTTAAACATCATGACCTATGCATGAATTATATATTTAATCCCATTGATGAAACAACACTTAAATAAAGCATCATTTAACCTTCAATTTGGTTGGCCAACTTTTAAAATTTAGTTTGATAATTGTGAGTTGTTCTAGTTTGTCATAGTTTAGTCAAGGCTATGTTGAAATCATCATAAGCATTTGGACTATGAATAAAAATTAATCATTGCACTTTCTACACCTATGTCTACTAAATAATTTGAAATATCAAACTTTTGCTTATACCACATAAATTTTTTTGTTTGTCTTCTCTTGTCTTTGAAACCCTAAGGGCAGTTTGATAGCTTTGAAACCTACAAAAAAATTAGAGTGTAATGGGTTGAGATAACCTAAATCACTACCATGATTGATTATTACCTTCGTATCCAATACTCCAAGGAGAGAAATCAAACCCACATAGTTATCCAACCTAAAGTGATTATGAAATTATGTTCCTTGACAATGCACATACAACTATAAATATGGGCTCGATACTTGACAATGATAGATATTGACTTGATTTGGAATGCTCTTAACTTGGATTATGGTTGTTCCTTGTGAGTGATCTTGAATTTAGCAAGAATAGGACAAATTTTCTTAATGTGCAATAGTGTGAAAGCTTGAGAGAAGTGAATAGCGAGTGAGTTGACATACAATGGTTAGAAAAATATAAAAATAAGGAACTTAACACACATGAGACCCAAATCAAGGGTCACAAGGACCCACCCCAGAACCATACATTATATGGTCTTGATGCCCCAAAACCATACGTTATGAAGTTCCAAGAAACATGTCCAGAACTCTGTAAAATAAGGTAAGGAGGAGAGAACAAGATGAGAGATAAATGAAAAAAATGAGGACATGATAGAACACAACCAAAACATAAGGGAAAATGTGCCAATAATATCTTAATATAAATTGATAGTTGAGAAAAATAAAAAAATCATGCAAATTTGACAACTCATAATTACCTTAGGACCAAAAATAGGAATCTATTTGATCAAATTTTTAGGGTGTCTTTAGAATACATTGGAATGCTAACCATTTAAAATTAAAATTTTAATTCACTAATTTTTAATATATATATATATATATATATATATATATATATATATATATATATATATAGTTTTAAAAAAACTAGGTGTTATTTAGAGTAGAAAGTAGGTGTTTTAAAAGCATGCCCCATCTCAAACAAATTAGACTAAAATACCAAAAAAAAATCAAAGAAAGAAACACATGTTAAAGCATCTAATCAATATAAACTAAGTACTTAAGCAGTCATAGAACAGAGATTAGTGGCAAGTGGATTCAGTCATCTGGTATTCCCCACCAACATCCAACATGTTATATCCTTATGGTAGGAGATCCCAATAATAACTCTAAAGGATGAAATTGCCAAAACAAGGCATATAATAGAATGACCACAATAATCAAGGCACTCTAATGATTTGGGCTATATATATATATATATATATATATATATATATATATATATATATATATATTATTAGAACACTTTAAGATATCATATATTTACTAAATTTGATATTCCCCACCAACATCCAACATGTTATATCCTTATGCTAGGAGATCCCAATAATAACTCTGGAGGATGAAATTGCCAAAACAAGGCACATAATAGAATGACCACAATCATCAAGGCACTCTAATGATTTGGGCTAAGATTTTTTATTTTTTTCCACATAATTTATTATTAGAACACTATGAGATATCGTATATTTCAAAATATAATAATACATGAAGATTATATAGTAAAATTAAAAAATATTTTGCACTTCTTCTCAAATGGAATTAAAACAAATACCATTGCAAAAAATCTTATACAATAAACTTAAAATAAGTGTATAAAAGCTTTAAAAGAGAAAAATTTAGTAGTGGATATTTCCATTTTCTTTTTATGGATTAAAAAGTTTGAAAATATTCATGAAATTAAACTTTTAAAATATCTTATTACCTCAAATCGAATAAGTTTAATCTACACATATATATTAATCTTGCTTAGTTGGAATAATTAGGTCATTTAGGTGTAATAATGAGGTCATTAGTTACACATACACATGCTTATTTTTAGTCAACATGGTTGCACTATTCATTTGGTAACCAATGTTGACATGTGGGGCTTGCCTATACCAAGACCTCTCCTCCAAGGCATTCGTAGTGGATTGTGTGGAGTATTAAAGTATATTAATTTGTCTAGTATAGATTTTAGTAGGTTGTTTAGCTTATAGGCCATCTATTGTTACACCAGATATCCCATTAAGCCTTTTAGTTTGGGTGTGTGTCAATAGGATTTTTGTAATCTTTGAATAACAACCTTCTTCACTAATATATGTTATTGCAGTTTCTACTCTCTTTGTGATTTCTTGCTTCAACTAAGTTGTGTGTTTTATCTTCTAATATTCACCAATCTTGGACGTCTGATTCTAGATAGTTATAATAAACACTTGATAATATATTACAAACCTTCTTCTTCAATTGTAGACATTTTCTCTTTCATATTTGAAACACATTATTGGGAATCCTTGAAGATTGTTTCAGTGGGATTGCAACCCTATCCAAATGGACTTCAATGTAATGGGGAAGGGTTGCATGGATTATTGAGGACTCTCAACTTCAATGAGATTAATTAAAATGCATTGAAACATTCTCTTTGGGTCTATAGCCCTGTGTGTTATTTTTTAGACTTAAAATCCTCCTAGAAACCTTGAATGGCCCTCATGGTCTTGAGACACAAAACCTACAATTTACTTAGATATATTTCAAGGGATCTTGACATTTTTCCTAATACTCTTTATGGCTTGATCTAATACATATAAGCATGCTTCAATCACCAAAATGGGACCATGAGCTTGCAGGGTTTTAAGAGGGCTTGGGGTAGCTTGTGGTCTCCCTTGTTATTTGACGTGACATGAAGATTCATGATCTAATATAATAGTTAAGATGATGATAGATATACCTATTTACCTCCTCCAAGATCCATTATTCATCATGCACCAAAATAAGTTTAAAAAAAACTCCAAAATCATGCCTCTCTTGAGCTCTTTTGAAGATTGTTTTGGCTTCCTAGTAATGATTCATAGCCCTATTTGAGTATGTTTCCTTTTAAACACATATAATGGGATATTTATGACCTCCTCCTCCCTCTCTAATGGTTTTATATGGCCATGAATCTCCTCAGTGAATATGGCACACTATATAAAACTACTTATAGGTGCTTGTGAAGGGAATTTGGGGTCGATTTTGTCCTATTTTGAGGTTTGAGAGCATAGTTTTCCTCTTTGAATACTTATGAGGATTTGATACGGATGTAAGGACCTCATAAAAATTTATTTTTTATTTAAACCTTCCATAAAGTTTTAAGCTCTCAATAAAACCCCATAAAACCATGTTTTCCATGCAAAAATTTCATGTTTGGAAGCTTTTGCGCCCTGTTTTGCCAAGAATATCTACAAGGAGGCTTGATACACACCTTAGGTGTTGAAATAAGGCTAATGAACTTCATATCATGCATGATGCTTCATAAAACCTATGTGATTTGGGCCTTTTAGACCAAAACATATAACTTATTGGATTACAACCTCCATGAAAGCTTGTTTTTCTCTACTCTTCACTTAGAACTAGAAATATTCATCCATGAATGAATATCCTTGGCATTAAATAACCCTAAAAAACACTGTAAAAGTCATAAAACCCCCATGACTATGCTTGATATGAAATGGTTTTGGACTCTTTGAATCACTTTCCCATGTTTAAGGAGGAATGAAATCTACTACAAGGCAAAAAAGAGGGAAATAATTGCCTATAACACCTTTTTGACCCTTTTGGGATGGAGTCATAGAAGGATATTTCAAATATTAGGTGGTTTTTTAAGATGTTAGAAAAGGTTTATTTTCCAAGAATGACTTAAATTGTCTTAAATAAGACCTTATGACCCCTTTTTAACCCGTAAATGCATTTCTAAGACCCTTTTAGGTGTATGCAGGACTTTATCATGCATTATAAGGCCCTTTTTAACTCTTTTCCCATTGAAATTACACCTTTAAAGACATATTTTGTTTTTTTGTATGGTAACATAACTGGAACTTTAACCAATTATTGCATTTGAATGTTTCAAGGCATAGAGTAAGGCCTAATTAGGTCAATCAGGACTTGAAAAGGTTTTAAGACACATTCCTTTGAATTGAGGAGTTTTATAAAAGACATAACACAACAATGACTCATGATAATGAACATAAGACCTATTTAAGGAAACAACAGTACAATAAACTCATGCACACCTAGTTTTGAACATACCTAATCCTCATGAGATGCTTACAAGGCAGAGTATTGAACTGACTTTTGTAAAAAAATCCCCCTTCGAAGTGGGTAGACATTCTAGGGACCATGGGTGGCTCTAATTTCCAACATTTTAGTGACCTCCCAGGGGTGTTTGACTATATAAACACTCAAACCAATTGCCTTATAAAATCCATTGGGCATGGAGTCCAATAAAAACTCAATCTGAATGAGATACCCTGCTAGACCCACTTCAAGAAGACTAAAAATCACCTCCAAAATAGAAAACAAAAAAGGAAAAATAACCACAACATGTGCAACAACACTTAGGGCAAGTGAAGACACAACTAGACTACTAAAAAAATGTGCAACCAACACTTGGAAGAATAAAAGTCAATTAACCTACTATGTACAAGTTAAAAACATAGCCATTACTCCACTTGGGTCAAAACAAAAACCATAGAGGTGTCCTTTACTACATGAAAATATATGACCGAGTGATCCATTCCTAACATAGTCATGTCGTAAATGGATGAATGTTTGTATTTTAGATTGGTTTCGTGGCCAATAAACTCTAAAAAAGATGTCCTCAACTATGAATACCTTCTCATGATTTCCCTCTTTGAGAAATGAATCCACTTTATTGCCACTAAAGAGTTCAATTAGGCTAAAGCTATCTTCAAGGTTGAATACACCATATGGAGGTTCATGAACCCTTGGATGCACCTTAGTATCATCATAATCCACTTCTACCATTGAATGAACTCTTGAAAAAAAGTAGGACTTCTCTTGAAAAGGATGATCAAATTGGAGACCACTTTTAAGGTTTAACCAATCTACTTGCTTGTTTAAAGCAGTTAATTTTACCTCTATCTTAACATGTTGGTCTTGATCACTTGCTTGTGCACTTGGGTTAGTTAGCTCCATCACTAACTTGGCCTATTATTTTTGATCTTTTATGATGTCCATAGACATATCTAGCTGAGTTTCAATAGATAAAAGTACATTATTATCCTAATTTTGCCCTCTTGGAACTGGTGGCACACTAACAACCTCAAACTCCTCAACAATGTCATAGCACAACTACCAAATTTCATCAAGGTCTTCATGAGGCTTCATGGGAGTTGGTATCAAAGTGTCTTCTCCATGCATACAATAATATCTTAAACCTATACTTTATATATAATCAGATGAATCAAATTCATAACAACCCTTAGCCCAATCATTAAATGAGCAATCAAGAACTTCCTCATAAGATTGGTAGCTTCATAAATAATAGATTGTTCTTATTTTACCTCAAATAACTCCTCTTGGCCATGAGAAGTGATTCCCAAGATTTCAAACTCTACTTTTTCTTCATTATGATCAAATCCATGTCAATTACACTGATTTTCTTTCTCTTCCATGTTGAATAGAAGCTCATTTATCCAAGAGAGTACCTCATCATCATCATGAGTATGATTGATGATTATAGGAGTGAATACTTCCTCTTATATTATGTTTAATGAAATCTCTTTTATCCAACAAATTTCTTATTCATGCCCCTGACTGCATTCTTGACTATGGAGAATTGACTTCTCTTCATCAAGATTATCTTCTTCCTCTTGTTTCAAGTTTAATTTTTTTGATTTGGTGGCACAAAATGTGTTGTAAATAGTTATTTCCTCATCATATTCACTTGAAATATTTTCTTTTTCATTTGAATGGTCTTTATTTTCTCTCCATACAATGAGTCCTTTAAAAAAGGAGATGGTGGGAGGGCAAGAGGGTTCAATTGATGAAGTAGGGTTAACATTCCCATTTTTAAGTAAAATATAAGGCATTGTGGTCTGCTCTTGCTCATGAATTGGCTTTGGGGTTGAATAATCACTCCTAAAACTTGGAAATTTACTTGGATTAGCTTCTACAAGCTTTTTCTCTTCTTTATTTTGAGTTAGTATGAGAGGAGTGACCTTGACAAGGTTTAGAATCTTAAAATTAGGATTCTTAGTCCAAGAAGGCTACCATCGTAAGGGAGTTTGAGGTTCTTGAGGAAGTAAGTTTTTGAAAATTGGCTCATCTTGAGGGCATGCTTCTAAAATTTTGGCCTTATGTATGGATTCATGTACCCTATTGGTGATTGTTCTCCTTGCATGTGCACATCTTGATTGGTCATGGGGTTGCCCACATGGAAAACACCACTTGAATTTTGAGAGTATGTTGATAACTTGAGATACATAGGGCTGATTGAATGCTTGAAAAGGGTGGAAAGAAGGTTTAAAATCTTAATTAGGATGTTGATGAGGGAAGGGAAGATAACACTCTTGGTGGTAAGGCTGGTCACTTTCATAACTTAAGTTATATGAAGAAAAAAATAGGGTCATTATAAGGATGATATGGCTCATCAAATGGCTATAAAATATTACTTTAAGGAATAAGATCAATGTCTTCATGATAGGGAGGTGGAATGTTGAAATTTTGTCTAAATCCATCTATGTAAGAGATGTCTCATGAGGTGTATAAGCTAGATAAAGGTTTGAAATGCAAAGACAATTCTAATTTCAACAATTTTAGATGCTTGGAAGTGTTTAAAAATAAAAAATGCATTGAAAACCACCAACCTTTAATTTGAAATGGATGTTTGGGCTACTAAAACTAGTAGATTTGATCCTCGAAGTCACCATGGTGTTGAAGAAACTACTCTGAATGACAAGGTGCACTAAAAAACACACCAAAACTCTTCAATGGATGATGTAAGGATCATCAAACCATCGCACCAGATGTTATCAACTTGAAGTGCTCCATTTGGAGAAGTGGTTTCCAGACTTTTCCCTCCAACTAATATAATGGAAAAACCTCCCAAGTTTTGGGTGACCTTGTATGAGGGGTGAATCTCTAGATATGGCTAGTTCCCTTGGTAAATCACCTAACTAAGCCTACTCTATGCTATAATGAGGAAAAGGGATAGAAGTAAACACAACTAAACATAATCTAAAACAAAAGAGGTGATGCACCAAAATGTAGGTCTCCTCCACTTGTTTGGAACTTGCACAATGAAACCAAAAAAGGAATGATACACCTACACAACTCCCAAATTAAGCACCTATGACCTGTAAAATAAAACATACCTTATATAGAGGTAAGAAAATTGAACAATAATAAAGGTGAAATGATTTTAAATCATAAGATTACATCAACAACTTCATAATTTTACACAGAAAACAAGTATGGAAGAAGGTAAAATAGTATTTCCATTGGTTCAAAGGTAATTACAAGTTCTTAAATGGGTAGAGTCTTGTCATACCCAATAGAGGGATACAAAGAAAGGCATTTCCAACCTAATTTATATGAAAATGTGGAGAGAAAGCACTACTAAACTGCATAAATGCAGTTGTTATATCATGAATGAGCCTATTTAAAAGTGTAAACAACTAAAATATGAGTCCATTATGCCTTCCTCAATGCACTAGGATACCATCTTGATGATCTTCTCATGGAGAGTGGCATAGGAGTGAAGGAGAGGATTACTTATTTTATATTATAGTCTTTTTGGTGGCTTGGTGGATGATAAATGTGCTCTAACTCCTAAATTTATTGCTCCATCCTCTTTTAAAATCTTTCCTCTGGCCTTAAATCACCCCATATCCACCTCTTATGCATGCCAAGGTATGTTACATGGTTGACTTGGAGGACAAATTTTAATGCCACTTTAGTCTTGAAGGTTGACCTGCCTTAATAAGCACCTCCTTGGGAAATTACATGCTTGTAAATTTAATTTTCTAATTGCCTCCACCTCTCATTCAATATCTTTATGATCAATCACTTCATTTAGATTCATAGAGGCTTATCCTATCTGCCTCCCATGCTTTAGGCTATAATGGAGCTTGAAGTGTTTGAAATCACCTTTAAGATCTATTTGAAGGTTTGTTGGAGAGATTAAGCACCTAGATCACTATAAAATATAACTATATGAGTATTTGAATGTTTGACCATTCTCTTGTCTTTTATACAATCTGTAATAAACTTTTCTCCAAGTTCATGAGGCTCTCAAAGACCCATTTCAACTTGAAACTAGGTGTTGAGATTAATCTTAGGCTTAAGATATTTTTAATAACTTGAATCATAACCTTAGGAACCATATACAAATCTTATATCCCTCTCCTTAGCTTACTTAGTGGCATTGGCTAGTACGAGTGCTTGTAAATAAGTGTTAGGAGGTGTATTTGAACTAATGGAACTACCAAGCAGCTCCTTAATCATACTTTTGACCTATAATTTTCATCATTATGTATACAAATCATATGATTATTGAGTTAGTTTTCACTCCTCATGATATCCTTGTTCTCTATGAAGCTTCTTAGTTCAACAGTTGGCTCTGGAGTTTGACAATATCTAGCTCAAGAGTTTTCACAATAGCTAGCTCTGGAGTTTAACAACAAGCTTGTAACTTTTAGGACTTGCTGCCTAGAATGAGGATCCATGATGACTTTAAGATTTTATAATATCTTATGGGATATGATGATTATTTGAGGTGGTATTATAAACCTTCCATGATGTTCAACCCTATTCTTATTTTCCAAAAATCTTCACAAATTGCATGATTTCTCTCTAGACCCCTAAAACCTCTCTTGTTAACCCAATTACAGACCTATATTGTTATAAATTTATTAATATATACTTATCAAATCAATATGAAATCAATTTTATATTAAAATATACATCCTTATCATCTACCCTCCAAGGTTTAGATCTTTTGGATACGTATTTTTCAATATATGGAGGTTTCAAGGATCCTAAACAAATCATTATGCAAAAGTGTAGACCTATAGACTAAGTTTTTGCATTTTATCCTTCTTCAGGAATGTTGAAGAATTGAAACCACCTCCAAAAGTTTTGAAACATTTCTCCCCACCTTCAGTTCAAGTTTCAATAAGTTTTTACAATTAGAACTCAAGATATGACATTTTTTTGCACATAGGGTTTATAGGGCAGCCAACAGACTTGTTTACTAAATATTTTATATATTTAGTTATAGAGACTTGAAATACCTCATTCATTATTAATTTGGACTATATGTACTCCTTATATCCTCTAAAATATCTCTTTATTCTCTATAAACCACAAAAACATCAAAACCTATCCTTTTCCATGACCTATAGGCTCTTTCTTAAAGTTCAACCTCTCATCAAGACTCTTGAGGATGGCTCCATGGTTTATCACTTGATACCTTCTTAGGAGGGAATGTGAAAAATAAGGAGTGGTATCTTTACTTGTTTAATATCCTTTATTTAAGTGTATAACCCCCAAAATTACCTTGAAAACTTCACTCTTGGATATGTGGGCCCATATAAGCACCTTCAAGATTGGGATCCTCCTAAAACCCTACAACTTGAGATCTTATAGGAATGAAATAATGTTTGGAAGGTTTTAATTGTAATAATAGGGGTTTTTAAGCTTAATTATGGCTTCATTTTTTATAAATAAACATCTTGAGACACTTTGAGGATCCATTCTTTGGCTACAAACTTGTAGGTCTTTCTTCTAGTTTGAAACATTAAAACTTAGCAATTTGAGATCCTATAGACTTGTATTATGTTTTAAGGATATTATAAGGTAGAGAGGAGGAATTTTTTCCATATTTAGGACCATCAAAAAAGTGATAACACTTGATAACATATTAAAACCTTCTTCTTCAATTACAGACACGTGATTTTCATCTTTAAAACACATTGTTGGGAATCCTTGAAGATTGCTTTAATGGGACTACAACCCTATCCAAATGGACGTAAATGTAAGTGGGAATGGATATATGGATTTTTGAGGACTCTCAACTTCAATTAGATTAACTAAAATGTATTAAAACCTTCTCTTCGGGTTTGTAGGCATGTGTGTTCTTTTTTAGACTTGAAACCCTCCTTGAAACCTTGAAAGACCCTCATGGTCTTGAGACACAAATTTTTTAATTTAATTAGACATATTTCAAGATATATTGAAATTTATCATAATATTATTTATGAATTGATCAAAGCATGCTTCAATCAACCAAAATGGGACCACAAGCTTGCAGGGTTTTAAGAGGGCTTGGGGAAACTCGTGGTCACCCTTGCTATTTGATGTGACCTAAAGCTTCATGATATGATAAAATGGATTAAGATGATTATAGATAGAATTATTGACCTTATATAATATCCATTATTCATAATACACTAATATAAGTAAAAACTACTCAAAAATTATGCTTCTCTTGAGCTCTTTTAAAGATTTTTTTGGCTTCCTGATAATGATTCATATCCCTATTTGAGTATGTCTCCTTTTAGACACATATAATGGGATATTTATGGCCTCCTCATCTCTCTCCAATGTCTATATAAGCCCATGAAGCTCCTAAATGAATATTATATGCTATAGAAAACTACCTGTACGTACGTGTGAAGGGAATTTGGTGTCAATTTTAGTCTATTTTAAGGTCTGAGAGCATAATTTTCCTCTTTGAAGACCTATGAGGATATGATAAGGATGTAAGGGATCTCATAAAACTTTATTTGTGTTTTAAACCCTTTTTACAGTTCCAAACACTCAATAAAACCCCATAAAACCTTGTTTTCCATGTAAAAACTTCATGTTTAGAAGCTTTTATACCCTATTCTACCAAGAATAGATATCAAGGAGGCTTGATACACCCCTTATGTGTTGGAATAAGGAAAATTAACTTCATATAATGCATGATAATTTAAAACCTCTATGATTTGGGCCTTTTATACCAAAACATGCAACTTCTTGGATTACAACCTCCATGAAAGCTTGCTTTGCTATGCTCTTTGCTTAGATCCAATAATATTCATCCATGAATGGATCTCTTTGGTATTGAATAACCTTGAAAAACACTTTATAAAGCATAAAACCCCCATGACTATGTCTGATATGAAATAATTTTGGACTATTCAAGGTACTTTCTCATGTTGAAAGAGGAATGCAAGTTACCAAAAGGCAAGGAGGGAAATAACTGTGGATTTTTGAGACATTGTAAAAGTTTTATTATACAAGAATGAATTAAATGGGATTAAATAAGAACATATGACCCCTTTTGTACCCTCAAATTCATTTCTAAGACCCTTTTGGGTGTATTCATGACTTTACCGTGCCTTATAAGGTCATAGTTGTAGCTATAATTGCACCCTTGTGGGAGAGTTTTTTAGGCTCTCTCACTTCCAGCTACCATATTGGAACAACCTTAGGCTGTGGGTATCTTGTAATGAGGTTGAACCTCTAGGATTTTAAATGAGGCTAGCTCCTCAGATGCTTCACTTCAACTTGTTTCCCACACTAGAATCTAATGCTGATGAAGGAAAAGGGAGAGAAAGATAACATGAAAGGGAAAACTGAGCTAAGGATGGTGATGCACCAAATTATGAAATGATCACTTTTAACCTATAAACCTTTACAACTAATAATGAACCTAACCAAGACACAAACTACTCTGATCCTATCTCAAGGCCATAAGCATAAGTATTTTGTGTGGAGGTCGAAGGGAGACCCTGCAATTTGAAGGGTAGAAAGAAATAGGTATGTATGAGACACTAAAACTTGTGGCACTTTAAGAAAGGGACCAATGTCTAACACTTCACACAACCTGCAAGGAACCAAAAGAGTTAAATAAATATACATAGAGAATATATGAGTGATGAGAAGGGACATACATCTGCAAGTTAAACTCTAATAATGTATACTTGACTTCAAACCAGAATCAAAAAATTCATCTCATTGCTTCAAGAGAGTGTTACAAGGCAATTTTGATAGAGTAAATCTATCACCAGTTGAGGGATCTATTTTGGGCTCAAAAGCCTCTATATATAGTAGAAAAATAATGAGAGAAGAGGGGGCTTGTGTGATAAAATTGAGAGAGGGGTCATAAATGGCTGTAACCACCACTATGTCCTTGAGCTCTTTTGGATTCAGAGCATGCAAATACCTTGACCATGAGATGACCCATCCAAGGTCACTCCAAATCTCCTCAAGCCCCTTATGCATTCAAGTCTCCCTTGATTGGAGCTGAGAGAGCCATGTCATGGGTAGTTGCATGTTCCCACCAAGTGTAAATGATTTGATATTTTGCATTTAAAACTTAGCGTGCTTCTTCACTTTGCATGTTTGTTGTTCCACCTAGATGTCTCTATTTCTTAGTTTGACCACTTTACATGTTTTGAATGTGAGTTGTAGACCATGTCATCAGAGTTGAAAGGAGAAATTCTCATATTTTTTTGTTGATTGGCTGTCAAAATCCCACTAGGATCCTTTTGAAAACCTGGCCTTTTCTCATCTGTTAACCTCCGATCATGAGATCTTGACAAGTGTCAAGCTCATGGAAATATTGATGAACCTTTTGAAAACTTGTCCAAAGGTAACGGCTACTTACAAGGTCTCAAACTTGACGTTTATGGGCCCATCATTAATTCCTTCAGACTTTTGTTTTTGGCCATTTCTTATGATTATTTGCTTGTGGACAATTCTCTCAAATGAATTAACCTTTTGGGCCATTCCCTTCGGACTTTTATTTATTTAGGGTAATTTTTCAGAAAGAATTTCTCTGAACTTTCCTTTGTTTTGGTAATAATTCTTTCGGGCTTTTTATTTTGGCCTTTTCTTTGGAAAGAATTTCTTTCAGCATTTTGTCTAGATTATTCATTTGAAAGAATTTATTTGGAATTTTTGCATGAAATAATTTCTTTGAATTTTCTTCAGGATTGTTTCATTCGAAGGAATTTTTTTGAGCTTTTCTTTCGAAACTTATTTCTGCAGACAATTCTCCCGAAAGAATTCATTCCTTTTCTTTGGCCTTGAACAATTTTCTTTGAAAATGGACCTTCATATTTCTTGTAAAGTGCCCTCTTTTTCACTTGAAATTCCCTTTCCAAAAGGAAAGTACCCTTCAGCCTTCTTGAAAATGACCCCTTTTCCTAAGAAGTGCCCTTTGGAGTTTTTGCAATGAACCTTTCAAAATTTTGCAAAGAACCCTTTGGAATTTTTGAAAAAGTTCCTTTGGAATTTTTGCAAAGAACCCTTTGACTTTCTTGAAATGGTCTTTCAGAAACCTTAAAATCCTTTTCCTAAAGGGAAATAAACGTTTGAAAATTTTGAGAAGAACAATTCCTTTAGAATTTTTTCCCAAAAAACCAATTCCTTCAAAATTTTTAACTGGACCATTTCTCAAGAAAATAAACTTTCAGGGAAATTGTCCAGAACAATTTTCTTGTAAGAAAATGTCTTTGCCTTTTTCTTCAGACATTTTGTTCAAAAAAATTATCCCTTTGGAAACCTTGTCTCAGACAACTTGTCTGAAAGAATTCAACACTTAGCCAAAAAGGGTCCCGAAAGAAAAGAAACACTTAGTCCCCACAAATTCTAAAAGAATGAACAAGTAAAGACTTAGCTAAATAAGAGATTTTATACTTAGCTTTTGGCTTGTAGGCTTATCCTTGAACACTACTATTGGATCCTTGAAAACCTGTTTGGATCCTCTTCTAAGCCTTTGATCCACTACTTCATCATACCATGTAAGAGCTTTAGTATGTGGGACAAAAATGGCCAATAGTCCTTTTTACCTCTTTTCCCATTGAAATTACGCCTTTTAAGACACTTTTGGCTTGTTCATATGGTGACATAATTAGACCTTTAATCAAGTATTAGATTTGAATGTTTCAAGGCATGGAGTAAGTCCTAATAAGGTCAATATGGACTTGACAAGGTTTTAAGAGACATTCTTTTGCATTGAGGAGTTTTCTAAAAGACCTCACACAATAATGACCATAAGACCTCTTCAAGGCAACAAAAATATAATAAACTCATGCACACCTAGTTTTGAACATACCTAACCTTCATGAGATGCTTACAAGTTAGAGTACTAAACTGAATTTTGTAAAAAAATCCCCTCTCCAAGTGGGTAGATGTTCTAGGGACCATGGTTGGCTAGAATAACCATGTCCTTAACCTCATAGATCTAGAAGCTACTCTTTGTACCTTGTAAACCTTAAAATTAACTGGCATACCCTTTGATGGTATGTTCCCCTCATACAAACTATGATAATAAGTTGCCTCACCCTTAGCCCAAAGTCTCTTAATAAAAATATGTGAAAGACTTAGATGTGTAAATGCATAATATGGCATATCTCGCTCCCTATAGAGCCTTTGCACCTCTACCCTAGCCCTATCTCACTTCGTTTGAAGCCTTATCATCTGAACCACCTTTACCCTTAGTGAGGAAATATATGACTATAGGGTTGTGATTTGTCTATCCATGTCCATCACATGTTACTAAAATTAGGTAACTCTAGCTTGTAGGCTAGCTATCTCAACCACCCTTATGGTAATGTCCTCCTCTAGTATATTTGTATCCCTACCTAATATAGTTATACCTGAAGGACCCACCTAGATTGGGTCCCTCATCCCCATATTTATATCCTAAATAATCATGTATTGTGTCCCTCTAATCTCAATATTTGGCATTGAGTCTAAGTTATTATCACCTATACCACTAGCCTCATCCATTGATGCCTAACACTATCCATTTCCTAGTACCTTTAGTGGCACTACATCTCTTAGGACCCTAGGGCATTTTCAATCTCTCTAGTCAAACTTGGTCCCACCATGTTGTGTATGTTGTTATCAGTCATGCATTTGTTGGGCACCCTTCATAAGCCCAAAAAACCTAGGATACCCCTACATAGCTCAATATAGCCACACATTTTTCTATAGGCTACATCACTACACTAATCTCTTTGGACACATGCATAAAGAATCATAGACCATTTGGGACATCCTGTTGCATACTAAACTACCATTGAACCCATTATAGCCTATACTCCTCACTAATGTGTGCCTATCAATGACTAATGAAACATTTCATGATCATAAACCTCATATACCAACCATCAAGACACCACTAAATATACAACTATAAATAGGGCCACCAGATGAATTCCTTGTCTCCAATGACATCTATTACTCTCTAGTACTAGCATATGTCCCCTATATGCACTATGTAGCTATCACCTATATGAACCCATCCAACTACCATGGGATATTCTAAACCCCATACTCATCTCAGGCCTATTATTCACTCAATAATAATGTGCTTCTAGGCCCAAACATAGAGCAACATAAAGGTGTCAATGCTTCAATCACCCTGATATTAAATTATGTGTTGATCTATGTATAGATATCCCAATACAGCCACCTACCCCCAAGAAAATATATTGGTCTACGCAATCATGTCTCTGATCATACACCTAGGCCCATATGGAAGTATAAACCACTCTTTTTAGGTTAGCAGGATATTGTTGACAATGGTTATAAGCACTAAAATCTCTCTATCAATCTACGTGGGTGTTGAGGGTGCTTCTCATGGTAAATCATCTAGTTGAATATATGTTATTGTCTAGATTAAATCAATGTCTATTATCCCATATACCATCATCACATCTATATGATTGATCAAATCCTCTAGCAAAGCATGTCACCCTGAGGTGATAGTCCAGTACAGTGTTCACCCTCTCATTAGAAATCTTAAAATCTACCACACATCCTCCAATGTGACCGTGGCCTCCCTTATGGGTAATTGGAAAGTATATGTCTTTGAGTGCCATCTCTTGGCCCAGTAACTGAGGTAGGATCTATCTTATCTAATCATAGGCATGTAGGTGATGTATAATAGATCCACAACATCAAAAAATGAGCACATCTCCTCAGTCTAGATTTGTCATATTTGTAAACAGTGTGAACGATGTTCCTATGCGACCAATACCTTGGGCCACTCCTAAAAGAAAATATAATTCAATGTGAATCGTGAACTCCATCAAAATCAATCTAACTATCTGATATCTATACATAGTAAATACAGTATATTCTCCATGCAAAACATCATTCTGACTACTCATATCGATCAAATATGTGCCGCGATCAATTCAACTCAGTCTAATATTTCACTTATTTGTCAATCTAGTAACATATTGGCATTTTCACCATTTTGTAGGTCATTTTTGTTGATTTACAAGGCATTTTTGTCATTTAGGCATTTCTTACCCCAAAATGGTGAGTATACCATTTTTTGTGATGTTTTCACCATTTTGGAAAAATCACTCTTTTCATTGGAGTTTCCATCATTCCCATTGGTGTTTTCACCATTCCCACTGACATTTCTATCATTTTCATAGGTGAAACCTCCAATTTCAATTTGCCACAAAATCGGTGGAATCCTTGCTTCTTACCTATGCCCAAAAATAAATACCATTAAATGCTAAAATGAACCAAGGAGAAGGTAACTTACTGGTTACCCATGCTCATGTGGTCGCTTATGCTCTCAAACCTGCTCATTGGCATGCCTCTATCATGGACATCAATCCATTCTTCCCTGATATCTCTGTACAAAATTATAGCTTAATTGTTCAAAAGGGGAGGGTAATAATGACTAGTTTTTACTCTCTAAGGGTGAATATATAGTTTACAATTTGAATTTTTACCCCCTCTACTCCCCATTATCATTTTGTTCATCCTTAGAGGCCCATTTCTAGCTCCATTAATCATTTATATCCCTTTCTTTTATATTTCTATTTATTTCACCCTCTTCTACTATGGACCATGTTGTTTGCACATTTAGAGGGCCCATCCATTTTAATATTTATCCAACTTTTCCCTTGAGGGGTAATCCATGGCTTATCAAGCACCCTCTAGGGCATCAATATGAACATGTTGGCCCATAAATTTAGCGATTGTTAATACATCATTCTTCAACCTCTAAAAATATATTCTTAACAATTTTTTCAATATTTTAAAAGACTTTATTATGCCTTGTGTCTTGCAACACCTTATCAAATAGGGGGGAAATGTAGACACTTCATTTTCACCACTTCCATGTTTAATTTCAATCAAGACAACTTTATGTAAATCACATGTATATTCAAGAAAAAGTCATCAATTGATCCAATTTACCCACACAACTACCAATTCAATCTAAAACTCACAACAACATGTTCCTAATTGGGGCAATGCACCATAATGTCACAATGATTTTATCAGGTACACCCCAAAAGAACCTGACCCTTTGTAAATGTTATTTTGGGGTAATTAAATGAGCATCTGATTAGCAAAAATAACATTGTAAAAGGTCACCATTCCTCTAATGGTTAATTATTTACATAATTAATTAGCTAAAGAATTCTTTGATGCAAAATTCCATGGCTTTTTGGAAAGTTCTATTATCTAAAATAAAAAATTATTTTATCGTCTCATCTTGATGACATCATAGGGTAAATTTAATGGGAAGGAGAGGATTACAAGCAAGTTCCTACACTCTCTTTCACATTATTTCATAGTCTTCCCTCTTATAGCCTCTTACACCTCCAAAAGAGGTTGTGAGTCATTTTTCTTCCAAATCTCTTCCACACTACAAATTTCCTTAAATGGACCCTCTTACATTTTCAACCTACAACATTAATAAGGGTGAGGGCTCATTCCTAGCCATCATTTTGGAAATCAAAATGGACAGTCCTCAATGATTCAACAAGTCTATGAATTTAAGGTCCCCCATCCATTATAAACAAGCTTCTTGAACCTAAACTTACTCTCCAAAACACCTAAGGAACTTCACAATGATCATGGCAATTCTCAAGCCAAATCAAATGTAGACAAGGGGAGATGCTACCCACATGTGGATTTAACATCGTTAAATAACTCTAGTTATATAATCCAAGCACATACCTCTTCGGACCAAAAAACAAAGGGAGTAGTTCAAGTAAGGTAGACAATGTGCATGATTTGTCTTTTATTAGATTCACCTTTTGTTTAGTCTTGCTCAAACATAGTGAATAGGCTTAGGATGTTAGCCTCATTCAATCATTTTTTATGTGTATTCATTAATGACTGAACTTACCCTATTTGGAATCATATCTCACAATGATAATATATAGTATGTTGTGTATATTTTTTAGTAAGGTGAGTTTTAAGACTCTTCAAAACCCATTGTGTTATATAAGAAATTTGTGATGGTATTCATTTTGAGACATTCTCAATGCCTTGTAATATCAATCTAGGATGTGCTAGAGTAGAAAATGGGTGTCTAGAATCTATGACAAATCATTGACTAAGTGGATTTTCAAGGATATGTCTCCTTAAAAATTTTACCACTTATTAATTCTCATAAGAGGTTGAACCTTTTTAGATTGCTCAATTGATGTCTCTTGTATGGGAATAAGAACTTTTGGTTGGAGTAGGTATTCATATGGAATACCATGAACTATGATAAACTCATTATAAAATATCTATTTTAAACATTTGTGTACTATATAATATATTACATGAAGCTATTGAATCCAAGGATGACCCAATAACATATCAATGATTCTTGCACTAGGTACTACTATGAACTTGGTGGCCACATGTGTAATGTGATCTCACCAATATAAATTTAAACATGTCCATTTAATCCTTTGATTATTGTTTTTTTATGAATTATATTCTTATTTATGTATCTAAAATGAGAGAGAAATGTGATAGTGTACATATTCACACTTGAACCATTATCAACCATAACACTATATATTGGTTGATGATCAATGAAATCTCCAATGAATAAAGATTGAAAATCAAAATCATCATCTAATATCTCATGTTTTATGAATGTAATAAGTGGTCTAGGTGGTGTTGAAACATGATATGTACAAATAATTCCATTCAAGGGATGTTGTACCTTTATATGGTGATGATATTGGTGGAGGATATGCATTATATTTTCAATGCATTTCAAATTTATCTATTATTTCTTGACATGTGTGCTTAGGGAAAATATCAATGAATATGTTCATTATTCTAATCTCACTTACTTGTGCCTTTATATTATCGATAGATGTAACCACATCAATGATGTTCTCATCTATCAAATCTTGTATCCTATATCTCAAACTAATGCATTTGTTGATAGTATGCCTTGGTGTTACATGAAAATCACAAAAAATATTTTGATCAAATTATTTTGGAAGATTTTTACTCACATCATACTTTTTAAGGGGAGGGATTGATATGAGTGACATTTCACAAACTTTTGTAACATCTTATATGGAGATTCAGACAAGTTGGTAAATTATCTCCTTGGAGTAGTGGATAGCATGATATGATGAGTAGGTTCTAAAAGTGATTTTATTATTGTCTTTGGATCACTTTAATTTTCTCTTGGCTTTTCCCTGTATCGTGGCTTACTTAGATTCTTTGTGTGAGAAGAATAAACTCGATTGGCTACATACTTTAGCTTATTTATTGCCAAAAACTTAACCTCTATTTCCTTAATTGTGTGACATAAATCTATAAATGATAAAAACTTATTAAAGATAATAGATTCAAGTAGAAGTGGAAACAAATTTTATTTGAATATGTAATTCTAATTTCTTATTTGCCATGGGATTCATCATATTGGCTAACATGGTCTTATACTATAATAAATAATCTATGATAGTCTCGCTAGATTCTTGTTTGAGTTGAGTAATTTGACCATATGAAATATTTTCACTTAAGTTAACTGAGAAATGTTCAAGGAAAAAAATTGCCAAAGGATTGAATACATAATTTGACTGATATGGTAGATTGTAAAACCATCTTAGAGCATGCTCTTTTAAACTCTTGGGAAATAACTTGTTCAACAACCTATCATTAAATGTATAATCCAAGCATATTGCATGAAATAACCTCAAATTTTGCTCAAGGTCACCTGTTCCATCATATAATGTAAACTTAGGTGCCACACTATTTGGGAAAGGATATGATGAAACACACTGAGCCAATAGAGTATGCAATAAAGTGTGAAAGTCAAGTGTCTACCACAAAAGGTAGAATAATCATTATTTCATCACAATCAATGAAGACAAGTCCACACTTAACGAACATAGGCAACCTATGTTGTTGTCCATGGAACATGGTCCTATCTAGGAATATTCTCATATTATTTCTCTGATTTTGAATAGTCACTATCTTTTTTACGTTGATTTTCATTATCAGACATTTGAACAGTCAATTAAAAATCCAAATCTAAGTGAAGTTATTTTCTTTCTAATGTCTTTCAAAAATAACATGTTTCTATATTTATCAAGTTGCAATCTGAATTGTTGATGATTGTATATCTTTAACATCCTAATATTTCAAAGTTTTATACATATTAAATGACATTCATTTATTAAATAAAAAATAGGGTAAAACATATTGGTGGATTTGTACTTTTTTTTTAGCACTACTATTTTCAATATTTATTTTATGGTTTAAGTCGAATTCATGATTTATAGACACTAAATAAAAATATAAGCATCCTTTACTATATTTTATTAAGTGTTGCTCTAGGATTTATCTTTGACCTTGGGATTTGAGTTTGAACTCATGCTCGTAATGCCCAAAAATATTTCCTTTTATTGTCTTTCAATTTATTTTTCTTTCTTTTTAGAAACTATGTTCTGATAGTTTTAAAAATCAGAGGAGTTGTCATTATGGGAAAAGTGGTCTTTAATTTTACCTAGGTCATGGTGTGAGGGGTATTTCTCGAATACACAAACCATTAGACAACATTATATACAAAAATTTAGTTCCCACATAATCATGGTGTATCAAAAATGCATATAATTTTTGCTTTTCAATCATGGTGTATCAAAAAATTTGAAGGGTATGTACCTTTCAGAAGAAGGCAATTTCAAAATTCTAAGTGGACCATTTAATTTTTTTGAAGGGTATGTGCCCTTTGAAAAATTCACTTTTCAAGTAATTTCGAAGGGTAGAATCCCTTTAGAAAAGGATCAATTACAGGAATCCCGAAGGGTATGTGCCCTTCAGGGAAGTTCAAAACAAAAAAATCTGAAGGGTTTGTGCCCTTCAAAAAAGGACTTTTACAAAGGTTCGAAGGGTAATTCGGGAAGGCCAAAAGAAAATCCTGAGAGACAATTCCCACAGACAATTTTTCTATGGAAAAATGACAAAGGAAAAGTCAAAGACCTAATTCCTTCAGACTTTTTGTCCGAAGGAATAAACAAGGAGATATGCCCGAAACAATTCAAAAGGTAAAAAGTTTAAAGGAATTCCTTCGGATAAATTATTTGAAAGAATTATTTCAAAAGGTTTAACAAGGGAAAATTCATGGGCAATAAGCCCGAAAGGAAAGAACAAAAGCAAGATGTGAAAGACAAGCCAAAGGAAAATATCTATAGGAAAATGCACAAAAAGGAATGTCTGAGAGAAATATTAGATCAAGGAAAGAACAGAGACAAATAAGTTGGATAAACAATGGCCCAAAGCAATATATGCATAGAAATGGAGAACTAGAAACAAAATACAAGAGATTCCAATAGCCAATGAATAGGTTAACACATCCTACAACATGCAAAGTGGTCCAAACAAGATTAGAAACGTCCAAGATGTGTAAACATTTGAAACATGACATCTTCAGTTCTAAAAATGGAGACTCATTTGCATGAACGACTCAAGGAGCTTAATGTTAGAGAGCTTAACATTAATTTCATACATGCACTCTTGTCAATCCAAGCCCTCCAAACCTTCTAACAGTTCAAGTGAAGTTCTAAATTCAGATGTGAAGTTGATTGTTCTTATTTGTGGATTTGATTGTTATTAATTTACAGAATTGACTGGTTATCAAGTGCCACATATACTCATTGATTTCATGTAAAGGAAAGCCTTTCAAATGTTCCAACTCAGCTTCAAATTGGTTCAAGCTTAAGTCAAGACATCCAAAGTTGGCATAGATTTCATGCATAAAAAACAACAACCCAAGTTTGAGCCCACCATCCATTTTTCAATGCCAAAGAGTTTTCATACAAGGAAAAAGACAAATTTAGAAGGTTGTGATAACACAAATTAGACTTAGGCTGAAGTGGGAGTTGTCCTCTTCTTCTATTTTCAATGCCAACCTCTTTGCTATTGTATGTTTTCTATAGAAGTTGGTTTTTTAGCCTTGAATTGTATCCCTTTTTTTGCAAGATCAAATTCTACCAAAGACTGAGTTTGTAACCTTTTTTCAGATTAATAGGACTATTTTTATTTTTTAGAATGTTGATATAGTGTATTCATGTTAGTGGTTTGTATAAGTGATAGAATTTCTCTTCCTTGTCAATTCTTGATTCTTACCTAGCAGCATAGTTGATCAATTTATGTAGGTCATGTTTTCTATTTGATATCTTTTGGCTGAGTTTACAGTGGATATAAGTGGCTGGTTAGTGCCTTATATTAGGCCTAATCTTTCATTTCCGTCAAGCTTGGATCATCAGATAAAACCTTTTCATGAAATACTTATGCATATTGGGCAATTAGAGTTGAAAGTTCAACGCTTTTCTTGTCTAAATCAATGTTCTTAGGAGCTCAAATTGAGTGGATCAATCAAAAATATAGGTGTATCACCATAAATAGGTAGGATTTTTGTTCAAGTTTCTCTCTTTTCCTGGCAGTTTGTAGTGTAGAGCAAAGATCCTGATTGATACACCAAAGGGAGCTAGCCCTTAGAATCTAGAGATTCAATCCATTGATTAGGTCACCCACAACCTAGGATTGTTTTCATGTTTTAGTAGACTATGAAGGCCTAAAATTACCTTCAAAGGGTGCAAGTTTGATTGATAATAGTAAGGATTTGCATAAAATCCAATAAAATGTCTGAAACCCTCTAAAATGGTTGAAATCAACTATCACAAAACTAGGTAGTGTTTACAATCGATCCTAGGGTTTTGGCACCTTGTAAATCTAATGGTGCAAACCCCTTTTTATGAAAACATATCAGATCAAATGTGACCATCAAGAGACTCCTTTTTCCTTGCTCTTTTTCTGAATCTAGATTAGCCAAGGATCCTAAAAGAAGATCAAAATATAAGAATGTGTGAATCTTCAATGTGTCAGGTCAACGAATTTGACATGCAAACTAAAACTCAAGATTTCACAATAGGGACTTTGACATTTGGTTATCAGAAACCATGATCTGGTACCATATCAAATTAGGCCACAATTGAGGATCTAGGTTTGACTAAACACAAAGAACAAATCTCTAAAATATATAAAAAATAATTGCGGAAGAGATACTTATTATAGAAGCAAAATCAAACATGAGCTAGAAGAAGCAAGTCTTCAATAATTGAAAATTCAATTATTAGCAATAGAAAAATTATTATTGCATTAGACAAAAAAAATTATTATTGCATTAGACCGAAAAAATTATGAAAGGTACATATATAGGTGGAAGATAGACATGATCACACAATATCATGAATGTGGGATTATCTTCCACAATGACCTAGAGTAACACCTAAACAAGCTAAACAACGTGTAGAGAAAAACTATTAAATGGAATAAAAACCTACACTAACAAGACCCTTGTTGCAAGAGAGGAACCAAACATGAACAACATTAATAGCTTGTATGCATAGTGAATAAATAGCTTAAGGATAAATACATAAATATGTTTGAACACGCTAAACTTTTAATATGAAGAAATAAGAGAGAACCATGTTATAAGAAAGGAACCAAACATGATCATAATAACTAGCTTGTATTTAAAATGAAGAAATAGCTTGAGGAGAGGTACATAAATAGGAAGAAGAGAGGTATAAGGTCACCTAAAAAGGTGGAGTGTGCATATAAAAATAGAATGCAATCACAAATCCTATCCTAATGACAACTGATATCTATCCTAATGACCTCATTGTTACATGTACACAAGATAAATACATGTGTAGGAAAAATCATAAAAGGGCATAAAAAATCTACACTAACACGCCCCGTAAGAAATAGCTTAGATGGGTAGAATAATTGGGCTTGAAAATGAGGTTTGGTTAGGTACCCAAGTACATATAAAATTCCTCCAAAATAATAAGGAAAATCTCCCCCTAAAAATTAGAGAGAGAAAAAAATAGAAGACTAGAAAGCCCCCTTAGAAGATGAAGCTAAAGCTACCTGTACCCAAAGAAGAGCTCATAAATGAAGAAACTTGATCTCAATGAAGGGTTTGGGAAATATATCAACTATCTCATCCATATTAATCTTATATCAATGACTTGTCCATGAATGAGCTCCCGAATGAAGTGTATACAAATCTCAATGCGCTTGGTCTATTGATGTTGGACTGGATTCTTGCATATATTAATGGTTCTTTGATTATCACAAAAGATGATTGTGGGTCTCATAAAATAGATACCAAACTCAGTAATAATCCCTTGAATCCAAATAGCCTCAGTAGCAACATTAACAACCTTTTTGTATTTACCCTGAGTAGGTGATAAAGCAATAACATTTTGCTTCTTGCTAGACCAACTAATTAGACATGAACTAAGTGATAAGCCATAATCTGAAGTAGATTTTTGATGCTAAATATTTCTATCCCAGTGTGAATCTGTGTACCCAATCAAGTCAACATCAATACCTACTCTAAATGGATCTAAAAACTATGAGTACCCTGAATGTAGTGGAGAATCCACTTAGTTACCTTCTGGTGTAGCTCATGTAGTGTCTATATAAACCTAGAGACCATGCCCATTGCATATAAAATGTCAAGTGTAATGTGAATTAGATAGATGAGAGTTCCAATAAGTTGTCGATATAAGGTAACATCAACCAATGGATATTAAAACATGGCCTCAAGTTTGACCCCATAAAAAAAGGGAGTTGGAGTTCGCTTACAGTCAACCATATGAAATTATGCAATAAAATTATGAGCATATTTGGATTGTGCTATGGTGATACATAAGTTAGACTATGAAATCATAATCCCAAGGAAGTAGTCCAACAAACCCAAGTCATTAATGGAGAACCTATCATGAAAATTAGTTTTCATTGTTGCAATGTGTTGTCCCCCAAAAATATCAGCGATTTTTGGGACAACATTTGAATTATTTTGGTCCTACAGACCAAAATTATCTCTTCCCTTTCCAAAATTTGTCTTGGGCATTCAAATTCCTCATTTTTCAAGATTTTCAAAAATCTATGGACTTTGCAGGTGGGTTCAATCAAAAGAATCAGTTTCTAACAATTGGTCATTTTTAGAATTGGTTCATCGCCTTGGTTCAAACAGAAATTTCCATCGGCAAGCATCAACAATAGGTTCAATGTTTGGTTCATCCTTTGGTTCAACGTCAAATGGTTCAAAGGTAGGTTCAATCAAGTGGTTCAACACTTTGTTTCAACATTTGGTTAATCCACTTTGTTTCAACGCTTTGATTCATTCTTTGGTTTAATCAAACGGTTTGTTAGTCGGTTCAAGGCTTTGTTTGAACTGTTGAATCAAAACTTGGTTCAACGATTGGGTCAACGTCTTGGTTCAATGAAAAGGTTCAAAGCCTTGGTTCAATGGTTAGTTCAAACACATGGTTCAAAGCCTTGGTTCAACGGAATGGTTCAAAGCCGTGGTTTAATGGAACGGTTCAACAGTTAGTTCATTGGCAAAGTTCAAAGAGTTTCCCAAAGAAGCCCGAAGGCCATTCAAAGACTGCCCGAAGGGTAGATACCCTTGCAGGAGGCTCTTCTCGACTCAAAACAGGTCATTTCTTAAGGCCCGAAAGGGCAAGTTCAATCTGAAAAAGTGCCAAACAGAAAAGCCAAAAGAGGACAAATAAATGACGCACCTGAAAACATCAAATTCAACACAGTGAATTAGCCATTGATCTTTTGAACATACAGACCAGAATACATTCACAGATTTCAAGGCCAAGACTAGCAGAAAGCGAAGAAGGAACAAAACAACAAACTAAATCTAGGACTCGATCAATTAACCGAAAAGGAGGAATGATGAAGATAAGATCAGATCACCAGGTGGACATTGAAAGTTGCAAACTTTCAATAAGTGCGACTTGTTTCTATGCATTGATAAAATCAAATGGGTAAAATGCCCCTAAGTTCCAGTGTGTCTTCTTAACAAATTCCAACACAAAATGATGTATTTACTATTCCCGAGTCCTTCTTGAAGAGGCTATATAAGGGACTTTCTTCTATTGTAATAAGGATCTCTTTTTTGACAATTGGAATGAAACTTTGCCCAAATTATAAGGCATTACTGAGACTTTGAGCTCAAATTGCTGATCATATTTTGTTACTAGAATAAGAAAGCAAGTGGTTTTTCAGACTTTGTGCTGTAATATCTTTGTTATTGAGGAAATTTTTCTTATGTCTTTTTCTTCAATATATCTTTAGTTCCTTTAATTCAACAAGCAAAATTAGTGATAGCAGTCAAGAAGGTGTCCTAAAGAGTCAATCGTGGAGAGACTTTGTGCCCCCATAATTGCCTTTAGTGTGTTTTCTTTTCATTTATGTGTAAAGGACCTTGAGGCGACTTTGTGCCCTCATTGTCCTTCGTATCTTACTCTTGAGCAATCCAGGTGAAGACTTTGTGCTGCATCTCGATTTGCTGGTTATTACATCCTTTGCTACATTTTGTTGTTACTACTAGGAGTATTCTTGTGGTTTGTTGAATAGTATTTCTGAAAGAAGAGGAGTATTGTCTATCATTTCCCCTGAGTTTTTCCTTTGATCCATGTGCATCATCTCTAAAGAAAGAGAGATCGATGGTTTGTCCTACCCATGAGTATTATTTTCTATATATATATATATATATATATATATATATAGCATACCTACAGGGAACCTCCCCTTGATGAGAGGAGATATCAGTGTCTTTCTGATGTGGTAAAACTACACATTTGGATGACTAATCTTCCTACTTTGGCTGATCAAACCTATTTTGTTTATCAGTACGTTGATCGACAAAATATTCAACCAACACAATGAATGATGAAGAACTCCATGTGATCAATAGGTCATCAACATATAGAACCAAAATTAGAAGTGAGTCATCTTACCATAAAATGTAAACATTTGAGTTCTTAAAACTATAAATATCTTGAATGTAGTAGATAATTTACTTGGTTACCTTCTATTCTAGCTCATGTAGTGTCTACATAAACCTAGAAAACATGCCCGCTACATATGAAATGTTGATTCTAGTGTGAGTTAGATAGATGAGACTGCCAACAAGTTGCCGATATAATTTAACATCAACCAATGGAAAAATCACATAGCCTCAAGATTGACCCAATGAAGAAAGGGAGTTGGAGTTGGATTACAACCAACTATGTGAAATTGTGCAAGAAAATCATGTGGATATTTAGATTATGCAATGATGATCCTTGAGTTAGACTATGAAATCTCAATCCGAAGGAAGTAGTGCAACAAACCCAAGTTAGTCATGGAGAACCTATCATGTAAATCAATTTTCACTGTTGTAATGAAGGATGAAGAACTCACTATGTTTAATAGGTCATCAACATACAAAACTAGAATTAGAAGCGAGTCATCCTAGCACAAAATGTAAACATTCATATTTGAACTCTAGAAACTGAGTACCTTGAATGTAGTGGAGAATCTGCTTAGCTTCCTTTTAATGTAGCTTATGTAGTTTCAACATAAACCTAGAGAACATACCCACGGCATATGAAATGTCAGGTCTAATGTGAGTTAGATAGATGAGACAACCAGTAAGTTATCGATACATGGTAGCATCGACCAATGGAGAACACCTAGTTTCAAGATTGAGCCTAGAAAGAAAGGTACTTGACGTTGGCTTATAGTCAATCATGTGAAACTATGCGAGAAAATCATGAGCATACTTGGATTGTGAAATGATGATCCCTGAATTAGACTATGAAATGTCAATCCCAATGAAGTAGAGAAAAAAACCCAAATTAGTCATGGAAATCAATTTTCACTACTGAAATAAAGGATGAAGAACTCCTTGTGATCAATAGGTCATCAACATTCATAACTAGAATTAGAAGTGAGTCATCCTACCAAAAAATGTAAACATTTGGATTGAAATGGCATTTAGTGAATCAAAATGTAAGAAAGAATGAATTCATATTAGCATATCAAGCCCGAGGGGCTTATTTGAGACCATAGATATATTTTTGAATTCCACATACTAAGGAAGAATCCTACATAAAACCCTATGTTTGATCTATATATATCTCTTCCTCAAGGTCACCTTGACGAAATGCACTTTTCACATCCATCTAATGAATTACCCAATGATGAGTTATGGTAATGGTAAGAGTGAGTCAAATAGAGTTTGTCTTTACAATTGGTGTAAAAGTCTTGGTATAGTCAATGTCAAGAATCTATGAAAAACCTTTTACTACCAGCCATTATTTGAAATTATCCACTAACCCATATACTACAAATTTTCTTTGATAAGATCATCTACATCAAACAAGCTTCCTTACCTTATAAAGGAGTACCAAATCCCAAGTGTGGTTCCTAATCAAAGAATAATACCTCTTGTGCATAGTTGTATCCTAATCAAGAATGCTAAATGCCTCATGAAAATATCATGGATCAGAAGTAGAGGCAATGAAGACATGTGGAACACCCTGGAATTATGAGTGTGTATGTCTAGTATCTAATGGATCCCAAACCTAATCACCTAGACCCTGTAGTGTCTACCTATCCCAAAGAGGATCTAAAGTTAGAGAGTTGGGAGGATATTTCTTAACTTCTGAAAAGTGACTAGGAGAGGAAGGAGATGAATCCTCATCATTGATTTTACAATCTAAATTGGAATAAGAATCCCCATCATCAAGTATATACTTAGGGTGATTTGAATCATCAGAATTGTCATGAAATCCTAGTGAGTCTAAGAAGGAGGGAGAAGTGTCAAGTGTGCAGTCTGAAGGACCCTCATGAAAATGAACACTCCTCTTAATGAATAACTCAAGTGGTGGGATGAAGAAGCTTGTATCCCTTAACACCATTTGGATACCCAATGAAGATGTAAGGCCTACTATGTGTATCCATCAACTTACATTTCTTCTTACAAATGTGGGGCATGCCTAAAGATCCAAAAACTCTAAAGTGTGTAACTATGAATATTCCAAGATTCAAAAGGAGTGAATCCTTTCAAGGGTTGATGAGGAACATAGTTCTGGATGTAACATGCATAGTTAATGGCATTTACCCAGTATAGAGGTGCAAAAGATTTGAAGTGTTTCATACAGTTTGTCATTTCCTTCAATGACCTATTCTTATGTTATACCACACCATTCCATATAGGAACTTATGGAACTGTAAATTTGTAAATCAATCCCATATGAAGTGCAAAACCATTCAAAACAATGGTTGACATACTCACCACCATTGTCTATGCACAAAACCCTTATGGTTTTACCTGATCATTTCTCCACAAAGACTTAAAGTCTTAAAAAATGATCAAAAACCTCAAACTTCATCAAAAAAAGTACACCCAAGTGTACCTTGAAAAGTCATCAATGAAGTTAAGAATATATCTGCTTCTGCTAAATGAAATATGTGGAAATTGACTAGAAATATCACTAGGAATTAGTTACAAAATATGTGTAGCTCTCCATTATTTTTATTTTTCATACTTCTCTTTATGATGTTTACCAAGTATGCAACCCTAGAGAATACTATCAACAAACACAAAGCAACCCTATAACCATATCATCCTGATTGATTTACTCCAACTAGTTATAGTTAAGATGGCCAAATTACTCATGCTTTAATTTAATCAACTCATATGAGTGAATGAGTAGTGTAGTAGAAGGGTGATTAGGATCAAAGTGTGAGAAGATATATAACCATGACTAGTGATCTAATTTCCCAACTGCCACTATAGAATCATTGTGCAACTCCCTAATGACCATAAAATATGAGGTAAATTTAACTCTCTTACCTAAACCAATGTGAGTGATCTAACAAACATATAGGAGATTAGTTGATAGTGAGTAAACATTTAGAACACTCTAAAATGTTCCATCCTTGACTTCAATAGACCCTCTCTCACAAAATTCTACATAAACATCATTAATAGAAGTCATAAAACATGTCTCCAAGGATGTCAAGTGGCCCTGTGATGTGAAACACCAAAATCAATCACCCATGTAGAAGGTTGGGATGTAACTACAAAAAGGGCCTTTCCCTTTCATTTCCCCTTACCACTATATTTTACCTTAGAGGAATCTTGAGTTAATAAAATTTATTTGATAAAATTAGGGACACTTATGTTATTTTTCTTAAGAATTTGAGTCAAGTGATCTATCTATTTCTTCATACATTTATGTTCATCATGCCCAGTTCTCTTACAATAGGCACATTTGACCTTCTCTTTATTAGCTTTGCCATATGAAGAAGAGGTATTAGCTATTGATTTGGAAGTAACATTAGTTTTCTAACCATTATTTTGTTCATTCTTATTCTTATTTTGTTTCTTATCCTTACTATTTGAAATATTCTATTTTTCATGACTAACAATCATGGTATAAAACTTAGAGGACTTCAATGTAACCATATAAATAATTTTATCATGTTCCCTAATCAAGGAGGTAACAAAATAATCCAAGGATGACATGATCCATGTAGCTCTAAGGGTACTCCTAGTGGCATGGAAGGTAGAAACAAATTTAAAATAGTCATGACCTAACTTAGCAAAATTGAAGAGATCAATTGTTCATCCTTTTTCTCTATGCCACATAGTTTTAATTCCAATCTAAGAGACTTGAATTTGGTGAATAATTCGTATATTATGTCAAATTTTCCTTGACTCAAACTAATGATCTCATTCTCTAGCTTACGACCCCTCATTGCATCCTAGTTCCCAAAGAGTTATTCCAAAAGGGTCTAGACCTCATTAGGTGTTTTTGTAGATTCAATGTGAAAGAGAAAGTCAAGAGATACTGACAAACATAGTAGACCATAGGCCTCATCACATTGGTTAAAGTATTTAACCTTTTCTACATTCGGTGTTGGTTCAATTTTGTTACCCATACCTTACTCTTATAAATGATTTATTAGATTTCCACTCACAATAGCTATATGGTGTGAGAAGCTGAACCGGATTATGATACATAGTGAAGTAAAATAAATATTTGTAGAAATAAAAATTCAAGAGAGAACACAAGGTACAAGACAACTCCCTTGAAAATGTCAACAATAACCCTCCAGGATTACATAGATTTGACATTTTATATTTTAGTGTGTATATAATTTTTATAGGACCTGAAAGTACCTCATACCATCAAACAAGAATATGAAAATATCACTAATGTGAATATCTCAAACAAGAATATGAAAATATCACTAATGTAAATATCTCAAAAACATTGCACTTAAAAAAAAACACCTCAAAAGGAGCTACATACATAAAGTTATGTGATTTAAAAGTTCTTTCAATCACCATTTTCACAAAAGAAATTCAACCTTTCAAAAAAAATCTTGCCTAGAAACTAATTTAAGTCCTTGTAGAAAATTTTTAGCTCCCTTTGGTAGGTTGTGACCATGGGCTAAATATCCATGTGAGGGGATAGCCTTTAGAAAGGGGAAATAAAAAATAACAATATTTGACTGTCTCAAAACACGGTCAATTTTATAATCATTTTAATAGTTCTTAAGCATTCCAAATCAATGGAGAAGTCTATTTTTAATAAAAAATAGACTGATTGATAAATGACCTACAAAACCACTTATACAAAGACATTTTTTCTCATTATATTTTTATTCTCTAGATCATCCATGGATGCAAGAGAAGAGAATACTTAAAAAGTAAAAGATCTATAACATACAAGCTCAAATACTTAAAATTTAAAATAAATCACAACAAAACAAAGGTGTTCAGCTACTAGAACCTACTCTAATACCATGTCAGAATGAGCCACGATCGAGGACTAGCGGGACTTGAACACACTAAACACTTAACATGAAAAATAAAAATGCAAAAAGAGAGAGTCTTTTTGCAAGAAAGGAACCAAATATAAGCATCGTAACTAGTTTATATTCTAAATAAAGAAATAACTTGAGGAAAGGTACATAAATAGGAAGAAGAGATGCATAAGTCCACCTAAAAAGGTGGAATGTGCATCTAAAAATAAAATGCAAGCAAAAATCATATCTATCATAATGATAACTCATATATACCCTAGTGACCTCATTATTACACCTAAGCAAGTTGAATACATGTGTAGGAAGAACCATAAAATGGAATTAAAAACCTACATTAACAATTTTATCTATTTTATCTATTATTAAATATTACTTTTGCCCATGGTTCTAACACATAAAAATTGACATTTAGAGTGTTGTACCCTAAAGCTCCTAGGATCTAGATCATTGGTACTAGAGTGGATCATCTTATACATCACATCAAACAAAGTTAAAGCCTTTGAAACTTGATTTCAAATGAAATGATCCCTTAGATTATATATCATATTGCTTCAAGCAAGTTCAAATTGTAAGAAAATGTGAAGCACAAGATGAAGTCCACGCGATGATAAAGAATTAAATTTCAAAGGATCTTTAAGAGAAAAATAAATTACTATTCAAATAGTTCATTGAATTCATTGAGCAAGTGGTTTCATCAAATTACTAATTGGGTAAATCTTTTGGTGGTTGAGTCCCCTAACATATTAAATAAGTTTAGACATTCAAATGTTAGTGGGAATTATAGACATAGATGCAATAAATTATTGGTTTGATTAGTTTGAGTCATTTTTATCTATGAATGACTTTTTGATGAAGAAAATATCAAGATTGCAATTCTAAAAGTTTAATCACTCATTAAGAAGTGGTGGCAAGCCCATACTCTATGGGAGAAAGACTAAATAGTAGATGAATCTAAACCAACATGGAACAATTTATTGAAATCCTTCAAGGATGAATATTATCTTGAATATGTTTATGAGGATTGTTATGTTCAATGGCAACAATTATGCCAAGAATATGACCAATTAGTCCAAACCTACATTTATGCCTTCCATGACCTTTATGTGAAGTTGGGCTCATTAAATTTAAAGAAACATAGAGTTCTCAATTATTGTAATGTCCTATAACCATTCATTCAATCCAAATTGAAGATAACTAAGGACAAGACAATGGGAGAAAATTTTCACTACTCGACAATCATTTAAGAAGAGCCAAAGTTGAAGGCAAAGTGACAAACATATTGCGTACTAAAGAAGGCAACTTATTCATACAAGTATAAATCATATAATATATGTAATGGTCTGATGAAAACAAAACCAACAACCACTTAAACTTAGTGTGCCATATGTAAAAAAATCTACTTACATGCATAGAAGGAGAGGGTTCAAAAATATAGCCATATCTAGAAGAAGTAGACACATACCCAAACAATTCTTATTTTATCACAATGCAAACACCAATAAAAAAAAACATGAAGCAAAACATTTATTCCATTCATAAATGTGGGTGTAATAGAAACATATAGATTTTATGATTGATGGTGATAGCATGAAAAATATAATCTTTGACACAATTGTTAAGCAACCGAATTCACTAACCATGCTTCACCTATGTCCTTATAATCTGGGATGGTTATTTTCCTGTAACAACAAAGGTATACATATCACCCACTAATGCTATTTATCATATGTTATCCATCCTTTTAAAGAGGATCTACTTTATAATTTATTACTAATTAATGCATTTGATATAATTCTTGGTCATTCATACATGCATAGCCACCAAGGTGTATATATAGCCAACCCTAAGATTATAACCATATCGGTGGCTAGTAAGATATATACAATTCTTTAAGTGATTTCATACTCTAATCATACCTCATGAACTCTTAAGAAGATTATGTCATATAATTATGCATCTTTGGCATTCAAAACTTCAACTCCTATAATAAAACAACCTCAACTGGTGTATATATATATATATATATATATATATATATATATATATATATATATATATATATATAGAAACCATGTACACACAAAAATTGTCTATGATGGTATATAAAATTGTCATGGTAGGTCAAATCACTCCCCAAGGAAAATGGTTCACTAAGCCATAACTAAAATCCAAGATTCCAAACTTACCTCTTAGAATTAACATAATCATGGCAATTGCTTCTCAAGAAAAGGCAAATGATCTGAGCATAGCTACACATCCACACTCTCACCTTGAGTACCTTGAAAATTTACGTAACCTTACACAAATTTGTGCTTCAAGCACCTCTGCATAGTTGCACACAACATGCACATTTCACACAACACTAGGATAAACAATGTGCAATTTAGAAGATAAAATCACCCCATTTATTCGAAATGGGTTAGATCCCCAATATAATTCAAGGGGTTAATTTTGTGTGGTCAATGGGTAATGCCTCTTGATGATCAATCTTGACGTCATTTAGTGTAACTTAATGTTCAATGCATCACAACATTCATGCACCCTTTGTAACCTAAAAAACATTGTGCCAACCTACATCATACTTGTAACCTTTGCACATTATTGACTATTTACATAACACTCACATATATATTGCATAGTTTAGTCCCTTCCTAGAACATCCAAAATACATAAAGACTATGTGGATGATATGTGTGTTACGCCATCCTAGGTGGCACATGCCAAAACATTTGTTACTATATTGTTCACCTAAGAGTCAAGTCATACAACCTTTGGAAGGTGAAGTCACACATGGAAGCCCAATCATTTCAGCTTTCATAATGGTTATCTAAGTCTTTGTAGTTTTGTACTATATGTATACATATTTTTACCATTTGATTAAAATCATATTAAAAAAATGTCACATCTCGATTTCACCTTATGATTTATAACTTTCAATCCAATGATTAATATGGTTATTACCTCATTATTATTTCTTTAATTTAAGCTTTATAATGTATACTATAATAGGATAGTGATATTGTTGATTACTATACATGATATGACAACTATATTTTTTTATTCTGTATATTGAGGATGTATATTGTTAGTTTTGCATTATTAGTTGATGATTGAGACTAACTACCTACTGTTGTGAGGTGGATGAAGGACTAAACCTAACTTTAGATCTTGACGAGGGGGAGCATCATCGAAGATGGTGGTCTAAATGAGATGATTGGAGGATGACAGAAGAAATTACTAGTGATCGTACGCACACACATTGTAGATTTAAAAAGTTATATGTATAACATGTGTTAAATGTTAGAGAGTAGTTAAGGAAATCTTGTTTGTGATTGAAATATATGTGGATAGATTCAATTCTTGATATACATAAAACTACATTATATTACTTATAATTGTCTTAATTTTTGAGTATAAATCAACAAAATAAACATTTAATTTTTATTATATGTATAAACTATTATAATGTCTTTAAAACATCTTTGAATGTTTAGCTTATTAATATATATATATATATATATATATATATATATATATATATATATATATATATATATATATATATATATATATATCCAGAACTTTTATATATATCCCAAAACTTATATAATATATATCCCCAAAATTTATATATATAAATTTTGGGGATATATATAAATAAGTTTTGGGGATATAATTATCTTACAATTAAGAAGCAATTATTGACTTATTATTTTTTAGCTAAATAACTAATTATCATTGTTTTAATCATTTTTCATGGAAAATGAATTATCTTAAAAAGCTAACCTTGAATAAAGACAAACTAAGCTTAGTCTTACATGAGATTGCATTGAAAGTTAAGAATTAGATATCTTCATTTAATTAGTCAACTTAGCCTCATGTTTTAGATAGCTAAGGAAAAGTGGCATAATGATTTATATTAAACAAATTAAATATTTTACAAAAGATAGACTATGGCTTTGCAAAATGAGATTAATACCACACATAGATAGTAAACTAAAAGAAAAAAATGCATGCAAAGTGAATGGTGCAGCATAATGATAGTAAAAGAATTTTATAAATAAAAGAAGAAAAATTAGAAAGAAATACTCAGATACACAGAGACACGGACATTGAAGAGGCAGGAAGATTGGAGAAAGAGAGGGAGAAAGCAAGAAAAGTCAATCATATTCTTTTTTTAATCAAATCTACCAGGTTGGTTCTATTTTAAATTTATTATAGGTCATCATTTCATTTATGTAAGTCAGGTTGATGTTAATGATTCAAATATAGATGCAGAAAGATATGAGAGTTTTTCAAAATAGGAAAGAATACAAGTTAATTCAATTGATTGCAAATCCAAGAAGGTGAAAAAATAAACTATCACATGTTATCACTAATATTAAGTCTGAGCACGTGATTGTATTAAATAACCGCATCTTACATATATTGAACCTGCATTTTCATTATATTAAGTCAATTTTTATTTAATAAAAGCTATGTTTTACCTCTGACAGCATCTTAAACTCTAGTGACTACCTATTATCATCAACTGCATTTTACATTACGAACCGAGTATCATTATTTAAAATGCCCAACATCTATTTTTTGTGTATCTTTGCTTGAAATTACCAATGCCTATTTTTATATAGATTGCATTCCAATTTTGTAAATCAACGTATCACTTTTAATTGCCAACGTCTATATATATAAATAATTAGGCAACAATTTTAAAAACACTAGATTGCAGTATATTTACAGTTAATATTATAAACTTAGATCTGCATTTCAATAAAATAGATTAGCGTTTCATTTTTATAGAATGCAAATCATATGTTCAGTACTGAGTTTCACAAATATATAGATCTACGTTCCATATTAAAGTTTTTAAGTTAAATGCTAAGTTTATAATTGGTAATGTTGAGTATTTAAATGAAAACACAACTTATAATTGATAACATGGAGTATTTATTTGAAAACGCTGAGTCATTAAGTTAAAATAACGAGTCAAATATACTGAGAGCATTGAGTTTATAAAAGGTTAAGTCTTATATTAAATCGTCTAGTCTTTAAGTGAAGTGCTCATATTTTAAATAGAATGTCGAGTTATATATTGAAATCGCCGAGGCTTTAATAGTCAACACTGGGTCGTTTGAGTAAAATGTTGAGTCTTGAATTAAATATTGTCTTTATATAAAGCATTGAGTTTCAATGAATTCGTTGAGCTTTATTCAAATTGAGATTGTGTATTTTCCAAAAAATAAAATTGGTAAAAGAAATTATGTTTTTTCTTTAATACAAAATCAAATATTCGATGGAACTTTATTTTTGCCTTGGATTTTTGTATTGCGATTAGCATGAGTGTGCAGTTAAAAATTAACATACTTATTTTGAGAACCTAATGAGAGTTATAATATTTTTCTTAGTATTGCCCCTGATCAAGTAATCAATGTTGGAACAATCTCTTTACCCGATTCAGAAAGAAATAGTAAAAATATAGCTACAGGGGTGGCTATGAAGACAGATTTGCAATCTGTTTCATATAAGAACTTTAAATTATTTTAGTTATACTTTGTAAACAAATACCTGTGATACTGCCAAGTAAATATTGATCAAATGGGTTAATCAATAAAGAATAAAGAGAGTTAAATTTGTTGAAGAATTATTAATTGAAAAAAATAATAAACTAATTTTTATAGGCAAATATTATGATGGTTGTACGTTGGTTCTATATTTTGTATGGTTATCTTTAGTCTAAGTTGAATAAATGATTTAGCTTACATTGATGCTTATGAGACAAGGGAGATACCTTATAAATTAGGACAATTACTTCCTTATGATCAAATGTCATACAGAGGATTATACTCATGCAATTTTGACACGCTTGTTAATAAATATTATGATCATATGACATAAGAATAAGATTATATGAGACAATTGATTCTCAACCTTATTTTAATTCTTTAATCTATGTTAGATTTATTGATGAATTTTAGTCAATCAATGATTTGATATGTGACTAATCCTTGTAATCTATTTGCATATGATGACTGTGATTAGAGTTTTTATATAGTTCTAGAATATCGCTTTACCTTATGTAAACAATAGCAAAGATAGATATTTTTGTAGAATGTTACCATACTCCTATTGGATTAATACTTTATTTTAGATGGATATAATTATATGATCTAAATTTTTACTATGGATTTGCTTAGAACACTTGTAGAGGCCAAGTAGTATATCTGTAAGCACAATAGTGTTATGCAAATATGTCAATATGATCAAATTTTGTAGTGTTATGTAAAGATGAGAAATTATGTGCAAGTAATTAGACATTTTAAAAATAAAATAGTGCATCATGATGTATACCTAAAGATTATGTTTTCATCTAATTATTATGCAGTATAATTTAGGGTATACTTAGGTGGTATAATCTTGTACTTATTTAATAATTATAGTGTAAAATTGATTGATCATGTTTGAGTAGGATGCTCATGCACAATGAGCTATGATAATATGAGATATCATATAATACTTCAGCTTAAATGTATATGCCTAGATGATACATACTACAGTTGAATGTTTAAATTCTTACCCACATTGATTGATTAAATGTGTGTGTTGATTATTACTTGAACAATATGTTTTGTAACAGTTAGTAGGAGATCATGTATGTGTGCATACAACATTGTGAGAGTAATTGAATGTTAGGTTAGACTTTTGAGTGATTATAGGACTTGCTTTGTTATATATACTTGTTTGATTAAAAGTTTATGGTTCCCTATATTTATGACTACTTTGTATGACTGATTGTGAAAAAACTAGTAGTTATATCTTATAATAATATGAGATATCATAAGGTGTAGTCGTGTAGATCTTATTGTAGTAGTTGGAAAACTGTAGTTTAATATGAATTTTGCCTGAGTAGTATAAATTATAGGCATTATTTCTAGTTTGAGAAAGATAATAATGCAAGATTCATTCATGCATTGATAGAATAAATGTACACTTTGCTTACTCCTTTGTTTAACATGGGATGTAATATAATTGCTAAGAGATGGTTATTAGTATGAATCGTGTGGTTTAATAATGTAGTAAAATATTATCTTTTGGGTATGTATGATTTACATGTCAGTATGATATCTTGCAATAGAATGAGTTTTTTTATGATACATTGCATGTTTAGTTTTAGAAATCATACACACTTGAGTACTTGTTTGTTTTCTGGATTCTCACAACGTTCTATCTACCTATCTGTAAAGGGAGAGTCATTCCTTGATAGGGGATTATGTGGGAGATCGTTGGTCTGTGATTGGTGTGAAAAAATGTTTGGATGATGTTCTCTCTCCCCACAATAGTACTACTTATCTGACTACATTTGAGATTCAGAGATACACGATTTGGTTCGACTCGAGCTTTGGAGGGCTTGGTATTTATTTACTATATTAACATTGAAAATCTAATAAAAATGTAATTATATTTTATATATACATACTTAAGAAGCAGTTATTGTATTAGTGAACCAATCGTGACTAAGTCTTAATATATTTACCTTACTTGCATTTGTAATATATATATAGCATTTGGTATTAGAATTTTAAAAAAGTTGTTGATTTTATGATTGACTAAAGTTATTTAGTATAACTTTGGTTGAGTGAATGAATGTGAAGTATTTAGTCTTTAAAAAAACAAAATTTACTACATTATTATAAATACAAGTTGAGAGGTTGTAACAATAAACAACACATACATTTCTAAAAAAATATGCCATGTACAAAACACATATTAATAATACTTTATGTTTCAATTCTATTATTTTCTATCTTCTAAATCTTATTCAATATTATTACTATACACATAAAACATCTAAATTTCTATATAGAATGTTGTCCTTAAACCCTGCACGGGTCCAACCTAGGATTAAATTTGATGATCGTATGATCATATTTATGTTTTTTAATTGTTAAATACAATCAAATTCTTAGTAGACAATATCATATTATAATAAATATATAGTATATCTTTAATAATTTTTCTTTCTACTATAAACTATGCTAACACTTAAAGGGCAATGTTGAATAAATAATTGTTATCAAAAGATTTCATGATAATCGAATGTTGTATGGATGGAGTTGCTTTCATGATTCCAAATAGTGGAACAAAGTGGAATTAGTGGATAATTAGCAATAAATGAACATGCAACAATAGTTGAAATAGATTTTGAATAAATAATGTCCTATAGATGAATGGTACTATCTAATAGATAATAGAACACTATATATTAGTTGTCCAACATTTATTTCATAATAACCAATTGAATATGATGACATCTCAGAGTTTTAATAATTAGTATATCAATGTCTAACAAATTTACACCATATTCAGATTTCGAGTGGATTGTAGCCCAATGGTGAGGATGATAGTGTAAAAGGTGTTGTCTAGCCATCCACAAAGGGATGAGTTCGAGATCGTGCCCTGTGCGAATTTGGTGAAATGAATATCTCTCAGTGCTTGGCATTAAACCGAAGAAACATGTGAATACCCCTCAATGCTTAACACTAAGACGAAGAAGGTGAAGAAGCACTTTCTACACCTAATCTGTGTAAAAACATAGTTTCAATATATATATATATATATAAAACATCATTTTTTTAAAAAAACATTTAAAACTTTTTATTTTAAATTACAATAAAAATAACAATACAAAATAAATATTAAACTTTCAAATAGATTAATTTAAACCTCTGACATTTAGATCACATACTGAACCCTCAAACTTAAGAGTGCTTCCATCTTTTTTTTTTTTTGGAAAAAACACAGCAAAAATACAAAATACCACCCGGATTCTTCGTCCTTGTGGCCAAATGAAAGTGAATAAAAATGACAGCATATCCAATAACTTATTCAACAGGTTCAATGATAAGATACTCATGAAGACCAACGTAGACTTCTGCCAGGACCAAACTTCCACAATTTTTTTTAATGGACAGTAGAAAAAAGTACTATTTGGGCCCCACAATTAACAATGATTGCAGTAAAAAAATTTCAAAACAGAGACGTCTGGTTTGAAAATTTTAATTGGAAATGGGTACTTCAATAACAAGATTAGGACTGAATGTGTTTTTATATATATATTGGCAGGCATTGTGGGCTATAGAGATTTTTTTTTTCCCTGGAGTTGCGGGTCAGAGGCCAAGACATGGCAATAATAACGACAGTATCTTCGTATGCTGTCCTGGGTGGCTTCAAAGAACACCCAAAACATTTCCAGCACAGAAGAACATTGTTCACAGAACCCTTACGGCAATTCAAGTGTTCAGAATCCATCAGATTTGAAGGAAAAAATTATTTGGGTGGTAGAAAGAATTCAGTAGGTGTGAGATGTTCAGCTGTTGTGAGTTTTGATGAGGTTGTAGAACAGGCCAAGGAGATGATAAAACATGACAGTGGTCCTCCCAGATGGTTTACTCCTTTGAATTGTGGAAGGCCGCCTTCAAATGCTCCTTTGCTTCTGTATCTTCCAGGTTCTAACTTGCTTAGAAGAATAATTAACTTAACATAGAAAGAACATTGGTCACAAACACAGGTTGCAGTCGCATCGATGTATCTAGGTGTTTTCTTTTTGTAACTGGGGTGAGGAAACATAGATTATATATTTTTTTCCTGATTTTTTTGGGTGACGATAAACCAGGGTGAGGAAACACAGACATCATTTTTTTCTTTAATTTTTTGGGTGAGGAACAGAGTTACATGGAGACGTGGGGTATGAGTACTGGTAATGGGAACCGGAACACCATTTAAATCAGGTTACGTGAGTAAATATATGAGGGGGTAATGGTTATAGTGTATATGAATAGAGTCACCAGGGTGAGGAAACACAGACATCATTTTTTTGGGTGACGATAAACCAGGGTGAGGAAACACAGACATCATTTTTTTGGGTGACGATAAACCAGGGTGAGGAAACACATACATCATTTTTTTCTTTAATTTTTTGGGTGAGGAACATAGTTACATGGAGACGTGGGGTCTGGGTACTAGTAATGAGAACTTAGTAATGAGAACCGGAACACCATTTAAATCAGGGTATGTGAGTAAGGGGATGGACTGAGACAGGGTCTTAGTTTTTAAACCGGAGTTCCGTGATAACTATGATAAATTTGGGTTTATTTATTTTTTCTATTCTTGACAAATCTTAGATACAGAAACCTGGTTTAAAAAAAAATTAACATACATTTTTTTATTTCCGTACTAAATTATGGGTGAAAAAATGTGCTTGCATGTTAGGGTTTTGCATCTGACCTCGTCCTTTTATATTGGTGCCTCTCTGAAACAGAACATTGGTTCGCTCTCTATGAACCTCTCATCTCATCATTTGGACTTAGCTAATTTTGACAATATATAATGTTGTTATATGAACATGTATTTATTTTATTTTATTTTATTTTTCTTGATAAATCTGGAGGAAAGTTATATCAATGCATCTTGCCATTCTTTTTCTAGGTGAATCTTGGGTGAGGTCATATCAATGTATTTTGCTTTTTTATTTTTCTTGGGTAAAATTTGGGGTAGCTTATATCAATATATTTTGATGTTTTCTTCTTGATAAAACCTGGGTGCGTTATATCAATTTATTTCACTGTTTATTCTGGTAAATCTTGAGTGAAGTTATATCAATGTATTTTGCTATTTTTTTTTCTTTGATAAATCTTGAATCAGATTATATTAATCTATTTTTCTATTTTAATATTTTTGATAAATCTTAGACAAAGTTATGTCAATATATTTTGCAATATTTTTCTTGGTAAAATCATAGCAATGTATTTTACTTTTTTCTTCCTTGTAAATCTTACGTGTGATATCAATCCATTTTTGCCCCCCTAAATCTTGGGGTGAGATTATATCAATATATTTTACTCATTTGTATGGCAAATGTTAAGTGAGGTCAGATCAATGTATTTTGTTCGCAAATCTTGGGTGAGTAAGAAGTGGTTATAAAAATATTGACATATGTTGTTGTGATGTTAATGTATGTTGGTTTTCTGTTTCTTGGCAAATCTTGATTGAGTTTATATGCTATTGTGAATCGTGAATAAATATATGGTATAATCGTTACACCACAACCTTGTTACATGTCCAATGGAATTACGGGATATCTTATTAATGTTGGGAAATTTGAACCAAGATTGCTTTTAAGGTTTACCCTGTTACCATTACGCCACAACCGCTTGAACCAATGCATTTTCATATTACTTCACGAGAGATGTGTCATATTTTATGACTGTTTGTTTTCATGCTGGAGTTTCTATTCTTTTTCAACAGGTGTTGGAAATTTGAATCACTTTTTCCTCCATGCTTGGACAAATGCTGGGAAGGAAATTAACATACACAAACTGCAAAATTTTCCTGTGTTTTTGTGTATGATTATGGCAGCAACTTGTCACCAGGCATACTATAAATTTAAGCACTCTCTGTTCTGTTGTCAGGAGGAAGGTATGGTGTGTATGTAATGGTATTTCTTAAAGAATTTTCTAACTGATGTGCTGAAACAACTCTGCTATTTCTACATAAGTGGAGATTGAAATGCATTTCTCAGCAGCTGATATTTTATTTGGAGTTGGCTTAGGGTTCAAACTCTGCCCACGCTTATAAGTATGCCTGAGCTCAAAGCTTACCTTCCCAGAAATTATCCAGCAGGGGGTACACATTGGTGACTCAGGGATTACACCTGATTGCAGGAGGAATCACCCTAGCCATGCCCACAATAAAAGCCCAATAGTATCACTTGTCGCTAAACTCCAGGCAATTCTAATCGCCTGAGGATTATACCTGATCGGGAGAGGTTCACCCTCACTATGCCAATGGTAACAGCCCAATAATCTCACTTCTATGTATCCGGGAAGAGGTTTTTCCGTACCTATTTGGTAATTGGCTCAAAGAGGATCATTGGGCAGACAAAAGCCTAAGACTATTGGGCCCTTCTTATCTTGAGATGCTACTACTTCTGATGCTTGAGTTGTTGAGAGCTTGAGACATAGGGCTCAAGCCCATACTTGCAACTAATGGGTGTTCATTTTTAGTGTGGTTTGTATGGTTTCTCTGCCAAAATAGTGACATCCTGAAACTAGGGTGATTGGGTTGGGTGGCCAGGGGAATTCTTTAAATGCCTCCAAATACTTATCATGATTGGGGGGAGCACCTTAAGGTATTGATTGATGAATGGTTAAGCTTACTATTGAAAGTCCAAGTGCCTTAAGAGAAGGCATTACTGATGATCTAGGCCATGTATACCATCTAAGTGCATGCAGTTTAACTTATGTAGGCTATGCATACCAACAAAATGCCTGCAGTTCATGTATAACATCCAAATGCATGAATTATCCTTTACAGGCTTGCATCACAGGTATTTGTGCCTCTACAAGTAGGCTAGGCATCTAGCAGTGACAAGTTCATTGTCCGAGCTCATTTGCTTCCTTTTCTGCTTTTATAATAAACAAGAAAAGCGCTGCCCAAAAAAACTAGTTCTGCCTGGACAGACATAATTGTAATTCTAAAGCCCATTGGAGCACCATCCTTTGAACTGTTTTGCATAATTTCAGAAAATGGCTTAAGTTTTATTCACCACCACATTCATGTTTTAGAAAGCAAACAATTCACTATAATCAAATTCGCTGCAATGTAAAAACAGTCATGTATTTTTTGTTTTATAGATGATCATTTGTGCTTGGACAGGGTTGGGTAAATTTTTCAGTTACAAGCCACATAATATAAAGAGAATACCACTTGTATTATACAGGTTTTGGCAGACACCATTCACCATTGTGTACCTGCCATGAATTTGCAATTTGTCTTACTAGGAAAGAAGCTTGTGGGTTTAATAATTCTCTCACAAGATTTGAGCAATTGCCATCATAGGGAAAGGGGGGTCACTCTTGGCCAGTTTGACCAACTTTTGGACCATTCCTCTTTTGAAAGTTTGATAAATGAATATCTTATCAACTAGAATTTTGAAAGGCAGAAATTTGTTTCCTGTGCATTTTGTAACACATATGTACATCTGCAGGTATGGATGGAACTGGTCTAGGGATGAGCTTACATCATCAGTGTCTTGGAGAGTACGTCATCATTAAGTATTTTATTTCCAATATCCAAGCAAGCTGAAATGGAATCTAACAAAAGAGTCCTAACATAATATCCTTTTGTGAAATTATTTGTCTGAGAATTTGCAAAACAACTATTTTTGGGACAGACTGTTTGAAGTTCGATGTCTGCATATTCCAGTAACGGATCGCACTTCCTACGAAGGTACTAAATATTCATCTATGTTTCCTCTATTAAAATGAAATGGTATGTAAATGACTATATATGCTGCTTGAAGCAGGGGAATCAATGTAGCATAGGGAGGAAATAAGCTACATGAAAGTGAATATGAGGGATAAGAAACATTACAGAAAATAGAAGCAAAAGGAAATTTAGAAAACTATGCTGTTTATGGAAGGTAGAGTACATTTAAAATTTGAATTTTGTCAATAGAGTCTATTGACATGGCACTGAAACCATGTGAAAATACACAGGTTTCTGATAAAACACAGGATCTCACTAATCTACAAAACCTCTCACAAATAAATTGACAACATAATGATGAATTGATTACAAAGCAAGACTTAATATGCTGCAAAATAAATCTATCTCCATAATATTCACACTAACTTAACCTGCAATGACACATAAATTTAAGGAGTTTACAGAATATGGGTGAGGATGGCAACTTATATACACAAAATCAATTCCAATATGAAAAGATTCACGAAGACAAATTTAGAAACAAAACAGAACATAATCTAGAAAAGCCTCACTCGAATGTATGAAATAAAGCTAGAATCTAATGAGTTGTCAGGATATTTGTAGAAATTATCCTGATTACATAAATTTATTATTCAACTCGTGAATAAAATTATTCTATATTAGGAAACTAAATAAAAATAATGAGTTGTCAGGATATTTGTAGAAATTATCCTGATTACATAAATTTATTATTCAACTCGTGAATAAAATTATTCTATATTAGGAAACTAAATAAAAATCTAAATTACAAAATTTTGTATATGAATACACGCTAACATCCCCCCTTAAGATTGACTTGGGGAACTGTGGAAGGAAGGAGGATATTGCTGAATCATGATTCATAATGGACATCTAGCATTAAAGATCACATGATTAACTAGAGGACATTCATTTTATGGTCAGTTTTGGATGAAAGACCCCTTACTCAAAATGAAAATAAAAAAGAAAATCTTAGTGTCATTCAAAATTTAATATCTAAAGGAAATGCCCAAGGGAGTATACACATCTACAAAAAGAGAATAGATATATGAAATACTCACCCTCAATAACCATAAATGAACTCCAAGAAATAACCTCCTTCCGTTCTACTTTGCAGTGAGGAAGTTGAAAAGGAAATTGAAGTGTTTGTGCATCCACTGAACAATCCCCTCCTTTTCCAATTTGATTCTCTTGACTGAATTTATCACAAACGTTTGTCATTCCCTTACAATGACTGTTTTTTCTGGGTGCATCTTGGATGAGGTGAATGCTTGGATCGCATTGTTAAGATTTGAGAACTCAAATGTACCCCATAATTATTACACCAAAAACTCATGACATATCCTCCGGTGTTATGGGCTTCCTTAATATAGTGTGGAGATTTGAACCTGGTTTGTGTTCTTACTGCTGTTCCTTATTATTAACATTACACCACAACCCTTAAATGCATTCATTTACACTTAATTTTATGCAAGAATTTTTTTTTTTAATCAATTTGTCATTTTGAATACTGTGTATGGTAAGTTGTTATTTGGAAGTATTTTGACTCTATGCTGAATGAGTCTTGTCCTTGCCCTATATTATTAGTCACCACCGTCTATTAAATGTTGCTGCAACTTTGAGTCAAATAAATTGATTCTAATATTTAATTCTTCGTTTATAGGAATAACATTGCAGTCTTCGACAATTTCCTTTTTCATTAATGCCTATTTAAGTTGGAGTTGTATTTTGTTTAACCTCCTATTCCTCGTAAATAGTATAGACATTTTATTTGAAAGATCTCAAACAAAATGTTATAGTCTTTATTATCTAAATCACCATTCTATTTCTTGATTGGAAATAATTTTCGTTAACTCTTTGGTTTGGCATTTGTCTTCGAGGTAGGACATAAATCCATAAAAGATATCGAGATTGTTGTTTTCCATTCTATTCTTTCTCTGATTCACATTAATAATGTGCATGGTAATGCTAAATTGTATTAAGGATATGTATAATAGATGCAATAGTTTGTAAATAGTGATAGAAATGAAGTGTTTTCAGCATCAGAAATGTTTCCATGATTGAAAAACGCTCCATACTATATATATGAAGGGATGACATATTTTGTTAAAGCATGTATTTTGTTTTTGATACTATGATAAGGCTTGTATCTTGTGTTTAATATTATGTTGAGGCATGTATCACATATGCATTTCTGGTGCCGAGTCTATATGGGATACTAGTCAGGACAAGACATGGTGGATAGTTTTTATACCAAGCACTGTACAGGAAAGCATCGAGCAAGACTTTGGCCTGGTGAGCTGGCATCTATTTAATGCATCCAAATCCAAGTACGCCTTCACTATCAGAATCCATATGAGCTCACGATTTTTACTAAGTCAGGCAATTAACATGAGAACCAAGTTGAGACATGTAAATAATAATTTGCTCCATTGTTTAAGCGAACAATATTCTCAAGCCTTTTGTAGTACTCATTAGGGGCATATACATTTTCCCACATTTTCCTTTCTTACGAGAATGGGTTAAGCAAACACTGTTTGTTGTACAAGGATCCCCTTCTCCAAACATTTCCTAGCAATCACATTTTCTCCAATGGATCTTTGATACATGGACTTCTTTCCTGCCCATCTATGCCTAGTGTAAATGGACCCCATGTTCATATCTCTCTTCTTACCTTTCGTCTTATTGATGATAATATAAATAAAATTATTATACATGCTCACCCATGGATGAGGGTTGTTGATATTTTTCTGTTCAAGTGTTTATATACCAAAGCTTGTTACAACTATCCCCAATATCTCATTTCTTCCTTAGAATCCCTCTTTCCTCTTATCCCTTGACACTTCTTTTCATTTCGCTCTATCTTCCAAGGCTTCACTATGTTAATAGATAATCAAAGGATGTTTTATGCTCTATAACCTAGTAATATGAAGGAATGGACAATGTTAGTTGTTGTTCTTAGGGTACTTTTACCCTAGCACTTTCTATTGTAATTGGGTGTATTCTCGAGCCCTGTTGACCTCCTTTTGGTCATTCTTGGATATTAATATAATTTCTTTCTTTCTTTATTAGTTGTTTTACTTCTTTTCTTAAGGGAAGGTAAGTATCCCTCTCCGTATCCCCTCCAATGTTGGTTTCATCTCTGAACCGATTTTTATGCCTAACCACCTACCTTTGTTTCTTGAAGATCCTACTCGGTTCTATAATGTGTTTGAATTGCTAGATCAAACAATGTATTATCAAAATTAAACACCCTTGTTACTACTACATTTGAAATCCCTATGATAAATCCAGATCTTATGAGTAACTTTGCCACTCATTATCTTGCTATGTACCCCCATAGTTACGCTATTGATAAAGAGAAAACTCCTATTTAGTCAGCTAATAACAATGCTGAGGTCTGTTGGGATAACGTGGCATACATAATATATGTTGTAATAAGTCTTATATTTTTCCTCTTTGTTTGTTTTTATCACTCAAGGAGATAAGTGAGTGAAGGAGAGAAGATAGGAGAAGATAAGTCTTGATTCCTAGTTTATAGGATCAGGCAAAGTTTAAAAAATTGTACTCGGCAATTACTCAGCAGCCGGGAATTAACTTATATTCAGGACTCGGAAATTACTTGGCAACTTTATCTATAATTCAAAAATTTATAAATTCATAAAATAAACTGAAACACCCAAAAAAATGAAATGAATGTAGACTCTGTTGTTAGCCTGTTTGCTGTTACAGTTTGCTGAAATCCTGAAAGCTCAAGTCCTATACTAGCTGGCAGCAAGCAGTTTACTGTTCGAGCTCAAACGGCGATGAGACCTCAAATGAAAAGCATTTCGTAGCATAGAAGTGAGTCGTGATTGTATCAAAAGTAAAACTCATGGTTTGGAACAACCTACAGGCTACAACGAAGATCAAACGGCAATGAATCCCCTGTCAGAGCAGTTTATAACAACAATAGCAGAGCCAGAGCCAAAAATCGCGATTAAAGAAATGCAAATGACTTTTTTTTTTCACTTTCCATATGTTTTCCATATAACCAGGTCAGGGCTGAGTAGAGCCCTGATAACCATGATTATTGGCAAGTAACTACTGTTAGTTACTTGTTGATAACCGCGGTTATCAGGTATCTACCCGGCCCGCAGTAAGTATGAAGGTTATCCGTTTTCACAAAGAAAACAGGTAACCGTGGGTTTTAATATAGAGGGATCAAGCATATGTATGAGAAGCTCTTAGTTTGATGAATAAAATAATCTTGTTGTTCACTTCATTTGGTATCAGAGTAGGTTAGATTAGGAGAATTTAGAGCCTATGAGAGCCAAAAAGATTATATAAGGTTCTAATGTTGATCAAGGGGCAGATCCACTATGTAATTGCCCCGATTAATGAAAGCTCTCTATATTAATTTGTCTGTACTTTAGTTTAACTGCTATTAGTTTAGTACCATGTGTGTTTAGAATAGTTTGCATTAGAAATAATGAGTTTTTAAAGTTAATTTGTGGATGCTCATTCATTATTGTTGAAGGGAAAGGTGATTTTTGTGCCTGTAACAGATCCAATAATTTTTTGGAGATGAAGAAAGAAGACATTTCAAAGCCGTCACTAAATTCCAACAGATTTATCTTTTAGTAAAATTGATGTATCTTTTGCGTTGGGTATTGGATCGAGTCCTTTTTTCTCCTAGAAAGGTGAAAATGAGCTCTATAACTTTGGTTTATATAACTCCTTCAGATTGTGTGTGATAATATGGCAAAATTGTTGTGCAAAGTTGTGTGATTAGTTTTGGGTCAGGGAAAAAAGAGAAAAAAAGTAAAAAAAATCATACAGCACGATGGTGCTCAGAAGATGAGAAGATTGTTTATTGATTGATGGTTAAAGAAAAATTTCAGCAGCAAATATAGTGTTTCAAACCTACACAAAGAGGCTATAATTAGTGCCAACCCAAAAGGAGTGTCATACATTCACAACCATCCATGAATAAGCACAAAGTCATTATTTTTAACTGTAGTTTTATTGTAAAGTTTATTCTATAGTTTCTTACAAGTCATTTAATTTAAGGAAGGATTTATGATTTAAAGTTTTTAAAGTTTAAAAGAAAATTATAAGAAAAATTAAAATATTTTCTAAGTTTACCTAGGAAAGTGAATTAATATCATATCTTCTAAACCAGGAATCGGTTTTAGTTGAAATTTTGCTACACATTGTAAACTTTTACTCTAATCATCTTGGAAAAATGAATTTTCCTTATTTGCAATGTGGTTTATTTGGGTCTATAGTTTGAGTTTGTTCATTTTTAGGTGGCAGTATTACAAATTAGGTCCATTGTCTAAGTGTCTTGTTAGTCCAAAGACCAAATAAACCTTGTGTGTTGTCTTGTAAGTTAGAGTAATAATCTCTATAAAGACACATTATTGAGAGAATCCACATCTGTGAAAGAATGAGTATGTCCATTCGGGGGGGTGGGGGGATGGGTATTCCATCCATTTTTTGTGTTTTTCCATGGATGGAGATCTTGATGGAACTATCGAAATGCAACTAAGCGGACCATCAAGGACCAAAAAGCTTTGATTGCTAATGATGAGATCGAAGATCAGTGTCATTTTTAAGTAGATGAAGAAGATCCTCCCATTGACAATAAGGAGCAATATGTGTTTGTGTTTGGTGAGTGAAGATGTGTTCTCACCAGAAATAAAATATTAAACAATAGTGTTTGTCCCTGTTTATGTGTGTGTAATCAAGACATGATGAATAGTTGAGTGTGTCCCTATTTGTGTATAGTTGGTGTGTGCAGTGTACACAAATGTATATGTTCACATTGATGTAAACTATGAACTTAGAGTGTGTCCTAGTTCATACTCGTCTTGTTGGATTGGCGGTGTGTTCCCATCCAACAATATGTGTGTCTAACTACATGTTTGTTCCAGTTCTTGTGCAGTGTTTAGTTTCCCTTGGAGCATGTTTGTAGTAAAGGGGGAATGTTGGGATAACTTAGGATTAGTACATACATAGTGTATGTTGTACTAAGTCTTATATTTGTCCTATTTGTTTGTTTGTACATCTCACAATGATAAGTGAGGGAAGGAGAGAAGATAGGGGATGAAAAGTCTTGATTCCTAGTTTATAGGATCAAGAATATGTATAAAAAGCTCTCAATTTGATGAATAAAATAATCTTGTTGCTTACTTCAACGTCCAAGGGGATTTGGATTTCCAATTCCCCATGGTGATAAGATTAAGGTTCAATTTGCAATGATCAAGGCCATGAACAAGCTTGAGAATAGTATCAACCATAGTTAGCATACTCGCCGAGTGGGCGAGTAATCACCGAGCATCATCCAAACCAAGTAATCGCCTAAAATAATTGTTTTTTTGTTTACTTGAGCCTCGGCAAGTACTGAGGATTAGTTATTGGCTCCCGTGTACAGAACACATCCAGAATACGTCCAGAAGCCTGCAAATGTGCCTAGAAGCCTGCAGGCACTGTGTTCTAGGCAGAGCAAGGAGGGGTAGCCGACTGGGAGGACTAGACTCTCTCTGTCTCCCTTAGTTTTCCATATAGCAGCGAAGAAAAATTATAGATTCTTGTAATTTGTAGATTCTTGTTTAAGTATCAGTTTGTTGTTGACAATTGTATTTGCATGAATCATGATTATGTGATTTTGTACTTTATTTGTATTCAAATCTAATAGAAAACACTTCCCCAACATTTTACAGACTCATTTGATACATTTTGCAACTGTACTTTGTATAAAATTTGTGTTTCTTTAATAAATTTAAGTATTTTTTTTTAATTAGCCGAGTATTGCCCTTTAATGGCGAGTGGCTGCCGAGTATTCACCGATTAAAAATTTAGGGGGCTATGCAAGTACTCGCTGAGTACGGGTATGTGATCTATAGTATCAACAACCTGGGTCATCAATTCAATGAACATGAAGTTGAAATTTCTGAGCTGTATGTATCATTAAACTCACTCCTTGCATCGAAAAGCAAAATGATTGCATTGAAAACCAAAAATGTCTGCACACAGCATTTGATGAAGAATTGTGAGTATCAGCAGCAGATGGAAGACAATGGAGAAACTCCTCCTGTATGATCTTGTACAAAGACTTATGGCTGAGGCAATGCAAGAAAACATTGTTCCTCAACCTGCAGCCCAGAGTCATGCCACTCAAGCTGGAAGAAGTAGCAGTACTCAGGCACATAATATAGAATGGAGAGTCCCTATGTTTCATTTAACAGCAAGGCAGCCCCATACCAAGTTTTGGGCCCCAGATGAAATCATGCAAGTAAAATTACTTCACTAACCCCAGGCAAAATGGTCTTCTCCATGGACCTCACTAAGGAGTGTCAAACATTATTTTCTAGGGCAGTGCTTCATGCTTATACTAGAAAGGTCCCATTTTTGTAACGATAATAAATATGATCCATAATAGAAGCAATTAGATATGCAGTAGAAATAGTTGTTGGTACATATGATCCATAATATAAAGTTAAACGATTAGTCTTGGTGTTGTTGTTATGATGATCTTTGTTCATATGGTGATCTTTGTTCATAGTTTTAGTACAAGGTTTGTCATAGTTTTGATGTGGAAAAAGGAAAAAATTACTTAACGCTAGAATCAGCCCCCTCATGGTTAAACGAGAGCCAGCATTTTTTCTGCTGGTCTATTCTGAGTTTTATTTTCCACAATTTTTTTAATTATAATTTGAATGTTTTTCAAAAAAATAGATGTGGGAAATAGTCACATTTAAAAAATTGTCTTAGGCCAAAAATTTGAAATATTTATTTTCTGCTTCAATAATTGCCTCAAAAATTCCTCTCATGAAACTAGCCTACAAGTTTACTAATGTTTCTCAAAAAATGTTGATTATGAAATAGAATGCAATTCTCTATCATAAAAATGGTGATCTTCCATGGATGCATTCTATCTTGTACGTTGAAATAGTCTATGCTTATGAAGCAACTATTGAGTTGACAGTTTTGATCAATTATTTGGCCAACCACGAGTAGATTTTATGATTAGGTCTCTTGACTTTTGTCATGGAAACATTAATGCTGGAGCATGGAGGGGCAACCACAAGGCCAATTTATCTAGTTGGAGAATGCTTCGGTGGATGTCTGGCCTTGGCTCTTGCTGCACATAATCCTGACATAGATCTTACTCTGGTATTGGTAAATCCAGGTATGCCTTTAATCTCAAACTTAGTTACAAGTTATATTTTTTCATAAAAAGTTACTTTTCATGAAGCACTAATTTTAAATATTCTAAATCTAATGCATAATTTTGTTGTGGTTGAGACAGCAACTTGTTTTAGCAGATCACAACTCCAACCTTGGTTTCCACTAATGGACTCACTAAGTGATGATTTATCTTCAATTCTACCTTTTAAAGCAACAAACATTTTGGGTAGGCTCGTACAAACCTGCATAATACAAATTTATGTAACCTTCGATCTATTGCAGGTGTTGTTGCTTCTTAGATTCTGAAGGATGCTTCCTGCAAAATACATAGCATCATATCATATGTAGATACAAATTTGATCAGTCCTATCACAGATAAATTGGACAGGTCTTTATTAAAATAAGAGTGGAGCTCTTAGGGCAGCTTTAGGGTGCTCATTATTCTAACCATGTTGGTCTACATAGGAACCATGAATGTGAATCTTTATTAGTTGATGACTTTACTTGCTATCCTGGTTTTCCTTCCATTTCTGATCCCTTTCTAACCACTGTACATTTTTTTTATCGGTCCATAACAGATCTCCCACAAGTAGCAGTTCTAGAGAGCAGAAGCGAAGGTTGCTTCTTTATCTGCTCAACCTTTCAAGGCAATTGTGACAAAAGAAAACTGATAGATTTCTTGGGATACTAAAATTTCTTCACCAACATGCAAAAATTAGGTGGTTAAACCCAAATTTCCAGCCAAAATAGCTAATGCTTGTTGCTTGAGAATGGAAAACCCTCAAAGGGTCCATGTCTCAATAGAGATGGAGCAAAGTTCGGGGTACCTCAGATAAAAGACTCTTATTTGTAGATTTATGGAGTCCTATTGGGGCCTGAAACTTTAACAGCAGGGTTTTATAAACACTTGAAGCCAGTTGGCTCGATAGACATACTCATGATGCCAAAGGGTTACTTCACGGCTTTTTTCGCCTCAATCTGAGAAATATTTAATCTTTCAAGTAGGTTTGGCCTCTTCATCAAGCCACGGACCCTGAATTTTAACCCCATGGAGGAGCTTCCAAGCATTTTTCCAGTCTGGGTTATACTACATCTACTTCCAAGTGGACTTTGGGGCGTAGATATTGTCGAGGGTCCTCTAAACAACCATCAACCACTCAGCCAGGTCAGAGTGCACAAGAAAACATTGGAAGCACAAGCCATAAACACAGAAAATGGAAAATTTGACATTTTCTTTGATTTCTTAAAATTTCGTGCGTCTACTACTTTGACAGAAATACATAAACACAACACACCTCTACAATCTAATCTCAAACTCAAACCAGAACACACTTTGATTTTTGAGCTTCCAGTGGGAACTCCTTTGCTGAGACTAACATTAAATCGATACTCTCTTCCAGTTCTTCCATGTGTAATAACTTAATCTTCTTTACATTCTTGGAGAATCTGTAACTGTTCTTTCTCCCATCATGAATTGCAATTGTCATGATGCTAACAACACATGTCACACATTCATGGGTAACACCCAATACTTCATCTTGGCTGCTCTTATCTGCAATAAAACTTCTTATCTTGGCATCATCAAATCTCAGCATAGCTCCTCCCCCTCCAAAAAAATGTAAGACAACATTGAAAATTTTTGGCAATGTCATAGGTGGGTACGGCATTGCACCCAAGCTCACTCTTAGCCAAGGAATTCTAAACTTTGTCAAGATCTGTGTAAATCTAGATTCAAGGAAACCCCAAGCCAATAGAGTACTTGTGGAAATGGGAAGAATTGAGTGGGAACAACCCTTGGGCTATGAAAACAATCCTTGCAGATGCAGAGTTTTCCACTAACATAGCCATCTAGCAAGGGTTTCTCCTTCATTCGCTTCACACCTGTAATGCAATTTTTTTGTGCAAATGGATTGATTTATACAAACTTATCACTATCCTACAAAAAATTCCAGCATACCTCTAATTTGGAGCTAATTAAATAAAAATGCAATTCAAAAGATTATACCTGTATTATGCCTGCATCTTCACAAATTTTATGCTCCAAACAAGATTGAAACAAAAACAAGACTAAGATTAAAGATTATTAGATTTGGTTTTGGGTTATTATAATAGACTCAGATTTTTGCTCGGCTTATAGACTTGATGGCTTGATCAAAAGACTAATTTGGCAAGATAGATTTGATCATTGAAGGCTTTATAGATTGGACATGGATTTTCCTCACATTCCTTAGTTGGCCTCAATGGAGGATTGGTTGGTTTTTATAGAGGAGAATGAGAGAAATTAATGGCTAGGAATAAGCCATGATCAAGGGTGGAGAATTATCCAAGGAATTAAAAATGGTTCTAGAGGTAGAAGCCTCTAGAGTCTCTTTGGAAGTCTAATGACAATTATTAGATGATTAGTCATGTGATTAGGGGGTTCTAGAGAATCTAGGGGAGTAGGAGAGGCTACTCATAGGCTAGGGTAGGTGGGAGGGAATTTTAAATTCCCAAATATTAGACAAATGGGGTTAGCTAGTGGATAATGCGGAATTAGGTGAATTAATTAGGTTATAGTATGTTATAAGGGTATTATGTGACATGAAAAATAAAGAGGGGCTATTAGATCAATGGCTAGAAGTGGATTAATAAGATGAATTAGACGAAATAAGGTGAGATAGAAGATTATTGGATGGAACTAGCGACAGAAGGAAGCGAGCAAATTTATATCCGTACAACACCAAGAAGCTGACAATTCATAGGCTCAACTAGCAGAGTTGAGACATCACATGATCCATCAAATTCAACTTCCACAAAAGCCACCCAAGACAAGACACAAGAGGGATTGAGGCAGCCTGAAAATTCTTATCAACGAAAGCCAACAACTAACAAGGAGAAATAGGCAAGTTTCAAGACCTCAAACTCTTTTGCCATTCTTGAATCCATGGAGACTCAAGAAGAGTTTTTAGATCTAAGAAAGATGCCAAATCAGATTGCTCCTTCCACTTCATACGCCCTTTTCATAACACTTCTTCCAAAGAGAGTGCAGAGATCATGCAGATAATGGTGGCAGATCCAAACCTTCAAATAAATCAGGCACACAATGGTCAACTACACAGTATAGACGAGACCAAAAGTATCAAGAAGCCTGAAGGTCCTTCCTCAATAGAACAACTTAAACCTGACAGTAGAAGAAAGGCAAGAAAAAGTCAAAGCACTGGCTCTTGAAAATATTTCTAATACAGAATGTTTTCAGATCCTAGGTCAAACAGTCAAATGTATTCCATGGAACCTTACTCTTCAGCATATGGAATTTTAATCTTACCAGTTTATATTCGTCCATGAGGAAGCCTGAAAGGAAAAGATTTTTCAGGATGTGAACAATAAGTTTTTTCTACATCAAGATCAAATTTTCATCTTGAGAGGACATTATAATACAATTAAGTCAGGCCAAGAGAAGATAGGAGTGAAATTCATAAACAAAAGACTATAAATCTCCCAGTAGACCCTGCTTTGACAGATTTGGAATTCACTCAAGGATTTTACAACTGGACTAATAGGATAGACCGAGTTTAATCAAAACAAATGGCTCCAAGGAAGCTGGCAAATAGCTGCGCATGTTGACAAAAAAATTCTCTCTGATCACTGGCCTATTTAGCTTGACATTCAGTATTAATATTCACACCTAAATTCATTGTTCGAGTTTGAGAATGTGTGAATGACAAATACAGATATTCAGAATAACATCAAGATGTAGTATACACCCTCGGTTTCACCCTTAGTTTTTTCTGATTGTTTAGTTGTCCCTAATGCGTTTTTAGGTGTGTAGATATGACATATTGCATAGATAACAACCCAAACATAATATATGCATAATATATAAAATACAGCAGTGAAAACCAAAATTGGTAATTTCTGATTTTTGACAATGTGCGAGTACGCAAAAATTTCAGAATTTTATAGAGATCGAATAGAGCACTTTTACATCAAAATAAAGGTAACCCAATTCATTAAAAGTGGTCTATTATCTAAAATCAACATACCCATTTCATAGTTTGCAACTTCATAAGTCTGATATGATAATTGCAGCGCTCAGCAACTTGTGGAAAGACCTCCAAAATGCAGCATCAAACTCCTCAAAGCCCCTGCACAGCAACAAGTGTCACTTTTAATTCCCAATCTCGTATAACTCTAAATCTCGGTGGTACTGTAGCAATTTTACTATTTTCGGGTACTGTAGCCAAATTACTATTCACAGGTACTGTAGCGAATTCACTGTTTACGGTGACTGTAGCAATTCACTACTCACAGCTACCAACTTCTAATCAACAATTCAAACCCTTGTAAAATTTTATGCAAACTCACCAATGAAGTCCACTGTGTTTCCTGGATGAAAACACCCTGTAATCCTCTTGATTGTGTCTTCCAACAATGAAGAGAATGTTGGCAAAGAGGGATTCCATCCTCGAAGCCCAATCAATCAGATTTCCAAAAAATCCAACAACATAACATTAATCATATCCAAGCCTCCATCATGGCATCCCAACATGCTGGTTTAATCTCGCCTTCATGGGTCCAACTCACTTGTGCAAGCAATGTGGGACTAAAGAGTCCAAATGACAATTTAATATTAAACATTTTAAGACCCATGTACTTACATGAGGTGTCCAATGCCTAGGGAGCCCACTTTTCAAAACAACTTTAATAAATAATAAAGTGACTTTATTAATAAGTCTTTATTTAATTATCACTTTATAATAAAGTATATTAACTTCAGGCATTAAAATAATATATGAGTCGAACTCGAAATACCACATACAATAGCTCGTTGGAAAGCTCTCGACCAAACGTTCCAAGTCCAACACTAAGAATTTCCACATCACCTGATCCCACCGACTTACTAAATATAATAAGTTTGGCCAAAGGCCCCATATAACACCATAAATGAAGTTTCAGAAGCTACAAAAGGAAAGATATGACTAAAGAATGCCTGAAACCGTGAAATTCAATTCTTGAGTCCACCCTGACTGACTTACTAAAAATAGTAAGTCCCAAAAATAGCGCCAATTGAGTTCCCAAAATGTCTCGTTAACCTACGGGAACTCCTGTAATAGGCTAATCTACTGCTCCAGATGGCTAAGTCAATTAGGGGACATTACAGTCCGCCCCCCTTGAAATTGCTTGTCCTCAAGCAATCTCAATATCGAATGCTGTAAAACCTGCTCATTCTCCCAAGTAGCATCCTCCTCTGGCAGGTTGCTTCACTTAACCAAATATTCCTTAACCACCCTGTTCCTAAGTGTCCTCTCCTTGGTATCACGTATAGCCTCAGGGACCAAAACCAACTTTCTCTCTTCATCCAGAGGGGGCAATTCTCCAGAAGGAACCACGTTATGCCCAAAAGCCTTCTTGAGTCTAGATACATGAAATACATTGTGAACTTTGTTGTTCATTGGTAATTCTAGCTCATAAGCAACAACTCCTACCTTCCTGGTTATCCTGAATGGTCCATAAATTCTGGGCTTAAGTTTCTCAGCTCCACTCTTCTTGAGAGTAGACTGTCTGTAAGGTTGAAGTCTCAAATAAACCATATCCCCCACCTCAAGACGGCGTTCAATGCGGTGCTGATCAGCACAGAGCTTCTGCTAATTTTGGGCTTGCTGTAAGTTCTCCTTAAGAGACTTCAGGATTCCTGATTCTCCTGCAATAAATCTTGTGCCTTTGGCACTCTACTATCTCCAAATAGTAGATCCATGAAGTTAGGGGCATCATACCCATAAAGTGCCATGAATGGAGACATCCTAATGGACATGTGATAGGTAGTATTGTAGCAATACTCCCCTAGATGTAGCCATCTGATCCAAGCCCTCTACTGTCCTGAAACATAATTCCTTAGATAAACTTTCACCCATTTGTTCACAATCTCTGTCTGGCCATCAGTCTGTGGGTGGTAGCTGGTACTCGGAGTGAGCTCAGTCCCACTCAATTTGAAAAGTTCTTGCCAAAACATGTTCAGAAATTTACTGTCTCTATCATTGACTACACTCTTCAGTAATCCATGCAGCCTAAAAATCTCCTTGAAGAATAAGTCAGCCACTTGTGCAGCAGTATATGTCGCTGATATGGCAAAGAAGTGTGCAAATTTGGTCAATCTGTCGACCACCACATATATACAATCTTTGCCCTATACCTTCGGCAACCCTGTGATGAAGTCCATAGAAATACATTCCCATTTCTGATTGGGAATAGGTAAGGGTTGTAGGAAACCAACTGGATAGGTGTGTTCATTCTTATTCTGCTGGCAGATGAGACACTCCCTGATATACTTAAGGACTTCATTCTTGAGTCCTTTCCAAGTAAATCTTTCTCGGATCTGCCTGTAGGTCTTGAAGAACCCTAGATGACCAGCCATGGGTGCATCATGAAATGCTCTCAAAATCTTTCCCTTAAGCTGGGAAGAAGGAACCAAAAAAATTCTCTCCTTGTAAATAATCATCTCATTGACCACCTTATACCTGTTGTCATGAATTGCTCCCTCTATCACACTTGTTGCCCATGAATCCTTAGCATATTCTGCTGTAATCATCTCTTTCCAATCAACGGAAATCTCAACCAATGAGCAAATATGTGGCCTCCTAGAAAGTGCATCAACAACAATGTTTTTCTTCCCCTTGACATACTCGATGTCGAAGTCATAACCCTGTAACCTGCTGACCCATTTCTGTTGCCTGTCATTAAGATCCTTCTGATTCATGAAGTACATAATGCTGTTGTGATTTGTTTTGATAATGAACTTTCCCCCAACCAAGTATGGTCTGAACTTGGCCAATGCGTGCATAATGGCCAACATCTCCCTTTCATAAACAAAATAACTCCTCTCCACATCTCTAAGTTTGCTGCTTTCAAATGCTATGGGGTGTTTCTCCTGCATAAGCACGGCTCCAATTCCCTCCCTTGATGCATCACACTCTAGCTCAAAGGGCTTAGAGAAATCGGGAATTGCCAACACCGGGCAGGTAGACATCAAGTGCTTGAAATGATCAAAGCACTGTTGAGCTGTATTGGTCCACATAAAGGCTCCCTTCTTTGTCAAATCGGTCAATGGTGCAACTGTCTGTGAGAAACCTTTCACAAACCTCCTGTAAAAACCACACAACCCGAAGAATCCCTTAAACTGTGAGAGGTTCGTAGGGGGAGGCCAATCAATGATTGCCTTAATCTTGTTTGGGTCCACTCTCACTCCTGCACTGATAATGTGTCCAAGGTATAGCCACTCTATCATTCCGAAATTACACTTGGACTCTTTAGCAAATAGAGACTCACTCTCCAAGATGCTCAATACTTCCTCGAGGTGCTATATGTGTTCTTCCCAAGTCTTACTGAATATCAGAATATCATCGAAGAAGATCAAGACAAACTTCCTCAACTGTTTCTTGAATATTTGATTCATGCAACTCTGGAAAGTGGCAGGTGCATTAGTCAACCCAAAAGGCATGACTAAGAATTCAAAATTCCCAAAATGACCCCTGAAGGCTGTCTTCTCTACATCCTCCTGTCTCATCTTGATCTGATGGTATCCCGATCGTACATCAATCTTAGTGAAATAACATGCACCATGTAATTCATCAATTAGCTCGTCGATCCGTGGAATAGGATACCTATTCTTAATGGTCTTCTTGTTGAGAGCCCTGTAATCAATGCACATACGCAAAGTCCCATCTTTTTTCTTGACCAAAACAACTGTTGAAGCAAAAGGACTTTTGCTTAGTCTAATGTGCCCCATTTCTAATAACTCCTTGATTGTCTTTTCTATCTCATCCTTTAGCCTTTTAGGATGCCAGTAGGGAGTAATGATCACTGGTTTGGCTCCCTTTTCTAGTTTGATCACTTGCTCTATACCCCTGTCGGTTGGAACACTTGGTGGTATACTCCCAAACACCTTGTTATGCTTAGATAGCAATTTCTGAATATCTGGGTGATGATCATTCTTTTGTGGTGTTGAATCCCTAGGCATAATTAGACACTCCGCAGCCCACTCTGCCTGATTGTGTCCAAGTAATTGTTCCATCCTCTTCAAGGATACCACTCTAGGACTACCATCAGATAAGCCTCTAAGCACAATTTTCCTCCCATTAACCTGAAATTTCATTTCCATGTTTTTTAGGTTAAAAGTGAATTCCTCAAGAGTCCTCATCCAATGCATACCAAGGACCACATCTGTATCACTAATACCAACAACATAGAAATCATCCTTCAACTCATACTCACCCATCATGATACTTAGTCCTGAAATCTTACGCGTGCAAGTGAGTTTAAATCCATCGACAACCATGACTTTGAATCCTTCAAAGTCTTTTGCTTTCAGCCCTCTCTTGGCTACTAACCCTTCATCTGTAAAATTATGAGTAGCACCTGTATCGATGAGGGCCACAATGCGCTGCCCACTAAGTACCCCTCTAACTCTGAAAGATCCAACTTTTTGGAAGCTGGAAAGTTGTGCTATCACTCCCTCATTCTCCGAAGCATCATGGGTGGAGTGTTCATCCTCACTGTCTCCTGATTCTGACTGCTGATCTGAATGCTCTGAATTAGTTTCATCAGTTGAAAAGTACTCAATCTATTTGACCTTAGCCTTGAGTGGACATTTATGAGAGGGATCCCACAGTTCCCTACAATGGAAACAAAGCTTTTTTCTCCTTAGATCATTGAGTTGCTCGCTGTCCAACCTGTTTGTTTCTGTTTTCGGTGGATTGAAATCTTGCTTGAAATGTTTCCTACCTTTATCTTTTTGATGTTGAAATCCCTTGGAGTGAAATTTACTCCTAGAGGTTGAAGTTTGCATATCCCTAGCTTTTTTGATAGCTTCCTAGAGGGTAAGGGGATTAAAGCTCTTAATCCATCCCTTCAAAGGATCAGACAATCCATCCATGAATAATACAATCAGCTGTCTCTTTGAATAATTAGGTACCATAACAGACAAGTGCTGAAATTTAGAAATGTATGTGTCAACCGAACCCCATTGTTTCAGCTGTGCAAGTTCCTTAAACTGCAGTTCAAGATCCTTCTTCTCAAACCTGTCTATGAGCCTCTCCGTAAACTCTGCATAAGTATTAATCTAATCATGTCCCAATGTTACTAACCCATGGTGCCACGATTCATGTGCTCCACCATCCAAATGTAAGGTTGCGTACTTGATTGCCTCTTCTTCCAGCATGGGATTGAGCTGAAAGTATGTATCTAGCTTCTGTACTGTAGAAACCCCTGTTTCCCTGATTTCTGAAACTGAATGTTTTTTTGGACTGTTTGTGTGTATTTTGATTTTTTTGTGGTTTTGCATGAATAAAAGAGAATGCGAATTTGCAAGATAAATTCGTATAAATTCAAATAAATAAGTAAATAGCAGTATAATCTCTTAACTGGCTAATCTATGATCTTATTATTCAGTCCAGACGATTACAATAGAATATCTCTGTCATACATACGAAATAATATAAAAATATGTTTCAAAACCTGATTTTGCTGCAAGATTGAAAGAACTCTAGATCTGGTACGGCTGGTACGGCTACAATTAATAACCCTTTCTCCTTGCTTCTGATGATCCAAAAAGATGCTAGATGTATAGACGTCCTAAAGGGTATCAACAGACTGGACAAAAAGAAGGCATTTTGCTCTAGAAGAAAAAACATGCCCCTGCTGGTATTGTACGGCCTGGTACAGAACCGTACTGATTTCGTACAATAGTAATTAAAATAGTGCAGCCTGGTACGGCTGAACTCCAGATCTCAAGAAAAGTGGCGTCAATATGGTAGATCTCTTTCTGGATGATTTTCGGACCAAAATCTTGAATATGAAAATCTCTGTGATAACTTCTGTGTGAAGTTATCTCTCTGCCTGGCAATAGATCAACTGATATTTCACAACCTCTGAATTGCACACACTGAAGATTGCATGTTCTCCAATGCAAATTGAATATTGGAACCCTTGGCTCTGTCTTCAAGAAAATATTTAGCAAAAATTGGCTTCAAACATGAATGGCACGATTCCCAATGAGAAACCCTTATATTTTTGAAAAGTGCGCTTTCTCTAATTAGGGTTTCATAATTAAAAATTTGGATTTTCTTTTAATTTTTCTATAGTTCAAAAATCACATTTTTAATTATTAAAAACGGCCCCCTTCATAATGAGCGCCCCTTAGTCAAAACCCTTAAGTTATAATATTAAATATTATAACTTTATGATATAGCTCCGAATAATTAATATTTAATTAAATCAATTAAATATTAATATCTCTCTCAATACATATCCGATTCTCGAACCGTCTGAAGCTGGCGAACAAGGGAGTGATTCCGCACATGACCAGACCATAGCAGGGGTGCTCTGCTGAGTGTCAAATATCCTTAAAAAATAGCAACTCAGGCAAACGGTGTCCGAAAGAGCCCGAACGAAAGCCAACTGGAAAAATTATGATAGTCGAAGCCAAGCCAAGCTCCATCAAGACTCTCTATCCATCCTATCAACCTACGAGGGTTGCATAATAGGCTAATCATCAACTCTGAAAGATGTCAACTAGAAGGGGACATGACAGTCTGCCCCTCCTGAAATTGCTTGTCCTCGAGCAATCTCAACTCTGGATGCTGCAAGATATCATCGCTCTCCCATGTCGCATCCTTCACTGGCAAATCTCTCCACTTTACCAAATATTCCCTGATAGTCCTACGCAACTGTCTCTCTCTATACTCCAGGATAGACTCAGGTACTAAAATCAACTTTCCCTCATCATCTAAGGGAGGTAAAACTGTAGAAGGTACCACACGATGTCCCAACGCCTTCTTGAGGCATGATACATGAAAAACATTGTGTACCTTGCTCTCTGTAGGAAGCTTTAGCTTATAAGCCACCTCTCCAACACGCCTCAGGATCCTGAAAGGACCGTAATAACGTGGCTTAAGCTTCTCTGCCCCACTCTTCCTAAGAGTAGACTGACGGTAAGGCTGCAGCATAAGATAAACCATGTCACCCACATCAAAAGATCTCTCTGTCCTCTTCTTATCTGCGTATTGCTTTTGCTGATTCTGTGCCTTGGCAATATTCTCCTTGAGAGCCCTCATAGTATCTTGACTCTCCTGCAACAAGTCTCCAGTACTCGGCACTCTACTGTCACTCAGTAGCAAATCCAGAAAACTCGGCGCCTCCTACCCGTACAATGCCATAAAGGGAGACATCTGAATGGTCATATGGAAGGTTGTGTTATAGCAATACTCGCACAAATGAATCCACTTGACCCATGCCTTTTGCTGCCTTGCAATATAGTTCCTGAGGTAACCTTCCACCCATTTATTCACTATCTCTGTCTGTCCATCGGTCTGCGGGTGGTAGCTGGTGCTCGGTGTAAGCTCGGTCCCACAGAGTCTGAACACCTCCTGCCAGAAGTGACTCAAGAACCGACTATCCCTGTCGCTCACTATGCTCCGAGGCAACCCATGCAGTCTAAATACCTCTCGGAAGAAGACCTTTGCTACCTGAGTAGCTGTGTAAGTAGTGGTAATTGGAAAGAAGAGGGCATACTTCGTTAACCGATCCACGACTACATATATGCAATCTCGTCCTTGGGCTTTAGGCAAGCCCATAATGAAATCCATCAACAGGCATTCCCACTTCCTGTCAGGAATTGGAAGTGGCTGCAACAATCCTGTCGGGTACGTGTTCTCCTGCTTGTTTTGCTGACAAACAGGGCACTCACGCACATACTGAAGAACATTTGCCTTAAGTCCTTTCCATGTGAATCTCTCTCGAATCTGCCTATAGGTTTGGAAAAACCAAGGTGTCCTGCAGTAGGTACATCATGAAAGGCTCGCATGATATTGTTCTTCACCTCTGATCCTAGGATCAAATAAACCCTGTTCTTGTAAATGATCAAGTCATTCACAAGCGTATATCTGGTATCAATCGTCGATCCCTCAACAATGTTGGATGCCCATGAATCCTTGGCATACTCTGCCACAATCATATGTCTCCAATCCTCTGTAATGTGAACCATAGTACTCAAATAAGGCCTGCGTGAAAGAGCGTCGGCCACTACGTTTTGGGTGCCCTTGATGAAAGAGATGTCAAAGTCATATGCCTATAATTTGGTCACCCACTTCTGCTGACGATCATTGAGATCTCGCTGCCCCAAGAAATGCCTCAAGCTGTCGTGGTCAGTTTTGATGCAAAATTTGCTGCCAACAAGATATTGCCTAAATTTTGCCAAGGCATGCATTATAGCGAGCATCTCCTTATCATAAATGTTGTAGAGCCTCTCTGGCCCTCTGAGTTTATGGCTCTCATACACAATAGGGTGCTTGTCCTGCATAAGCACCGCTCCAATGCCCTCACCTGAAGCATCACACTGAAGCTCAAAAGGCTTCGAAAAATCTGGTAGTGCCAACACGGGGCACGTAGTCATCAACTCCTTAAACCTCACGAAACACTCCTGTGCCTCAAGAGTCCAACAAAATGCACTTTTTCTCAACAAATCTGTCATAGGGGCTGCATGACGTGAATAACCATTCATGAATCTACAATAAAACCCACACAAACCTAGAAATCTCTGCAGCTGTGTAAGATTCGTCGGAATAGGCTAGTCTATAATAGCGCGGATCTTCTCAGGATCCATCCGCACTTCCTCTACACTGATAATATGACCCAAGTATAGCAATTCGGTCATCCCCAAATCACATTTGGACTCCTTGGCATACAAGGACTCCCTCTCCAAAATACTGAGTACGGTCTCCAGATGAGCCAAATGCTCCTGCCAAGTCATGCTATATATAAGAATGTCATTGAAGAAAACAAGTACAAATCTCCTCAGCAGTGAATGGAAGACTCTGTTCATGGTGGACTGAAATGTCGCTGGCACATTAGTGAGCCCAAATGGCATCACCACAAACTCATAGTGTCCACAATGATAACGGAAAGCAGTCTTCTCAATGCCCTGTTCACGAACCCTGATCTGATGATATCCTGACCTTAAGTCTATCTTCGTGAAGTAGCATGCACCATGGAGCTTATCAATAAGCTCATCGATACGAGGTATTGGATATTTGTTCTTAATAGTAGTCTTATTCAGGACTCTATAGTCAATGCACATGCGTAGGGTGCCATCCTTCTGCTTTACCATAACAACTGAAGAAGCGAATGGTGATTTGCTAGGCCGAATGTGACCCATAGCAAGTAACTCCTTGATTGTTTTCTCGATCTCATCTTTCAACCGCTTAGGATGCCGATGAGGAGTAATCATAACGGGCTTAACACCCTCCTCAAGCTCAATAATGTGCTCAATGCCCCTGTCTGGAGGTCTCCCTGGTGGAATATCATTGAATACCTTACCATGCTTGACTCTCAATTGCTGAATGTCAGGATGATACTCAGTCTTCTGCGGTCCCTCCTGTATTGGTGCCAATGTGCACTCGGCAGCCCACTCTACCATGTCGTGTCGCATGAGCCTCTCCATCTGATGAAAAGAAATAGTTTTGATGTTGCTGTCCCGTATTGCCTTTGGAATGTGTCTTCCCATCAACATCAAAACGAATCTCCATGTCCTTGAGACGAAGAGTGACTTCCTCAAGTGAATGAAGCCACTTCATGCCCAAGACTAAATCTATATCTCCCATGTTCACCACATAATAATTAGCTTTGAACTCATAGTTCAAGTGCAAGGGGAGATCTCTAATCATCCGTTCACACCTAAGAGTGTAACCGTCGGCCACCTTAACTCTAATGCCTTCGAAATCCTTGGTAGTGAGTCCACGCTTCTCCACAAATCTAGCATCAATAAAATTATGTGTGGCTCCCGTGTCAAGAAGGGTTATGACCCTCTGTCCTGCCAAAACTCCACGGAGTCTGAATGAACCCTCCTGCTGGATGCTAGATAGGCGTGCCTCCTGAATCTGAAGCTCTGACTCTGCCTCTGCCTTAGGCTTTGAAGCCTCTGACTCTGACTCCTCAGAACTTTCCTGCTGTTCTGAATCTTCTGATTCCGAATCCTCATAATAAGCCCACATCACTCGATTTGCTTTGCCCTTAGGCCTCAAAAGACAATTGTGATTGGCATCATAGGGACCTTTGCAGTAGAAGCAAAGCTTCTTCCTGCGTAAATCGTTAAGAGCCTCTCGATCCAAAGGTGGTGCTACTGGTTTGCCCTTTGAATCATTCTTAAAATCTGATTTGTCTTTGTTAAAATCTGATTTCTCTCTATTTCTGTTGAAGCCCTTATTGTCCCTGAATGAAGTACCTCTGGAGTTAAATTTACTGGATGGGGCTGCCATCTCCATACTACGTGCCTTCTTCATAGCTTCCTGTAACGAAGGAGGATCAAAGGCTTTGATCTAACCTCTCAATGGTTCAGATAGGCCCCCAATGAAAAGAACTATCAACCTACGCTCTGAAATGTTTGGCACCATGACTGCCAGTCGCTAAAAATCACCAATGAAGGACTCCAAGTTGCCTATTTGTTTCAACTGTGCCAGATCTCGAAAGTAAACCTTTGGATCTTTCTTGTCAAACCTCTCAAACAACCTATCCACGAAGTCTTGGTACTCTGTCACCTGATTATGCTGAAGTGTTACCATACCATGATACCACCAATCATGTGCTACTCCCTCCAAGTGCAAAGTGGCGTATTTGATAGCTTCTATCTTTGTCATTGGCCTCAATGCCAAAAATGTGTCAAGCTTATGAATCCAAGCTTGAGCTGTCATCTTACCACTACCGTCAAAAGTAGTCAAAGAAAGCTTGCCTGTAACCTTCTTCAGCTCACTAAGTTGACCTCTAGGCCTCCTATCCTGTCTAACTGATCTGTAATGCTCTCTCCTCTGATTTACAAAACGATCAAAGGACATCCTCTCCCGAACTTGACGAGCTAAGAAGTCCCACTCATCATTTGCAGCCATGAGTGCATCCGCAAATAGGGGATCTCCTACCACCTCCTCTGGAGCTTCTGGTTCCTCCTGAACAAACGTAGGACGTGTAGGCCTATCAGCTGTTCTGGAATGGGTCAGCTGTGGTCTCTGATTAACTGTAGCGCTCCTGTTATCTCCTTGTTCCCCATTCTGTCTAACAGGTGGGTTCATCGTCTCTACCATAGTAGTAAGTGCCTGTAGTGCCTGCGCCATCTGCTGCTGGCCTATAACCATAGCACGAAAGAATTCTCTGGTGTCCTGATCATCATTATGCCTGTGGCCCTTGGGTGGGCTACCCTCATGCCTGTCACTTATGATGACCGGCTGCTATTCTAAAACCTGGTCGCCTTCAAGCAAGGCTCTCCTGCGTGTGTAATACCTGTGTGGTCCCAACTCTTGTGGCTTCATAAGATTGCTAAACCCTCAGGATGGCAGGATTTAACTCTGATACCACTGTAGTAACCCCTGTTTCCCTGATTTCTGAAACTGAATGTTTTTTGGACTGTTTGTGTGTATTTTGATTTTTTTGTGGTTTTGCATGAATAAAAGAGAATGCGAATTTGCAAGATAAATTCGTATAAATTCAAATAAATAAGTAAATAGCAGTATAATCTCTTAACTGGCTAATCTATGATCTTATTATTCATTCCAGATGATTACAATAGAAGATCTCTGTCATACATACGAAATAATATAAAAATATTGTTTCAAAACTTGATTTTGCTGCAAGACTGAAAAAACCCTAGATCTGGTACGGCTGATACGATTGCAATTAATAACCCTTTCTCCTTGCTTCTAATGATCTAGAAAGATGCTAGATGTATAGGCGCCCTAAAGGGTATCAGCAGACTGGACAAAAAGAAGGCATTTTGCCCTAGAAGAAAAAAACACGTCCCTGCTGGTATTGTACGGTCTGGTACAGAACCATATGGATTTCATATAGCAATAATTAAAACAGTATGACCTGGTATGGCTGAACTCTAGATCTCAAGAAAAGTGGCGCCAATATGGTAGATCTCTTTCTGGATGATTTTCGGACCAAAACCCTGAATATGAAAATTTCTGTGAATCTCTGTGATAACCTCTGTGTGAAGTTATCTCTTTCCCTGGCAATAGATTAGCTAATATTTCACAACCTCTAAATTGCACACACTGAAGATTGCACGTTCTCCAATGCAAATCGAATACTGGAACCCTTGGCTCTGTCTTCAAGAAAATACTTAGCAAAAATTGGCTTCAAACATGAATGGCACGATTCCCAATGAAAAACCCTTATATTCTTGAAAAGTGCGCTTTCCCTAATTAGGGTTTCATAATTAAAAATTCGGATTTTCTTTTAATTTTTTCATAGTTCAAAAATCACATTTTTAATTATTAAAAATGGCCCCCTTCATAATGAGCGCCCCTTAGTCAAAACCCTTAAGTTATAATATTAAATATTATAACTTTATGATATAGCTCTAAATAATTAATATTTAATTAAATCAATTAAATATTAATCTCCCTCAATACATATCCGATTCTCAAACCGTCTGAAGCTGGCGAACAAGGGAGTGATTTCGCACATGACCAGACCATAGCAGGGGTGCTCCGCTGAGTGTCAAATATCCCTAAAAAATAGCAACTCAGGCAAACGGTGTTCGAAAGAGCTCGAATGAAAGCCAACTGAAAAAATTATGATAGTCGAAGCCAAGCCAAGCTCCATCGAGACCCTCTATCCATCTTATCAACCTACGAGGGTCGCATAATAGGCTAATCATCAACTCTGAAAGATGTCAACTGGAAGGGGACATGACATGTACCCAAGCTCTAGCTATAGTCTTACCCGAGCCATCATAGTATGGGATTGACAATTTGTCGACTCTCTTCTTTAAATACCTGTTATGACTCCTACCACCCCTGTGTGGTTCGTCTCTCAATCTGAGGTCCATGTAGTCTCTAAAAGATATCTTAGCCTGGAAATCCACACCCGAATTCCTCCAATCCTCTAGAATCTGATCCTGTAGCTCCTGCTGTGTAGGCTCTGGGTCAACCTGTGGCTGCTCTTTAGGAGGAAACTGAGGCATCAACAGTCTCATATTAGTAGTCATTGCCTTGGTACACTGGGGTTCTGCCCTGTTATTCACTGAAGCATCACCATTTCTCTTAGCTTTGTTATTCCCATTACCCCCATTGTTCTGTCCATTACCCTGATTATTATTATTACCCAACTGCTGAGCCAAAAGATTACAGATTGTATTCATGTTCTGCTGCAAATCTCATTGTCCTCTAGCTAAAACATTTAGGATTCCCATGGTACTTTGATCACCTGCATCTCTATGGTCTCCATCTCTTCGATCCCCGTCTCTACAGTCTCCATCCCTGCGTTCTCTATCACCCATTTCCTCAACTTCGGGTTCTGGAACCTGTTGTATAACTGTTTGATGATCAATGTGCGGAATATACCTGTTTCTTCTTAAGTAGTACCTGTTGGTACCCTCGTCTGTCTACATAAAAACTCAGTGTAACCCTCAGGATGGCAGGATACACTACTCTGATACCAGTGTAGTATACACCCTCAGTTTCACCCTTAGTTTTTTCTGATTGTTTAGTTGTCCCTGATGCATTTTTAGGTGTATAGATATGACATATTGCATAGATAACAACCCAAACATAATATATAAAATACAACAGTGAAAACCAAAACTGGGAATTTCTGATTTTTGACAATGTGCGAGTACCCAAAAATTCCATAATTTTATAGAGATCAAATAGAGCACTTTTACATCAAAATAAAGGTAACCCAATTCATTAAAAGTGGTCTATTATCTAAAATCAACATACCCATTTCATAGTTTGCAACTTTGTAACTCTGATATGATAATTGCAGCGCTCAACAACCTACAGAAAGACCTCCAAAATGCAGCATCAAACTCCTCAAAGCCCCTGCACAGCAACAAGTGTGACTCTTAATTTTCAATCTCGTATAACTCTAAATCTCGGTGGTACTATAGCAATTTTATTATTCTTGGATACTGTAGCCAAATTACTATTCACGGGTACTGTACTATAGCGAATTCATTGTTCACGGCGACTGTAGCAATTCACTATTCACAGTTACCAACTTCTGATCAACACTTCAAACCCCTGTAAAACTCTATGTAAACTCACCAATGAAGTCCACTGTGTTTCCTGGATGAAAACATCCCGTAATCCTCTTGACTGTGTCTTCCAACAGTGAAGAAAATGTTGGCAAAGAGGGATTCCGTCCTCGAAGCCCAATTAATTAGATTTCCAAGAAATCCAACAGCATAACATTAATCATATCCAAGCCTCCATCATGGCGTCCCAACATGCTGGTTTAATCTCTCTTTCATGGGTCCAACTCACTTGTGCAAGCAATGTGGGACTAAAGAGTCCAAATGACAATTTAATATTAAACATTTTAAGACCATGTACTTACATGAGGTGTCCAATGCCTAGGGAGCCCACTTTTCAAAACAACTTTAATAAATAATAAAGTGACTTTATTAATAAGTCTTTATTTAATTATTACTTTATAATAAAGTATATTAACTTCAGGTATTAAAATAATATATGAGTCGAACTCGAAATACCACATACAATAGCTCGTTGGAAAGCTCTCGGCCAAACGTTCCAAATCCAACACTGAGAATTTCCACATCACTTGATCCCACCGACTTACTAAATATAATAAGTTTGGCCAAAGGCCCCAAATAATGCCATAAATGAAGTTTCAGAAGCTACAAAAGGAAAGATATGACTAAAGAATCCTTGAAACCGTGAAATCCAACACCTGAGTCCACCTTGACTGACTTACTAAAAATAGTAAGTCCGTAAATAGCGCTATCTGAGTTCCCTGAACGTCTCATTAGCCTATGGGAACCCCTGTAATAGGCTAATCTACTGCTCCAAATGGCTAAGTCAATTAGGGGACATTACACAAGACTTGATGCTAAGAGAGATGAAATTCAGGGGCATAAAATGTTTCCCTTTTTTGGCAAGCTTAAAAGTTATTAAACAAAACTTTAAATATAGAATAATAATGCAGTTGGAGATATTTTAAAGGGTTTGTTTGAAACTAAGACTCAGTTGGATACTCTTTGATCAGAAATAAGAGAGTCAACCCTCAACCAAAAATGGAAACCTGATGGCAAAAATTGATGGATAAAGTGGCCACTTTTCAAAAGGAAGAGGAAATTTATTGGCAACAAAATTCTTGCTCCACATTGATCAAGGAAGGAGAGGGGAATACAAAGGTTTTTCATAAGTCAATTCTTCGAAAATAGCAAATAAACAATATAAAATTGCTTCAATTCCCATATGGCACCAATGTTGAAGTCCCACAATAAATTCTCAGTGGGTCCACACTCTACTGTTGGAAACAGTCATGGGTAGAAACACAACTCAAAATAATCTCTTGCATAGGATCTCTCCAACAAAGAACTAAAAACTTAGTTCCCCAGTAAGCGAGGATTAACTAAGAGCAATTGTTTTCTCCTTCAAAAAGGACACAGCACCAGGGCTTGATGGCTTTCTGACCCAGTTTTATCAATATTTTTGGGAGGTGATAAAAAGAGACCTAAAGCAGTGGAGTTAAGGAACAAAATGATGCTCGAATGCTTTAGTGCAATAAGTCTGGTACACATTAGAGAAGCAGTAGCAAACACACTAGAGGCTTTTAGGCCGATTTCATTCTGCAAATGTTTTTACAAAATCACAACAATAATGATGGCCAACTACATGCAGTCATTGCTAAACAGTATCATCTCCCCAAACAGTCAGGTTTTGTAACAGGTAGAAATATTTTTAAACAAAATCATAGAGGTTCACAAAATTTTGCTTTCTTTACACTCAAAAAAAGAGTTGGAGTTTTCATCAAACCAGGCATGGGGAAAACCTTTGACAGATGTGTACCAGGACTTGATCCTCATAACAACGGATTAATGTTGTTTTCATCTCAAATATGTCAATTGGATAGCAAGTTGCATCTTGAATCCCTTTCTTTCAAATTGAATGGGGTATTTAATTTGCTCTCCAGCTTGAGCAGAGTGATAAGGCATGGAGACATGCTCTCCTTGTACCTCTTTATCTTCATGAGTGAAGGAATCAAACAAATGTTAGTCCTTGCTAGAGAACATGCTTGTGTTTTTGGCCTATCAAGAGTAAAGCAGGGAAAAGGATAATACCGATCTTCAATTTGCAGATGACACCTTGTTATCTACTATCATCCTAAAACAAGTCTGCAATATAAAAAACATTATTTATGCTATATGAAGCAACATCAAGCCAGATGATTAATCCATTGAAGTCTCAAGGTGTTTTCACTCATACTCTTGTCATAGTAGGTTATCTTAGACTTTTTGGGGTTTAAAGAATCACATCCGCCTTCCAAATATCTAGATTTACTGCTCCATACCAAAGCGACCGACAAAGTACTCTGGGATAACGTTATCCAGAAAATCAAGTCCAAACTCATTAATTGGATGCAAAGATGGCTAACACTAGATGGGAAACATCAGCTGATTAAGTTTTTAATGAAGCTATTGTAATTTACCAATTTCCCTTATCCCACTTCCAAGAATGATCGAGGAAGAGCTAGTCAATGTATATGGTCTTGGAAATACATCCCTCATATCTTGGCATAAAATCACCACACCAATTATAACAAGTGGATTGAATGACAAGAAATTTCAGCTCTGCAACAAAGCATTGAATATGATATTGGTTTGGTGTCCTCCACAGTGAGCCTAGAATCTAATTATCGAAACAAAATATTGGACATCAGAGAAGACCAGAATATTTTCAATGCTTCTTGGTCTGTGCATCGATCTCTTATATGGAGCATGTTGGAGACAAATTGTGCCTTCTGAAATCTGTTCTCTTTTGGAAAATCAAGAACAGAAATCTGGCCAACTTTTGGAATGATAGTTGGAAGAAGTTTCCCAAATTAAACTCAATTGATTAATTAGCAATGTTAACGGAAGAGCTGGAAAGTAAGGGGTTTTGTAAAATGATGATTTTATTCAAAACAAATCAGCCTTCAACATGCAACTGAAATGGAACTTGGCAATCATGGGTGAACAATGACAGTAGACAAGTATGATGGAAAAAAAAACCTTGTTTTTTGCATAGTAGAATTGAAAATTGAAAATAATTACTTACAAATTGGTTGTATTCTTGCTATTATCAACTTTTCTATGTTATGATTTTTTTTTTTATGGAGCAGGTGACCTCGTTTGCAAGAGTTTGGCTAATCATGGTTGGAGCCCACCATCAGTACAAAGGGTAAAGAATCTCCAAGACTCTTATTTGGGTTTTAAGAAAAGGATTTGTTCAATGTTTACAAATATATACAGAAGATAGATCTTTTTGGGAATTTTAGCATTGGATTGTAGATGTCTTAATCAAGCTTAAAGAACATACATGGAGTAGGAACCACTATTGACTACTGAACCTACCTACATTTATTGATCATCGCTTTAATACTATACTTTCTATCTTTACATACCTGCAAAAGCTTGGGCCTTGAAAAAATTGAGACGCTTTTACATTGTACTCATTACAAATGTAATTAAAAGGGCCAAAGCTAATAAACACAAGATTTTAAGATGACTGGATTTCAATATTTGCCATAATTCGTTGGGTTCTTACCTGGTGATGGAGGCCATCTTGAACGATTTAATCCACCTTCATATCCATGAGGCTGCTCTTTGTGTCTAGGTTATTGATTGCAATTTCAGTTTGCATAGTATTTAGCTTAGCTAATGACAACTTCATTCTCCATCTTTAATCCATAAAAACCTAGCTAAAAATGTTGTACACACTTTCATGGTATTTGAATTCATTAAATATAAGATATGATTGGCCGCAAGGGACAAGCTAGATTGTGTAGCCATATTCAAAGGAGGAGAAAATATTATCACTAATTCAGTTGCTATTCTGCCCAATTTTATGCAAAGAATGAGTTATGAAGCCTTTATGACTCTTGGTCAAATTTTAAAGAGCTTTGAGTTAAGAGGAAAACAAATCACTTCCTTTCCCATGTCTTTTGAGTGGTTGCTCTGACTCTTGCAACTCCTCTAAATGAGGTACCTCCTGCTTTGCCTTACTAAAGCTTATGCTTTATAAAAATATGTACCCCTTTTTAACTTAGCCTAAAAGTGGTTTGAGTCCTTATTTCTTTATTTAAGTTTTGATCTATAAGCTTAAAGCAAAATATTCCAAGTGAGGGATTAGTGGTGTTACTATGGACAAATCTGGTGCTGTAAATACATGTCTTACTTTCATGGTTAACAAATTTTGGGATCTTACTACGATTAGATTGATTTACTTAGTTGGGCCAGTGTGATATATGCAGTCTTAGTTGTTATCACAGTTTTGCATGTGAAGCATAACCATTGATATATCACATGCTTTCCTTGAAACAAAGAAAGGGTGAGGTACAATTCTGCCCTATGTTTGATTCTTGAGATTTTATAGCAAGCACTTATTGATTTCCCTTCTCTTGAGTTTCACTAGTTCATGATCAAAAGATACAATTGGCACAGTATTTCTATTATGGATTGTTCTAGTAGAATACATGCACACAACATTGAAATGCATGACAACAGCCTTGTTACACTGTACTTGCACAAAATACCACACAAGGTTAGTAATGAAAACCCATTTGGTCTAGTATAGAGGAAGACTTAATCAAATCACATCTAGAAGAGAGAGTGACCCTTGCAATTTGTTGCCCAATCTTGTTGGAATAAATAAGTCACTAATTGGGAACTCCAACTAACCCGTCTTCTCCATCTTGTTTATTTGCTATAAAAGCTACACCACCAAGAGAATATTATTGCAGAATTGTACGTACATAACAGATCATAGCACAATAGAACATAAGATAATAACAACTTTATTGTATAAGGTGGTGTTCAATATGATCGCTCGGTATACGGAGGGTCTGTCACATCAGCGTCCTTAACCTGACATGAATCATTCTATTTATACGTCAAAAGACCCAACGGTTGTCAGTTAAGACACAACTATGAACTACAATTGAAAGTCATTTTCAAAGCGAACATAAACATTTTAAATTGAAAGTGCCTCTGATTCTTTTCCAATGCAATGAATTGACTTATCAACCTGCTTATTTACACCTGAAAATAAAGAAGCCTCAATTTGTTTATCTTTATTAGTCCTATTGGCATAATCTTGAACAATTTCAATCTCCTAATTGTCTTGACTAAAACATGTATCTTCAGATTCCATAATAGTTGGCGAAGCTCCACCTACTTCTTTTGTAGCCAAAATTCTTTCTGTCATGGAGGTTTCAACATGGCTACCTCAGACACTATAACCCTCTAGTGTGCCAAGACTATTTTTAAGAGGGTTTAGAAAAAAACCTCTTCTTTTTCTCAATTGCCTTTTCTCCCTAGGACCCATGCCCACAAGTAAGGTAGCCTTTGGGTCTTTGTCAATAAGATCTGTCTCCAAAATAAGTTTTGATAGCCAATAGAAGCTCTTCACGCCATCGCTTTGGCATTGCCGATCCATGGCGCAAAAGTGCCATAGATAAAGTTCTCAATTGCAAAGGAGAAACACCTCTATCTCCACCATTAACAAATTTAAACTTGTTAGTTCCTCTCCCATTCATCTCAGAGTGTACTACACCTTTAGCACACAAGGGAATTACAAACTCGGTAGCAACCTGCCTCTTAAACTTAGCAGCTGCAGATTGGGCAATTTCATGACAATCAACGCAAAGCAAAACCTTATCATGTGATCGATGGCTTTTTAGATGCTCAGGAAAATGCATTTTGTATTAAGAAAGGATAATCTGATAGCGCAAATAGTGATTGGTTTCTCCACAACCAACACACAGATTTCTTTTGCTTTGAACATAGAATTTATTGTTCTCATCTTCAGGGTGGCCTTTGGGTTCAAAAGGAAGTTTAATAGCTGGAGGGTCATCCTCTACAAGCTCTGCCAGGTCTTGCTGAATATAAGAATCAAGATTTCTGCAGTCACAAAAGCAGAGAAGACGGGCATCACCATCATAGATCCTAGAATTGTGACAAACAGGTGACCTGCAAGAAAATTTCCAGGCAAATTGTGCACGTGAAGCTTCTTTCCTGCCTCGTTTGGAAGCTCCAAGTCAATTTACATTATCCAACCTTGTATTCATTGCATCCAATTTGCAAGAGAGACCTGTCAATAAAGAAGGAATGTCTAGAGTATGTAAAATACCATCAACCATGGAAATTGTGCTGTAAATCCCTTTTGGTCTTGTCGGTACTGCGCTTACAAGAAAACATATAGCTTGCTCAAAAAGTACAAAATGTAAGCTCTCATCTCCTTCCTTAACCAACCAGCTGGGAAACTTATCTCCGAGTGATGGACATCTTACTTCTCCCAACCTTACTCTTGCGAATTTTCTGCCATCATCATTGATTGCCACTACAACCATTCCAATTAAAATGTCACCACTATGAAGGTCTGAGGAAATATAACGCAGGCTATCATAATCTAGCTTATCTACTCTGAGGTTTGCTGCTTTTGGCTTTCCAGAATCTACTTTCATCTTGGACGAACTTTTAAGGTCACTCTCATTATGGTCTATTCTCAGATGTAAATGTATGAGAATGCATAGTTCGAAACATCCCATAGTCCATCGAGGCATGGTTCATAACCAAAGAGTCTTCTTGGTTGTATCCATAATGCATGTTGATCGAGCCACAAGATTTTGACCATTATAAAGCTCTGCCTTCTTAAGACAATCAGAGGATATAATATTAAACAAGGATTTTCGAGGATAAAATAATTGCTGGGGTGTGGTATCACACCTTTGTACAAAAATTTGTTGCATAATATCCTATTGCTTGCCTTGAGTGCTCCTCCGATTGGAGAAGTATTCTAGTGGCCAAGGTGTTACTCGCAAAGGGAATGATGCCAACATTGAGGCTTGATAAAAAAGATGGATCCAATGCATGATGATTAAATTGTGGGTAGCCTGGGTTCTTTTTAACCATCAATAAAATGTCAATCCCAGTAGCTACTGGAGCATCTTTTTCTTCTTCAACCTGCTGTCTTGGCATGATCTTTTTCGGTCTCAACAAATCATCCGAATCCCATATGTCAAAACAGTTCTGATCTTGAATCAGTGAACCTATATGCCTTATGCTGCAAGCAGTAATCTTCACCCTATCACCCTTTTTTAGCATGTTGTCCATAATGACAAGAAATTTGGAATGGCATAGTGTGAAACAACAAATCTGAAATATGATTTTCCTTTTCATATCTTCGTTTATCATCAAAGTGTTCATACACTTTTCTCCGGAAGAGAGATTGTTGAGATAACCTCAACCCCACCATCCATGTGCCTTAGAACTCCCAAGTTAGGGTTAATCAAAATGTTCACCATAGATGCATATCCATCCCTAATGCTCTAAAAATCAATACTTTCACTCTTCTTGCTATAATCATGAAGACAATAAAATTGCTTACCTTTTTATTTAAATTCCTTTAGGTGTTGTTTTGCTCAAATAACTACCAACTTAGCCTTCTTAGCTCTGCTCAACCATTCATCACACCTTTCCTGGGTCCTTATCACATCCTCTGCACTTGATTGCAATGTCATTGATTTCCTTTCAAACACTAGGTTTCACTTTTTTTCTCTCTTGCTTCCTACATCCACTCTCCCAAACTCTTTTGGCGTACCCACTGAGCTTAGCCGCACATCCATGATTTCCCATACCTCCAGTCTTTATGATATTCATGGTCAACCTCAAATCCATGTTGTTTCTCCACCCTCTTGTCAATTATTCACGTACAAGAACATCCGAGAGGTGGTGAAGGTGATGAATAGTAGCAAGGTAGCTGATGAGGAACTTTTTAAAGCCGAGTTCTTCAAACATGGTCTTAGAGCTTTTGGAAGTTACTTGGTTGGTATTTTCAATCACATGGTTTGTTTTGGTTTCCTACCTTCTTGGTCACATCACATTATTCACCCAATACACAAATTAGGCCCTTGTTCATATCCTAACATCTATAGGACGATCATGGTTGGACACACATTCTCAAAATTGTATGCTACTGTGCTCCGCATGCAACTTTCGAGAGTTAGAGCAGAGGCATCTCAAGGCTAGGGGATAGGTAGGGTTTAGACCAGCGCATCAGACCGTTGATTATATCTTCACTCTCCGGGCCATTATTGAGGAGGCACGTCATCGCTCATCTAAAGTCTATTGTTGTTTTGTAGACTTTAAAAAAGCATTTGATTCTGTTTCGCGAGAGGTCCTTTTCCAGAGGCTTAAGAATGTTGGCATTTCTGAGACCCTTTTGGCAACCATTATGCGACTTTATGAGACTGTCCTTGGTCATCTCCATACTGTTCATGGGATTTCAGATTTTATTAGGAGTACCATTGGGGTCAAGTAGGGTTGCCCTTGTCCCCAACCTTATTTGGCATATACATTGATGAGTTAGAGACCTTTCTTCATGAGCATATTCCGGCTAGTGATGGGTGTCTTCTTCACCAAGATTTGATTTCTATTCTTTTGTTCACGGATGATGTGGTCCTCCTAGCTTCATCTTCTGAAGGTTTGCTGTGGCAGTTGGATGCCTTGGCTCTCTTCTGTGATCTTCGACAATTGATGGTTAACCTGGGGAAAACCAAGGTTATGGTTTTTAACAGGTTGAAGACTTCCCACCTTCATTTCTTCTTTAGGGGAAAGGAGGTTGAGATTACCACTTCCTATACTTATTTGGGAGTGCAATTTTTTGAAGCATGTTTCAGCTTGAGGCAGGCCCTTCAGCCTAGGATCAACAAGGGATATGGTTCTTTAGCCCTTCTTGAGCGACAGTGTTTTTGACATCACTTTTAGGACATCTCATCCAAGATGTCCCTTATGTACGCACTTATTAGACCTACTGTTCTTTATGGATCTATGATTTGGGGGCCTTCTTTGCTTGAGGGTGATTGCGTTGCTATCGAGAGGGTCTAGACACTTCTCCACTGCATTATCAGGGGTAAGTAGACGGTTCCTTAGCACATTTTCCTTGCAAAATTTGGAGCTCGGCCCTTCCGCTTGGAGACTATGTTTGATCTAATTTCCTTCTTACATCGCATTTAGAGCTTTGTTGGTTCAGGGAGTGGCCGTGACAAATATCCATACTTAGCTTACTGTTCTTCAGAGATTATTGCCCTCTCGGCTCCCCCAAATCGTGTTCATTGTTAGTATACAAGGGTTTCTGACCTTTTAGGGTCCGTGGGGATTAGGATGTGTAAGATCCCTTCCAAGATTCTATCCAAAAATTTCACAAATTTCTGATTACTATAGTGTAGACATTTCGTCAAACACTTTGCTTGTCAAAATCAATGATATTTTCAACGTGGTTGTTTAAATTGGTTTATTGGCAGTTTTGGTAATATAAATCATGCATAAAGACATTTATAAAGTCATGGGAAAATAGAGGCAATATATCAAACAGTTTGCAACATAAGATATTGAAGAAATCTGAAAGTTAACTTTCCCAACTTGCTAGTTACAACATTATGGCAGAAGTGAAATATATTCTAATAATGAGAATCTTTACATACCACAAGAGAACCAATATCAAATATGAGTAGCATCCAAGCTTGGCGCTTCATGCTAAAATATTGTAAATATAAATCCACGAACCTCCAAATACAAGTTGTGCTCTTCACAAGAAAACTCTCGACTTCCCCTTTGCTCATGTCCTCACCATACAAGCAATAGTCCCACTTCTAATACACATGTGCTACCACAAAAGACTAGTGATTCCTCTAATGTATGCTATGGCTGGGGTATCAATCTGCATAAATAAACAAGGCTCCCAAAAATGGCGCTAGACCAAGACTAGCACTAGGGTTTAAGGCCCAAACTCTCCATAATATAAGCAACAACACATCACAAATATCTCCACGATAATCCCATAAATTTATATCTTGTACAAATCTCACAAATTTATCAATAAGATCTTGCACAAATCTTCACCTGTAGAATGATAAATCTCTCAGCTCCAAATCCCTTCAAATCTGAACCAAGTGCACCTATGAATCCTGTATAAATCCCCCTGCAAATTGGCTAGAGTAGATGTCTCACCACCGTAATAAATTTCCTTAGGGTTTTCGTCCTAGGGTTTGCTCTCACAAAAAGCTTCAAGTTTTCACAAGAAAATGGAGTCAAGCATTCCTTCAAAATGAGCTCAACTCCTCCTTTTAAAGACACTTTTAGGGTGACAAAAGGAAATAAAATAATTTCACTTTTCCTTTAATTTCCTCCTTACATAAAAATAATCTTTTTAATTGCTCACTTTATGTCTCCCTTGCCTAACATCCATTTTTATGTGAGCATCAAATAATATTTTCCCTTACCTTTCCAATGAGCTATTACACTTAAGTTATCTTTTTAATATTCCCAACTTTAGGTAATTTAAGCGAATAATTAATTAAATGACTTAAATAATTCACCCAATTTACAAAAAGTCTCAAAATGATGCAAATTTGACTATACCAACATGACCCTGAAGGTTTGGGATGATGATTGATGCCAACTAGTGACTTATTATAAATAGAAGTGCTCTCCAAGAAGTTTGGAGAACACCCATGGAGTCCGAAAGAGTCTGAAAACACTTATGAAAGTGTCATAGCGATCCTTAACATCAACTAAGCTCAATGCCACAAATAGAAACCTAGAAATACTCAACATGCATCCTCCAAGAAGTGTGGATTTCTCCCCAACACACCTATAAGCTTACAGGAAATCTCGGAAAGTAGCCAAAAGCTCACAAATCAATATTGTTAAAAAAATGGGGACATTACAATCCTTCATCCTCGGAATTGCTTGCCCTCAAGCAATTGCCATCTTAACCAACAGTTCAACTCTGAATAATCAATGTGGTTCTAGGATCCCAAATCAATCTAGGAGGTTTGTAATTTTTTCTGTTTTTCGTGCTACGCTCCAATGCACCTTCAAAGCAGACCTCCTTAACTCTTCTAGTCAGTAGTACAACAATTATTTGCATGAATTTAGCAAAGTCTCTATCAAACTGTTTTATCCTTCCAGGGTTTTGCTGCTTTATTCTAATAAAATTTGGAAAGTTGGTGCTAAATTTCTTTGTTAATCCTTCTGAAACTTCTGATTTTACACCCAAACAGAATTATTTTGGCTTAAGTATTCATCCTCTTCAGCTGAAAGCATATGCTATCCTTTTCCAACCCCTGAGTGGCATACAAAATGAATTTTTTTGCAGCTGTTCAAGACTGAAATCAGCAATTTACATTTTGATTTTATAAAAATCAGTAACCTGTAAATGAAACAACTGCTGCAAAACTGAAACTTGTTAGTCAAAATAAGAAACGTGTGCATTCTATTGGCTGAAATTACCCCCTCCATAGTCACAAATTGAGAGATACTCCAAATTTGGACTAAAATTTCTCTCCAATCCATCTACAAGTATGCAAATGAATGCATAAGATGGCTGATTGAAAAGAAATCAGCAACATCAACTTGGAAATCTCTGATTGAAATCCTCCATGAAATATTTATTTCACAATCATAGACTTCTAAAATGCTTATGTTGTACTACTATGATTTGTATGAGATCTTCTAAGAATCTCCTGGTGATGCTTATGACATCAATACTAGGAAGAACACTTTCTTCACAACCACTTACTTTCTCATGGTAGTGCTCATATCTCTGTGGAGATTCTGAGAAATCAAAGTCCATCACTATATTATTCGGATTTGAGGTTGGAGACTTACCATCATGAAGATTTTTTTTTTTAGTTCTATGAACATGCATTCATGCACTCTTTTGGCTCTTCCCAAGTGCTATAATGACCATTTCGTGCACACAAAACCATGCAACCAACTGCAAACATCAATGCAAGGTCTGAAATTTTTATGATCAACGTTATAAAACAACCATTAAACATCAATGTGTAAGCTAAAAGCCACTGAACCAAATCTGAAATTTCTTCCCCAACTTGTTGCATACTTTTGAATTCCAATCAATTCAACAATCTTAAGATATGAAATACTCTTTCATTGGCTAATAATGAATGGAGATCAGCAGGTTTAAAGCTGGATATCATCAAAGTCTCATTTGATAACCATCTCAAGAGAGAGATGTTTATATGAAATGTCTTTTCCTGCGTCGAGGTATCTTTAGAAGAAATAAAACATTGGGCTACCCAAGCCACATCACCATCTCTGAAGATGCTCTCCATCCTCTTAGTTGTCACGATTTTGGGTGCACAATTTGTCATACATCTTAGTGTTGTCAACCTGGAGTTGCACCGTGAATCGAAGACGTGCTGAAATGGCTAATCCTTTCTCTAGTTGAAACAATGGGATCTTTTCACGAGGGTGGGTGCCTCAATGGTGATAAGAACTTCCAGAGAAGGCTGGTTCTTGTAAGATGTATCAGTGAGGATCACAACTTCTACGCTACAAACTGCCTGGGGAAAAAGGAAAAAAGAACTTGCAAGAAAATCCTAGCTAAAATAGTGACACTTAATTTGTTGATCCACTCAAATCGAGCTTCTAAGAACACTGATTCAGAAAAAGAAGAGGCAAAACTTCAACTCGAATTGATCAATACACAAGTATTTCAAAGAAAAGGTTCTATCTAATGATCTAAGCTTGAGGGAAACGTAGAAATAGGTCTGATGAAAGACACTAAATAGCCACTAATATCCACTGTAAACTCAACAAAAGACATTCAAACACAGAATGTGATCTGCATAAATGACCAACTAGTAACTAGGTATGAATCCAAATTTGACAAAGAAGAAATAAAATCTATCACTTAGGCAAATCTATAACAAAAGTACACTATACCAGCTGCTGGAAATTGAAAAAACAGTCTTTTTCTTATTGATTCTGAAAAAGGTCACAACACAATCTTTGGAAGAAGCTTTTTTGCCAAAAGAGGGAATTTTTTACAAGGCTGCAAAGCCATTAATATAGAAAATTATAAAAAGCCAAGTGATTGGCGTTGAAAAATAAAGAGGGAATAAACTCAATCCAATTCAGCGTTTACAAAAGTCTATTTTTGTCTTGCATAAAAATTTCTTGTGTTGAAATGGACGGTGGGCTCAAACATTTGGCTTTGCTTATGCATGCTCGGCTGAGCCATGCCTAAAATTAGAGACTAGCTCTTTGGCATTTGAAAGTGGACGACTGGTCGTTTGAAAGTCAAACCTCTCTTTGCATGGAAATCCACGCCCACCTCTAAATTTGGCTTCTTCATCTTGAGTTGTTTGAAAGCTGAGCTGGCCGTTTGGGGACACGAGTTGGAACGTTTGGAGGGTTGATTTGGACGACCAATCAACTGAAGATTAGCCATCCGCCAAAAATAGCCTTTGTTTGCATGTATTTTTTCCTATTTTAGTATGCCTATTCATGTCTATTTTTGGCGGGATTCTATTTTTTGACCCTTTTCGTCGACTTTACTTTGGTATTTTAATTTATTGCAGACTTTATGTTTTGTGGATTTTATCTCCCTGGTCTTATCTTCTTTGGATCTTTCATTTCCTGCCCAAGTCCAATTATTCCTTCGGAATTCTGTCTCCTGTTGACCTTTTTTCCTATTGACTTCTCTTTGGTTTATTATTTTCCTTTCGGCTTTCTTGTTTTGCATTTTTCCTGAAGGAATCCTTTGGACAAACAGTCCAAAGGAATTCCTTCGGATTTTTTGTCTGAAGAATTCCTTTATTTTTTTTGTTTATATTTCCTCGGGTTTTTTGGAGGGCACAGGGGCTTTTTTAAGGGCACCCCCGAAGTCTTCCCGAAGGGTAGGTGTCCTTCGGGACTTGTCCTTTTGCTTCCTTTCGAAGGGCAGGTGCCCTTCAGAATCTTCGAAATGGTTTTTTTTTAAAGGGTACTTATCCTTCGGGACTTTTGTTTGCACCTTCCCGAAGGGCAGGTGCCCTTCGATATTTTTGCCTTGATCCTTTTCTGCCAAGTGAATCTCCCGTGGCTCTTCTAAGTGAACCTTCTCGAAGGGTACATACCCTTGGGAATTTTTGCAATTTTCCTCTCCGAAGGGCAAGTGCCCTTCAGCACCCTGCAGTGTGTCCCCTCGGGCAAAATGTCAAGAACTTTTCCCGAAGGGTGTGTACCCTTCAAGACTTCTGATAATAGCCATTTTCCTTTGTGGACCTAGCCCTTCGATTAAGTCACTTGTTATATTTCCGAAGGGCAGGAACCCTTTGGGATTCTTGTAAAGGTCCCTTTGCTGCCTATGCCTATTTCCTTCCGACAAAAAGTCCAAAGGAAAGAAACTTTGATAGTATATCCTGAGAAAGTTGGAACCCTTTGAAAAACTGTGCTCAAATTCTTTCTACGGATTCCTGTCAACTGATTTCCTTCGGACAAAAAGTCCGAAAGAAATAAACTATGTAATATCCACATAGTCATTTTTTTCGGGCTTTTACACAATCCTCTGAGAGCTCTTTCTTTCGAACAAAAAGTCCGAAGAAATACTCTTCCTCTTACAACCCCGAAAAAACTTTGCTTAGACAAAAATAAATGAACTTACAACTTGTATGTCTTGGCTTTTTGCTGTACGTGATGCTTATAAGAGGAGAAAAACCCTTTCAAACTGTTGTAGATGACGTTTTTAGGAGAAAAACCCTCTTAAAACTGTTGCATGTGTCCTTTTGAAACGAATTGCATGCTCTATATGATGGCTGTAGGAGTCCATCAAAATTTACATGGCCATAGGAGACCTTTTTGTCATCATTTGCATGGTTGTATTTGTACATTGCGTTGGCTGTAATCAAGAAAGCTCCTTGGAAACCTCTGAATGACTAAACTTCACCTGGCTGTAGATGGCCACTTGGGTCGCTGTAAATGCACATTTAAAGACCCCAAAACTGATTCATAAGGCAAACTTGGTACCATAGCAAAGTTTTGAATAGTATGGGTGACAATTTGCTCTGTGGGGTCAAAATTGTCAACATTTTTGGCGACTAAATTGGGAAGCATGCCTGCTATGCTAGAGGACTCAGACCATATAGATGCTATTCGAACTTCCAAATGGTAAATTTAATTTTTGACTGAAAATCTCCTCTTGACCATCGCTGAAGTAACCTTCCTCTTTCAAAATAAGAAGGGAAACACACAAAAGAAGAAAAACTAAGAAACACATGTGCAAACAAGCACTTATTGAAACAAAACAGAACGTAAAAACTGTGCTTGAACAACACTTGGAGGAAAGCAAAAACAAACTATGTACATAGAGCTTTGCTCTTCACTAGCAATGTTTCAAATGTATCCTATTGACTGGGATTGGAAGCTCTTGGCCATCCATCTTTGCAAGTTGGAAGGCATTGTGGGATTTGTAATTGGAGATTGTGTATGGGCCACTCCAAAGGGAATCAAACTTTGTGTGCCTTCATGCTTTTGTTCGATCCTCATGCCACTTGAGGACCAAATCTTCTTCTTTGAAGCTTCGTGAGAAGGCTCTTTTATCAAAGGTTCTCTTTACCTGTGCTTGATGAACCTTCATGGCTAGCATGGACTGATTTCGTATCTCTTCCAGCCCATAAGCTCTGCATACCTAATTTACATAGGTTCATTCTCCAACAACTCAAGTTGATGCATTAGTTCTAAAGTTGGAAACTCAAGAGAAATATGTAACCTTGCTTCCTTACCATATACTAGCTTGTATGGAGAGTTGGCTATTGACCTCTTGTAGGTGATCCTATTAGCCCATAGAGCTGACTTCAACTTAAGATGCCATGACCTCTGATTGTCTTTAACAGTCCTTTGTATAATCCTTAAGAGGCTTTTGTTTGTAGATTCAGCAAGGCCATTTCCTTGTGGATAATAGTTCGATGAAGTGCTGAGATAAACTCCATGTTGGACAACCCATTGGCTGATCCTAGATCCCACAAAAGCCATTACATTTTCAGAAATAATGGTTGAAGGAACTCCAAATTTAGTAAGCAAACTTTCGTAGAAATCAAGAACATTGATTTCGTTTGCTTCTTTGAATGCTATTGCCTCTATCCAACGTGTGAAGTAATCCATAGCTGTTAGAATCCATTTGTGCCCTAAACTTGAAGGAGGATTTATGAGACCAATAAATTCCAATTCCCACTAGACAAAAGGTTGATCCATTGCAATTGACTGAAGGGGCAAGACTGCAAGCTTGACTTTCCCTACAAATATAACACACTGTTTGCAGTTTCTAACCTATGTATGGCAATCGCCCAATATAGTAGGCCAATAATACCCACCTTTCATGACTTTAAATGTAGTTTTTGCGGAAAAGTGTCCACCATCTCCATCATGGAATTCTTCAAGTAATCTTTGAGTTTGGCTTGGTTCTACACACCTTAGTAGCATTCCATTAATATCCTTTTTGAACAAAACCCCATCAACGAGCAAGAATGAAATTGCTTGCAATCTGAAATATCTTCTTTTTGAAGCACTTAGGTGAGAAGGGTAAATACCATTTTGTAGATCGCTTACCAAATCACGAACTCAGCTGGAAGGTGAGGTGTGAATAGCAACAATCTCTTTATCATTTGACACTAAAACAACTTCATTAGCTTCTTGCAAGTCTTGAGCTATATGCTCACAAAGTCTTTTGCCTCTAACCAACTTTGTAACCATAATCTTTACGTCATATTCCATTACCTTGGTTATCCAACTAGCTCTCTTCTCATTTATGTCTTTGTTCAAAAGAAACTCTTTGATGCTTGGATGAACAACCATTAGATGTATTTTATTATTAGACAACAAGTGCCTAAATTTCTTTAGAGATCTTATAACTGAAAGGACATGCTTTTCAAAAAAAAAAAACCTTGTTTCGTACTCTTCCAAGCCTTGGCTGTAGAAGGCTATTAGCTGCTCTAAATCTTCATGATTCTACTACATAAGAATGCCTGAAATGGTGTCCATGTTAGCATAAGTGTACAAGATAAAATCTTTCGTGATTTTTAAATTTAAAAGCGTAGGAGCAGTTGCTATGGTTTTCTTAACATCTTCAAACCCTTTTATTCCCTCCTTGGACCAACTGAAGTTCTGATTTTTCTTTACCATGGCTGTAAGTGGTTTAGCTATAGTAGCGAAATCTGAAATGTATCTCCTTATAAAGTTGATTTTTCCAAAGAAATTTTGCAAAGTCTTTTTGTGCTTAGGCAAGGAGAGTGTAAGAATGGATTGAATCCTTTCAGAATCTATGTTTAAACCATGCTTTGAAACATGTCCAAGAAGCTTACCTTCATGAACTGATAATACACACTTTTTGGGATTTAGAGATTTCTCAAATTGCCTACACCTTTCAAAAACGTGCTTGAGATGAACCATGTGATCTTCTGCATTCTTTAAAAACACTGTTATATCATCCAAATAAACAAGCACAAATCTATTAAGAAGGTCATATCCATGGCTCTCTGAAAGGTTGCTCCAGCATTAGACAAATCGAATGGCATCTTTCTGTATGCAAATGTCTCCCACTTAGTTGTGAAAGCTGTCTTGAATTGGTCCTCTTTTTTGACCAAAATTTAATTATAGCCACTATATCCATCCAACAAAGAAAACCTCTCTGAACCTGCAACAAACTATAAAATTTGTTCCATTGATGGCAATGGATAGTGATCTTTAAGTGAAAACCTGTTTAAATCATGGAAGTCAACACATAAATGAATCTCACAATTCTTCTTTCGTATTGGAACCACGTTTGCCACCCAAGTTGAGTGTTTGATTGAAAATATAATAGTTGATTCTATGAGTTTGTGAAGCTCAGTTCTCATCAAAGGCTCAAGCTTTGAATTGATTGGCCTTTGTCTTTGTCTCACCAATTAAGTTTCCTCTAACTCAATGGTGTGTTAAGCCAAACTTGGATCAAAACCTTTGAGATCACTATACTGCCCTGCAAATATATCAACAAAACTTGTGCGTAAATCAATGAAAGCTTTTTTTTGTGGTGGAGTGCATACCTTCCAATTTCAAAATTTTACCAGTTACAATCTCTACATTGGCATAGTGCTCTTCCTTTGTTGAGAAGGATGATTTCTCTTTCCTTAGCTCATCATTTCCACTGAAAATATTTTCAAGAGTGACCAATCCCTTGGGTAGCCTATTTGTTTTCAGTTGTACAATCTGATCACCATACTGCTGTAAGTGTTTTGATTGATTTTTTTAAAAAAACTCAGCATCTTCTTGCAAAAATCTCATAATTTGATAGTCATTTTCAAACACCTACTAATTTTCATGGTTATCCGAAACAGAAAGCCTTACAACTACCTTTATATGTGACTGAAAATTGTCACTTTTTACATCAGCTGGAATGTTAAATTGTGCCCCAATAGCAGGCAACTTATTAGCATGTTTATTCATATCTCTTGGTATTCTTTGAATATTAAAACCCTGAAAATCTTCAAGTAAATTCCAAACTATGTGTTTGTAAGATTTAAGCAACAAATTCTTACATACATTCAAACCTCTTACTTGGTGGACTACAAGTTCACTATCTCCAAACACTTGCAAACAATTGACTTTTATCTTCCTAGCCCACTGCAAATTGTGAACTAGTGCTTCATATTCAACAACATTGTTTGAACAACCAAACTAAAATTTAATAAATGAGAAATACTTTTGTTCTGTAGGAGAAATTAACATCATTCCAGCTCTGGTTCCATGCTTATTTTTTGATCTATCAAAGTACAATTGCCACAAGCCTTCATTAGATTCGTCTTCTTTGACCATGGCTGGAATTGATGCATCGTTCTCATGAAGACAATACACACCAAGACCTTTTATCAGCTTGTAGGGATCATGCTCATGCAAGGTAGAAGCCCACTCATCAAGAAACAAATCTAGAACTCCATCCAAAGGTGAGTCCTTTTCTACATCACTAGTTTGTAATATTTCATCTGAGATGATACAGTTAGTATTCACAACACTAGGCATATATGGCTCCACATGAAAACATGCAATAGGCTCTGAATGAATTGTTATCTTTGTACCTGTTGGACTAATCGCCAGCGTCCCCCTCAGGGATTCGTGACATGGACTAACAGCCTCTCGTGGGTACTTATCTGGGGTTTGTATCGGGCGTTAACAGGTCGACCTTTTGGCGCAACGGCAAGCATTCCAACAATTGGTATCAGAGCCGGTTCCTTCGGTGTTAGCACAACTGCTAGAAGGTAGATCTTGGAAAGCACATATGGCAGGATCTCAAGCACTAGATGGTTTCTCCACCAACAAGGCTCCTTTGTTCGATGGAACGAATTACGCATTTTGGAGCATAAGAATGAAGACTTACTTGATGGCCCTAGGTTTTGATATCTGGCAAGCAGTGGTAATAGGATACACAACGCCACAAATTGCACCAACGGATGCCACCGGGAAAAAGGCCAGTGAGAACAATGCGAAAGCTATGAATGCAATCTTATGCGGGCTTTCAGAAAATGAGTTTGTTAAGGTTATGCATTGTGAATCTGCAAAAGAGATTTGGGATAAACTCAACACTATTTATGAAGGTGATAGTAAGGTTAGAAAAGCAAAACTCCAAACCCATCGGAGGCAGTTTGAAAGTTTAAAAATGAAGAATGATGAAAACATTGCTGGGTATCTTCTTCGTGTCGATGAAATTGTTAATGTCATTCGAGGACTCGGAGAGAAAATTGAAGAATCTGTGATCGTTCAGAAAGTCCTGAGATCCCTACCATTGAGATTTGATGCGAAGATCTCCGCCATTGAAGAAATGAAGGATTTAGACATGATGAAAATGGACGAGCTCCATGGAATTCTTACGGCCTACGAAATGAGAACCGAATCTGAGAGACAGTCGAAGAAGGAAGCATCATTCAAGGTCTCGAAAAAAGAGAAGATCAAAGAACCAGAATCAAGTGAAAATTCAAGTAGTGAAGAAGATGAAAATGAAGCTCTATTCATTCGGAAGTTAAAGAAAGGATCGGGCAAATATAAAGGAAAGTTACCATTTAAATGCTTTAATTGTGGTAAAATTGGTCATTTTGCAGCGAAATGTCCAAATAAAGGAAATAGCGATGATGAGAGAAACAAATCAAAGTACAAAAAGGGATTCACGCCGAGCAAAGACAAGCAAAGATTTGAGAAACAAAAGAAAAGCCTATACTCGAAGAGGTATAGCAGCTCATCCGAAGAAAACAAAGAAAGTGATGTTGAGAGTGATAATGAAGAGATTCTGTTCATGGCTACAGAGGAAAATGTCACCACCAGCAAAGATAATTTGGAGGAAGACGAAGACATGGAAGAAGAAGGTGAAGTGAACCTTGAAGAAGAACTTCTTTGCGCGTTGGAAGAAATAAAAGCATTTAAGAAGAAGAATCAGAAACTAAAGTTACAACTCCGAAAATATGAAGAAGAGAATCGAGACTTCAAAACGAAGACATAACAAGTCTTTGAGGAATCAAACAAGGTAATTGCTGATCTAAAAGTCCAAATCGAAGAAGCAAAGAAAATTGAAGAAGATCTAACGGATCAGCTAAAGAAGAAAGGAGAAGACTATGAAAGGTATGAATTTGAAATAGATGTTTTAAAAAGGGACCTAGAAAAGGCGAATTCTAAAATAACAAGTGAATTGAAATCTGAAAAAAGCACTCAAGTTTTGAATAAGATTCTAGAGAGTCAAAGATCACCATCTAACAAGTTAGGTATTGGGTATGAGAAAGAAAAAGAGAAAGCTAAGAGCTACGTTGAAACTCTTAAAGAACCAATGAAAAAGGAGACCAAGAAGGAAGAAGCCAAGAATACAAAAACCAACTCTATCAACAAAGAAAGCAAAGGAGAACAAAACTTCAGAAGACCATTTGCTCCAAGATATACAAATAAAACTAGGTTTAGTAATTATTTTAATGGATATTGTTATTATTGCAATCATTTTGGTCATAAGAAATTAGATTGTAGAAAGAGAGCCAAGGATATTGAAGTCAGGAGTAGAAACAAAGGAACCTATGGAGCTTCGAACAGAAACTACAATTCATTTGCTCCCTTATCAAACTTTGATGAAGCTATAGTTTGTTACAAGTGCAACAAATATGGACATATAGCACGCTATTGTAGAAGTGTTTTTGAATCTGTAAGACAAGATCAAAAGTTCAAAGCTCCAGTGATAAAGAAAAGAGAACCATCAAAGATCTGGAAGAAGAAGCAAGAAGAATCCATGATTGTTCAAACAGCATTCCATGCTAGAGATGAAGGACAACAATGGTTCATTGATAGTGGATGTTCGAGACACATGACTGGAGATAAAAGCAAATTCATCTCGTTAAAAAAGGTCAATGAAGGCACGGTGAAGTTTGGAGACAACACTACAGCCAGAATAACAGGAAAAGGTACACTTAGTCTCGATAATGGAAAAACCAAAACAGAAAATGTGTTATATGTGGAAGGGTTAAAGCATAATCTTCTAAGTGTTAGCCAAATGTGTGATCAAGGACACACGCTCAAGTTCTTTTCTGAAGGTTGTGAGATCAGAAAAAGAGACACAGGAGAACTAATTGCAGATGCTCATAGAACTACAAACAACCTATACATGCTTGGAGAAATGAGAGGAGAGAAATGTTGTCTGAGTCAAGTTGAAGAAAGTTGGCTATGGCATAGAAGGTTAGGGCACATAAATTTTGATAATCTTGTGAAAATCAGCAACAAACAGGCTGTGCGAGATATGCCAAAGATAACAAAACTTTCAAGCACTCTATGCAAGCAATGCCAACACGGGAAGCAAACCAGAACAAGGTTCAGAACGAAGGAATATTCGACCACCAAACCACTAGAGCTGATTCATACGGATCTTTGTGGTCCTACCAGAACTGAAAGCATGCAAGGTGAGAGCTACTTTATGTTGCTCATTGATGATTATACTAGAATGACATGGGTAGCCTTTCTAAAAGAAAAATCAGAAGCATTTGAAAAGTTTAAAGCTTTCAAGGCATTAGTAGAAAATGAAAAAGAGCTGAAAATAAAATGTCTAAGGTCAGATCGAGGAGGTGAGTTTATTTCAAATGAATTCATTGAGTTTTGCGAAGATCATGGAATTAAGAGACAATACTCAGCTGCAAGGACTCCACAACAAAATGGAGTGGTGGAAAGGAAAAATCGAACCGTTCAAGAGATGGCTAGAACTATGTTGAATGAATCTAAGCTATCAGATAGATTCTGGAGAGAAGCAGTTAATACAGCAGTATATATCTTGAATAGAGGGCAAATCAGAGTTAATAATGACAAAACTCCTTACGAATTGTGGAAAGGAAGACCAGCTTCGGTCAAACATTTCAAAGTGTTTGGAAGTAAATGTTTTATCAACAGGAATGAAGAAAACTTGGGCAAATTTGATTCAAGAGCTGATGAAGGAATTTTTCTTGGTTACTCCATCAAAAGCAAAGCCTATAGATGTTATAACAAAAGGCTACAAACTATCGTAGAAAGTGCTAGTGTTAGAATAGATGAGATCATGAATCAAAAGGCAAAAGAACCTTCAGAAGAGCCTCTAGAAATACCCAATCTTGTAGAAGAAGAAGGGGAGGAAGAAAATGTAGAAAAATTGAGTGAATCTGAAAGGCAAGACACCAAAGCACCATCTCGCTTTGTTCAGAAGAATCATGCTGAAAGTCAGATCATTGGCAACATTGATGCTGGGGTGCAAACCAGAAGAAGAATTGTAAGTATCCCTGAGCATGTAAATTTTTCTTTGTTATCCAAGGTAGAGCCTAAGAATTTTTCTGAAGCTAGTCATGATAAACATTGGGTAAAAGCAATGGAAGAAGAATTAGATCAAATTGAGAAGAATGAGACTTGGGAACTTGTGCCGAGGCCAATGGATCAGAATGTAATTGGCACTAAATGGGTTTTTCGAAACAAATTGAATGAAAATGGCCAAGTCACTCGAAACAAAGCAAGGTTGGTATGTAAGGGGTATGCTCAAGTAGAAGGTGTAGATTTTGAAGAGACTTTTGCCCCTGTTGCTAGATTAGAAGCAATTCGAATATTTCTTGCATTTTCAGTATTCAAAAATTTCAAAGTTTATCAAATGGATGTTAAATCAGCATTTCTAAATGGCAATCTAGAAGAGGAAGTTTACATAGAACAGCCAGAAGGATTTCTCTTATCAGAAAACAAGGATTATGTGTGTAAGTTGAAGAAGGCTTTATACGGATTGAAACAAGCTCCTAGAGCATGGTATGCTAGGCTTGATAAATACCTACAAGACCAAGGATTCAAGAGAGGATATGCTGATAATAATCTTTACATCAAAACTGAAGGAGATCACCAGTTAATTGTTGTGGTGTATGTAGATGATATAATCTTTGGAGGAGACAATAAAGAAATGTCTAAGATATTTGTCAAAGATATGCAAAAGGAATTTGAGATGTCCATGTTAGGTGAGTTGTCATTTTTCCTTGGTTTACAAATCTCTCAATCTAACAAAGGAATATTCATATCCCAAAGCAAGTATGTGAAGGAGATGTTGAAGAAATTCCATATGGAGGAGTGTGCCCCTGTTAGCACACCTATGGCTACAGGTACGAAGTTGAGCAAAGATGATGAATCTCCGAATACTGATCAAACACTTTACAGATCAATGATTGGGAGTTTACTATATGTGACGGCATCTAGGCCAGATATCATGCAAGCAGTAGGTATGGTTGCACGATTTCAAGCAGCTCCAAAAGAAACACATGCGCAAGCTGTGAAACGTATATTTAGATATTTAAAGAGAACTTTGGATTATGGGTTGTGGTACCCAGGAGGTAAAGACTTCACATTGGTAGCGTACACGGATTCAGATTGGGCAGGTTGTGTAGATGATAGAAAAAGTACAAGTGGAGGAGCATTCTTTCTTGGAGATAGCCTAGTATCTTGGTTGAGTAAGAAGCAGAATTCTGTATCTCTATCCACAGCGAAAGCAGAGTACATAGCGGCAGTGCTATGTTGTACACAAGTTCTATGGATGAAACAAACCTTGAAAGATATCAAAGTAGAGTATAATCATCCAATCTCTATATTCTGCGATAATACTAGTGCGATAAGTATTTCAAAGAATCCAGTTATGCATTCCAGAACTAAGCATATCCCTATACAGTATCATTACTTGAGAGAACAGGTGGCAGAACAACAAGTAAAATTGGAATATGTTTCCACATCCGAACAGATGGCAGATATCTTCACTAAGCCACTTCCAAAGGAAACATTTGAGTACCTACGACAGAAGTTGGGAGTAATTTCTTTTGCGTCTTGCCACTAAAGGGAAGCATCAGCGAAGGGGGAGCTAAGTACTAGCTCTTGGATAGACCCTTTGCCATTGATGTCAAAGGGGGAGAAGTACATAAAGAAGATGTCACAGAAAGGGGGAGCTACAACAAAAAAAAAAAAAAAAAAAGGAGGATTCAAACAGAAGAGACAGTGCAGCAAAGGGGAGCAGTTTCAGTATGTGGTTGCCATCAATGACAAAGGGGGAGATTGTTGGAATATTGTCATTGATGTCAAATGAACTATTGCCGAAAGTGAATGGAATTGATTGCCAGAAGTGAACAGAATTGATGGCCGTAAGTGAACGGAATTGTTGACGGAAGTGAACGGAATTGTTGCCGGAATTGAACGAAAATGTTGACGGAAGTGAACGGAATTGTTGCCGGAATTGAACGAAAATGTCGACGGAAGTGAACGGAATTGTTGACGGAAATGTCGACGGAAGTAAACGGAATTGTCGACGGAAATGTTGACGGAATTGTCAACCTTGGCCGACCTATTGGGAGGAGGTGTGACCGTTCGAAAGGACCTTTTCACTTGAAGAGTCACGACCTTAATTTGTGGCTTTCCGTGGGTTATAAATAAGTCCATAACGAATGGCAAAAGAGTAGATTCGAAAGTAGAAGATATATAAAAGAAGAGCAGAATTTTTAAAGGCAAATTTTTGTGAGAATATTGAAAAGAAAAAATCAGCAAGTATAAGAAAGAGTATAGCAGCGAAAACACTAAAGCGTAGATCGAATCTAAAGGAGATAAAGCAAGTGTTCTATCATCTGTTGTTTTGACAACAAATTTGAGATAGAAGAGTGATTTTTTCTGATAAGGTTGGTGCCTTCGTTTTGAAGAGATTGGTGTCTCTTGCTGAGTTGGTGCTCAGTAAAAGGGGTTGGTGCTCCTGTAGGTTGGTGCCTACAAAATTGTTTTTGGGGTTGGTGCTCCAGTAGGTTGGTGCCTACGAATATTTATATTAAGAGAATTTCTCCGTGGTTTTCTCCCGAAAGGGTTTCCACGCAAATCTGTGTTTATTTGCATTGTGTGGTTTTGCATTTGATTGCTTTGAATATATTAATTGCGGAGTAATTTGAGGTTTTGAATTTAAGATTAATAGCCGAAAGTTAAAAATATCTTATACTGATTCACCCCCCCCTCTCAGTATAAGCTTGTGCTTAACAATTGGTATCAGAGCGGTGGTCACGGGTTCGAATCCCCTCAGGTGACGCTGAGGGGGGGATTGTTGGACTAATCGCCAGCGTCCCCCTCAGGGATTCGTGACATGGACTAACAGCCTCCCGTGGGTACTTATCTGGGGTTTGTATCGGGCGTTAACAGGTCGACCTTTTGGCGCAACGGCAAGCATTCCTACAGTACCATACCTAATTTTGAACATCAAATAGGTCCAATCAGCGGATAAATATCTCCCAATCTTTGAGGTGAAGTCCTTTGAAAGACAGCGAAATAAGGAGGCAAGTCCACCACTACAACATCCTGTTGAATAGTAACGTTAGGACAAGCATGTAATGTCAATATCAAATCTTTGATAATGCCTACCGTCTTTGCTGGTGAACCATCCAATATTAATACTCTTTTAGTATTTAGCTTATAAACAAAGCTGAGCTTGTCTGCAATCTGTTTGGGCATTACTGTACTACTAGCTCCACTATCCACCATACAATTATGAACCAAAGTATCATCCACTATCAAAGAAAGATAAAAAAGAGTTTTATTTGATTTTACTTTAGTTTTGTCCACCTTTGACATCTTATCTCCTTGTTGTACTTGTTGCTTAGTTGGTTGATCCGAATTTGTCAAGACATCACTTTTTTCAACCAGTTTTGGAGACAATTCAAGAGTTAAAAGTTCTTGAATGAGTTTATCTTTTTGCCCTGGAATTGACAGAGAATCCCACATGCTAATGCTGATGTTAGACTTTTTCATTTGATCTACAATACTGAACTGACATTAACCTTTGATTGCACTTTCTGAGGCACTTGCTGCTCACGAATTAGAGGTATTTGCTGCACTTTACTAACCTCTATATTCTGATTTTTTTGTGCTGTGGGGGCAGCAAGCTGCTCTTTTGTACTTTTAGCCACAATACTAGGAGTACTTGAAGTATTTGCTATTGCTTGGGCTTCATCAACAACTCTTCTTTTAGTTCTCTGAGAGGTTATGGAAGCAACTTGACCACTTGAATCGTTAGTTTTAACATCTTGAGTAAAAACAACATGATCATCTACTTGCCAATTTACATTAATAACATCAGGCTATCTTTGAACTTGATGAGTCTCTCCTTATGATATCAAACATGTATCTTGATATTGACCTCCTTGAAAAGAGAACTTTTCTTGTGTCATCTGTGACATGGTGATGTTCTGTGATACCAAGGCTTGGTTTTGAGCATCATTGAGATTTGAGGGCTGCCAACCTGAATCCTGCACCAAATTATTTTGAGGTGGGGTTGGAACAATGGCTTTTAAAGTGGAAGGAGCATTCGGATCAAGAGCAGCGTATGGCTTAGCTAGAGTTATGGCTCTTTTTGCTTGATAAGGTGGTCTATTTTCTCTAAAACCTTGATAAAGAGACCTTTGATCTTTGAAGGACTGATAGTTGTTCTGATTTTGTTGTTGATAGGGCATATTTGATTGAAATTGCTGTCTTTTGAGCTGTATTATTTCATTTTCAAAAGACTATAGCAAACTTCTCAACTCTCCTATCTCATTAGCTTGACTAGTAGGGGCTGCGATAGAAACTTGAGGTGCTGGAATTGGAGCCAAGGATGGAATTGAGGAACTTGAGGGGCTGGTATAGAACTTATTTTTGAAAATATGGGCATTGAAGATCTTGGAGAAAGCTTACCAACTTGTATCAAATTATTTTCAGCTTTAATTGCAATCTCATAAGCATCCGACAAAGCAGTGCCACCTATTGACTATCTCATCACACTAATGTCAGAATTAAGAGCCTTCAAATAATACAAAAATGCATATTGAGGGGATGGCCTAATCAACGTGGTATCCTAGTCCATGTTTTTTGAAATTTGAGGTTAAAATCAGATATGGCCTCATGACGAGCCCTTGTTATAGTGGTCAATTACTCAACTAAAGAGAGATGATCAGATTTGTCTTCAAATTGTTTGACCAATGCTGCGCCCAATTCGTCCCAGGTGGCAATGGAATTAAGTGGTAGATTTCTACACCATTGCAATGTTTTTCCTTTGAAGGAGGCAACCAACAATCTAACAACAACGTTATTTTCAACAACATTATGGACTGAACAAAGATTAGCAACATCTTGGATATGCTCAATAGGGGTTGTTTGATTTTCTCTTGAGAAAACTGGAATGCTCTTGAGGCTAAACACTGGAATATCATCCAACTGAGCCAAATTCAGTGGACTTCCTCTTTTGAATGGAGCAAGCACTTGATTTCTAATGGCTATTTGGATAGTAGGGATTGCAGTGTTTAGAACGATATGATGAAGGGGAGGTAAATATTCTCTTTGAAGATATAGATTTGCCCTCTTAGACCTTGCTCTTTTATAAGTTACAAATTCAAAAGAAATACCTTTACTTGTTGATCTTGTGGTAACCTTTGGCATGTATGAATTGTCTAAATGATGCTATGAATTTTGCAACTGAATGCAGATGAATATCTTCTGTTGTTGCGAAACCTCTTCAGATATGCAAAGAACTTCGGCGTGGTCCCACCGAGGGTGCCAAAAACCGTTGTCAACCTGGGGTTACACCTTGAATCGAAGACGTGCTGAAATGGCTAATCCTCTCTCTAGTTGAAACAATGGGATCTTTTCACGAGGGTGGGTGACTCAATGGTGAGAAGAACCTCCAGAGAACGCTGGTTCCTATAAGATGTATCAATGAAGATCTCAACTTCTACACTACAAATTGCCTGGGGAAAAGGAAAGAAAGAACTTGCAAGAAAATCCTAGTTAAAGTGGTGATACACCTAATTTGCTTGAGCCACTCAAATCGAGCTTCTAAGAACACTGATTTAGACAAGAAAGAGATAGAACTTCAACTCGAATTGATCAATACACATAAGTATTTCATGAAAAAGTTTTATCTAATGATCTAAGATTGAGAAAAACATAGAAATATGCCTGATAAAAGGCACTAAACAACCACTAATATCCACTGTAAACTCAACAAAAGACATTCAAACATAAAACGTGATCTGAATAAATGACCAGTTAATAACTAGGTATGAATCCAAATTTGACAAGAAAGAAAGAAAATCTATCACTTAGGCAAATTCATAACAAAAGTACACTATACCATCTGCTGAAAATTTAAAAATATAGTCCTCTTCTTATTGATTTTGAAAAAGGTCACAGCACAATTTTTGGAAGAAGCTTTCTTGCCAAAAGAGGGATAATTTTTTACAAAGCTGAAAAGCCATTAATATAGAAAATTACAAAAACCAAGAGGTTGATGTTGGAAAATATAGAGGGAGTAAACTCAATCTAACTCAGCCTTTACAAAAGTTTATTTATATCTTGCATGAAAATGCCTTGCATTGAAATGGACGGTGGGCTCAAACGTTTGACTTTGCTTATGCATGCTCGACTGAGTCGTGCTTAAAATTAGAGACTAGCTCTTTGGCGTTTGAAAGTGGACGGCTGAGACATTTAGAGGGTTGAGATGGACAACTAGTCAACTGAAGATTAGCCATCCGTAAAAAATAACCCTTGTTCGCATGTATTTTCTCCTATTTTGGTCTGTCTGTTCATGTCTATTTTTGGTGGGATTCTATTTTTTGACTCTTTTCATCGACTTTACCTTGGTCTTTTTATTTCTTATGGACTTTATGTTCTATGGATTTTATCTCCCTGGTCTTATCTTCTTCGGATCTTTCATTTCCTGCCCAAGTCCAATTATTCCTTCGGAATTCTGTCTCCTGTTGACCTTTTTCCCTGTTGACTTCTCTTTGGTTTATTATTTTCCTTTTGGCTTTCTTGTTTGCATTTTTCTTGAAGGAATCCTTCGGACAAAAGGTTCGAATAAATTCCTTCGGACTTTTTGTCCGAAGAATTCCTTCTTTATTTTCTTTTTTTTTTGGTTTATATTTCCTTGGGTTTTTTGGAGGGCACCCAAGCTTTTTGAAGGGCACCCCCGAAGTCTTCCCAAAGGGAAGGTGTCCTTCGGGACTTGTCCTTTTGCCTTCTTCCGAATGGCAAATGCCCTTCGGAATCTCTGAAATGGTCTTTTTCGAAGGGTACTTACCCTTTGGGACTTTTGTTTGCACCTTTCCGAAGAGCAGGTGCTTTTTGGAATTTTTGCCTTGATCCTTTTTTGCGAAGTGAATCTCCCGCGGCTCTTCTAAGTGAACCTTCCCAAAGGGTACATACCTTTCGAGACTTTTGCAATTGTCCTTTTCGAAGGGCAAGTGCCCTTCGGCACCCTACAGAGTGTCCCCTCGGGCAAAATGTCAAGAACTTTTCTCAAAGGGTATGTACCCTTCGAGACTTCTGATAATAGCCATTTTCCTTCGTGGACCTAGCCCTTCAGTTAAGTCACTTGTCATATTCCCGAAGGGTAGGAACCCTTCGGGATTCTTGTAAAGGTCCCTTTGCTGCCTATGCCTATTTCCTTCGGACAAAAAGTCCAAAGGAAAGAAACTTTGATAGTATACCTTGGGAAAGTTGGAGCCCTTTGGAAAAACTGTGCCCGAATTCTTTCTGCGGATTCCTGTCAATTGATTTCCTTCGGACAAAAACTACGAAGGAAATAAACTTTGTAATATCCACAGTCATTTTTTTCGAGCTTTTACATAGTCCTCTGAGAGCTCTTTCTTTCGGACAAAAAGCTCGAAAAAATACTCTTCCTTTACAACCCTGAAAAAACTTTGCTTAGACAAAAATAAATGAACTTACAACTTGTATGTCTTGGCTTTTTGCTGTACGTGATGCTTAGAAAAGGAAAAAAAACCCTTTCAAACTGCTGTAGATGACGTTTTTAGGAGAAAAACCCTCTTAAAACCTCTGCATGTGTCCTTTTGAAATGAACTGTATGCTCTATATGATGGTTGTAGGAGTCCATCAAAATTTACATGGCCGTAGGAGACCTTTTCGTCATCATTTGCATGGCTGTATTTGTACATTGCGTTGGCTGTAATCAAGAAAGCTCCTTGGAAACCTCTGAATGACTAAACTTCACCTGGCTGTAGATGGCCACTTGGGTGGCTTTAAATGCACATTTAAGGACCCCAAAACTGATTCATAAGGCAAACTTGGCACCATAGCAAAGTTTCGAATCGTAGGGGTGACAATTTGCCCTATGGGGGCAAAATTGTCAACACTTAGGACCACTTTCTTTCCATGTGCTCTGAATTTTAACTCCATTGTCTAAAAATTCAGCGAGTACTTCCCTAGTGAATGTAACCATTGAACTCCCAAAAGCACATTCTCCTCAATGCCTACTACGTAGAAATCATCTGCCACTGTGTAGTTTCCCAAAGTTATGCTCAACAGCAGAATCCATTTGGTACAAGTCATGGTAAAACCATCTGCCACCATCACACCGAACCCCTCGAAATCTTCTCCCTGTAGACTCCTCTTGGCCATGTTGGCCCACATATCAAAGTTTTCCTAAGTGTGGAAAATGGAGCTTTCAGGAAAAAAAAATGGTAAGCCTTTGGGAGGACTTCGGGTTTTCCAGCAATGACAACTTTGGAATTTTTTTTGAAGGCACAATGCAAATCGGGTTTTTTAGCAGTGACAACTTCGGGTTTTTTTTTGAAGGCACAGTACAAATCGGGTTTCCAGCAGTGCTTAGCTTCTAAATGTTTCATAAGTAGAAATAATTCGGGTTTACAAACCCAAATTACTCATAGACAGTGTATTTCAGGTTTTCCAGGGAGCACTACTTGATTATTCATAAGTCGTGAATAGTCAGAAGCCTGAAATGAGTAAAGGTGATCAACAAACCCGATGTGGTCTTGAAAAGTAATGCTTCTCGGGTTCTTCAAGAGACAAGTCTTTTTCAAAATTCAAAGGGCATTTTCAAAATAATGAAGGGTCTTTTTAGGGCAAAAGGGACAGTCAACTTTCTCGAAGGCACACTTCAACTTTTTTGAAGGTTTTTTCTTCTCCAAGTAGACGGTTGCAATTTTCTCGAAGGGTATGTTACCTTTCGGGAGGACCATTTCAAAATTCTCCAAGGGTATCTTTCCCTTCGGGAGGATCATTTGTAGAAATCCGAGGGGACATGCAGAAAGCTTGAAGGGTAGTTTCCAAAGACAGATGCGGACAAAAAGTCTGAAGGAATTCCTTCGGACAAATTTATCTGAAGGAATTTCTTCGAGAGATTTGCCCGAAAGAAATGAGCCAAGAGGGAAGCCCAAGACCAAGTGTCCGAAGGAAATGATGGGCCAATGGACCTCAAAATCAGGATAAGCAACTAGCCATTGGAAGTAACCGGGTTTGAAAAGCCCAAAGTCTTAAGGCTTGGGAAGCAACAAAGTGAGAAGACTTCAAGATGGACAAGCCCGAAGTAAGTAGGCTTAGAGAACCCGAATTATTCTGCATAGAGTAAATCGGGTTTCTCAAAGTACTCTACTTAAAAAGGCTTTATAAGTGAAGGATCTGGGAAAGTCCAAAGTTGAAGAGTTCAAAGAACCCGAATTACTCTACATAGAGTAAATCAGTATTCTCCAAGGGCTCGACTTAAGCTTGGTCCTGTTGACCATTTTGGTCCTGCAGGCCAAAATCGGTCCCCCATTTTTTTCCCTGTTGTTCTGAGCCAGTACATTTTTTGATTTTGCACAAGTCTTGGAAATTTCTACGGACTCTGCAGACATTTCTACGGACTCTGCAGGTTTTCTACGGACTCTGCAGGTGAAGTTTCTATGGACTCTGCAAAGAAGTTTTCTACGGACTCTACAGGTAGAGACGAGTTCGCGACACTTAGGCGCAAAATGGACCATTTCAAGTGCCCTCGCGGAGGGAGTTCGGGACTCAAGTGCCCTTGCGGAGGGCAGGGAACACTTTGCGAAGAGGCCACAAAGAAAAGCCGAAAAGGTAAGTTTCCTTCAAAAATTTGTTTAAGGCAAAGGAAGTACCCTTCGGAAGGGTCATTTCCAATTTTTTCGAAGGGCACTTTTCTAAGGCAATCGAGGAAGCAAAGGAAGAAATCCTTTGGACTTTTTGTCCGAAGGAATTCGGAAGGGCTATGAAAGACTAAGGCATAGAATAATTTCTTCGGATTTTTTGTCTGAAGGAATTCCTTCGGGCAAAAAGTCCGAAGAAATTCAGGGAAGCTGCGGGAGGAAAGCCCGAAAGAGAAAATTCTAAAGGTTAAGCAAAGTGGTCGAAGACAATTCTTGCAGACTTTTGTCCGTGGGAAAAGTGGCCGGCAAAATTGCCCGCGGGAAAAAACCCGAAGGAAGTCTCCAAAGGAAAGGAACGAGCAAGATAATTATTGCGGACTTTTGTCCGCGGGAAAATAGCCAAGGAGAAAAAGCCGCCGAAGGACCCCAAAGGGCAGGTGCCCTTGCAGGGGACTCTCGGCCAAAATGAAGGACACTTCTTCAAAAGCCGAAGGGACACCTTCCCTTTGGGAGGGTCCAAAACGAGAAGCCCGAAGGAAAGGGAAGCAACAAGAGTCCGAAGGAATTGAGAAAGGCTTGAGAAAGTCCAAGGGGTGACGGGACCGAAGATGTCAAAATCAAGCACAACAAACTAGCCGTTGGTTTTCAAACAGTGACTGGCCTGCGAACGTCAATTTTAAGACGGTGAAATAGCCGTTGATTTTGAAAAAGAACAAGAAGATCCCAAGGAACTCAGCGACCCGCCAAGAAGATAGCCCGAGGGCCGAAGGAGCCAGAAAGAGAAAACCAGGAAGAGACAAGGTGTAGAAACAGACAAAAATGGCCCAGGTGGCAAAGGGAAAGGAGTTACTCCAGTGGTTGGAACAGTGACTGCCAAGTGGTCATCAAACGGCGCAAACAGTAAGCGGCGCGACTTGTTTTCTCCATTTTACATTTATAAGTAGACAAACTGCGTGAATATCTGGAAGGAGTAGTTTTGTTTGCAGAAAAGAGGTGCGGCCCGTGCTTTCACATTAATGTTTGATCGCCAAAGTCAAGACCAGCGATTACACAGCATGGTTCCAGCAGGCCTCTTCTAGAAGAATGACATCAGCAACAGTGACTTCCTCTTCCCGATGCTCTCAGCGCACATGGGCCAACTTGTCAAAGAGCGCCAAAGTCTTTTCCAAAAAGCGCCAAGTTCTCTTCTCTTTCTATATATTGTAAACTTCTCATTTTTGAGAGGGAATCCATCTCTTAGCTCGTAAGGCAAAGCTCTACCCAAAAATCTCTCGGGCTTGTAAGGCAGGACTCTGCCGGATTTTACCTTAAATCAAGACTTAGCATTTTTACCTCCATCTGGACTTGCACTCACGCATATGTCTATGTTTTCTTTTTGTGTTAAGTCATTTTCTTTTATGCTTTTCACAAAATAATTCCAGCATGTCTAGTGCATTGTGAAGTTTCTTCTTCTGCAGGTCTGCCAGAAGTGTCTACAGCAAGAATATAGGCGCATGTGAGTAGGCTGCCAAAGTGTGTCTTAGAACACCTTTGATAGTTCTTCCTCCTTGTATCTCTACGGACCCCTGACTCACTGATACAGAAGAGTTTCTCACATCAGTGAAGTGTATGACAGCTTCTTCTTGGTGAAAAGTGTATGTTCGGGCTGAGTGGATCAACTTTTTTGGTGTATCACCTTTTTAGTTTAGGTTGAAGTTATGTTTTCAGCATCCTTCTCCCGTTTCATCCCCCCTTTTTTCATTTATTTGTTAGCAGTAGGGAATCCAGGACCTAAAAGATACATCGAAGGGAGCTAGCCCTTATCTAGAGACTCTCCCTCCAGCTTCGCCGGTCCCACAGGCAAGAGGGGAGTTTTCATTGTTGCGTGTGGAAGGCAGGAGCTCAGCCTTCTGCCCAGGGTGCAATCCACTGCGTCAACAGGTCCAACAACACGAGAATTGTGATGTAACGAATAGAAGGCTACCACGTGGCATAATTAGAGTAGAAAAGGCCAATCAGTAAAGGACAAGTGGCACAAAGATGTTCAATAAACACGGGAGAGTCCGAGCAGCTGGTAGTTGGAAGTTATGATCTCATCCGCCATGGTTCATTGCCCACAATTGCCATTCAATGCTTAAATGCGTCACACCAAGAAGAAACATTCTAGCTGCTCACAGCATGACTTTTCAGACGTGCCAAAGCAAGTCTTAAAGGCGGGAGGGGCTTGAGGGTATTGGGCGGCGATCTGGAACAGCGCATTTATGAACATCAAGGAAGGACAACAGGAGGTTCCAGTCATTTGCGACTTCTTCTTTCCTCCCTTTCTTTCTTCCCCCTTTTCTTTATAAATAGAGGCTTTGGAGCCTAGAAACATATCCCTGGACTGATGATAAAACTACTCTACAGAAATTGCTCTGTAAAGGACTCTTTTGAAGCATATAAGGAAAACTTTTTTGTTTTTGGTCAAAGAGAAGTGTGCATTTTTGGTTTTATTTGCAGAATGTATGATTGTTGTTCATCACCTGCGTTTTTCTCTAAGCACCTTGCTTTTGACTCTTTCGGTTTTATGCAGGATTGCGTGAAGTGTCTGTGTCTAGTTCCCTTTGAAGTTTAATTAGTGTTTCCCATAGACCTATTTTGTTATTCTTCAAAGCGTAATGCTCTTCTTCGACCTCCACACAAAATCTCCCTGCTTACAGCGCTGAGATAGAACCAGAATAAGCCTGTGCCCTGTTTAGCTTCATCAATAGTTTGCTCTTTTCTAGACCAAGTGGATCACTCTCTTTTGATGCATCACCTCCCATTAACTTAGGTTTCTTTTCAAGTAATCCTCCTACCCCTTTTCCTTGGCCATTAGTATAGTTTAGTGTAGAAATCAAGGAGTTGAAGTGAAGCACCTGAGGAACTAGCCTCATAAAAAAGTCTAGAGGTTCAACCTCACCATAGGACATCCACATCCTAAGGTTGTTCCCATGCTTATAGCTGGAAGTGAGAGAGCTTGAAGAACTCTCTCACAAGGGTGCAAATCCAGTCTATAACAGGCCACCAAGGCCTCATCGATGAAATTGTGGGTTTGCCCACTATCAATCAAAACTATCACTCGCTGCCCCTATAAGATGCCTTTTACTTTGAATGGGTTGTACCTTGGGGTACCGAAAAGAGTACCGATGGTTCCTCCTTTCACCTCTTTTGATGAATGCTCATCTACATCCACCTGATCTCCATCTGAGTCACTCAACTCACTACTTGTGTCTCCTCTACCTTCTCCTCTTCACTATCTGAGGTCACCTTTATATAATGTGCCTTCCCTTTTCCCAAACACCTGTGACCAGGCTCCCAAGGTTCTTTGCAAGAGAAGCAAAACTTTTTTCCTGCGAAGTTCATTTCTGACATCATCATCTAGATTGTTCTTTTTTGGCCACTCTTTTTGAAAAGGCAAATTAATGAGGAAAAAGAGTATTAGAAGATAAATAAATCTTCTTTCCACCTACAAATCTACAAAAAAAAATTCAAGAATAAATGTTAGAAACCGTAGGGCTCTGATACCATAACAAAATATTTGCCAAGGATTGAAATAAAGAACGTTGAGAAGCAAGCAAATAAAATGCTTAAATAAGATTACTTTGAAAAGAGCACAACCACAAGTTGAGATGAAAGATTTGATAAGTGAGAAAAACTGTCGAACAGTGAAAAAAATCCACAATCTAGTATTAAAAAGCTTGCAACAATGAACTCCAAGTACAATAGCATGTATAAGCTTAGAAGAAGAATGACCTTAGGCCAAGAGAGCATCAATGACATAAGAGCAAGACTTAGAACAACAAGAATGAGTTGTGTGTTGGGAGTTTTTGAGGAATGAGAGAGGTGAGCTCTTAATAAACAGTGAAGAGAGAAGAGGAGTTACATGTGCAAGCATAGGCATGTGTGCCGTGTGATCTTAATCCTCTTACAAGTGGGGAGGATGTGTGTTCCATGTGGGAGGAGAGGAGTCACATGCAAATAACTCTAAAACCAACAAGTGACTAGAGAGGTGAGTGATACCTCAAAAGGATAGGAATAAAGTGTATTTATAAATACACATATAACTAATACTTATGATAAGTCTAAATTACTATAGGAATGACCCAAATTAAGGTTAATTCTCCAACAAGTACAAAAAAAAATCCGATCTTAAAATACAACTAAACAGGGCTTTAAATAACTAAAGTTTTTCAATCTCAACCTACTACAACTTCTCAACTACCCACTTTGACATAGTTATTCAAGACAGTGGAATATAACAACCATAACTTAAGATTCTCTGGTTTTAAAATTCAAATCAACAAACTACTACATCCTCGGTAACATTTTTCAACATAAGCAATATCCACTAGCCAACGCTTTCCAACTCTCTTGTCACCTTCAATAAAGTCCATTTTTATTGATTATATAATTTGTGCAGCATCTCCTATTAGCATGCGAGCACATTCCACCTTTTGTGTAGAAGTAATGTAGCCTTCTATTAGATTAGCTTGGATCGTTTGCCAGCGGGTGATCTCTGCTTTGACAGTGTTGAGGACCTTGTCAACCATGCCTTTGAAAACATCTTTGGAAATCCATTTCCCTTCTTTATCTTGCAAAGTAGGAATTAAAAACAAAGAAAATAGATCTTTGGTTTTATTAGCAAAGGATTTCATTGTAGCAATCATTGACTTGGATTTTTCATTATCAAAATTAATCCTTTTGAGTGGTGGTTCAAAAAATTTAGAACCATTTTTTATTCAATTTTGGTGAACTCTACCGAGTCATTTCTTATTTGGGCATTTTGAATGGAATCTATCATTACCTTTACCTCCAATAATGTGATTATAATCATTTTCAATTTATTTTGTTGTAATGTCCCTTTTAGGGCAGATTTAGAACAATTTGGGTTTTCTAACAAATCCTAATAAGAATTGTGATTTTTTGATTTTTCTTTTCAAAACCTAAGCAATTAAAAATTCAGAATTCTAAATATGTCGATTTAGGGCACAAATACAATATTTTATTCACCACAATACTTACCAAAAATAATAAATATTACATGTAATGCTCCCTTTTCTAAAAATAAAATAATATTATTATTAAAATAAAAAATATTTTTAAATACTTAAAATAAACATAATAATATGTATTAGTTGGCAAAAGTGAATATGTCGGTAACTTTTTTCTATTTTTTATTTAAGAAAGGGATTTTTGGAGCATGGATTAACTTAACCCTTAATGAAGATAAGGTATGATCTTTTAAAAAGTATTCTTCCTCTCTCTCCAAGTGGAACACCCTTTTTTGGGAAGGGTTTGTTGAAAAAAGAAGGGTATAAAAAGGGGAATGGGGATCGTTCGAGAGGTTACCATGTTTTTGAATAAAATATATGAGTTTGAGCATGCTTGCTTAACTTTTTACTTTGGAAGACGAAAACCTTCTATGGTAAGCGGAATTAAGGACAAAACCCCTTAATTTTAGAAATAGGGCAGCGTTACACGAGTTGTATTGAGCTTCAACATCTTGGTTTTTCAGTATTTTCAGCGTTGGAAGAGTGGCGACTTGGTTTGGAACCCCATCTAGGGTAGCAATCAACATTTTCAGGTTGAAGACCCCTTGTTACAAGGGCTGTGTTGGTTTTTGAGGAGTTAAGACCCCTATTTTAGGGCTGCACTGGGTTTTTGGACAGCAAAATAATTCATGATAGCTAGGCGACCTCCTTTTGAGGTCTAATTTGAGGGTTTCAAGGGTTGTTTTAGCCTAATTTACAGATCCGAACATTAGATAATATTCTGCTATTTTTTTATATATTTCCAGTCATTTTGATCCGAAAATTTCTGAAAATAAGGTATTTATATAGAAAATAATATTTAGAAATTATTGGTGAATGTTTGAGGGTTAAATATTGCATTTTTTCTTGGATAATTGCATTTTCAGAATTCTGTAATTTTTATCTAGGGCTTGCGTGTGTAAAAATCATAATTTCATAATTGAATGGTTAGGGTTTGATATTCAGAAATTTAGAAGATTGTATACTTGTGCTAGGTTTGTATATTTATTGCTAGGGTTTGTTGGAAAACCCCTTTGTTCTAATTCTGTCCAAAAAGGGGATATTATATTACAATTGGAAATAGGACCTTCAAATCTGATTTTTCCGAATTAAATATATGGTAGAAAATTGCAATGAGAATTCAAAATAAACTCCAGCTGAGAGTAGGAAGTAGTGAACATAAACATTCACTCTATACACAAAATATATGTTGGGTATAACTCCTCTAAGGCAGTCGCCAACCTTCCAGCTGTCCCCCATTGTTGTTTGCTACCCTAATACCCAGTCTATGCCACTGCATCAGCCCTTCAACCCTCAACAACCCTGCGTTTCAACCTAAAAAGGCCTCCAAAATAGATTCGTTGACACTTCAAGGCTGCTAATGGGTTTGCTGCCCTCCAAAAAGCCTACAAGGTGGTTCGCTGCCCTAGAAAAGGGCCTCCAATAGTTGCGTTCCAGTCCCAAACCCTATCAATTGTGGTGCTCCCTACAAAAACTGTCCTAGAAATTTGAAATTGTCAATTTTTGCTCAATGTAACCCTTGAAATAAAGTTTCCCTGTTGAATTTTAAGGGTTTTGTCTCCAACGGATGCAAGTTAAGCAAAACATGCTCAAGCTTAGGACTTCAATTGATAAGAATAATATGATCCTTAAAATGAACCTCCTTTTTCCCTTTTATATTCTTTCCTTCCAATATACTTTCTAAATTAAGGACCGATTTATATCAAATTAGATAAGTCATTTTCTTTATTATAACTTCATTTAGAAAGAAGTTGTTGACAAGTTACGTTTTTATCAACTTGAACAAAGAACCAAGTTTCCCTTGTATTCCCTTTTAGCCTCCGGGAAGTCAAATACAGCCAAAGGTTTCCAATGTAAGCTCTCATGCCAAAGTGCAGAAATACGCTGTAATGCTCCAATAATCTGGATCATGTACCTGTCAAATGAAAGAGCTCTTGCCAAAACAAGCTCATATATTTGTTGTCCTTCTCCCTAATGATTTTATTTGGCAGTGTATGAAGTTTTAAAACTTTCTTGAAAAAGAGATCAACCACTACTTTGAACCTGCCCTCTTCACTTGTACCCTTTAGGAAAACTTTAACAATTTCTTTCTTTGCAAACTTAGCTGTAATAAATGCCTTGCAAACAACTGTAATTACTATCCAAGAGCAAAGAATGGATGAATAACCAGCAGCTTGACAAGCTAATACATATTCCAATTTGGCAACCTCACTCTTCATTCCAACCTTGTCAATTATGGGGGAAGGACACCCATATCCACAAATATGAATGTAATTGAAATAATGTAGCGGCTGCTAATGGTGATGACAACAACATTAACGATGACAATTTGGCTCGTGGCTGTCATGTATATACTTCCTCTATCATTTAGTGAAAGTAACACATCATCCTGCATTCCCTCCATGCTTTGTTGGAGATCCCTTGCATGAGTATCCATGTGGACTGCCCCTTGAGATCTTCTTATGGTGCTTATAACTTCCTCAATAGGAATGATGTATCCCACACCATTCTCCAACTCATGATGGCATCCTTCACCCAAGAGCAAACTCAAAAATGCAAACTTAAACACCATGCACAGCTAACCCAAAGTAAAATACTCAAGAGAGTTAGTTACCTTGCTGTAATGGCCTCTTTGGCTGCCCAAAAATTGTTGTTTGAGGTTGCCTCTGTCATGTATATACTTTCTCTATCATTTAGTGAAAGTAACACATCAACCTGCATTCCCTCCATGCTTTGTTGGAGATCCCTTGCATGAATATCCATTTGGACTGCCCCTTGAGATCTTCTTATGGTGCTCACAACTTCCTCAATAAGAATGATGTATCCTACACCATTCTCCAACTCATGATGGCATCCTTCACCCAAGAACAAACTCAAAAATGCAAACTTAAACACCATGCTCAGCTAACCCTAAGTAAAATACTCAAGAGTTACCTTGCTGTAGTGGCCTCTTTGGCTGCCCAAAAATTGTTGTTTCAGGTTGCCTGAAAGGTACTCTAGGCAGCCCATTTGTTGTTGTCCTTGGCTGTCCACTTATCACCATTGCCTTCAATTTTTTTTATTTCATCTTAAATCCAAACATTGGAATGACTCTATTCTTATGCAAAATGAGACCATTTGCAAGCACCAACTTGTCAATCTTCACCATTTCATCTAAGATGTGGACAACAATAATATCCTCAATCTTTTGCAAGGACAAAGGAGCTGTACTATAGCTGTTTGTGACTAATGGCAATAGTCTAAGATTGAAAACCCTAGGAGTTAACGAAACAAAATTGGTGCAGCAGCTGTAATACTGAACATTCTTTGCAAAAATTATTAATGTTAGTGAAATAGGAGATAGAAACAACCAAACAATGATTGAAAATACTTCATTAGCAACAACAAACTGAAGATCATGCAATGGAAGCATTTGTATGGCTACAAATGTTGTCATGTCATAGTGGAAAATGGTGATGATTTTGGCCTTCAAGTTGAATGTTTGGAACACGGCTTTCCCCATCATGTACTCCTTTTCCTTGGGAGGTAGAAGATCATCACTCCTTGCTCTTACTTTCTTCCAAAACAACTTTAAAGGTGTTGGAACCTTTGTCCATGATGTTCTCAACAAGTGGCTTCTTTCACACATCAAAAACTTCATCATACTTGCCTATCTACAACTCTCCAAGGAGAGCACTATTATTCCAAAACATGAACTTAGAAAGATCAATATACCATGGCCTTAGCATTGTATTCTCTCACTCAATCTTGGGGTTGTGGTGGCCAGAAACCATCTTGTACCAACAGCCAAAGCCTCGCCACTGTCCGTGGATGGAGGGTGCATCTTTCCGATGACAAAACTTTCTTCCATCGGTGCAAAAGGTATAGGGGCAAGGCTAAAAATGTGCAAAATAGTAGTCCAAAAGTTCATGACAACACTCCTTAAGAATAGTGTATCATAGTTATTATTGCCCACATTCATAGTTACCATGCTATGTTGGTCTATAACATCTTGAATAGCAAGGTAATATACATTTTGCTTACCCTGAGTGGTTGAATTTATGAACATACTACCTATCTTCAAAGAAAAACCTTTCCCAAGAGCATGCTTATCAAGTAGGCATTGAGAATACTTTTAACATAACTGCTATTTTGAAAATAAACTTGTAGGATTTACCTCATTGTATGTTAGCCATGGGACTTGCCTCCTACGATAAGTCTCCTTCATTCTTTTTCCATTATGTGAATGATGGCAAAGCTGGAATAGTTCTTTGCTATCTCGACCATAACTTGAACTGAAATTATAAGGGTGTTGACCCTCTAGACAACAATCTGGAACTACCTTAGAATGGAGCATGACCATCATTCCTTAGGCTGCAATTAGAATGCTCATCTCCTTTAGCTGAAGTATGTGCCTTTGATAGATTTGCCTCCATGCTATTAATCTTGTCAAATGCCTTCCCATAGTTGTTCTGAAAATCCATAGTCGGGTACAAATGAAGTACGTTGTTTGAGGAAGAATAGTGCATGAAGAAGAAGTTCGAGCTTGACTTAAGACCCAGTTTGTGATTTGCATAAGGAGTTGTGAGGATTCCGCAGAAGACACGTAGTAGAACGCCACAATGACAAAGGAAGCAAAATGTGGAAGTATGCCAAAATGACAGAGCAGAACGTTATAGAAGAGAATTGTGATAGGAAAAAATGCCATTGCCAGGTTGTGAGAATCACAAAGAGGAAGAGCAGTAATAGTGTGTTGAAAACGCTGTGAGAAGACCCAGAACGTGAATCATTGCCTAGATCGTGAGTGATTGAATAGATCGTGAATTAGATTTTCGAGGGAAATAGGGGGAAAAGTAGATGCATGACACATACTAATCACGTGAAACCCACAAAAAGACCAAACATGTGAGGAAAAGCAAACTAGCATGAGGAAGAGTTAGTGACTAGAACAGAACATGGGGCATGAGAGAGTAGGGAAGAATGTAGGAAAGCCAACATGAAGTGTAGAATGCAGTAAAATACGCTTAGAACATAAAGTTAGGACATGCTAGATGACAAAGGTAGACATATGTGCCACAAGCTCAAATTGTGATTCCAATAGCGATTTTCGCAGACAATCCCAACATGAAGTGTTGCTAAGACCAAACCTAGACATGCATAAACACAAACAGGGAGAGAAAATAGTGATTTTTCTAAGCAGAGAAAGGAGGATGAATTTCAAATTTGTAAACGTGAGAAGATACAAAGTTATAGTCCAATATTGTGATTTCAGACTATAAGTAATTTTGAAGCTCAAATTTCAAACAAATTCAAATTTAAAACTGTACTTTCCTTGTTGCATTAACTTTTGGATTAGAATTGTACTTTTCCTGTTGTATTGATTTTCCAAGTCAAAAGTCAAAAATTTTGTATAAAATGGCCAATATTCAAAATTTGGTTTTGTCAGAAGTGCAAAAGTTAACTGGCCTTGATTATAATGCTTGGAGTCATAAGATTTTAACAATTGCAAAATATTGTGATTTGTGATAAAATCATTCTTGGCATTGAGGCAAGCCCTGTTACAAGCTTTGAGGAATATGTTACGTGTCATAAGGAGGCCTTGCTATTGTTGAAGTTATATGCATCAGATGACATGATTCTTGAGGTTCGGAATGACATTGAGGCAAGTGCATTGTGGACCAGTTTGACGAATAAATATCAAACTTCAGAGTAGAGCCGAGTTATGTATTTGAAGAACATGCTATTTTTCACAAAGATGTCTAAGGATGAGTCTCTTTTAGAACAACTTATTCAGATGAAAGATCTCCGAGACTAGTCAGGAGCCATTAACAAATAAACTGATGACAATGACATGGTGGCTCTTTTTTTGAACAGCTTGACGCCCCCATATGAAGCTTTCGTGGAGGTTTTACATTTGATGGCCTAAAGTTAGAATCTGACATTTGATTAGGGTAGTTCCTATTTGATGCAAAAGGAATGCAAACAAACACAAAATGAGTCTAGTGTTGGACAAACAGAGAGTGCATTAGTTGTTCAATTGAAAAATAAGTGGAAATGTATTCCTATTGATTCATCTTCAAAGTATCAAGTGAAGTGCTTTTATTGTCAAAAGTCTGGGCATCTCAAAAAGGATTGCTAGAAACGACAACATGCACTTTCCCCACAAAGCAATCAAGCGACAAATGTGGTAGAAATTGACAAATGACGAAATTCTAAGGAAGAGATGCCCTTCTGGCATTATACTTGAACATTAATACTACCAATTACTTGTTCATTAAATCCAACACATCCAAACATTTCACATGTTGTAAGGATTGATATGTCAAATTTACTACAAGTACAATTTTTTTTTATTCGGTTTCATTTGCTAATGGTTAGTCATATGGAGAAGAAGGGATAAGATATTTGCATAGTATTGAATAATGTTAGAAAAATCAAAGCAAAGAATGTTAGATATGTTCCTAGCATGAATAAAAATCTTGTATGTTAGTCAATTAACAGAAAATCCCAACATTACTATACATTTCTCTGGTTAACAATGTATTGTGTCTGATGTCAAACATGACAAAGTAATTGCCTTCGGTATTGGGCAAGGTGGCTTGCATAGGCTCATTGACCCAACTGTAATCAATGTTTATGTAGGTGTGGAGGGAGACTCCACCATACAGGGTGCGCTGAAGGATGAAATTCCTCATAGGCTTGTTGACCTTGCTCTAGTAAAGTTGCATGCACTAGTGGTGGAGGAAGTATCCACTGTAAGGAATGTATAGGAGGATGTAGTTCCTCAATTTTAGTCTAATGGATAGTTACTTGTGCAAGACGATGATATGCCTAAGTCACAGGCATTGGCTTAGAGGAAAAGAAACAAGGTTGTTACTGCATCAAAGTAGAGTCATTTTGCTCTTGTTTCTAACCTTTGTATGGTACTTGAACTGCTAGTTTCACAACCCATTCGCTACAAATGGAGGGACAAAATATGTACTTTTGACAAGTACAAGGCTCATCTTGTTGCAAAAGAATTTTCCCAATAGGAGTGAATAGATGAGGATCTGATTTCTTCTCCTATTGCAGAGTTTGTCTTTACTTCCACTACTTTTACGAAGATTGTCACATTTCGGTTGCTTCTCTTTGGAGATATGGATGAGGTCTACATGGTGCTCCCTGAAGGATTTTTGGGTACTTGATCGTGATCATTTGGTTTGTAGGATGATTTCGTCCCTGTACGGAGTTAAGTAGGCTCCCCGAGCTTGGTATACTTTGTTCAAAAGCATCTCCAAGATTATGGATTCAAAACTATGGAGGTCGGGCCGAAGTTAACAGCCAATGATGATTCATCATCAGTCAATGAATCACCCTATAGAGAATTGGTGGATAGCTTGATACATCTTATGTCCACATGGCCGGATCTTTGTTTTGTATTTAGCTATCTTTTTTGGCTTTTGTCTATACTAAAACCCCTACATTGGATAGTTTCAAGATGTCAGCGGATTGTACATTTCCTATTGATATTTAAAGATTAGCCTATAAATGCAATGTTTAAACTATTTGGTCCCATTTTGTTTGTAAAATTTGGGACAAAGGTGGAGTATCTTCGGTTTAGTCATTAAAGGAGGGTGTTAAAGTTATTAATTAGTTATTAGTTAATGTTTAACTAATGGGTAGTTACCATGCCTTCCCAATTGAAAGTAATCACTTTCTGCTTAATAAAAAGATGGACACATAAGTGTGTGTGTTGTATGCCTTCCATTTCTCTTCATTCTTTCAACAGTCATTTACAACAAATTGTAAGTACATATTAGAACATAGTACATTCCAAAACATATCACAACAAAGCATAAGAGAGCAACAACTTTATTGCACAAGGTCATGTTCAATGCATTTACTTGGTATGGAGAGGACCTATCACATCAATGCCCTTACCCTGACATGCAACATTCTATTTATATGAAAATGGACCCAATGGTTTTTTGTTAAAACACAACCTCAAATCAAAACTAGACATAACTGAAGAGTAATTAAGACACTACCTAAAATTGACAAGAGACAGTCAGTTACAAAAAACTACTTTTGTTAAATACAAATGCTTACATATCCCATTCATTAACAATTCAATCAAGGATTGATCTATCTAGCGGAGGTTTGAGCGATAACAAACCAATCAATCTTCAAGGCAAGGATTTCCCTGTCTTGATGGAGGAGGAGGTTGAGGATATTTATGTGCTTGTCTAATGATCTGAAAATCGGATCTAGTATGTTAGCCATGTGAGATAACTATTTACATTTTTTTCATCTATGTAATAAATGCTCGTATGACACTTCTTGAAGGCAATTCACGTAAAATTATTAGTTAGGTGCATGAAGAGCTTACAGAGTCAAAGGAAGTCTTAGAATGATCTAGATATTTTGGGAACATCTAGCTGTTTTGATGGAGAGTTGGCGCTGCGGCTTTTCAGATAAACCTGTAACAAAGCCATGCCTTTTCCAAAAAACCCGTGGTGGGCTATGAGTTATTAGATCTTACGTCATGAGTTCAAACAAGTAATAGTTGCAAACGTGGCTTGTTTTTGGACTTTCTAACAATTTAGTTCATCTCCTAGGCGATTTGTGTAACTCGTGTTGCTGATTTTGTGTATTAATACAGGCCTTTGGGATAGGTAAATGAATTAAATGGAAGTTGGCTTCAGTGGTGTAGTTGCAAGTCTTCCGTCCATGAATGTTAATTCCATTGTTCTCCTAGCAAGTATTCATTGCTAGGTGTTGTGAAATTGTCTGAGAAGTGTTTTAGAAAGACAAACATCGTATAGGTTTTGGGCAATTATGAATTGTATTGTTTTCCATGAAGGTCACTTGATGGCATACCCCTATACATAAGAATGATATAGTGGAACGAGGAGTAAGCACCTCACTCTTTTGGACTTTTCTTGTCTTGAGTTTCTCCACGCTAAACTGTTGTGTTATCTTGTTTTGTATGTTCTCTACTTGCATCTTCTTTCAATTCATTTCATTTATAGCACCTTATAACTCTGTTTTATTATGCAAAGTAATGCATAGCAGTAGACAAACAATCATGTGTGCATTAGGACTTTAATAGGATTCATGTTGATAAATTGTGTGTGGAATAAAGAATTCAGAGGCTTGGCCCATTCTAGTGATGAACTTAATAAAGCTAAATAATGGTTCTACAAGTTGGAAGATGATGTTGCCCACATCCCTCTTTCCATAGGCAAGCTTGATAAGATGGAGTCCATAATGAGGGTACTCATGGCAAAGCTATGTGTTTCTATGGAAGCTTTGAAGTTAAGCGAAGAGTTGGAAGTTCTCAATCATGAGGAGAAGCCCCATACCATTGAAGCTTCACCTCCATTCAAATCTGAAGTAAAGATTGACATTTGGCCATATGAAGGAGAGATGAATGCGAACAAGCTAGATCATTGGCTAGCTCAACTTGATGTATACTTCAGTTTACATCAAATTAATGAGAGTTAGCAGATTTTTTTTGCAAGGTTAAAAGTATCCAATCATGCTTTAACTTGGTTTGAAAGTTATGTATATTCCTTAATTGTGAAGAAGCTGCCACCAATTGGTAAATGGGATGAGTTTAAAGTTTTGATTAAAAGACAATTCTATCTTGATTGCTATGAAGAGGAAAGGTCTATTGTTTGGAGATATTTGAGGCAACAAGAAGGACAAAGTGTGTAGGAGTATACCAACAAGTTTCGCAAGATGGCGGTCCAAAATGGGTGAAGATACATTTGATTGAGACATCTTGATGAAGTATGTTGGAGGCTTGCATAGTCACTTGAAGAGGGCCATTTTGGTTGTTGAACCTAAAGATATAGATGAGGTTTGTTCCCAAGCTCATTATCTCAAGATGAACGAAGGCAAGGGTTTGTCTTCCCCTTTAAATTGTTCTAAAAAGAAAGGTGGATTTAATGCTACTTCTATTGCTAACAAGGAATGTATAAAGCATTGTGGGCGCTGTGATGTTGATGGTCATACAAAGGAGACTTGTTGAGAGTTACACCTTGAAAAGCATCCTTACAAGAATAGGAGGGAGAAGAAAGCCATGACCTCTATTCAGGGAAAAGAGGATGGGTGCAGCTCTGATGTGGATGGAAGGGTATTTATTTACCTCCCTTCAAGAGAAGGTATGCTCGGGTAACCATGGTGCTCAAGAAAAAAGTGAACCTTCCAAACTTTTTCATATCAAAGTTTAGATTAAGAAGACAAAAGTAGATGCTCTCTTTGATTTTTGCTCTCAAGCAAATTTAATCAGCAAAGAGCTGATAGATAAACTTGGGTTGTACGTGTATAATCATCCTAATCCTTATACTCTAGGATGGGTGAAACAAGGGACAAAGGTAATGGTTTCCCAATAATGTAAGGTCAAGTTTGTAGTAAGTGAACATTTCATTGGCGAAGTTGTACCTCTTGACATTTGTGGCATAGTCTTTGGCAGTCCCTACATGTATGTGTGTGTTGCTATACTCATGAGAAGGGAAAATCAGTAGTCGTTGGTCAAAGATGGGAAGAGCAACATTATCAAATCCTCTGAAGGGAAATCTTAGTTTTCCTTGGTAAGTACTACTCAAGGTAAAAGGTTTTTGAATTCTAGTGGCAAGTTTTCTTTTCTCCTTTTGAAAGCTATGGGGAGGGATGTATGTAATACTACGTGTTGTCAACCTGGAGTTGCGCCCTGAATCAAAGACGTGCATGAAATGGCCAGTCCTCTATCCAATTGAAACAATGGGATCTTTTCACAAGGGTGGGTGCCTCAACGGTGAGAAGAACCTCCAAAGAAGGCTGGTTCCTGTAAGATGTATCAATGAGGATCTCTACTCTATGCTGCAGACTACCATGGAAAAGGGAGAAAGAAACTTTAAGGGGAAATCCTACCTAATAAAGGTTATACACCAAAAGATTGATCCACTCAACTTGTAACCTACAACATTGAACAAACAAGGCAAAATGAAGACCTTTGATTTCAATCAATCACTTATGCATAAATATTTCATGCAGAGGTTCGATCCAATGACCAAAACATGAGGGAAAATGATGGAGAGAGATTTGATACAGGACACTTTGCAGCCACCTAACATCCACTTACAACTTTAGCAAAAGACATAAAGAACAGTTAACATGACCTGCATAATACGGTAAGCTAGCAACTAGGTACGAATCAGAATTTGGGAAGGTAGAGAAATCTACCACATATGCAAATTGTTGAATGAATATACACTATGCCAACACTTGAAATCTGAAAGTACAGTGCTTCTATTGATTGAAGAGGTTACACAACTCACCAATGGCAGAGTCTAGTCTAGCCAAAAGATGGATGATTTTAATCAAGGCTGAAAGCCAATTTATAGAGAATTACAAAAGCCAAAGATTGGCGTTGAAAATTTGAAGAGAAGGATTAACTTAGATTAACTCAAGGCTGACTTGGCCTTTCAATAAAATATGTTTTTTTTTTGTCTTTGCATGAAGCTTCTTGCGCTTGAGGAAGTGAACTTGTCTTTGTTTTGAAAGTGAACTTGTCTTTGTTTTGAACCGCTCACCTCTCTTTGCATGGAAATCCACGCCAATGTCAATTTTAGAGCTCTACATGAGCTGCTTGATGTTGAGTTGGAACGTTTGAAAAGCTGAGTTGACCGTTTGATAAGTTGAGTTGGATGAAGAGATCATTCTCCTTTGCATGGGAAACTCCTGGTAGATGTGGCGTTTAACAATTAGTCAACTCTAAATCTAAAACAGTCAACTCGACATTCGAATTTAGAACTTTGGTTGAAGCTGAGTTCGGATGCATGAGTTGATCTGAAGATGAGGACTTCAACAACCAGTCAATTGAAGCTTTGGCCGGTTGATTGAAAATACCCCTTGCTTGCATGTATTTTATCCTATTCTGGTCTGCCTGTTCATGTCTATTTCTGGTGGGATTCTATATTTGGATGTATTTTGTCTATATTTCCTCCGTTTGACCTTTTTCAACTTCCCGTCGCTTAATCTGAGGTCAACTTCCCATGGTTTAATTCTTTTGGAATTCTGGCTTTACCTTTGTTTCAATGATTGCTTCCCAAGATCAAAATTTGACATCTTGCGGGACGTTAGCCTTAGTCTTCTTATTTCCTTCGAAATTCTTGTTGACTTTACCTTTCAGAAAAAATGGCCGAGTCTTGTTTTTTGTGGACTTTCCTTTGGCCTTGCATTTGCCTCTCTGCCTCGGGCTTTATTTTCGGAATTAATCCTTCGGACAAAAAGTTCGAAGGACTTTTGTCCGAAGGTTTCCTTTGTTCCGCTCCTTTTTATGTTGGCTTTTATTCCACGGGCTTCTTCTTTGGTTCATTTATCCGAATTTCTTCGAAACTTTTGTCCGAAGGTTTCCTTTGTTATTTGCCTTCGCCCTTCTGTTTGCTCTGTCGGTTTTTTTTTTTGGCTTTTGAACTCTCCGAATTTCTTCAGACTTTTTGTCCGAAGGAATTCCTCCGGACAAAAAGCCCAAAGGAATTAATCCTTCTTTTGTCTTTACCTTTACCTTCAAAATGTCCTTCGGGAAAGTCATAGTGGTCCTGTTGCCGACCAAGTGCCCTCCACAAGGGCTTCTGTCCCCCTTTTGTGCCCTTTTTTGGAAAATTGTAGGGCACCCGAGTTTTTTGCAGGGGTCCCAAATTTGACGTGTACCTTCCCGAAGGGTAGGTGCCCTTTGGGATTGTTGAAAATGACCCTTTCGAAGGGTATCTTGCCCTTCGGGTTTTTGCAGGGGTCCCCTTTTGTCTTCCAAAGCCCTTTGCAATTCCACGGATTTCCTTCGGATTTCTTCGAACTTTTGTCCGAAGGAAATCCTTTGGACAAAAAGTCCGAAGGAATTATTCCTTGGGCTTTTTTGCTTTTGGGCGGACTTTGCTTGATTATGGGTGTTCCCTTTGTAAATTCTCCGAAGTATTCCTTCGGACAAAAAGTCTGAAGGAATTACTTCCTTTGTTGTAAGCTCTGCAAATTCCTCGAAGGAATTTAAACTTGTAATTTCCTGCGGACTTATTCCTTAGCACTTCTCCGAAGCTATGTGACATTCTGCCTTATTTGAACCATTCCTTCGGACAAAAGTCTGAACGAATTCTCGTTGTAGCAAAGGCCTTCACAAAAGAAAAACAATGTATTCTTCCCAATGAATTCTTTCTTTCCTTGGATGGAGATGTGAATTTTACGAATGGCAATAGACAATCTGTTCTGTGGAAGAATTGTCAACATTTCTGGTGACTAAGCTGGCTCAGCATGCCTGCTATGCTTGAGAACTCAGACCATATATAGACGCTGTTTGAATTCCCAAATGGCGACCCTGATTTCTGAATGAAAATCTCCTCTAATCATGGCTGAAGCAACCTCCTTCAAAATAATAAGGGAAACACACGAAAGCAAAAAACTAAGAAGCAAATGTGCAAACAAGCACTTATTGGACGAAACTGAAGCAAACTATTGTGCTTGAACAGCACTTGGAGGAAAGCAAATCAAATAAGGAACCTAGCTAACCATGATAAAGCATGATCCGCCTGGATCAAATAGGAAATTCTTGAACTCACTCCTTCCAAGAGATGGTACAAGTTGCAAAGCAGGATGTTTTTTAATCATAACCTTCGATGAGGTATTTTCCTTGTCTACGAACTGTATTAGCATCTTCTCAAATGAGTCATCAACAGCAACAAAGACAAACTCATCAAGTACCTCTTGATCATTTTCAGATTGCTTGTCATCTATCACCATGTCAAGTGATACCTTATCTATGCATGGTTTTTGAGTGACCACATCCTTCTTATTGACTGCTGCAAGTTCATCCAACTCTTCAAGGAGCTTTGAGTATGCAACCCAATCTGTATTGTGACCTTGAATAGGTGATTCTTGATCAAATTTCTCATAAACATGCTCTTCAATAGCCATCATATCCATACAAAGCTCTTCAATCTCTTGTAGAGATTCAAGGTACAATTTCCAATCATCTTTTTGTTCCTCATTTTGATCTATTTGAATTGGATCAGCTATAAGGCTATTTGGATCCTTCTTAATAGGAGATACCTGTAACTCATTTATAACTCCAATCTGTATCAGCCCCTCTTGAAGTTCCTCTACATCAAGATCAGTCTTCCCACTCTCAGCTATAATTGGATGCTCAATTACAACCTCAAGTGAAGTATCAATAAGAAATTCTTCCTCAAACACACCTGAAGCATCCTCTACGCACTCTGCAAGAACTTGTCTTGTAGCTGTAACCTCTTTCTCAATGCTCCAAAGAACAGGATCCTCCTGAGGAAGGGGGTTGGCGGGAGGGTGATAAAATTCATTTGTTTGAGAGGCAAAATGAAGCATGGGAGGTTGATCATGTTTAGATTTTGAAATCTTGAGGGAAAAAGAATTATCTAGGGAGTTTTGGAGAGGAGGGAAAGAGCAACTCTTAAAGACGTCTGTATTTCGTTCCTTCCACTTGGCCATTACCTCATCAAAGTCTGGAACCTGCTTGTCTTCTTGGACAACCTGAGCTTGAGGGATAATTGGTGAGGAAAGGGGACTATAGGAAGGTTTAGTCTCATGAATAGTCACTTGAACATGCTCTTAAATAGGCTCTTGACTCCAACTAGGAAGCTCCCTTGACACACACTAGGCATGGTTAAGAACTTCATGAGAATAAGAAACACAATAGCCCTTTGTAGACAATTGGTTTAACTCAATTTTCTGTCTTTCCCAAGCCTCCATCTTTTCCAATACAATAATACATAGTCCATTTATCTCTTTTGGATCATTGGACACATTTCGAAATAGACCATTCACTTCCTCATACTGAGAGTTAGAACAAACCTTTCTTGCATATGCTAGTATTCTGAGCTCTATTTCATTCATTCTTTTTTGAAGACCAGACTGCTCATATGCAACATCATAGCCATATGGGAAAGATGAAATCCGGCCCTGAGACTGATATGGCTTACAAGGAAGGTAAGATTCATGCTCTTGATAACGCTGATTATGAGAAACTTAATAAGGCTCAACATAGTTTTGATAGTACTCTTGATAAGGCTGATTAGGCTCATAGGTATCATGACCAAGTTGGTATGATCCATCATTGGGTTGATAAGGAAATATAGCATAGGAATTCTCTTCATACATAGCCATCAAAATTCATTCACGATAATGCAATAAAAATAGACTTATATGGAAGCTGTCCCTGAACTGTTAGAAGCAAGTGCTTGAGATTTGGAATCACCAAATACTTCTTGAAGAACACTGCTACAACTGCAATTTAATTAAGACCAGCTAAAATAGGTCCCATCGGGCATGCCAAAAATTGTTGTCAGCCTGGAGCTGCGCCCTGAATTGAAGACGTGCATGAAATGGCTAGTCCTCTATCCAGTTGAAACAATGAGATCTTCTCACGAGGGGGGTGCTTCAACGGTGAGAAGAACCTCCAGAGAAGGCTAGTTCCTGTAAGATGTATCAATGAGGATCTCTACTTTATGCAGCGGACTACCATGGAAAAGGGAGAAGGAACCTTTAAGGGGAAATCCTACCTAATAAAGGTGATACACCAAAAGATTGATCCACTCAACTTGTAACCTACAACACTGAACAAACAAAGTAAAAGGAAGACCTTTGATTTCAATCAATCACCTATGCATAAATATTTCATGAATTGGTTCAATCCAATGACCAAAACATTAGGGAAAACGATGGAGAGAGGTCTGATACAAGACACTTTTCAGCCACCTAACATCCACTTACAGTTTCAGCAAAAGACATAAAGAACAGTTAACATGACCTGCATAATACGGTAAGCTAGCAACTAGGTACGAATTAGAATTTGGGAAGGGAGAGAAATCTACCACATATGCAAATTGTTGAATGGATATACACTATGCCAACACTTGAAATCTGCAAGTACAGTCCTTCTATTGATTGAAGAGGTTACACAACTCACCAATGGCAGAGTCTGCTCTAGCCAAGAGAGGGATGATTTTATTCAAGGCTGAAAGCCAATTTATAGAGAATTACAAAAGCCAAAGATTGGCGTTGAAAAATCGAAGAGAAGGATTAACTCAGATTAACTCAAGGCTGACTTGGCCTTTCAATAAAATATGTTTTCTTTTTGTCTTTGCATGAAGCTTCTTGTGCTTGAGGAAGTGAACTTGTCTTTTTCCTGAACCGCCCACCTCTCTTTGCATGAAAATCCATGCCAATGTCAATTTTAGAGCTCTACGTGAGTTGCTTGATGCTGAGTTGGAACGTTTGAAACGCTGAGTTGACTGTTTGATAAGCTGATTTGGATGAAGAGATCATTCTCCTTTGCATGGGAAACTCCTGGTAGATGTGGCGTTTAACAATTAGTCAACTCTAAACTAGAATAGTCAACTCGACATTCGAATTTGAAACTCTGGTTGAAGCTGAGTTGGATCTTCGGATGCATGAGTTGATCCGGATATGAGCAAGACTTCAACAACCAGTCAATTGATGCTTTGACCGGTCGATCGAAAATAGCCCTTGCTTGCATGTATTTTATCCTATTTTGGTTTGCCTGTTCATGTCTATTTCTGGTGGGATTCTCTATTTGGATGTATTTTGTCTATATTTCCTCCGTTTGACCTTTTTCAACTTCTCATCGCTTAATGTGAGGTCAACTTCCCGTGGTTTAATTCTTTCGAAATTCTGGCTTTACCTTTGTTTCAACGGTTACTTCCCGCGGTCGAAATTTGACGTCTTGCGGGACGTTAGCCTTAGTCTTCTTATTTCCTTCAGAATTCTTGTTGACTTTACCTTTCGAAAAAAATGGCCTAGTCTTGTTTTTTGCGGACTTTCCTTTGGCCTTGCATTTGCCTCTCTGCCTCGGGCTTTATTTTTCGAATTAATCCTTCGGACTTCGGACAAAAAGTCCAAAGGAATTCCTTCAGACTTTTGTTCGAAGGTTTCCTTTGTTCTGCTCCTTTTTATGCTGGCTTTTATTCCATGGGCTTCTTCTTTGGTTCATTTATCTGAATTTCTTCGAACTTTTTGTCCGAAGGAATTCCTTCGGACAAAAAGTCCGAAGGTTTCCTTTGTTATTTGCCTTCGCTCTTCTATTTGCTCTGTCGGCTTTTTTTTTTTTTTTGCTTTTGAACTCTCCGAATTTCTTCAAACTTTTTGTCTGAAGGAATTAATCCTTCTTTTGTCTTTACCTTTACCTTCAAAATGTCCTTCGGAAAAGTTGCAGTGGTCCTGTCGCCGACCAAGTGCCCTCCGCAAAGGGCTTCTGTCCTGCATCTGTGCCCTTTTCGAAAAAATTGTAGGGCACTCGGGTTTTTTGTAGGGGTCTCGAATTTGACGTGTACCTTCCTGAAGGGTAGGTGCCCTTTGGGATTGTTGAAAATGACCCTTTCGAAGGGTATCTTGCCCTTCAGGTTTTTGCAGGGGTCCCCTTCTGTCTTCCAAAGCCCTTTGCAATTCCGCGGACTTCCTTCGGATCTCTTCGGACTTTTGTCCGAAGGAAATCCTTCGGACAAAAAATCCGAAGGAATTATTCCTTGGGCTTTTTTGCTTTTGGGCGGACTTTTGCTTGGCTGCGGGTGTTCCCTTTGTAAATTCTCCGAAGTATTCCTTCGGACAAAAAGTCCGAAGGAATTACTTTGTTGTAAGCTCTGCGAATTCCCCGAAGGAATTTAAACTTGTAATTTCTTGCGGACTTATTTCTTAGCACTTCTCCGAAGCTATGTGACATTCTGCCTTCTTTGATGAACCATTCCTTTGGACAAAAGTCCAAAGGAATTCTCGTTGTAGCAAATGCCTTCACAAAAGAAAAACAATGTATTCTTCCCACTGAATTCTTTCTTTCCTTGGATGGAGATGTGAATTTTCCGAATGGCAAGAGACAATATGTTATGTGGAAGAATTGTCAACACTACGCATGGCATATCTATTAACAAAGAGCAGAAGTTACTTCTATGTTGTCCTCTTTGCTTTTAGTCTCTAGCAACCTTTTTTGATGGAAGGCAAGGGGCCACACAAGGGGAATGTAGAAGTTCACATCGTTGGAATATGTTATTGAGCAACTACACCTCCAAGAGAGGGTAAGAAAGTGGGGAAGAAAATTCCTCATTTACAGAGTTCCTAAAGCTTTTGGGGACCAAAATCCTCTAATTGGGGAGGCATGATATGGAAATCGGATCTAGTATGTTAGCCATGTAAGCTAATTGCTTTCACTTTTCTCATCTATGTAATAAATGCTTATATGACACTTCTTGAAGGCAATTCACGTAAAATTATCAATTAAAAAGGTGCATGAAGAGCTTACAGAGTTAGAGAAAGTCTCATAATGATCCAAACATTTTGGGAACATCTTGTTGTTTGATGCAGAATGGGAGTAGTGACTTTTAAAAGAAACGTGCAGCTGCGCCACACTTTTCAGAGAAACCCATGACACCTTTTTAGAAAAAACCATGGCATCAAAAAAACTCGTTGTTGGTTATTAGAAGACCATGAGGCCTAAGTTTAAAGGAGTGATGATTGAAAATGTGGCTTGTTTTTGGACTTTCTAACCGTTCAGTTCATCTCTTGGGCAATCCTTGTACCTCCTACTGTAGAGTTAGGCCTTTGGGATAGGTAAATGAATTAAATGGAAGTTGGGTTCAATGGTGTAGTTGCAAGTCTTGAGTCCATGAATGTTAATTCCATTTTCTCATAGCAGGTGTTGGTTGTTAGGTGTTGTCAGGTTGTCTAAGAAGTGTTTTAGAAAAACAATCATTGCATAGGCTTTTGAGAATTGTGAATTGTTGTGTTGTCCATGAAGGCCACCTAATGGAAGTACATGTTGGGTCTAACATGCCCCATTCTCAGATTTCAAATGGGGATCCTCTTGTTCCAGTTTGGTCTTTGGTTTGTAGGTTTCTGGATGTGAAGTTCTGTCATCTGAATGCTTCAGTGATATTAACCAAGTTTGAATTCAAGTCTTTTGATCATAAGAAGTTCCATGTCTGATCCGCCCCAGTCTAAATTTTATTCTTAAAAAGTTTTATTTCAATTTGAAAGTGGCCAAGCCTTTATAATTTTCCAATATAAAGATTTGGTCTGTATTCGATTTTAGACTTGGCTATTCGAAAAGTTTCTGAACTTTGAGGATGATGTAAATTCATTGTTATGGACTAACAAATCCTATTATGTGTTCAAGCTTAGAAGCTGGCCTTTGTTTGACGCCTTAGTAGATTTTCTCATTTTTTGGGCATAACTTACTAATGACTTTGTTTGCCTTAGTTCTTTTTGTTGCCTTGTCATTTCTACAGGGTTTAGAGATTCTCAGGGTCTCCTACATTCTTCCGTGCATCCAAATCTTGTTGACGTGCAGCTTCGGAGTCAAATATTTTTTGAAAAATGACTAAGTCCTTTTAAAGCCCTGGGGCCCCAAGATTGTGCCATGTGGCATGATTTCGTTGACTCGGGACCTTGGAATCTCCAGACCTTGGGAGTAGTAAGGCATTACCTTGGAAGTTCGGGAGTTGATCGACATTGGTAAAGCTCCTTGCCCCCGTGTCCTTGAGAAGACGCTATGTGGCACCCTGTCGGAATCCCAAGAGCTTGGAGCGATTACAACATTATCACAAACCATGAAGAGCCCTGGGGCCCAAGAAAAAACTATTTTGCAATGATTAAGCAAGTATCGACTAAAACATAGAAGGCTGAGAAGAAGCCACGTGGCTGCAACGATGACAGAGGTCGATGGCGAGTTAAAGCCAGGGGCGACGACAAGCTACCAAGTGGAACCTAGCAAGCAAAGCCAATATTCTAGCAAAGGAAAAGGAATGCAAAACCGGAAAGAAGCCACGTGGCCAATGGAGAAGAGCTCGAGGCCAACAAAGCAGACAAGTGGACCCGAACCATGTCAACCGGCCAAATCATCATAAAAGGCACAAGTTAAATTTGACGGCTTTTCAAAACGTTAGAATGGACCGAATTGAGAAAAATAGTAGAATAATTAGTCGAGTTGGTTTTGAGGAGTCTGACTAGTCAAAGGACGTACGTGGAGCGAATTGATGAATTTTGGACCCAAATATGCTCCCAAGTGGGCCAAATAGAAAATCATTCAAAATACTTCATCCAAAAGAGAGAAGTGGAGGATCATTTCAATTAGACATGTGTTACTGTTGAACACACTATCTATTGAGAGGGGGGGTGAATCAGTAGATGAGTTAAACCCTGGTTCTTAAAAACTTTTAAACAAGATACAAAATATATATGCAAAGTAAAGAACAAAAGTAGAGATCATACACACACAAGAATACTCAACATTAGATTTTTACGTGGAAACCCAAAGGGAAAAACTATGATGAGAAAAGCTGCTAGAAACTACTATTCTAATCCAGCCTCATAGAAAAGATGTCTCACAGACAAACTTCACTGGTTACATTCAAGAGCACCCACTCTAAAGAAGCACCAACTTCCTAACTGAGCACCAACTCAGTTTTTCTGATGGCACCAACCTATTAGAGATATGAAGCTACAACTTCAGAATACAAAAGAGATTCAAAATGAATCTTGTTCAATTTCTTTGTTACAAGTCTTGTTTGGAATTGCACCCTCATGCTATGTGCCTTCTCGTCTTATCTGCCTCTTTCTCTGTGTCTGGATATCTTTTATTTTGACACACCTTATTCGCTTTGCTTTTTTACGCTGTCTGCATATGTCCTCACTCGACAATTTTTGAGTTAACAGTCTAATTATTATTGCTGCAGCAACAAAAGCACTTTCAAATGTTCTGTTCGTAGCATATATAGACAAATGCATATTAGGGTTTTCTATCTTTAAAGTGTTCACACTTCAACTGCTCTTAACCGGTTCAAGCTTCTGAACTGCATTCAATGTGACTGTGACTTTGTGTCCTAATTCATGCTTCAAATGACAACGTTCAAATGTCTTTACTATCTTTGGCATCTCCACTTCTACTGTTCTTAATTGCGCTGCTTCCTCGATCAATTGATTGATTAATCTCGAGCTCCGTGAAGATATATCAAGTTCATCACCTGTTCGAGCTGTTCTTTTATAGACAATTAGAACACATTAAATGCGGGCTTTTTATTTCTTTGGTCGCACCAAGTTCATGTTATTTTCTTTGTTGGATCTTTCCTTATGACCTCTTGACACTTGTCAAATGCGCGTGCACTCGGAGGGTAATCTGGCTTTGCTTCACACCATTGGATCTAATGCACCAATCAAGCGTGAGTCGTCGATCTGTTAAAGCAGCATGAATTTTAATTCTTGCTTTGCCATTAACCATCGAGCTTCTTTTCTTCCCTTTTCACATCTCGCTACTTTCTATATGATGAGTTCGCTTTCGCTCCTTTCGATTGTCCTTGATATGCTCGATCTTTACCCTTTCTATTGTGCGTTAAACTTCAGCATGTTGGCATGATCTTATTTTCTTTGGCATTCTTGTAACATTCCTTGCAACATTGATCCTTGTAGACTTGCTAATCTTTTAACCTTGCTTTAATCATCCTGAAGTGTCCTCCAATTTCTCCGAAAGAATTCGTCATTGGCTTCTATTCAGAACTACCCTTCGAAAATCTTCCAATGGTCCTCATGCCCTTTGCAACGTTCAAAAGATACCCTTTGAAATTTTTGAAAATGTCCACTTGCCCTTCGGAACGTTCAAAAGATACCCTTCGGACTTTTTGAAAAGGTCCACTTGCCCTTCGAAATGTTCAAAAGATACCCTTCGGACTTTTTGAAAAGGGCCACTTGCCCTTCGAAATGTTCAAAGATACCCTTCGGACTTTTTGAAATGGTCCACTTGGCCTTTGGAACGTTCAACAGATACCCTTCGGACTTTTGTTAAGGGACAATTTTTCGAAAAGGACTTGACAAATTTTCCGAAAGAATTGTCCTTGTTACTTTTTCCGAAAGAATTCCTCCGAAGGAATTCTTCAAGACTATTTCGGGTTTTCCATCCTTCTTGACTTATGTACGTAAGAGAAGTAAAGCCACTCAGAAATCCTGATTGCCTCTTCTAGACCCTTCCTTATTTTTGACATTACTTGACTTATCAACTTGAGAAGTAACTTGCTTGCAAATCCCCGATCACCTCTTCGTTGGACCCTTTCGGGTTTCCCACATTGCTTAGCTTATAAACATAGGAGAAGTAAAGCTATCCTAGAAACCTGATAACCTCCTCTTAGACCAACTCGGGTTCTTATCATTGCTTGACTTATAAAACATAAAGAAGTAAAATCATTCCAGAATCTTGACCAGATAAAGTCACTTCAAAACCCCGAACAACTCCTCTAGACCACTTTGGGTTTTTGACTTTGCTTTACTTATAAACATGAAAGAAGTAAAGTCGTTCCATAAATTTGACCAACTTTATTAGACTAGTTCGGAGTTTCGAGACTGCTTTACTTATTTTATAAGTAAGAGCATTTCACAAACCCAATTTACTCAAGTCTGCTCAACTTAACCTTTGGCATTAATGCATGATCATTTTCAATCTCAATGACATCAATGACATCAACCTTTGACATCAATGACAATTCCATGTTGCCTTAGACAGGAATGACAATTCTTCAGTCCTCAAACTGCTTTCTGGATCATGATATTCAATCTGTCAATTGTCTCTTTGCTCAAATTGCCAACAATCTCCCCCCTTGTCATTGATGGCAAAACACCCTCAAGAGCAAAACCCTCCTCAAAATTTCCTTCTGATTCTGCTTGCTTGCTCTTATTCTGATTTTTTCCCCGTTGACATTAATGACAGAGTGTTTACTAAACCATTAAAACAAACTGCTCCTTTATTGTCTTCTGAGTTGTTCTGATCCTTGGACCTGTCTGGTTAGAGCATTTTGAAGAGAGACTCCCCCTTGAATAATGCACACTGACTTGAACTTTTTCTAGGACATAATTATGACTCTCCTGGCTTTCATATGCTCCAACCAATCAACAATAGATATATCTCTTACATAGATGAACATAAAAATCTAGATCCAACATACCTTTGTCTACTTCTTGACATCAAATGGCAAACGATGTGTAAAGTACACAACAGATTGCCTTCAGTCTTAATCCAGGAGTTAATGATATACACCTGCAATGCTCCCCTGGACTCATAACCTATCACAAGAGTCTATTGATATGGGGTGGGAGCTACAACTCCCAACTTCTCTCTTAGATACTCAAATTGCTCCTTGGGAAGAGGCTTGGTGAAAATATCTGCAATTTGATCCTTGGTTGGCACATATTCCATTGTGACCTCTTGACTTGCAACCTTTTCTCTCAAAAAGTGATATTTTATGGAGATACGCTTGGTTCTTGAATGCATCACTGGATTCTTAGATAGATTTATGGCATTTGAACTATCACAAAAAATAGAGATAGGTGCTTCATATTCTACCTTTATGTCCTTGAGAGTTTGCTTCATCCACAAAACTTGAGTGCAACATGCAGCTGCTGCGATATACTCTGCTTCAACTGTAGAGAGTGTAATCAATTCTTGCTTCTTGCTCAGCCAAGACACAAGTTTGTTACTCAGAAAGAATGCACCACCACTAGTGCTTTTTCTGTCATCCATGCTTCTTGCCTAATCATCATCAGTATATGCAACCAAAGTAAGATCTTCGCTAGTTGGGTACCACAACCCATAGTCAATTGTGCTCTTGATGTACCTGAAAATTCTTTTTACAACATTAACATGTGATTCGTTGGGGGCTGCTTGACCGTGCAACCATTCATATTGCTTGCATGATGTCTAGTCTTGATGCTTTTAGATACAACAGGTTGCCTATCATTGATCCATACAGCGTATTATTTACATCAGAGGACTCATCTTCCTTGCTTAGCTTGCAACCAGTCATCATGGGAGTACCAACTGGTTTGCTGTCCTCCATTCCAAATTTCTTGAGCATCTCCTTCGCGTACTTAGCTTGAGATATGAATATCCCTTCATTAGTTTGTGTAATTTGTAAACCAAGGAAGAAGGAGAGTTCTCCGAGCATTGACATTTTAAATTCATTTTCCATTTGCGTGGCAAATTTTTGCACATGTTACTATCAAAATCTCCAAAGATAATATCATCCACATAGACAACAACAATCAACGTATGCTCACCTTCTGGTTTAAAATACAGATTGTTGTCTGCGCACCTTTTTTTAAAACTTTGTCATTGCAGGTATTGATCTAATTGTGAATACCATGCTCTAGGTACCTATTTTAGATCATACAAAGCTTTCTTTAGTTGGCACATATAATTTTCTTCCTCTGGTAACTGAAATCCTTCTGGTTGTTAAATGTACACTTTCTCTTCTAAATTTCCATTTAGGAATGCTGACTTCACATCTATTTGATATACTTGGAATTTTTTGTGGACAAAGAATGCCAAGAACATTCTTATTGCTTCCAGTCTTGCCCCAGAAGAAGATGTCTCTTCGAAATCTATGCCTTCTACTTGTGCATATCCTTTGCACACCAGTCTAGCTTTGTTTCTTATGACTGCTCCATCTTCATTGAGTTTGTTTCTATAATCCCACTTAGTTCATATTACATTCTTGTTCGAGGGTCTAAGAACTAATTCCCAAGTTTTATTCTTTTCAATTTTGTTGAGTTCTTCCATCGCTGTTAGCCAATTCTCATCTTTGTTGGCTTCATTGAAGGTCTTAGGCTCAATTTCTGAAAGTAGAGCAGAGCTTACTTGCTCTTTGTTTATTACAGCTCTTCTCCTAGTCTAAACACCCTCATCTTTGTTGCCAATTATCTGCTCCTTGGGATGTTCTTTTTGAACAAACCTTACAGGTGCCCTTTTACTCTTTTCTTCCTCTTCACTATCTTCTACTTCATTTTCTGCTCTTTCTAATTCTTCAATTCTGATCTCCTCATTAGGCTCAACTTGTTTGAATCCTTCTTCTACCTTGACGTTGATGCTTTCAACTATTTTATGCAGCCGTCTGTTGTAACACACATAGGCTTTGTTGTGAGTGGAGTATCCAAGAAAAATTCCTTCTTCACATCTTGACTCGAAACTTTCAAGTTTGGCCTCTTTTTTTCTGATGTAGCAATTGCTTCCAAACACTCTGAAATGTTTTACGGATGCAGGTTTTTCAAACCACAGTTCATATGGGGTTCTATCACTTTTTACCCTAATTTGAACTCTGTTTAGGATATATACTGTTGTTTGAACTGCCTCTTTCCAATATCCATCAAGAAGTTTTGCCTATTTTAGCATTATTCTGGCCATCTCCTTCACAATTTTATTTTTTCTCTCCGCAACTCCATTTTGTTGTGGAATTCGTGCAGTAGAGTACTGTCTCTTAATCCCATGCTTCTCACAATATTCTATAAACTCGTTGGAGGTGAATTCTCCACCTTTGTCTAATCTTAGACATTTGATTTTTCTTCCCATTTCATTCTGAACCATGGCCCTGAAGATCTTAAATCTGTCAAAGGCTTGTGATTTATCTTTCAAAAAAGTTACCCATGTCATCCTTGAGAAGTCATCTACAAATAGCATAAAGTAGTATACACCTTTGGATCCTTTTGTCCTAGTAGGACCACATAAATCTGTATGAACTGCTTGTAAGGTTTTGAGGTCGCATATTCTTTTGTTTCAAGTTTGACCCTTGTTTGCTTTCTTAGTTGGCACACTCTGCATGTGATGTCTACAGGTTTGATTATTTTGGGCATATGTCTAACACACTTGTTATAGCTTACTTTGACTAGATTGTTGAAGTTGACATGACCCATTCTTTTATGCCATAACCAGTGCTCATCGACTTTTCCCATGAAGCAACTTGCATCATTTTCTTCAATCAAGTTTTATATGTTGCTTTCAGTTCTTCTTCCTTGTGCAATGGTTTTTCCAGCGCTTTTTAGTTTACAACCTTCAGCGTTAAATATGACTTCATAACCATTATCATACATCTGACTTACACTTAAGAGATTATGTTTAAGTCTTATAACATACAAGATGTCATGTGTAGGAAGCTTTCCATCTATGTGCAAAGTTCTTTTACCTCTGATTCTGATTGCAGTGTTATCTCTCAGAGTGACAGTCCCTTGCATCTGCTTAAACTAGTGAATTTGCTCGTCTCTAGTCATATGCTTTGAGCAGCTGTTGTTTATGACCTACAAGTCTTGCTGTTTGGCATGGAGTGTCGTTTGAGCAATCAGGGATTGATCTTTCACTTTCCACATCTTTTTGGGTCTCTCATCTGCCTTTTTTCTTTTTTTAAGAGTGGCCTTTGAAACTCTATACTCATTTAAAGACCTGCCTTTGCGTAAATTGTACTTTCTTGTCATTGCAATGTTAGCTCTACAATACTTAGCTATATGTCCAGAATTGTTGCAATTGTAACATATTAAATTTGAATCTATCAAAGGAGCAAATGAATTTCTACTAGCAAAATTAAATTTTTTAGTAAAAAAAACTCTACAATCAATAGCCCTATGACCGAATTGATTATAGCTAAAAATATAATCATAAAAGGAAGAAACGTACCTGGTCATAACATTCTTTGGTGCAGTACACCAAAAACTTTTACCTTTTTGCTTTTTCAGGTCTGCCACTTTGATGTATCCTTCTGCATTTTTTCTTGGATTAGTCTTTATGTCCTTTTTGATCTTTGCCTTCGTTGCTTCTTTGTCGATCTTCTCGTTCATAGCTTTTGCTTCTCCTTTCTTGAAGGTATCATACAAGTTCATTGATGTACAAGCTGAGGATCCTTTTTCTTTATCGTATCTACGACTTGACTTTTCATTTGAAGGCTTTTGCGCACTGATCAGTTCACTAAGAACTTCTGATCCTTTCATCAGCTTTATGCTTTTGTTTAGTTGGTCTCTTGCCTTTTCAAGTTCTTTCGCCAAGGATACTACTTCTGCTTCAAGTCTCATGCATTCGTTGGATTTTGACTGGAGATACATCTTGACGACTGCTACTATTTTGTTGGCTTTCTCAACTTGAGTTTTTAGCATCACAATCATTTGATTAGCCTTTTCAAACTCCTTCTCATGCTTCCTCTGCATTGAGTTTTTTTTCCAGATTTTCAATTTCTTCAAGAGCACACACAAGTTCACCTTCAAGATCAATCTCACCTTCTCCTTCATCACAATCTTCATCTTCATTTTGTTCTTGATTCAAGGAGGTGAATTCTTCTACCATAAATAGGAACTCATCTCCCTCAACTAGAAAGGCATAGTCATGCTCATCATCAGAGCTGTCACTATTACTCTCTCCCATTGAGTCACTATCTTATTTTATATATAACCTCTTTTTGTTCTTGAAGAAGTTTTTCTTCTTAGCATAATGCGATTTCACTTTTTTGATATTTTCTACTTGCTCGGCATTGTCCTTATTGTATGGACATTTTGCAGTGAAGTGTCCTACCTTGCCGCAGTTAAAACACTTGAACAAAAAAATTTCTTTATACTTACTAGATCCTCTATTCAGTTTTCTGACAAAATTTGCTTCTTCACCATCAGTCATCTCAAAATCGAGCACAAAGGTTTCTTCTTTTGCAGACTTTATACTTTGAAAGCTGCTTCTCTCTTGATCATGTCTGTCTCTCCCATCCTCATTTCGTTGGCTGTAAATGTTCCATGTAGTTCGTCCACAATAAGCTTGTCCAAATCTCTCACTTCTTCAATAGCCAAAATTTTGGAGTCTTATCTTGATGGAAGGGATCTCAGAACCTTCTTGACGATAGTCGACTCTTCTATTGTTTCTCCAAGTCCTCTTATGGCATTGACTATTTCATCTACCTTGAGGAGGTAGTCAGCTATCTTCTGTTTTTCATTGATCTTCAAGCTTTCAAACTGTTCTTTGTGCGTTTGCAGTTTGGCTTGTTTCAATTTGACATCTCCTTCATAGATACTTTTTAACTTATTCTAAATGTCTTTTGCCCTCTGGCAGTGCATAACTTTGACAAACTCAGAGTTTGACAACCCACAAAGAATAGCATTATTTGCTTTGGCATTGTTCTCATAAGTCTTTTTGGCCGCTTGATCAACATGAGTTGTAGCAAGCGCTGTATAACCATTTACCACTGACATCCATACATCAAACCCTAGGGAAGACAAGTATGCTTCCATTCCTATGCTCCAAAAAGCATAGTTAGACCCATTGAATAGAGGAGCCTTGTTTGATGAAGATCTTTTTTGACAGGGCATTTTGTTCACTAACCATGATCTACCTGAGTTGATTAAGCTTCTCCTAAGGAACTTGCGCTCTGATATCAATTGTTGAACACACTATCTACTGAGAAGGGGGGTGACTCAGTAGATGAGCTAAAACTTGGTTCTTAAAACTTTTAAACAAGATACATAATGTATATGCAAAGTAAAGAACAAAAATAGAGATCATACACACACATAAGAATGCTCAACACTAAATTTTTACGTAGAAATCTAAGGAAAAAATCACAGTGAGAAAAGCTGCTAGAAGCTATTATTCTAATCCAGCTTCACAGAAAAGATGTCTCATAGACAAACGTCACTGGTTACATTCAAGAGGACCTATTCTAAGGAAGCATCAACTTCCTAACTGAGCACCAACTCAGTTTTTTTGATGGAACCAACCTATCAGAGATATGAAGCTACAACTTGAGATTATAAAAAAGATTCAAAATGAATCTTGTTCAGTTTCTTTGTTATAAGTCTTGTCTGTAACTGCACCTTCACACTATGTGCCTTCTCGTCTTATCTGCCTCTTTCTCTGTGTCTGGATATCTTTTATTTTGACACACTTTATTTGCTTTGCCTTTTTATGCTATCTACATAGGTCCTCACTCGACAATTTGAGTTAACACTCTAATTATTATTGCCGCAGCAGCAAAAGCACTTTCAAATATTCTATTCATAGTATATATAGACAAATGCATCGTAGGGTTTTCTATCTGTAAAATGTTCACACTTCAATTGCTCTTAACTGGTTCAAGCTTTTGAACTGCATTCAATGTGACTTTGACTTTATGTCTCGATTTATGCTTCAAACGACAATGTCCAAATGTCTTTACTGTCTTTGGCATTTGTGCTTCTATTGTTCTTAACTACGCCGCCTCCTCAATCAATTGGATTGATTAATCTTGAACTCCATGAAGATATATCGAGTTCATCCCCTGTTCCAGCTATTCCTTTACAGACAATTAGAACACATTAAATGCGGGCTTTTTATTTCTTTGGTCGCGCCAAGTTCATGTTATTTTCTTTGTTGGATCTTATGACCTCTTGACACTTGTCAAATGTGCGTGCACTCGAAGGGTAATCTGGCTTAGCTTCACACCATTGGATCTAATGCACTGATCAAGCGTGAGCCGTTGATCTTTTAAAACAGCATGAATTTTAATTCTTGCTTTGCCATTAACCATCGAGCTTCTTTTCGTCCCTTTTCGCATCTCGCTGCTTTCTATATAATGGGTTTGCTTCCGCTCCTTTTGATTGTTCTCGATATGCTCGATCTTACCCCTTTCTATTATGCGTTAAACTTTGGCATGTTGGCATGATCTTATTTTTTTCTGCATTCTTGTAACGCTCCTTGCAACATTATCCTTGTAGACTTGCTTGTCTTTTAACCTTGCTTTAATCCTTCGGAAGGTTCCTTTATACAAATTGTTGCGGACCTTTGTGTCTTCAGAACAATTTTTGCGGACTTTTTGTTCAGGTCCATTTCATCTTGAAGTGTCATCCAATTTCTCCGAAAGAATTCGTCATTGGCTTCTATTCGGAACTGCCCTTCGGAAATCTTCCAACGGTCCTCATACCCTTTGCAACATTCAAAAGATATCCTTCGGACTTTTTAAAAAGGTCCACTTGCCCTTTGGAACATTCAAAAAATATCCTTCGAACATTTTGAAAAGGTCCACTTGCCCCTTAGAACATCCAAAAGATACCCTTCGGACTTTTTGAAAAGGTCCATTTGCCCTTCGGAATGTTCAAAAGATACCATTCGGACTTTTTGAGAAGGTTCACTTGCCCTTCAGAACGTTCAAAAGATACCCTTCGAACTTTTTTAAAAGGTCCACTTGGCCTTTGGAACGTTCAAAAGATATCCTTCGGACTTTTGTTAAGGGACAATTTTTCGAAAAGGACTTGACAATTTTTTCGAAAGAATTGTCCTTGTCACTTTTTCCGAAAGAATCCCTCCAAAGGAATTCTTCAAGACTATTTCGGGTTTTCCATCCTTCTTGACTTATGTACGTAAGAGAAGTAAAGCCATTCAGAAATCCCGATTGCCTCTTCTAGACCCTTTCAGGTTTTTGACATTACTTATCAACTTGAGAAGTAACGTGCTTGCAAATCCCCGATCACCTCTTCGTTGGGCCCTTTCCCACATTGTTTAGCTTATAAACATAGGAGAAGTAAAGCTATCCTAGAAACCCGATAACCTCCTCTTAGACCAACTCGGGTTCTTATCATTGCTTGACTTATAAAACATAAAGAAGTAAAGTCGTTCCAGAATCTCGACCAAATAAAGTCACTTAAAAACCCCGAACAACTCCTCTAGACCACTTCGGGTTTTCGACTTTGCTTTACTTATAAACATGAAAGAAATAAAGTCATTCCATAAACCCAACTAACTTAATTAGACCAATTCGGAGTTTTGAGACTGCTTTACTTATTTTATAAGAGCACTTCACAAACCCGATTTACTCCACAAGTTTGCTCAATTTAACCTTTGGCATTAATGCATGATCATTTTCAATCTCAATGACATCAATGACATCAACCTTTGACATCAATGACAATTCCATGCTGCCTTAGATAGGAATGACAATTCTTCAGTCCTCAAACTGTTTTCTGGATCATGATATTCAACATGTTAACTGTCTCCTTTCTCAAATTGCCAACAATTACAACCATGGAGAAAAGGCAAAATGAATTTTGGATTTCCTTTGAGAATGGAGGGATTATTCTTACGGGTTGCAGTTGTAGCACCCTAGAGTGGCAATCATGGCCAAAGATGAGAGCCTTGCGCCACTTGGAGACAAGTCCCATTCTCTTTTTTATATAAGGCAGTCTGTATTCTTGTTTTAAAGGGGGAGATGTTATGCACTAAAACTTTGCAAAAATTGTGATAGGCTTAGTCCTCTCTTGTTCTCGTTTTGTTTTGGCTTGCGATTGTCTGCCTGAAGGGCATGTTGGAAATATTGTCATTGATGTCAAATGCATAAGCATAGCAACGATCATAATATGCATAGCAGTGATCATGTGCCAGTAATAAATAATCAGCTATCTACCTATGGAAAGGACCAACGGTTTGTTTAATAGCCCAGCGATTTCTTCTATGGGGCAGAGATTTCTTCTATGGGCCAACGCTTTGTCTTAAGGAGGCAACAAATTAATTTATGGGCAACACTTAAATAAACAGCAAGCTGACTAAGCAAAAGAAAAAGAAAATTGTCCCGATTGGGTTATTTAAATAAAATAAATTAAAAAGACATCTTTTTGGGAAGAGGTGTCTCTTGGAATGGATGCTCCTCTTGGGAAAAGGTAGCAAAGGCTATAAAAAGATAGATGAGTGGATGAAAAAAAAAAAGGATGAACAAGCACTTGAAATATATTTTATATCATTCAAGTCTAAGAGAAGTGCGAGAGAAGAGCTGAAAATGCATTAAAAAATTATTGAGAGAAGAAAGAGAGAAAAGAAGGGTTCCATCATTCGTTGAGTTAACAATAGATCTATAGTAGTAAGAATAATTTTTGTAAGGGTTTGGTGCTCCTGTGAGTTAGTGCTCATGAATTAAAGCTAAGTTGGTGCTTGGTGGAAGGGGTTGGTGCTCCTGTGGGTTGGTGCCTGTAAATTGTAATTGGGGATTGGTGTCTCCTGTCAGTTGGTGCCTACGAATATTTAAAAATTATATTAAGAGAATTTCTCTGTGGTTTTATTCCGAAAGGGTTACCACGCAAATCTGTGTCTATTTGCATTGTGTAGTTTTGCATTGTAGTCTTTGATTGCTTTGAATATATTAATTTCGGAGTAATTTGAGGTTTTGGATTTAAGAGTAATAGTCAAAAGCAAAAAAAAATATCTTATACTGATTCGCCCCCCCTCTCAGTATAAGCTTGTGCTTAACAATTGGTATCAGAGCCGGTTCCTTCAGTGTTAGCACAACTGCTAGAAATTAGATCTTGGAAAGCACATATGGCAAGATCTCAAGCGCTGGATGGTTTCTCCACTAACAAGGCTCCTTTGTTCGATGGAACGAATTACGCATTTTGTAGCATAAGGATGAAGACTTACTTGATGGCCCTTAAGTTTCGATATTTGGCAAGTAGTGGTAATAGGATACACAATGCCACAAATTGCACCAATGGATGCCACCGGAAAAAAGGCTAGTGAGAACAATGAGAAAGCTATGAATTCAATCTTATGCAGGCTTTCAGAAAATGAGTTTGTTAAGGTTATGCATTGTGACTCTGCAAAAGAGATTTGGGATAAACTCAACACTATTTATGAAGGTGATGGTAAGGTGAGAAAAGCAAAACTCCATACCCACCAGAGGCAGTTTGAAAGTTTGAAAATGAAGAATGATGAAAACATTTATGGGTATCTTCTTCGTGTCGATGAGATTGTTAATGTCATTCGAGGACTCGGAGAGAAAATTGAAGAATCTGTGATCGTTCAGAAAGTCTTGAGATCCTTACCATTGAGATTTGATGCGAAGGTCTCCGCCATTGAAGAAATGAAGGATTTAGACACGATGAAAATGGACGAGCTCCATGGAATTCTTACGTAATACGAAATGAGAACCGAATCTGAGAGACAGTCGAAGAAGGAAGCATCATTCAAGGTCTCAAAGAAAGAGAAGACAAAGAACCAGAATCAAGTGAAAATTCAAGTAGTGAAAATGAAAATGAAGTTCTATTCATTCGGAAGCTAAAGAAAGGATCGGGCAAATATAAAGGAAAGTTACCATTTAAATGCTTTAATTGTGGTAAAATTGGTCATTTTGCAACCAAATGTCCAAATAAAGGAAATAGCGATGATTAGGGAAACAAACCAAATTACAAAAGGGGATGCAAGCTGAGCAAAGACAAGCAAAGATTATAGAAACAAAAGAAAAGCCTATACTTCAAGAGGTATAACAACTCATCCGAAGAAAACAAAGAAAGTGATAATGAAGAGATTCTGTTCATGGCTACAGAAGAAAATGCCACCACCAGCAAAGATATTTTGGAGGAAGACGAAGACATGGAAGAAGAAGGTGAAGTGAACCTTGAAGAACTTATTTGCGCGTTGGAAGAAATGAAAGCATTTAAGAAGAATCAGAAACTGAAGTTACAGCTCCGAAAATATGAAGAGAATCGAGACTTCAAAGCAAAGACATCACAAGTCCTTGAGGAATCAAACAAGGTAATTGTTGATCAGAAAAATCAAATCGAAAAAGTTAAATAAGTTGAGGAAGATTTGACAAGTCAGCTACAAATGAAAGAAGAATATAAGAAGTATGAGATTGAGATCGTTGCTTTGAAAAAGGACTTAGAGAGAGCAAATACAAATAATCTAAGCACCGAGGTTTTAGATGAGATCCTAGACCATCAGAGATCATTTTTCAATAAGTCAGGTCTTGGCTATGGAGATGAACTAGAACGTACTACTAAGACCAAAAGCTATGCAAAAATTCTCAAGGAACCTACGAAGAATGAAAGCAGGAAGGAAGAAAACACCATAAAGACAAGCGTTGTGCATAAAAAGGGGAAAGAAGAAAACACCGTCAAGAGACCATATGTTCCCAACTATATGAATGTGACCAGGTTTGGAAGTTCCTTTCATGGTTATTGCTTTTATTGTAATCACTTCGGTCATAAGAAGGTAGACTGCAAAAAGAGAGCAAGAGATAATGAAGCAAGGAATACAAGCAAAGGTGTTCATAAAGTCTTTAATAGAAACTATAATTCATTTGCTCCCCTATCATACTATAATGAGGATGCTATTGTTTGCTATAATTGCAACAATTATGGACACATAACACGTTTTTGTAAAAGTGGGTTTAAATTCTCCAAACAAGATCAAAGGAAACAATCTTCAAATATAAAGGAAAAGAAAAAAGAACCTACAAAGATCTGGAAAAAGAAGTTAGAGGAAGCTAAACAAGATAAAGAAAAATCCATGCTTGTTCAAACGACATTTCATGCATGAGATGAAGGGCAGCAGTGGTACATTGATAGTGGATGTTCAAGACATGACCGGAGAGAAAAGCAGGTTTATTTCATTGAAGAAAGTGAATGAAGGTACGGTGAAATTTGGTGATAATGCTACAACAAAAATCGCCGAAAAATGTACATTGAGTCTTGATAATGGTAAAACAAAAATGGAGAATGTTTTATATGTTCAAAGATTAAAACATAATCTCTTGAGTGTAAGCCAAATGTGTGATCAAGGACACACTTAAGTTTTGTGCTGAAGGATGTAAAATAAGGAAGGCAGATACGGGAGAATTAGTTGCAGATGCTCATAGAACCACAAACAACCTATACATGCTTGGAGAAATGAAAGGAGCGAAATGTTGTTTGAGCCAAGTTGAAGAGAGCTGGCTATGGCATAGAAGGTTAGGGCACCTAAATTTTGATAATCTTGTGAAAATCAGCAACAAGCAGGCTGTGCGAGATATGCCCAAGATAACGAAATCTTCAAGCACTCTATGCAAGCAATGTCAACATGGGAAGCAAACCGGAGCAAGGTTCAGAACGAAAGAATATTCAACCACCAAACCACTAGAGCTAATTCATATGGATCTTTGTGGTCCTAGCAGAACTGAAAGCATGCAAGGTGAGAGCTACTTTATGTTGCTCATTGATGATTATACTAGAATGGCGTGGGTAGCCTTTCTACAAGCAAAATCAGAAGCATTTGAAAAGTTTAAAGCTTTCAAGGCATTAGTAAAAAATGAAAAAGAGTTGAAAATAAAATGCCTAAGGTCAAATCGAGGAAGTGAGTTTATTTCAAATGAATTCATTGAGTTTTGCGAAGATCATGGAATTAAGAGACAATACTCAGCTGCAAGGACTCCACAACAAAATGGAGTGGTGGAAAGGAAAAATTGAACCATTCAAGAGATGGCTAGAACTATGTTGAATGAATCTAAGCTATCAGATATATTCTGGAGAGAAGCAGTTAATACAACAATATATATCTTGAATAGAGGGCAAATCAGAGTTAATAATGACAAAACTCCTTACGAATTGTGGAAAGGAAGACCAACTTCGGTCAAACATTTCAAAGTGTTTGGAAGTAAATGTTTTATCAACAGGAATGAAGAAAACTTGGGTAAATTTGACTCAAGAACTGATGAAGGAATTTTTCTTGGCTACTCCATCAAAAGCAAAGCCTATAGATGTTATAACAAAAGGCTACAAACTATCGTAGAAAGTGCCAGTGTTAGAATAGATGAGATCATGAATCAAAAGGCAAAAGAACCTTCAGAAGAGCCTTTAGAAATACCCAATTTTGTAGAAGGGGAGGAAGAAAATGTAGAAAAATTGAATGAATCTGAAAGGCAGGACACCAAAGCACCATCTCGCTTTGTTTAGAAGAATCATGCTGAAAGTTAGATCATTGGCAACATTGATGTTGGGGTGCAAACCAGAAGAAGAATTGTAAGTATCCCTGAGCATGTAAATTTCTCTTGGTTATCCAAGGTAGAGCCTAAGAATTTTTCTGAAGCTAGTCATGATAAACATTGGGTAAAAGCAATGGAAGAAGAGTTAGATCAAATTGAGAAGAATGAGACTTGGGAACTTGTGCCCAGGCCAATGGATCACAATGTGATTGGCACTAAGTGGGTTTTTTGAAACAAATTGAATGAAAATGGCCAAGTCGCTCGAAACAAAGCAAGGTTGGTATGTAAGGGGTATGCTCAAGTAGAAGGTGTAGATTTTGAAGAGACTTTTGCTCTTGTTGCTAGATTAGAAGCAATTCGAATATTTCTTGCATTTTTAGTGTTCAAAAATTTCAAAGTCTATCAAATGGATGTTAAATCAACATTTCTAAATGGCAATTTAGAAGAGGAAGTTTACATAGAACAGCCAGAAGGATTCCTCTGATCAGAAAATAAGGATTATGTGTGTAAGTTGAAGAAGGCTTTGTATGGATTGAAATAAGCTCTTAGAGCATGGTATGCTAGGCTTGATAAATACCTACTAGACCAAGGATTCAAGAGATCACTAGTTAATTGTTGTGGTGTATGTAGATGATATAATTTTTGGAGGAGACAATGAGGAAATGTCTAAGAGATTTGTCGAAGATATGCAAAAGGAATTTGAGATGTCCATGTTAGGTGAGTTGTCATTTTTCCTTGGTTTACAAATCTCTCAATCCAACAAAGGAATATCCATATCCCAAAGCAAGTATGTGAAGGAGATGTTGAAGAAATTCGATATGGAGGAGTTTGCACTTATTAGCACACCTACGGCTATGGAACGAAGTTGAGCAAAGATGATGAATCTCCGAATACTGATCAAACTCTTTACAGATCAATGATTGGGAGTTTACTATATGTGACGACATTTAGGCCAAATATCATGCAAGCAGTGGGTATGGTTGCACGATTTGAAGCAGCTCTAAAAGAAACACGTGCAAGCCGTGAAATGTATATTCAGATATTTAAAGAAAACCTTGGATTATGGGTTGTGGTACTCAAGAGATAAAGACTTCACATTGATAGCGTACACGGATTCAGATTGGGCAGGTGTGTAGATGATAGAATAAATACAAGTGGAGGAGCTTTCTTTCTTGGAGATAGCCTAGTATCATGGTTGAATAAGAAGCAGAATTCTGTATCTCTATCCAAAGCAGAAGCAGAGTACATAGTGGCAGTGCTATGTTGTACACAAGTTCTATGGATGAAACAAACCTTGAAAGATATCAAAGTAGAGTATGATCATCCAATCTTCATATTCTGCGATAATACTAGTGCAATAAGTATTTCGAATAATCCAGTTATGCATTCCAAAACTAAGCATATCCCTATACAATATCATTTCTTGAGAGCACAGGTGGCAGAACAAGTAAAATTAAAATATGTTTTCACATCCGAACAGATGGCAAATATCTTCACTAAGCCACTTCTAAAGGAAACATTTGAGTACCTACGACAGAAGTTCGGAGTAATAGCCTTTGCTTCTACTCATTAAAAATCAAGAGAAGCATTGGTTAAGGGGGAGCTAAACTTTTTTTTTTTTTTTTGCCAGCTCCTTGGATGACCCTTTGCCATTGATGACAAAGGGGGAGAATCGTAGTATGGGGAGTTACAACAAGGGGGAGTTGTAGAAAAGAAGATGGGGAGTTGCAGAAAAGATCTTTTTGGAAGGTTGCCATCAATGACAAAGGGGGCGATTGTTGGAAATATTGTCATTGATGTCAAAATAGTAATTGATGTCAAATGCATAAGCATATCAACGATCATCATATGCATAGCAGCGATCATGTACCAGCAATAAATAATCAGCAATCTACCTATGGAAAGGACCAACGCTTTGTTTAATAGGCCAGTGATTTCTTCTATGGGGTAGCGATTTGTTCAATGGGCTAGCGTTTTGTCTTAAGGAGGCAACAAATTAATTTACAGGCAACACTTAAATAAACAGTAGGCCGACTAAGCAAAAGAAAAGGAAAATCACCCCACTTGGGTTATTTAAATAAATAAATTAAAAAGACAACTTTTTGGGAAGATGTGTCTCTTGGAATGGACGCCCCTCTTGGGAAAAGGTAGCAAAGGCTATAAAAGGGTAGATGAGTGGATGGAAAAAAAAAAGATGAACAAGCACTTGAAATATATTTTATATCATTCAAGTCTAAAAGAAGTGCGGGAGAAGAGCTGAAAATGCATTAAAAAATTATTGAGAGAAGAAAGAGAGAAAAGAAGGGTTCCATCATTCGTTGAGTTAACAACAGATCTACAGTGGTAAGAAGAATTTTTGTAAGGGGTTGGTGCTCCTGTAAGTTAGTGCTCACGAATTAAAGCTGAGTTGGTGCTTGGTGGAAGGGGTTGGTGCTCCTGTGGGTTGGTGCTTGCAAATTGTAATTGGGGATTGGTGTCTCCTGTAGGTTGGTGCCTACAAATATTTGAAAATTATAAAGATAATTTCTCCATGGTTTTCTCCCGAAAGGGTTTCCACGCAAATTTGTGTCTATTTGCATTGTGTGGTTTTGCATTGTATTCTTTGATTGCTTTGAATATATTAATTGCAGAGTAATTTGAGGTTTTGGATTTAAGATTAATAGTCAAAAGCAAAAAAAAAAAATCTTATACTGATTCACCCCCCCTTTCAGTAGAAGCTTGTGCTCAACAGGGCACGCTTAAATTTTTTTTTTTAATAACACTGAAATAGATACCTGTTTGGTTTGAAATTCATGTTCTTTAGTAATATCCTTCATTTCTTGATGGAACAAAATTGCTTAATGTTAAGAAGAGATTGCAATGCTTGTTTACTAATGAATATACAGTTAGATTGTGCAATGGCTACCATTAGAAACTGCACTATGAGCATTAGAACCCTCTAGGATAACCTCAAGGAGAAGGAGAAGGACATGCAATAATGTCCCAACAAGAAGATGAACGGCAAGAAAAGGAAGTAGGAAGTGGAGGTAGATATATCCGAAGAAGCTTCTTTTGAATATCAGCTCCAAGCACTGAAGGAAGACAGGGAGGCAGTTGAAAGCTTGTGTGATCTCACTAGCCACTAGCTTTCTTCTTTTTGGGTTTTGGCACTCTTGTTGTTGACTTGCTGACCAGTGGTGGTTTTTTTGCTAAAGTTTGGGTGCTTTGCCTTAGATGCTGATTCTTGTCTGTTTTCTGTTGTCGTTTCTGTCTTGCTCTATCTTTTATGCTTTCTTTGAAAGGCATTGGGCCCTTTCAAAACCCATAGTTTACCAATAATAATTAAAAAAAGAAGTTAATTTATGAATTTTCTGACCTTTTGATGGGCCTCCCCATTTTGGACAAAAAGAGTATGGATTTGGGGAAACTTCCAAAGGTTGAAAAAGCACATGGTTTTGCTTATTAAGCCAAATTTCATTAAAAGCAAAATATAGATTTTTTTTGAAAAACATTAAAATTTTGACCATACCAGCGGACTAAAAAGTTAATCCCAGGAGGCGTGTTTGGATGGATGAAATGGCATTTAATATCAGGTTGGACTGGGAAGGCAGGGAAGAATCTATTCAAACAACAAAGTTTGAGAGACACCATTGCAAAGAAGAATAGTAAACATAAATTTTAGCTATAAGAGCACCGCTTTTGGAGCGAGTAGAACGCCCTGGATGATTGCTCGAAGGAATCCAAATCACATTGTAGAAAAAGACAAATTGGTGGGAGAGAAGTGCGCGCTTTGGAGGACGGCTTGGATGATAGTGGGAAGTGATTATCATCAGCGTGAGGTTAGTCCTCTTTTGTATGTCTGCTCTCAATAAAACAAAAGATATTATAATTGGTATGACTGTGTTTAGTTTTAACTTTCTTAAATCAATTTTTAAGTGGCATAATAGTTTTGGTTAGAGCTTACTTTGTGCAACAACTACATAATTCTTAACTTACTGCTACCTAGCTGTGTCCTATTTTGTCTGATGCCTTAGTAACCTTGCCTTGAGACTGCAAGAGCTTGTATTGAGTTGAAGAGCATTATTCGGTTAAAAACCAGATGGCAAAAAGAATAAAGGCACAGTGTAAGATTGCAGAAGTGTAATGACCTGCTTGATGCCTTTCTTGGCTATCATTGCAAAACATATGACTGTGTGTGTTTTATTTTCAAATATTTTGAGGAATATAGAATCTGTACGCTATGCAAACATTTTTAAGAAGCGTTACCTTTTAGATAGGGAGTTTTGTTTTGAAAATCAAGACCCTGCATTAGCATTGAACCAGTTGTTGATTGGTTTTATACTCTAGCGCCACTCATAGCTTTATCTTCAGCGCTGCAACATCTATGTCACTCACCATACTCATAATTGTTGTACGAGTTTAAATTTATTGGTAAGCGTCACTCCTATGAACTATGCAGTCCACACACTTATCTTAAATGCGTCTAGCTTTGTTGCAGTTGCATAAATGTCCCAAAAGGCTCTAGGACACCCTCGAACCATGGATGCCAAGCTTAGGGCAGTTTTGGCTCGGGTTCTCAAATTTGTATAGAAGTAACTATTTCACATATAAACGTAGGTTGCAAAGTATTTTTATCTCTTGATTTTGGTGTCGATAGATGTCCACTTGAGGACACGATGGTTTGGTCCTGCTGTATCCAAGGTTTCATGTGAAGGTCATCACCCAAGACTTAGTTGTGGTGGTACATGGATCTTGATATTGTAGAAAACCAGCTGAAGTCGATTATGCTTGCCAAAGACTAGATTAGACTTTTGTATGGCTGTATTTAGTCTTCTCCTTGTCGTAAATTGTGTAGTTTCAGATAACCACAATAGATGCAAGGTGTAATCTTGGTAAGACCATCAAAACTGTAAATGATTATAATAATTACACACAGATGCTGCCCCTAGGGTTTTACAGCTTAAATGGCGTACAAACAAACATAGATGTGTTTGGCAAACCTTGTTGAAATTTGCAATCACTGTTATTTGCCATTGTGTTATAAAAAATGTCTAAGAATGTGAATATATATAATCTACTAGCGTCTAACTTAAATTTTTATAAAGGTGAATACACACACACACACACACACACACACACACACACATATATATATGTTTATAATCATGAGTTGACAAAGATGGATTTCAACAACTTAGCTCTCATTATTATGTTTTATCTATTTTTGTCTCACAAGTTCTTATTTTCATCATGAGATAACAACGTATATATCTAATTTACATTTGAATATATTATATATATAATCGTGTTCAAATATTCAAATGTAAATTAGATATATACGTTATCTCATGATGAAAATAAGAACTTGTGAGACAAAAATAGATAAAATATAATAATGAGAGCTAAGTTATTATATATATAATCGTGTTCAAATATTCAAATGTAAATTAGATATATACGTTGTTATCTCATGATGAAAATAAGAACTTGTGAGACAAAAATAGATCAAACATAATAATGAGAGCTAAGTTGTTGAAATCCATCTTTGTTAGAGACGTCAGTCAAAATTGCTAACGTGAAGAGGTTATTATATTATATTATATTTCCATTTTAATTATTTATAAATTGTGGATTTTTTTGTTAATTCAGTTATTAAGAGATTGTTGCTATTTATAAAAACTATATTTTTTTACCCTATGAATCATTAGGTTGGTTCGACTTGGATATATTTTAAGAACCTAAACTGCTAGCCTTTATCTTAGAATGATGGATATTGTAAAAGCATACCTATTCGTGTTTATATTATAGAAATAGTATAGTGGTAGGGCTTTGGAGAATTTGTGATGATTGCCAATATGGTGTACCTTAGAATGAATAGTACAAACTTGCTATGTCTATTGTTATCATGTAAACCCTAGATTGGTAATTAGAACCAAGGTTTCTTGGATTTAACAATCCTCGGTGTAATGAGGGGTAGTAATGTGTCGTACAATGGTATGGGATATTGATGTGTTGTGTTATCACCCGCTCACTTTATGGAGGTGTTGTAGCGTGGAATTGCACCCTTATGGGAGAGTTTTTCAAGCTCTCTCACTTCCAGCTACAATCATAGGAACAACCTCAGGCTGTGAGTATCCTGTAGCGAGGTTGAACCTCTGGAGTAGGCCAGTTCCTCTTTGATGCTAACCTAAATTAAAAGCTAAATTAATGATTCACAGGGAAAAGGGTTAGAAAGGGGATAAGGGCTCCTAAGAAAGCTAACCAAGGGATGCACCAAAGTAAAATGAACACTCATCTATGCTTGAACCCACACTAGATTAGTCATAAGACAACTATGGCTTACACAATATCGAGATCAATTTAACACACTGGAAGCAGTTCAGGCAGAACACTAATCCAGACCTGCAAGAGCTTGAAAATACATTAAAGAGGCAAATAAAAGGTTGATAGGCTAGGAAGAATCTCCTTCATGAATCCACCAAGCACAAACATACTAAGGCACTGATCAATGACAAGAGATAGGCAAAAAAATCATCTTATTACATCAAGAGGTAGTTTGTTGAAAATTTGAGCAAGGAGACAGTTGACAGTTTTGATATCATGATACAGAAAGTAGTCTAAAGACTGAAGAGTTATCATTCCCATCTAGGGCAGTATGAAATTGTCATTGATGTCAAAGGTTGATGCCCTTGATGTCATTGAGATTAAATTTGATCATGCATTAATGCCAAAGGTTGAGTTGAGCAGACTTGTGGAGTAAATCGTGTTTGTGAAATGCTTTTACTTAGAAGAGGCAATCAGGATAAGTCACGAAGAATTGAAAACCCGAAATAGTCTTGAAGAATTCCTTCGGAGGAATTCTTTCGAAAAGAATGTCAAGGACAATTCTTTCGGAAAAATTGTCAAGTCCTTTTTGGGCAAGTGGACCTTTTCAAAAAGTCCGAAGGGTATCTTTTGAACGTTCCGAAGGGCAAGTGGACCTTTTCAAAAAGTCCGAAGAGTATCTTTTGAACGTTTCAAAGGGCAAGTGGACCTTTTCAAAAAGACCGAAGGGTATCTTTTGAACGTTCCAAAGGGCAAGTGGACCTTTTCAAAAAGTTCGAAGGGTATCTTTTGAACATTCCGAAGGGCAAGTGGACCTTTTCAAAAAGTCTGAAAAGTATCTTTTGAATGTTCCAAAGGGCAAGTGGACCTTTTCAAAAAGTCCAAAGGGTATCTTTTGAACGTTGCAAAGCGTATGTGGACACTTGCAGAAAAGTCCGAAGAAATGTCTCGGACAAAAAGTCTGAAGAAATGTCTCGAACAAAAAGTTCGAACAAAAGATTTTAAAAGGACGTCTCCTATTAGAAGCCAATGACAAATTCTTTCGAAGAAATTGGAGGACACTTCAGGATGAAATGAACCCGGACAAAAAGTCCATGGAAATTGTCTCAAAAACACAAAGGCCCACAACAATTTGTATAAAGGAACCTTTTGAAGGAATTAAAGCAAGGTTAAAAGACGAGCAAGTCTTGAAGGATTGACGTCGTAAGGAACGTTACAAGGATGTCAAAGATAATAAGATCACGTCAACATGCCAAAGTTTAACGCTCAATACAAAGGGTAAAGAACGAGCATATCGAGGATAATTGAAAGGAGCAGAAGGGAACCCATGATATAGAAAGCAATGAGATGCGAAAAGGGAAGAAAAGAAGCTCGATGGTTAGTGGCAAAGCAAGAATTAAAACTCATGTTGCTTTAAATGATCAACGGCTCATGTCTGATCGGTGTATTAGATCCAATGGTGCAAAACAAACTCAGATGATCCTCTGAGTGCACGCGCATTTGACAAGTGTCAAAAAGTCATTAGGAAAGATCCAACAAAGAAAAGAACATGAACTTGGTGTGACGAAAGAAATAAAAAGCCCACATTCATTGTCTTCTAACTGTCTGTAAAGAATAACTGAATCTGGTGATGAACTGGATATATCTTCACGGAGCTCGAGATTATTCAATCGAAGTGATCAAGGAAGCGGCAGAGTTAAGAACAATAGAAGTGCAGATGCCAAAGATAGTAAAGGCATTTGAACGTTGCCATTTGAAGCATGAATCGAGACACGAAGTCAGAGTCACATTGAATGCAGATCAAAAGTGATTGAAGAAGCGGTGCAGTTAAGTGCAATAGAAGTGTAGATGCCAAAGATAGTAAAGGCATTTGAACATTGCCATTTGAAGCATGAATCGAGACACGAAGTCAGAGTCACATTGAATGCAGATCAGAAGTGATTGAGGAAGTGACGCAGTTAAGTGCAGATGCCAAAGTAAAAGACATTTGAACATTGTCATTTGAAGCATGAATCGAGACACAAAGTCAAGGTCACATTGAATGCAGATCAGAAGCTTGAACCGGTTAAGAGCAGTTGAAATGTGAACTCTCTACAGACAGAAAACCCTAAGATGCATTTGTCTATATATGCTACGAACAAAACATTTGTCTTTTTCGTGCTGTTGCTGCTGCAATAATAATTAGAGTGTTAACTCAAAATTGTCGAGTGAGGACCTATGTAGACAGCGTAAAAAGGGAAAGAAAATAAGATGTGTCAATATAGAAGATATCTAGACACAAAGAGATAAAGGAAGATAAGCCGAGGAGGCACACAACGTGTAGGTGCAGTTACAGACAAGACTTGTAACAGAAAAATGAACAAGATTCATTCTGAATCTCTTTTGTATTTTGAAGTTGTAGCTTCATATCTCTGATAGGTTGGTGCCATCAAAAAAACTAAGTTGGTGCTCAGTTAGGAAGTTGATGCTTCTTTAGAGTGGATGCTCTTGAATGTAACCAGTGAGGTTTGTCTATGAGACTTTTTTTCTGTGAGGCTCAATTAGAACAATAGCTTCTAGCAGCTTTTCTCACCGTGATTTTTTCGTTTGAGTTTTCACGTAAAAATATGGTATTAAGCATTCTTGTGTGTGTGTATAATCTTTGTTTTTGTTCTTTACTTTGCATGTACTTTAAGTATCCTTGTTTAAAAAATTTAAGAACTAGGTTTTAACTCATCTGCTGATTCACCCCCCCTCTTAGTAGATAGTGTGTTCAACAAATGGTATCAGAGTGCAGGTTCCTTAGGAGAAACTTAATCAGCTCAGGTAGATCGTAGTTGGTGAACACAATGGCTTGCCAAGAAGGATTTTCATCAAACAAGGCTCCTCTGTTCGATGGGTCTAACTATGCTTTTTGGAGCATAAGAATGGAAGCATATTTGCCTTCCATAGGGTTTGATGTATGGATGTCAGTGATAAATGGTTACACAGCTCTTGCTGTAACTTCTGTTGATCAGGTTGCCAAAAAGGCTTATGAGAACAACGCCAAAGCTAAGAATGCTATTCTTTATGGGTTGTCAAACTCTGAGTTTGTCAAATTTATGCACTGGGCAGAGTTAAAAATACATTTGGAATAAGCTAAAAAGTATTTATGAAGGAGATGTTAAAGTGAAATAGGTCAAGCTACAAACACACAAAGGACAGTTTGAAACCCTGAAGATGAATAAAAAGAGAAGATAGCTGACTACCTCCTTAGGGTAGATGAGATAGTCAATGTCATAAGAGGACTTAAGAATCGACTATGGTCAAGAAGGTTCTGAGATCCCTTCCATCAAGATATGACTCCAAAATTTTGGCTATTGAAGAAGTGAGAGATTTGGACAATCTTACCATGGATGAACTACTTGAAATGTTTACATCCTATGAAATGAGGATGGGAGAGATAGACACGGTCAAGAGAGAAGCAGTCTTTAAAGCAGTAAAGTTTGCAAAAGAAGAAGCCTCTGTGCTCAATTTTGAGGAGACTGATGGTGAAGAAGCAAATTTTGTCAGAAAATTGAAGAGAGGATCAAGTAAGTATAAAGAAAAACTTTTGTTCAAGTGTTTTAACTATGGCAAGGGAGGACACTTTGCTGTAAAATGTCCATTCAATAAGAAGGACAATGCTGAGTAAGTTGAAAATAACAAAAAGGTAAAATCGCATTATGCTAGGAAAGAAAAACTTTTTCAAGATCAAAAAGGGGTTATATATAAAAGAAGAAAGTGACTCAGTAGGAGAAAGTAACAGTGATAGCTCTGACGATGAGAATCACTGTGCGTTTCTAGCTGAGGGAAATGAGTTCCTATTTATGGCAGAAGAATTCACCTCCTTGAATCAAGAACAAAATGAAGATGAAGATTGTGATGAAGGAGAAGGTGAGATTGATCTTGAAAGTGAACTTGTGTGTGCTCTTGAAGAAATAAAAAATCTGAGAAAAGAAAACTCAATGCAGAAAAGGCATGAGAAGGAGATTGAAAAGGCTAATCAAATGATTGTGATACTAAAAACTCAAGTTGAGAAAGCCAACAAAATAGTAGAAATCATCAAAATGGATCTCCAGTCAAAATCCAACGAATGCATGAGACTTGAAGCAGTAGTAGTATCCTTGAGGAAAGAACTTGAGAAGGCAAGCGACCAACTAAACAAAAACTTAAAGCTAACGAAAGGATCAAAAGCTCTTAGTGAATTGATCAGTGCGCAAAAGCCTTCAAATGAAAAGTTAGGTCTTGGATACGATAAAAAAAAGGATCTTCAGCTTGTAAATCAATGAACTTGTATGATAACTTCAAGAAAGGAGCAGCAAAAGCTATGAACAACAAAGAAGCTACGAAGACAAAGATTAGAAAGGACATAAAGATTAATCGAAGGAAAGATGCAGATGGATACTTCAAAGTGGCAGACCTAAAAAAGCAGAAAGATAAAAGTTTTCGGTATACTGCACCAAAGAACGTTATAACCAGGTACGCTCCTTCCTTTTATGGTTATTGTTTTAGCTGTAATCAGTTTGGTCATAGGGCTATTGATTGTAGAGTCTTTCTTACTAAAATATTTAATTTTGCTAGTAGAAATTCAGTTGCTCCTTTGATAGATTCAAATTTAATATGTTATAATTGCAATAATTCTAGACATATAACTAAGTATTGTAGAGCCAACATTCCAATGACAAGAAAGTACAGCTTAAACAAATGCAGGATTTTAAGTGATAATAGAGTTTCAAAGGCCACTTTTGAAGAAAAGAAAAAGGCAGATGAGAGACCCTAAAAGATGTGGAAGGTGAAAGATCAATCCTTGATTGCTCAAACGATACTCCATGCCAAAGAGCAAAACTTGTGGGTCATAGACAGCGGTTCCTCAAAGCATATGACTGGGGTCAAGAGCAAATTCACCAGTCTAAGCAGATGCAAGGAAAGGACTGTCAATTTAGGTGATAACACTGCAGTCAGAATCAGAGGTAAAGGAACCTTGCACATAGATGGCAAGCTTCCTACACATGACATCTTGATTGTTAAAGAACTTAAACATAATCTTTTAAGTGTAAGTTAGATGTGTGATAATGGTTATGAAGTCATATTTAATGCTGAAAGTTGTAAACTAAAAAGAGCTAGAAAAACCGTTGCATAAGGAAGAACTGAAAGCAACATATACAAATTGATTGAAGAAAATGATGCAAGTTGCCTCATGAGAAAAGTCGAGAGCTGGTTATGGCATAAAAGAATGGGTCACGTCAAATTCGACAATCTAGTCAAAGTAAGCTTTAACAAGTGTGTTAGACATATGCCCAAAATAGTCAAACATGCAGACGTCACATGCAAAGCGTACCAACTAAGAAAGCAGACAAAAGTCAGATTTGAAACAAGAGAATATGCGACCTCAAAACCCTTACAAGTAGTTCATACAGATTTATGTAGTCCTACTAAGACAAAAGGATCCAAAGGTGTATATTACTTTATGCTATTTGTAGATGACTTCTCAAGGATGACATGGGTAACCTTCTTGAAAGATAAACCGCAAGCCTTTGAGAGATTTAAGATCTTCAGGGCCATAGTTGAGAATGAAATGGGAAGAAAAATCAAATGTCTAAGTTCAGATAAAGGTGGAGAATTCACCTCCAATGAGTTTATAGAATATTGTGAGAAGCATGGGATTAAGAGACAATACTTTGCTACACGAACTTCGTAGCAAAATAGGGTTGTAGAAAGAAAAAACAAAACTGTGAAGGAAATGGCCAGAACAATGCTGAAAGAGGCAAAACTTCCTAATGGATATTGGAAAGAGGCAGTTCAAACAACAATATATATCCTAAACAAAGTTCAACTTAGGGTAAAGAGTGATAAAACCCCATATGAACTATGGTTTGAAAAACCTACATTCGTAAAATATTTTAGAGTGTTTAGAAGCAAGTGCTACATCAGAACAAAAGAGGCCAAACTAGGAAGTTTCGTGTCAATATGTGATGAAGGAATTTTTCTTGGATACTCCACTCACAACAAAGCCTATGTGTGTTACAACAAACGACTGCATAAAATAGTTGAAAGCATCAACATCAAGGTAGAAGAAGGGTTCAAACAAGTTGAGCTTAATGAGGAGATCGGAATTGAAAAATCAAGACTAGAAAATGAAGTAGAAGATAGTGAAGAGGAAGAAGAAAAGAGTAAAAAGGCACCTGTAAGATTTGTTCAAAAAGAACATCCCAAGGAGCAAATAATTAGCAACAAAGATGCGAGTGTTCAGACTAGGAGAAGAGCTTTAATAAACAAGGAGTAAGTAGACTTTCCTCTACTTTCAAAAACTGAGCCTAAGACCTTCAATGAAGCCAACAAAGATGAAAACTGGCTAACAGCGATGGAAGAAGAACTCAGCCAAATTGAAAAGAATAAAAATTGGGAATTAGTTCCTAGACTCTCGAAGAAGAATGTAATAGGAACTAAGTGGGTTTACAGAAACAAACTCAATGAAGATGGAGCAGTCATAAGAAACAAAGGAGCAAATAATTAGCAACAAAGATGAGGGTGTTCAGACTAGGAGAAGAGCTTTAATAAACAAGGAGTAAGTAAACTTTCCTCTACTTTCAAAAATTGAGCCTAAGACCTTCAATGAAGCCAACAAATATGAAAACTGGCTAACAACGATGGAAGAAGAACTCAGCCAAATTGAAAAGAATAAAACTTGGGAATTAGTTCCTAGACTCTCGAAGAAGAATGTAATAGGAACTAAGTGGGTTTACAGAAACAAACTCAATGAAGATGGAGCAGTCATAAGAAACAAAGCTAGACTGGTGTGCAAAGGATATGCACAAGTAGAAGGCATAGATTTTGAAGAAACGTTTGCTCCTTTGGCAAGACTAAAAGCTATTAGAAGTTCTTGGCATTCTCTGTTCACAATAAATTCAAGGTATATCAAATGGATGTGAAGTCAACATTCCTAAATGGAAACTTAGAAGAGGAAGTGTACATTGAACAACTAAAAGGATTTCAATTAGCAGACGAAGAAAATTATGTGTGCAAACTAAAGAAAACTTTGTATGGTCTGAAACAGGCACTTAGAGCATGGTATTCATGATTGGATCACTACTTGCAACAAGAGTTCAAAAAAGGGTGTGTAGATAGCAATTTGTATTTTAAATCATAAGGTGAGCATATGCTGATTGTTGTTGTATATGTAGATGATATTATCTTTGGAGGTGGTGATAGTAACATGCGCAAAGAATTTTTCATGTAAATGCAAAATGAGGCTGAAATGTCAATGCTGGCAGAACTCTCCTTCTTTGGTTTATAAATTACACAAACTAATGAAGGGATATTCATATCTCAACTAAAGTAAGTGAAGGAGATGCTCAAAAAATTTGGAATGGAGGACAACAAACTAGTTGGTAGTCTCATGATGACTGGCTGCAAGCTAAGCAAGGAAGACGAGTTTTCTGATATAAATAATACGTTGTATAGATCAATGATAGTGTTGATGTTATGGATTGCACCCTTGACAGGAGGCTGAGCTGCTGTCTTCCATGTGTCACAATGGAAACTCCTCTCTTGCCTGTGGGTCTGACAAAACTGAGGGGATAGTCTCTAGATAAGGGCTAGCTCTCTTTGATGCATCTCTGAGTTATTTCAGTAATATTTGCTAATATATATATATATATATATATATATATATATATATATATATATAATGGGGGGATTGAAAAGAGAGAAAGATACTAAAACGGAACCTAAACTAAGAGGGTGATGCACCAAAAAAGTTTGATTTATTTAGCTTGAGCATACACTTTCCACCAAGAACAGGCTGATGTACACTTCATTTGACATGAGAAATTCTCCTGCACCAGTGAGCTAGGGGTCCTCTGGAGATATAGGGAGGAAGAACTACCAGAAGTGTTCTAAAACACACTATGGCAGTCTGTTCACATACACCTATACTCTGCTGTAGACACTTCTGGCAGACCTGCAAAAGAAGAACTTCACAATACACTAGACATGCTGGAATCGTTTTGTGAAAGCACAAATGAAAAATGACTTAACACAAAACAAAGCCATAGACATGCAAAGTGTAAGCTCAAATGGAGATAAAAAAATGCTATGTCTTGATTCAAGGTAAAATTCAGCAGAGCTCCGCCTTACAAGCCAAGAGATATCTTCTCAAATGAGAAGTTACAATATATATAGAGAGAGGAAGCAAATGGCATTCCCTTGGAAAAGACTTTGACGCCCTTTCTTACAAGTGGCCCATGTGCGTTGAGAGCATCGAAAAGAGAAAAACATTGAAAGAGAAAGCTGTGTTGGCTGTCAGTCTTGACTTTGGCATTCAAAGATTAATGTGAAAGCATGGGCCGCGCCTCTTTTTTTGCAAACAAGACCGCTCCTTCAAGACATTTACGCGGTTTGTCTGCTCATCAATGCAAAGTGTGGAATAACAGGCTGCGTCTTCACTGTTCGCGCTCTTGGATGACCATTTGGCAGAGACTGTGTCAATTGCAGGAATAACTCGCCTCCCCTTTGCCACCTGGGCTGTTTTGTCCATATTCATAATTTTGTCTCTTCTTGGCTTTGTCTTTTCCTGGAATTTGAGCTCTCGGGGCTATCTTATCATCCTTTGCTGGGTCCTTGGGCTCTTTTATCAGCAGGTCGCTGAGTTCATTCTTAACTTTTGTCTTTTTCCAGCTTTGTCTCTTCCTGGTTTTGTCTTTTCCTCTCTTGACTCTTTCCGGCAATTTGAGCCCTCAGGGCTATCTTCTATCAATCTTTGGCTCTTTGGGCTCCCTTCTCGGCGGTCTCTTCTTTTTGGCCTTAAGGCCTTTGAACTCCTTCGGGTTGGCGCTCAAGCATTTAAAGATCAACGGTTATTTCATTGGCCTGAATTTGACGTCTTTGGAGACGTCATCCCCTTTGGCAATTTCTTCGGCTTTCTTTCGACCCTTTTTCCCTTGTCCGGGCCTTTGTCTTTTAACTCTCTCGAAGGGAAGGTGTCCCTTCGGGGCTTGGAGAAAGGTCCCTTCATTTTTGTCCGAGAGTCCTCCGCAAGGGTACCTACCGTTCGAGGTCCTTTGGGCTTCTTTTGGTAGTCACATCCTTCGGACAAAATGTCCGAAGGAATTCCTTCGGACATTTTGTCCGAAGGATATGTTCCATTCATGTTTTTTTTGCTTGCCTTTTTCTTTTGGCTTTTCCCCGAGTGAATTCCTTTGGGTTTCTCCCTTCGGACTTTTTGTCGGGCGAATTTATTCGGACAAAAAGTCCGAAGGAATTCCTTCGGACTTTTGTCTGGAAATTTTGCCTTGTCTTTTATTGTCGTGGGATTTTCTTTCGAAGGATTTCTTTCGACAAAATGTCCGAAGGAATTCCTTTGGATATTTTGTCCGAAGAAATTCAGCCTTAGGCTTTTCTTCTATCTTTGCCTTGCCCTTTTTCCGAAGGAAAACTTTGCCCTTTTGCCTTGTCTTTGATTCCTCCGCAAGGGCACTTGTGGGTCCGGAACTGCCCTCCGCATCTTGCTGGAATGGTCCAATTCATGCTTGACTGCCCTCCGCAAGGGCACCTGCCCTTTGGGCTTTGGAAAACCCCCTTTGAAGCTTCTGACTTGAACCAATCGCTTGAACCAAACACTTTGAACCAACCAATTGAACCAACCATGGTTCGAAGTTCAAGTTCAAAGTTTTAGGGAAAGATCATGTCGTTGAAACCCGACGTCGAACCATTGAACTGGTTCATCCTTTTGCCGAAAGACTTGTGCAAACCAAATTTGAACTGGCTCAGAACAGCGAGGGGAAGAAGGTGACCAATTTTGCCCTGCAGGACCAAAAATGATCAATAAATAGGTAGTCTGCTGTATCTGACAGCATCAAGACTAGACATCATGCAAGCAGTATGCATGGTTGTACGGTTTCAAGCAGCCCCCAAAGAATCACAAGTTAATGCTGTAAAAAGAATTTTCAGGTACATCAAGAGCACAATTGACTATGGGTTGTGGTATCCAACTAGTGAGAATCTTACTTTGGTTTCATATACTGATTCTGATTGGGCAAGAAGTGTGGATGATAGAAAAAGCACAAGTGGTGGTGCATTCTTTTTGGGTAACATACTTGTGTCTTGGCTAAACAAGAAGCAAGAATCGATTACACTCTATACAGCTGAAGCAGAGTATGTCACAGCAGCTGCTTGCTGCACTCAAGTCTTGTGGATGAAGCAAACTTTCAAGGATCTAAAAGTATAATATCAAGCACCTATCTCTATTTACTGTGATAGTTCAAGTGCCATAAATCTATCCAAGAATCCATGGATGCATTTCAGAACCAAGCTTATCTCCATAAAATATCATTTTTTGAGAGAAAAGGTAGCAAGTCAGGAGGTCACAACGGAATATGTGCCAACCAAGGATCAGATTGCAGATATCTTTACCAAGCTTCTTCCCAAGGAGCAATTTGAGTATCTGAATGAGAAGGGACTTTTGAAGATATTTTTGCTCTTGAGGGTGTTTTGCCATCAATGACAAAGGCGGAGATTGTTGGAAATTCGAGTAAGGAGACAGTTGACAGTTTTGCTATCATGATATAGAAAGCAGTATGAGGACTGAAGAGTTATCATTCCCATCTAGGGCAGCATGGAATTGTCATTGATGTCCAAGGTTGATGGCCCTTGATGTCATTGAGATTGAATTTGATCATGCATTAATGCCAAAAGTTGAGTTGAGCACACTTGTGGAGTAAATTGCGTTTGTGAAATGCTCTTACTTAGAAGAGACAATCAAGATAAGTCATGAAGAATTGAAAACCCGGAATAGTCTTGAAGAATTCCTTCGAATGAATGCTTTTGGAAAGAATGGCAAGGACAATTCTTTCGGAAAAATTGTCAAGTCCTTCTCGGGCAAGTGGACCTTTTCAAAAAGTCCGAAGGGTATCTTTTTAACGTTTTGAAGGGCAAGTGGACCTTTTCAAAAAGTCTGAAGGGTATCTTTTGAATGTCCCGAAGGGCAAGTGGACCTTTTCAAAAAGTTCGAAGGGAATCTTTTGAACGTCCCGAAGGGCAAGTGGACTTTTTCAAAAAGTCCGAAGGGTATCTTTTGAACGTCCCGAAGAGCAAGTGGACCTTTTCAAAAAGTCCGAAGGGTATATTTTGAATATTTTGAAGGGCAAATGGACCTTTTCAAAAAGTCCGAAGGGTATTTTTTGAACGTTGCAAAGGGTATATGGACACTTGGAGAAAAGGCGAAGAAATGACGCAGACAAAAAGTCCGAAGAAATGTCTCGCGGACAAAAAGTCCGAAGAAATGTCTTGGACAAAAAGTCCGAAGAAAAGATTTTCGAAGGACATCTCCTATTAGAAGCCAATGACAAATTCTTTCGGAGAAATTGGAGGACACTTCAGGATGAAATGAACCCGGACAAAAAGTCCGCGAAAATTGTCCTGAAGACACAAAGGCCCGCAACAATTTGTATAAAAGAACCTTTCGAAAGAATTAAAGCAAGGTTAAAAGATGAGCAAGTCTTGAAGGATCGATGTTGCAAGGAACGTTACAAGAATGCCGAAGAAAATAAGATCATGCCAACATGCCAAAGTTTAATGCTCAATACAAAGGGTAAAGATCGAGCATATCGAGGATAATCGAAAGGAGCGGAAACGAACCCTTGATATATAAAGTAGTGAGATGCGAAAAGGGAAGAAAAGAACCTTGATGGTTAATGGGAAAGCAAGAATTAAAACTCATGTTGCTTTAAAAGATCAATGGCTCATGTCTGATCGGTGTATTAGAGCCAATGGTGCAAAACAAACTCAGATGATCCTCTGAGTGCACGCGCATTTGACAAGTGTCAAAAGGTCATTAGAAAATATCCAACAAAGAAAAGAACGTGAACTTGGCGCAATGAAAGAAATAAAGAGCCCGCATTCATTGTCTTCTAACTCTTTGTAAAGGAACAATTGAATCTGGTGATGATATTTCTTCACGAAGTTTGAGATTATTCAATCAAAGTGATCAAGGAAGCAGCGTAGTTAAGAACAATAGAAGTGCAGATGCCAAAGATAGTAAAGGCATTTGAATGTTGCCGTTTGAAGCATGAATGAGACACGAAGTTAGAGTCACATTGAATGCAAATCAAAAGTGATTGCGGAAGCGTCGCAGTTAAGTGCAGTAGAAGTGTAGATGCTAAAGATAGTAAAGGCATTTGAACGTTGCCATTTGAAGCATGAATCGAGACACGAAGTCAGAGTCACATTGAATGCAGATCAGAAGTGATTGAGGAAGCGGTGCAGTTAAGTGCAGATGCCAAAGATAGTAAAAGACATTTGAACGTTGCCGTTTGAAGGATGAATGGAGACACAAAGTCAAGGTCACATTGAATGCAGATCAAAAGCTTGAACCAGTTAAGAGCAGTTGAAACGTGAACTCTTTACAGACAGAAAACTCTAAGATGCATGTCTATATATGCTACGAACAAAACATTTGTAAGTGTCTTTTGTGTGTTGCTGCTGCTACGATAATAATTAGAGTGTTAACTCAAAATTATCGAGTGAGGACCTATGCAGACAGTGTAAAAAGGCAAAGAAAATAAAGTGTGTCAATATAGAAGATATGAGACACAAAGAGATAGAGGCAGATAAGTCGAGGAGGCACACGCATGTAGGTGCAATTATAAACAAGACTTGTAACAAAAAAGTGAACAAGATTCATTCTGAATCTCTTGTATTTTGAAGTTGTAGCTTCATTTCTCTGAGAGGTTGGTGCCATCAAAAAAACTGAGTTGGTGCTCAGTTAGGAAGTTGATGCTCCTTAGAGTGGGTGCTCTTGAATATAACCAGTGAGGTTTGTCTGTGAAACTTCTTTTCTATGAGGTTGGATTAGAACAGTAGCTTCTAACAACTTTTCTCACCGTGGTTTTTTTTTTTGGTTAACATTTAAAAACTTGGTATTGAGAATTCTTATGTGTGTATAATCTCTATTTTTGTTCTTTACTTTGCATGTACTTTAAATATCTTTATTTAAAAGTTTTAAGAACCAGGTTTTAGCTCATCTACTGATTCACCCCCCCTCTCAGTAGATAATGTGTTCAACATAGGTCTTACAATAGACTTGATAGGGTCGAGCCTAATCAAGCGAAGTATACTTTGTAGGATCTCAATGAATGTCCGTCTCCCAAAAAAATGAAAAAAGTCTAAAAACTGGGAACCCTTACAATGGCAAATCGTGAGATATATATAGCGAATGGAAGAGAGAGAAAAAGGGTTGCATGAGAAAAGGGGAAGAGGAAAGAAGTCATTGAGTCGTTGATGATTGGGACTATTGTTGTCGTCCTTCTTTGACCATGAGATGCGTCGTCCAAGATCACCGCCAAATCTCCTTGAGCCATTCCCGCATTCAAGTCTCCCTTTAGTGGCGCTGAGAGAGCCATGTCACGGGCAGTTATATGTCTCCATTTGCACGACTAAATCGATTGTTGCATTTAAATTAGCATGGCGACTTTCTCTCTCATGTGTCCTGTCTGAAAAGGATGAGATCTTCATGCTCTTAAACTCAAGCCGAACCATGTTGCTTCTGCATCGAATGGTTGTTTGTCGAGAGTGATGGCCATTACTTTCACCTACCAACTCCTGCTTTGAAACCTGGACCAGACCCTTCTTGATGCAGGAGCATCACCATATGCATGTAAAATTTATGTTGTCAAGAGCATAGGAGGTATATTAATTCATAATACGCCATTCTTGAGGCATTAGAAGTTTGTTTTAAGTCATTCAAGGCCTTTGGAGAGTTTCCCTCCAAAACTAGATTTGAATTTTCAAATGTTCCTTATGTAATTACATTAAAAAAAAAATTGTAATGGTTTGAGAGTTATATGAGTTGTGATAGGTCCATAGGAGTGTGCAACGTAGAAAATGGTCTTATAGAACTTATTGGAGGTCATGGTCATCTTGAAATCTAGAAAGAGTAAATGTAACAAGTAGTCCATGAGAATAGGGTCAAAATTTGCTATCTTGTGTCTAAGTGGTTGGAGAGAATCTTGAGCAAAATTGGAGCATTCTAAACTTGGATAAGACTTCAACAACTTGATTTGAATCTATCCTAGCAAGATGGAGGCATACAAGACCATCCACAAAGCCTAAAAGGCAACATTTTCCATTGTAAAAAAAAAAAAGAGATGAGAGATCTCCAGTCTGCCAACACTTTGGCAGAAGTCTGTGTATGTTTTTAGAATTTCTTTATTGTGAATAAAGGGGTTTTGTGTTCAAATTGTTTGTATTTAAAAATGCATTTCAGCTTCTTAGACGTGATCCAAGTGTTCTTGAATTGATTTCAAGCTTAAGACATAGACTGAGTTCTTGAAACCCTTGAAATTTCTGATTTTTGTATGTACAGTCATATACAGTGGTGTTTTTGCACATGTAAAACGTTGTATGGAAGAAAATTAGCTATTGGAGATGTTAGAGGAGTGAGTTGAGCTCCTATTCCAGGTGGTATACTATAAAAAAAAGTCAACGAGCTCTATGAAAAATCAATTAAAAGCTCTCGGCCTCCCTATTTTCTGTGTAAACCAAAACTCAGATTTTGGTCACTAAAAAGGCCATAACTCCTAAAATACTAATCCAAATGACTTGATTCTTTTTGGAAAAGTTAGATAAAAGTATTTGTGATGTAATACAAGTGTTTTCATGCCAAAAGGAGCTATATATTTGCAGATATAGATGACTGTGTTTTAATCTCCCTGTAGGTGCTCATTTTTCGAAAATTTTCAAAAAGTCAAAGTTGAGTTTTCCTTACTTTTGAGTGCTATAACTTGGTATAAGGCTTGGATCATATTTATTATGTTTGAAATACCTTAATAAAGTTGGTTTCAGATTGAAGAAGGGGATAATAATGATTTTGACCTATTGGAGGCACAATTAGGCCTAATAAGACCTACAAGCTTTTGAACAAGGTAAGGAGTTTAGAGACAAAATTCAATATCTTAGAGTCTTATATATTATATGAGGATTGAAACATGTTAAGATACATTGAATCACATGTGTTTAAACTTATTGGAAGCTTCAGATAGATGCATACTATAGATTGAATACCTAAAGCTCCATTAAGGCTTGAGAAGCTAGTAAGGGTTTCAAGCATCATAAGGAAGATCGGGAAAGAAGATTTGGTTGCAGAGCTAGAAAGAGTATAATATTGCATGGATGGATTATCAAAGACTAAATACAGGCTTAAGATACAGTGTAACACTTCCTTGAAGAGTAAAAGGGGTATAAACATGTATTATCTCATTCAAGACATTTGATTACTTTGTATAGACAAATGCCTCAATGAATCTTTGTTTGTAAAGTGAGTTTGGTAGCTATCACTTCTTATAAATGGAAAAGCAATCTAAACACATTGGTTTTCTCGTATCCGTTTAACTCGGGTCTATTTGAGCTTCGACTTTCGCAAACCGTCAATTCTCTTTGCCAGCTGAAAATGCTCCTGGATCATCTTCTATCTATTCCTTTGAAAAGTCAATCTCTGCCCCAATTTACGCCATGTGGCAGCCTTTCATTCATCGTTTCCAACCCTGATGTCTTCAGGTTCCTCCAGCGTGAAGTCTTCTCACTTTGCTGTTTCCAAGCCTTAAGACTTCGGGCTTTTCCAGCCTTAAGTCGTCGGGCTTTTCAAGCCCGATTGCTTCCAACGGCTAGCCGCTTATCCTGATTTTGACGTCCATCGGCCTGTCATTTCCTTTGGACACTTGGTCTCAGGCTTCCTTCTTCTCGAGCCTTTTCTTTGCGGCTCTTGCTCGGCTTTTCTTCCAAAGAAATTCGTTCAGCTTTTTCTTTCTTTCCCTCGGCCTATTTTTTTGGGGCAAATCTCCTGAAGGAATTTCTTTGGACAATTTGTTTTGGCTCTTTTCCGAAGGAATTCCTTCGGAATTTTTTCCCCCAGGATTCTTGTCAAGGACTTTCCCGAAGGGCCAGACACCCTTTGGGCTTTTGCAAATGGTCCTTTCCTTTTGGTCAATTGCCTTGTTTTTCTGAGAAAAGTGCCCTTCAGCATTTGAAAAGGGTCCTTTCGAAGGGAAGGATGCCCTTCGGGAAACTTGCAATGGTCCACTTTTGAGAAGAAAGTGCCCTTTGAAAATTTGTTTTGGCACTTTTGCAGAGGGAAAGCACATTTGGAAATATTGAATTGGACTGTTTCTCCCAAGAAGTACCCTTCGGAAAACTGTCTGGGCACTTTTCTTTGAACAACCCGTTGGAATTTTTGAAAGTGTCCTTCAGAAGAATTGTTTCGGACAAAAGGTTTGGAACAATTCCCGACACTTAGCTTTTGAAGAAAACTTTGCCGAAAGCGAAACATTCCTTCGAAAAAGTTGTGGACAATTTTTCTGAAGGAAAACCATGAAGTTAAAATAAAGAAAAACAAACTTGAGGGAAGACATACACTTAGCACCTACAAAGCCCGAAGAATGATCAATGACTTAGCCGAATAAAAGAAGCTAAATAAAAGAACTTTGCACAAGGCTTAGTCCTTTGGCCTGTGGGCTTGCTTTTGAACATTGCTGCTGGCCCTCTGAAGAACTTGCTCAAATTTTCTCTAAACCTCCTTCGATCCATTGTTTCGTCAAACCCTGCTAGAGCTTCATATGTGGGCCACAAATTGGCCAACAGGGGGTTGTTTGCATGCTGAGTCATGCATGTGTTTTGTAGATCAACTATTGCATAGTGTGGGATTACAGAAGGTTGAGTGGATTGAGTGGCTAAGAGTAAATGTATAGTGAGCAGTGGATAGTGGGACTAAGGGTAGAGGAATGGTCTTGTCATCACTGTAATTTCGTAAGGATGGGTATGGGTGTTTCTATAGGGTCACCAAAGATAATCTCAATGTTTGGGGTCACCAAGCACACCCAATTTTACAAAGTAGGATACATGGGGGGTCACCCTTTGAATTCTGCATCTTATGGCCATAACCAAGCAATACCTAGTATTTTGAGAATGTAATCATTCCTATCCGATTCAACATTCTATACCTGCATCACAATAGGCTTGCATGCGTTGTCATGTCCCCTTTTCATATAATTTTAATAATTCAAAAATATAAGGCAATTTAATTAATTATTAAAATAGAACTATCCTAGATAATTATTCGAATTACCAGAAAAGTGGTTTTAATTATTTGAAAAATTAAGATAATTTTAATGATTATTCTAAGGGGTTTTATAATTAATAAATTGCTTGAAAAGTGATTTTTATCATTTTAATTATTAGACCAATTTAATTAATTATTTAAACAAGGACTTAATATTAAATAATTATTTAATTTACCAAAAAGTAATTTTAATTATTAATTTATTAAGGCAAGTTATTTAATTAATTCAAAAATGCCTAAAGTGAAATTAAAAGGAATGTTGGCTTGGGAGCTAAAGCAAAAGAAAGGAAAAGATATTCTAAAAAGGGCAAGTGAGGCTTATGAGGTATTTTATCTCTCCAAGTTGGTTCGCCCCCTTTTAGAAGGTACAAATACAAGGTGAAGATTACAATTGAAGACATGTTGAATTTGATAATTGTTTTTTGAAGCTTGAATAAACTATTAGGATGTATGCCCAATTGGTGTTCATAGATTTGGTGTTGATCATTCTACAAAAGGTGTCTTTGGACGCCACCTTTGCTAAAGGAGGTTTTGTTATTTGCTCGAGAGTGGGGCGATTTGCTTTGAGAAGCTATTGTGAGGTTTTGGTGGATTATTTAAGGTCCATTTGATGCATAATAATTCTGATTATCATTTGTATTAATTTTTCAAGTATGGCGACTTGTTTGGGATTGAAGGGTTTGATGTTTGAAGAGGTAAATTCTGAATACTAGGGTTTTCAAAAATTTGGAGCAATTTTTGTTGACCTTCCCATGGAAGGAAAATTCCAAAATTATTTTTATTTGATAGTCATTATTTTTGTGACTAGTTTAAGCTCTTATTTGCATCATAATTTAAAATATTAAGGGAGTTATGAATTTAAGTTTTCAGTTGTTCGTAAGAAATAATATTTGTTGAGGGCAGATTTGCAAGGGTTTCGTTGACTTAATTATTGCAGTAATTTTCTGAATATTGGCGATTGGATTGGACTAAGCTTGAGTAGGGATTAGAGTGAGAAAGAAGGATTTCAATCCAGCTAATGTGGTGCTAGGGTTTGGAGGATTGAAACATCCATTTCAAGCTCTTTCTTTTTTGCAGCAAGAACCATTGGTGGCCAAAATCACAAGGTATTTATTTGTCATTTATTTCAAGGTGAATTGGAGTTAATTTTCAGTTTGGAGGTGCATTTACAGTAGCTAGGGTTTGTTGATTTAACTAAATTCAGAATTCAGAAATTGAGGATTTTAGGGGAAACCCCTTTTTGTTTAAATCGTCCCATTTGGGGACATTACATGCGTTTAAAGACTTGTATACATTAAACACTCTCTCTTGATATTGGTTTTTCGCATCAATCTTCCTTTGTAGTGTAGGGCCGTTGTTGGGTTACGAGAGGCGTGTGAGAGAACCCGTTGGCTCTATGGTTGGAGGGAAAGTACTCTAATGATCCTGTGCCTCTCCTGATTTCATTACTACAACTTCGGCATGATCTCTAGTGTTACTTCAATGTACTTACATTGAGAGTTTTCTTTTATATTCTTGTCCTTCGACATAAGATTGTAATCTTATTTGTAACATGTGTTCTAGTAAATAAATGACGAGTAGAAAGATGATGTAGTGTTTTGAATATCTTAGTAAGGAATGTGAAATTAATTATTGTCATTTCTTTGTAGAAGAATGAAGAGTGTAATTATTCATTTCTTCTATATTTTTATATCAAATGGAAATGTTGAATGAATTAAATCTTGTGTTACTTACAGTTTTTTTAAATAAGATGCTACCTTGTTTTTAACGCTTAGTCAATTGAATGGAGTGAAATTATCGGATCATTAGATGTAATGAGTTTTCCTTGCTTATATATAGAAAATAAATTTTGATTACAGTTGTAAAACTTTTCCTTTAATTAAATTAGCATGTGTATTCTATTGTTTTATTATGCAAAAGAATGATTTTAGGCATTTTGAATTATGTACTTTATTTCAACCCATTTAGCATTAATTGTTTTCATATTTTGTTTCCGCATCTAGATTAGGTTAGGTAAGGACTAGGAATCGAAGGGACTCTATTCTCTTCTTTGGTGATGGTGCTTGGAACTCACATGAAGGACAACAAAAATATTGTGTATTTTTCCGGTATTTCACTGATGGGTTCTTACATATTATTTGTTGCCCAAGGAGTTCGTGTCGTACATGGATCATTAAGCATTGCAATACGTAAACAACCAAGATAAGTTGAATCAAAAGCACATGAAATGGGTTGAGTTTCTTCAAAAAAACAATGCATTTGTTTTGAAGCATAGGAGTAGTCAATCAAACAAGGTTGTAGATGCTTTGAGTAGAAGAGTTCTCATGGTGAATGAGATGAGAGTAGAAGTGATTGGGTTTGACTCAATGAAAGAGTTATATGAAAAGGACTTAAATTTTTGAGATGCATGGGCAGCATGCATGATTCCAACAAGCATGGATAAAACTCTATGGTTGGAGAATTTGTTGAAGGAAAAATGTAGTGGAGCCCTATATGGTCATTTTGGTGTTGACAAAACACCATTGGCGTAGCTGAATGAGAGTTGATATTGGCCAAGGATGAGTGTGGATGTCAAGAAGTTTGTGCAAGGATGTAGAATTTGCCAACATGCTAAGGGAAAAAATCAGAATTCAGGCTTGTATCAGCGTTTACCAATTTTGGAGAGGCCATGGGAAGAGACAAGCATGGATTTTGTTTTTTGGCTTCCAAGAAATCAAAGAGGTAGTGATCCCATTTTTGTTGTTGTGGATAGATTTTCCGAGATGACACACTTTATAGCATGTAAGAAGACAAGTGATGCCATACATGTTACAAATATTGTTATTAAAGAAACAATGAGACTATAAGGCTTGCCAAGGAGCATAGTATCAGATAGAGATACAAGGTTTGTTGGGCATTTTTGGAGGACTTTGTTGAGAATATTAGGCATATAGCTAGATTTCAGTTCAGCTTATCATCTTCAAACTGACCTATCTTCAACATAGTAGTAGTAAATAAGAGTCTTGGTAACTTGCTGAGATGCTTGGTTGGAGACAAGTTAAAACAATGAGATATGACATTGGCACAAGCCGAGTTTGAGTACAACTACTTAGTGAACAAATATTGTATGGTTGCAGCCCTAGAGTTGTTTGTGATTTGAAAAACACAATGGATATGAGAAGTGTTGAAGTAGTAGACTATGCATGTAGCCTGCATGATGTGCATCAAGAAGTGAAGAGAAGGCTGGAAGAGAATAACATGAAGTACATGACGCATGTTGATTAGACAAGAAGAAAGCAAGAGTTTCAAGTTGGTGATTTGGGTTTGGTGCATTTGCATAATGAGGGGTTCTCCAAAGGAACATATAAAGGCTCAAGTAGAAGAAGATTGGACCTTGCAGAGTTTTAAGGAGATTTGTAGCAAATGCCTATGAGATAGAGCTACCGGATGGGGTTGACATATCACCTATCTTCAACATAGTGGATTTGTACCCTTACTTTGAGGGACAAGGCAATGTTGAAAGATCAAATTCAGATTGTTCTAGCATGGATTGGAAGTGTTAGTTGCTTGAGAAGGCAAGCGCAGAACTAGAGGCAGTATTGGATACACGAGTCATCAAGGAGTCGAGACAAAGAGTACACGAAGTACTTGATCAAATGGGGAAATAGAGGAATTGAAGACACAACTTGGATGGGTACATTCGAAGTTCTAAGTATGAAATAGCCACTGAGGAGCTTACATGAGGTCCATGAGTAGGAGCTCATGGACAGATTCATTTACCATGGTTTTTTGATGCAGGAGCATTTGGGATCATGAACAATCTTGCGTCAACCAAAATCATGGGACAAGTTGTTGTGCACACTTGGGCATGTGTATTTGTCTGGTGCGACTTGTTGACTATGGCGACAATGTTGTGTGCGAGGAAGAAGATCGACAACACTTCAAAGAACTTCATCAAGAGTTTGACATGTTAGGAAAGGGATGAAGATACGGTTTCAATCATCTCCCAGAGGTCAAATGACCTCTTTTTGGGATGATGACAAAATCGTAGCTTAATGTAGGTGGTGGTTTTGAAATCGTTGATCTGCATTAACCGATGGTTACATTGCTGCTAGTATGTAGTTTTCAGAGGTTTGTCCTACGGTGAAGGCTTGGGTAAAATAACTGCCCATAACAAGAAAATATGACATGTGGACCATTTTCCAAGACAAAGGGAGCTCGAAGAGCCCTGCAAGATGTCAATGTCAGCTGCCAAGATTTGGATCAGTTTTGGAGAAGAATCGTGATGTAGTTGAGATCAATCAAATAAGTTGGGAAAGGGAGTTCCAACTCTAGAGAGGAGGGCTAAGAGAGAACTAAGTTTATCCCAAAGATAGAGAATAGAGAAACAGAGCTAGGAGCTGGCTAGAGTGATGTATGTTCATGTAGGCCAGTCATTGGACTGAGTGCGTATCTTCTTCATAGTCAATAGGGAGAAGGGAGGTGTGTGTGTATGTATAAATCTATGTAACACTGCTGAATCATTTAATAAAGAGAGTTCTTGGTTTCCATTTGTAAGTTCTTTTGTCTAAGTGTCTTTGGGAGAGAGTGAGTGTAACACCTGCTGGGGAGTAAGGCAGCCATTCACATGGCCCGCACCACTCCTGTTTGTATAAAATTCTGAATGTGAATTTTAGCTATACAAGGGTTTTCCTAATAGATTGATGCCTAAATGATGCTATCATTCAATTATAAATGATAATGTCATTAATGATGTCCTTATAGGTGTTTAGAGGGTTCTTATTCCTATTTTTTTTTTAAAATATTATTTCAGGAGATTGTGATACAGTTGATGAAGTGTAAGCCTGATCATGACTGCAATAGTTATAATGTCATTTTTCTTTGTTTCCCAAGGAGAAGTGAATAATTGTACCTTATGATGTATTTTGGCTTTTAGCATCATCATGATCTCAGAGCTTAGAGTTAGTCATTATTTCACTAGGTTTGTGTAATCTTAATGCTAAGGATATTTATTCCTTGTAAATTCACTCAAAATCATGAAAGATAAATAGGGTTTATACATGCCTTTTTGATTTTGATTTGATTTATATTTTAACTCATTTTTGTTTCCATATTAATCTAGTAGTTCTTAACCCAGTTGCTATTGTATGAACTGTTTCTCTTCCTAATAGTCATAATTTTCTGTGCAGACATTGGCAAAAATAATCCCAAGAGAATCTTTACTATGGAGGCTTAGAATGCTTCGATCTGCTGAGCTTTATACAAATTCTCGATTGCATGCAGTCAAATCTAATGTGTTATTGATTACAAGGTAAAACCTAATGCTTTATCTCTAGTATGAATTTGGCATCAACATGAGGATAGTATGCTTCCTTGAAATGATAAAATAATATTAGAGAGGCCAGTCTATCTTGTCAACTCTTGAAGAATAGAATCCATGCACGCAAGTTAAATCTCTTAGTCTTCAAAGCTTGGAGCTCATAAAGGCCCTTCTGCTACTTTGTATCTTCTTATAACTTGGACCTCTGAGTCTTAAAATATAGGGATCACCTTTTTATGCCATTTCCAGGCCTTATAACATGTCTTTCATAGTGTTCACTGTTAACACCTAGGACCCCATTTTATGGTATTTTGGAGGCCAAAAAGATTATCCCTTCTTGTCTTCAAATCTGGATAAAAGGAAAAGGACCTCAAAACAGTAGAAAATATGACAAGTCCCTAGGGGAAATAAATTCCTTTTCATTATTGAGCATTCTTAGTAGAGTTGCAGAGAAAATGCTACTTAGTGTGCTGAAGAATAATTTTTGTGTCTTTGTACAAAATCTCTAAGAGTTAAATCCAATGTTCTGTCCACCGGCCACATTTTGCCCTTATTAATTTGTAATGTGGGGATAAACCATCACTGTGTATTTTTTTATTACAAGGGAACTAGTTGCTCATTGTTATCCATGTCGTGTCACAATTGCCAAAAGAAACATTCTCTATCACCTTGCTATAGGATTTCCATATGCACTGTCTTGTTCAAGAACTTGTAAAATAGCATTGGAGGCAACACTGCCAAAATGGAGTTTTTTTTTAATCAATTAGTATCATACTGAGTTCGCACGGTGGGAAATCTGAAAAACATACATGCTCAAAAGAAAATGTATAAAATTTGAACTTGTATCTTTGTTTTTATTATTGTATGGAAACGACAGTCCATGAAGTCCAGTACATCAGAGAGAATCTGGAGCAAAATTCTTAGCATGTACATATTCACACTAATGGAGGATGAAGAAGATAGAGGAAGTACAATTTATAGAGGATGTAGAAGGTGAAATAGAGAAATCATTCTGCCAATGTAAAAATATCCAAAATGAATTTAATTATATCTCCCCAACTAATTTATATAGCATATAAGTGGCTTCCACTGAAGTATTTATTAATATAAACATACAGTATCATACTAAGTTCATCCAGAGCGAAATCCAAACAAATGCATGGATTTTATTTTGCATTTTTGCTATAGAACAAGCAACAATAGTAAAAAGTTAAAATTAAGAATTTTATCATTGATTTCATTATTTTATGAAAATGACAATACATATGGTCAGTCAACCAGAATGATTCTGGAGCAAAATTCCTAGCATATATGTATCAGCATTAGTGGAGGATAAAGTAGACAAAAAAATAAAGTACAAGATGTAAAATATTTAGAAGGTGAAATGGAGAAATTATCCTACCAATGCAGAAATTGTCCAAAAGAAAATAATTATATCCCCAACTAATTAATATAGAATAAAGGTGGCTCCCAGTGAAGTATTTATTAATATTTATTATTAACATCCACGAGGCTGATGTGAATGAAGTAGAAGATGAACCAAATTTTCTTGTAAGCTGCGGCTATACAATAATATTTGCAGTCATAACTTAGTACATGAAAGCGTAAGTCAATACAATTAACCAAAACCTAGAAATTTATTTTAAAACTAAACACCCATATAAAAGAAATTCTAAACAAATAAACATTCTTTGATAGGTCCTATAGATCATGTTGGCCTAGAGGACGTTAAAAGTCTTTACATCTCTCAAATTACAATGCAATTAATAATGAATAGGGAGGAGATTTTTAGTCCTTGTGCTATGGTCTAGCTGTAAAGAAGTGGGTCTTTCCAGCAATCTGCTCACATGTTTGCATCTCCATTTCCATTGGCAGTTGATTCCTCAGGGTTCCCACTCTGCACTTACCTTCGCAAAAAAAGAGGTTAAAGGAGATTGTCATCTTGGGATTCTATGCAAGGAGACATGAAGGCTGTGGCCCAACAGCGTGTGGAGTTTCTCTTGCTCTTGCATCAACAAGAATTTGAAGGGTTTCCACAAATTTGTACATCTGCCAATCAAAATCTAAGTGAATCTGCACCATAATAAGCTCAATCCAATCAATGCATTTGCATTCAATCTCATTGGTAATATTTTCTGTATCATTGGCCATTGATGCCAAATTCAGGTGATGATGATGATAGCTCAAATCTGATTGGACTTAGTTTGCAAGGTTCTTGGCTATATGTTGCAACATCGTATATTTAATATTTGTTGCTGATATGATCCAAATTTGATGAAGGTTCTGTCTAACTCAGGAACATAGAACAGTGGAAGAGAGCTAGGTGTGAGGTGTCCTTGCAGTTCTTAAGCTGTTGAATTCCTGTTGTTGCTGTGTGGAATTCATGAAGAATGGCTTGTATGCAGGAAAATGTGAATGAAAATCAACCTATATGTGTGTGCATAGAGATATATTCCATTATTGAAGGAAATCCATGCAGAAATAGATGTAGAAAAAGTACAAGGACTTTTTTTTTGGGAAAGAAATGGTGCGTCACAGTAATTAAAAAATATAGAAGTACAAAAGACCTCAACCCAAGGAAAGATGGGGAGGAAACAGGGAAAATCAGCAGCCATCAAACAAACCAAAGAAAAACGTCAAGGACCAAGAGGCTTCGTAGCCATGATGGAAAGGAGGCAGTGGACCAATGATTGGATAAAACAGTAGCTAGAGATTGAGGGATCCATGGCTACAGATTTTGAAAGACAGTAGCTACGGGCAACAAACCAATTAGTAATTTGACTGCAATTTGAAACTCAGCTAAATCTCATGCCACTGGATGTTGAGCCTCCCTAATATTAACTTGACGCCGTGATTAGCAAGAAGATGAGCCCACTGGTTATACATTCTTCTAACATGCTCAAATCTGATGTAGTGTCCCTAATTAGAGACTCAAGATAAAATAAGAAATTTCCTTTAAACACTCAAACCAATCTGAAAATAAACCGTATTCTGTCCAAAAACCCAACAAACCCTAGCCACAATAATCTTCCCAAATCTGTACAATAACACTCTACAATTGCTTCAATGAATAACCAATGTAAAGCTATAGTTGTTAAGCATGAAATATACTGAGAGGGGGGGCGTGAATCAGTATATTATATATCTTTTACTTAATCTGATTTTTTTTATTTAACCACTCAATCATACATTCAAGATATGCAATAAAAAATGAAATAATAATTTGCACTACACAAAAGAGAGAGAGAGACCATATATTTACGTGGAAACCCAAAGTGAGAAAAACCACGGAGAGCAATCTCAAGTATATGAATGAGCATCAACTCAAAATACAAAGTTCGCAAGCACTAATTTGCAGGAGGACCAACCTCTTTGCCAAGCACCAACACAACTATTTGTGAGCATCAACCCACAGGAGCACTAACCCCTTACAAAGATTCGTGAGCATCAACCCATAGGAGCACCAACCCCTCTTGTGTATAAAACACAACTATCTCTCAATGTTGCTTACTCAACAAATGATAGAATTCTACAATATCTCGTACTTTTCTCTCTTCGAAAACAAATACAAACCATGCACTCTCTTGCATATTACAAATGGCTTCTCAAGCCTTTATTTATAGCTTTCCAAATGGCCTTTGGCATTCACCTTTTATGACCCTTCAATCCTCATGGAAAATAGTGCTAAACTTGCATGACCCTTCTTATCATTGCATTTGAAAAGTCATATGGTGACCCTTCATAAGCAAAAACGTCCTTTCCTTTTTTGTCTTTATCTTGGTGACTTTCGTATTTCTCAAAGTGTCCTTTCATGAAAAAATGCACCATACCTCTTTTGTCTTCACATAGTGACTCTTAGAATTCCTCAAGATGACTCTTCATGAGAAAATGCATCCCATTCTTCTTTATTCTTTTACCCCGTGACTCTTTGACTTCTCCATGGGCCCTCTTTTGACTTATATGCAATCAAAAATATATTCATTAATATTAAATTAAATATTAACACACATTAGCCAAGATATGAATATTAAAAACATCATTAAAATGGGGCTTTTATCACAAAAAATGCTAGACCTTTGACATCAATGACAATATTTTCAACAATCTCCCATTTTGTCATTGATGGCAACCTCAAACTGAAACTGCCACACCCTGAAACCTACACATACTGTCATTTGAAAAATATACAGTAAATCTCCCTTACTGTAGCAACTTGTACCTGTTTTTTGTACCTATTTTTGCACATGTACCTGTTATTCTCCTCCTTTGACATCAATGGCAAAGGGCCTACCTAGAGCTAACACTTAGCTCCCCCTCAACTGATGTTGAACCTCAATGACAGGAAGTAAAAAAAATTACTCCCAACTTCTCTCGTAGATACTCAAATGTGTTTTTTGGTGGTGCCTTTGTGAAAATATCTGCAATTTGCTCTGTAGTACTAATATACTCCATCTTAATTTGATGATTTGCAACTTGTTCTCTCAAAAAGTGATATCTAATGGGAATATGTTTTGTTCTTGAATGCATCACTAGATTTTTTGAAATATTTATAGCACTTGTGTTATCACAAAAAATAGAAATAGATTCGTCATACCTTATCTTGATATCTTCCAAAGTTTGCTTCATCCAAAGCACTTGAGTACAACACAATACTGTTGCAATATATTCTGCTTCAGCTGTAGAAAGTGATACTGAATTTTGTTTCATTTTTTAGCCATGATACTAAACTATCACCAAAGAAAGCTCCTCCACTTGTACTCTTTCTGTTATCCAAGCATTCTGTCCAATCTGAATCTGTATAAGCAATCAAAGTGAAATCTCTACTTGTGGAATACCATAATCCGTAATCCAATGTCCCCTTGATATATCTGAATATTCTCTTCACCAACTGAACATGACTATCTTTTGGAGATGACTGATATCTTGCAACCATACCTATTGCATGCATAATGTCTAGCTTCGATGCTGTCAAATATAAAAGACTACTAATCATAGATCTATACAAAGATTGATCTGTAACAGGTGAATCTTCATCCTTGCTCAACTTATTTTCTATGCACATTGGTGTGCCAACTAGTGCACAATCTTCAAAACCAAATTTTTTCAACATTTTCTTGGCATATTTACTTTGAGATATGAAATTTTCTTTATTTGATTGAAATATTTGCAATCTTAAGAAAAATGACAATTCTCTAAGCATAGACATCTTAAATTCTTTTTGCATATTATCAGAATTTTTTTTATCATCTTTTTAATATTTTTTCCAAAAATGATATCAACATATACCATAACAATCAATTGATGCTCACCTTCTCTTTTGATATAGAGATTACTATCAACAAATCTTCTCTTAAAACCTTGATCCTACAGGTATTTATCAATTCTTGCATACCAAGCTCTAGGAGCTTATTTTAATCCATACAATGTTTTCTTCAATATGCATACATGGCTACTAATATTTGAGAGAATAAATCCCTCAGGGTGCTCAATGTAAACCTCTTTTTCTAAATTCTCGTTCAAAAAGACAGATTTGACATCCATTTGAAACACTTTGAAGTTTTTAAACACTGCATATGCAAAAAACATTCTAATAGCCTCTAACCTTGCCACTTGCGCAAAAGTTTTTTTAAAATTTATTCCCTCAATCTGAGCATATCTTTTACATATTAATCTTGCTTTATTTTTGGTCACTTCTCTATTTTCATTCAACTTATTTCCATAAACTCATTTTGTTCCTATCACATTGTGATCTTTTGGTCTAGGCACTAATTCTCAAGTATCATTCTTTTTTATTTGATTTAATTCATCCATAGCCTTAATGCTTATCATGTCTAGCTTCTAAAAAAGTTCTAAGCTGAATTTTGGATAACAAAGAAAAATTAACTTGCTCAAATTCACTGACCATCATTCTTCTGGTGTGAATTCCTTCATTTATGTATCCGATGATGTCACTTTCATTATGATTTCTCTAAACATATTTGGATGGAGTTTTGATGCTCTTTTTCTTCTTATGTTCATCTGATTCTTCAAAACCTTCCTCTTCAATGATTTCAGAAATGTCTATTGAATCACTGATTCTTTGTGTTCTATTTTCTATTTTGACCCTTGCACTTTCAACAATTTTTTTGGTTATTTTGTTATAACATTTATAAGCTTTACTTTTGCAAGAATAACAAAAAAATATACCTTCATCTGCTCTGGATTCAAACTTATTAAGTTTTTTATTTGTTCTTTTTATGCGAAAACTCTGAAATAATCAATTGTTGATGGTTTGTCTTTCCATAGCTCATAAGGAGTCTTGTCACTATTGACTCTCAATAATGTTTTATTCTGAATATGCATTGCTGTAGCAATTACCTCTCTTCAATATTTATCTGCTATCTTGGATTCATTTAACATTGTGCTCGCCATCTTCTAAATTATTCTATTTTTCCATTCAACTACTCCATTTTGCTGTGGAGTTCTAGCTGTTGAATAATGTCTCTGTATTCCATGGTCTTCACAAAACTCAATAAATTGATCTGACATGAATTCTCCTCCTTGATCTGATTTTAGACACTTAATATTCAAATTGGTTTCATTCTTAACTAATACTTTGAATGCTTTGAAATGTCTGAAAGCTTTTAATTTTTTTTAAAAAACATTACCCAAGTCATACGTGAAAAATCATCAATTAGCAACATAAAATACTTTTCATCTTGAGTACTTTGAGTTCTCATAGGTCCACACAGATCAGTGTGAACAAGTTCTAGCATCTGAGTAGTTGAGTACTCTTTTCTTTTGAACCTTCTAGCTTGCTTTTCATGCTGGCAAGGTTCACAAAGCGTGTCGGATGACTTTGTAATTTTTGAAAGATTTTTGACTGCTTGCTTTTTGTTGATGTTGACAAGATTGTTAAAATTTATGTGCCCATTTTTCTGTGAAATAGCCAATTTTCTTCAATCTGGGTCAAACAATATCTTTGACCTTTGATGTCTGATAGCATATATAAATTATTGTCTGTTCTCTGAGTATCTGCAACCAACATATCTGAATCTTTTTTTCTAATTTTACAACTTTTTGTATAAAACTTTAATGTGTCCCTGATCACACATTTGACTTACACTCAAAAGATTATGCTTAAGATCTTCTACATACAAATTATTTTTAGTTTTAGTTCTACTATTATCCAAACTTAGTGTACTTTTTTCAACAATTTTGGCAGTAGTATTGTCTTCGAATTTCATTGTGTCACTATTGATCTTCTTCAAGGTTATGAACTTGCTCGTTTTCGATCATGTGCCTTGAACATCCACTATCAATGAACCATGGTTTTTCTTCATTTCTTGCATACAAAGCAGTCTGCACCAACATAGATTTTTTAGGTTGTTTCTTTTGTCATGAACCTGTCTGAACTTTTTTCTTGATGAATGGCGCCTTGAAACTTTGGTCCTTCTTGATTGATTCAAACACACTTCTATAATACCGGGCTATGTGTCCGAAGTTATTGCACTTGTAACATATTATGGCCTCTTCATTAAACCCTGATAGGAGCAAAAGAGTTGTGGCTTCTGCTTGATTCTGCATGATTTTTCTTCTTATTTCTAAAACTATTAGCTCTTTTTCAACATTCTAATTTCTTATGACCATATCCATTACAATAAAAATAGTAACTATAAAAATAGGATCTATTTGTGTATCTCTGATTTGATTGTCTTTTGTAGCTCTGTTCTCTCCAACCTTCTTTATTTGAGATGTCCTCTGTATTCTTAACTTCTTCCCTTTTTATTTCTTCTTTTGTAAGAGCTTCAGCATAGCTCTTTTCTTTTTCCTTGTCTGTGAAAGTAGTGACCTCTTTCTCTTTTTTAAATCCAATACCTGTCTTATCTGACATTGATATTTGATTTTTTAATATCTTATTCAACATATTAGTGATATTCTCAAATTTTGAATCATTGATTGCTTTATTTGTTTTCTCAAGATCTGCTTTTAAAGAAACAATTTTAATAACATACTTTTCACATTCTTTACTTACTATTTTCAATTGTGTCGTTAGATCTTTTTCATTCTTCTTGGCTTCTTTAAAGTGTGCTTGTAGATCTTCAATTCTTTTTTGACTCTTTTTTTTCTCGATCTAGAGCTTTAATCTTCGATTCTTCTTTTCAAGAGCTTTTAACTCTTCTAAAGCACAAATGAGTTCTCTTTTCAGATTTACTTCAGCTTCATTCTGTTCTTCTTCTTGATCATCTGTACTTTTGCTTGCAGAGGCATCTTCATGTTTGGCCATGAATAAAATCTCTTCTTCCGAGTCACTGAAACCATTATCTTCGACTGAGCTAGGATCTTTAGAATACAAACTCTTCTTCTCGAAACTCATTTTGAATTTGCCTTTGAAATTCTTCTTGTATGTAGACTTTTCTTCTTCATTGTTATCATTACCCTTATTTGGGCACTGCAAAATGTCCAATCTTTTCACAATTAAAATATTTAAAAGGTAATTTTTTTTTATATTTACCTGTATTTTTTTTGGCTTGCGAATGAATAGAGCTCCATTGTCATCTTCATTATCACTAGAATTATCACTTGATTCTTGAATTTTAGCCTTCTTTTTTTTTTATGTTTTGAAAACTGCTTTTTTCTTTGAAGGTTTATCTTGTTCAGTCCGCATCTCATATGCTGTAAGAATACCATGAAACTCATCCATCTTTAGCTTGGCTAAATTTTTTATCTTTTCAATTGCTGAAACTTTTGCATCATATCTCAATGGTAGAGATCTCAAAACCTTTTGAATCACAGTCGATTTTTTTAAATTTTCTCCAAGACCTTGAATCTAATTGACTATTTGATCAACCCGCAAGAGATAACTTGCTATATTTTCTTCTTCTATATTCAAACTCTCAAACTGTCTTTTCAAAGTTTGAAGCTTAGTTTGCTAAACCTTTTCATCACCTTTGTAAATATTCTCAAGTTCTACCCAAGTTTTATGAGCCCAAGATACATTAATTCTATCATTCTCAGGGCACACTTGGATTCCTTGGCATACAAGGATTCACCTCCAAGAATACCCAAAACCGCATCAAGATGTGCAATGTGATGCTCCCATGTTCTGCTATATACCAAGATATCATCAAAGAATACCAACACATACCTCCTTAACTGCGAATGGAAGACCCTGTTTATCGTAGACTGAAATGTCATCGGAGCATTGGTTAGCCCAAATGACATAACTATGAACTCAAAATGTCCACAATGGCACCTGAAAGCCATCTTCTCTATGTTCTGCTCCCTGAAACGAATCTAATGATACCCCGACCTCAAGTCAATTTTGGAGAAGTAGCAGGCACATGTAACTCATCTATCAACTCATCAATTCTAGGGATGGGGTAATGGTTCTTGATTGTTCTTTTATTCAGGAGCCTATAATCAATACACATCCGGAATGTACCATCCTTTTTCTTGACCAAGACTACTGATGATGCAAAAGGTGACTTACTTGGTCTAATGTGTCCCATGGCCAGCAACTCTTTAATAATTTTTTCTATTTTATCTTTCAGCCTCTTGGGGTGCCTATATGGGGTGACCATCACGGGCTTAGCGCCCTCCTCCAACTCAATGATATGCTCAATCCCTCTGTTTAGTGGTCTTCCTGGTGGAATATCACTAAATACCCGAGTGTGCTTAATTTTTAACTCTTGAATGTCTGGATGGTAAACTGGCTTCTGCTACTCATCCTGTGTAAGCATTAAAACACACTCAGCTGCCCACTCAACCATGTCATGCCTCACAAGTCTCTCCATCCTCCTAAAAGAAATTATCCTGAAACTGGAATCTCGAATAGCCTTGAGGACATGAGTTTTTCCATCAACCTCGAATGTCATTTCCATCTCTCTGAGATTCAGGGTGAATTTCCCTATGTCATGTAACCATCTCATGCCAAGTACCATATCTGTATCACCCATATTCACCACATAGAATTTGGTCTTGAACTCATAGTTGTTCAAACGCATAGGCAAATCTGATATCCTCCTTTTTCACTTGAGGGTATAACCATCTGCCACCTTAACTCTTATTCTCTCAAATTCCTCTTTGTTGATTCCATGCCTCTCAACCAATCGGGCATCAATAAAATTATGAGTTGCCCCTGTGTCAAGAAGAGCGATAATCTTTTGTGCAAATCATTAAGTGTATCTCTATCTAGAGGTGTTGATGATTTGCACTTAAAATCTGATTTGTTCTTTTTAGAGAGATTTATTGTCTCGATATGCAGATCCCTTTGATGAGTACTTGCGTTGCGGGGCTACAAGCTCCATGCTCCTAGCCTTCTTCATTGCCTCTTGAAGTGTGGGAGGATCAAATGCTTTAATCCATCCTCGCATAGGCTCCAATAACCCCTCAATGAATAGCACCACTAATCATCTCTCTGAGATGTTGGGCACCATTACTGATAGTTTCTGGAAGTCTCCAATATAGCTTTCCAAACTATCAACTTGCTTGAGTTGGGCCAAATCCCTGAAGTATGATTCTGGATCCTTCCTATTGAAACGCTCAATCAGTCTATCCACAAATTCTTGGTAAGATGTGGTCTGACTGAGTTGCAATGTAACTAGTCCATGATACCACCATTCGTGTGCTGCTCCCTCTAGATGCAAAGTGGCATATTTGATAGCTTCTTCTTCTGTCATGGGTTGAAGAGCCAAGAAGGTATCCAACTTATGAATCCATGACTGTGTCGTAGTCTTGTCACTGCCATCAAACATGGGTATTGTAAGCTTATTCGTAGCATGCTGGAGTTTCTTATTCCGATTCTTAGGTCTTCTCTCCTGTCGAGACCTATAGTAATCCATCCTTGACTGTACAAATCGATCAAAATGCATAAGCCCTTGTGCTTTAGGTGTCAATTGCTGCGATTCATCATGGGCAGCCATGTATGCATCAGCATAGGTTGGTTTCTCAACCTCTTCAATATTCTCCTCAGCTAGTTCATTTCTCAAGAATGTGGGCCAAGTAGGCCTATCTGCAGTGCAGGAGGGTGCCCTCTGCACTCTTCGGGATCCAGCTACATTCCTTTCATCTTCCTAGGCCTGAGGCTATCTTCTAGATAAATTCAACTTTTGCAAAGTATTTGCCAACTGCTGTAAGGCCCCAACTACCTGTTGCTGACCAACTCGTAAATCTCTCGGAGTGTCTCTCACTTCTCTATCACCATTTCTATCATTGTCTCTTCTCTCATCTCTGTGTGGACCCACGTCTGCTCTGTCACCCATTTCAGTCAAAGGTACCTCTGTAAATAGATCTTCTTGCCAATTCCCTTCATGTTCTGCTCTTCTGCGGGTATAGTACCTGTGATGATCTCTCATGTGATATTTCAACCCTTTAGGATGGCAGGATTAGGGCTCTGATACCACTGTAACAATCCTTGCCCAATTTGTCCTTAATTGTCTCAATTTGTTTCCTTGTAATTTTTTTCAAACACTTTGTAAGCAAAGTGCTTCTTGCTGATTTTTGTCATGGTTTTGATGATTTGTTTGAATGACGATGGATTAAAGCTTCAAGTGTTTATAGAACAATGCAAGAATGACAATGCTAGGTTCTAAATGCAAGAATGACTTCTTTTTTTGTTTTTTTCTATGCAATTAGATGAATTCACAAAGCAAACTAATCACCTACAGCCAATGGACATTTAGTCGAATAGTTGGCGTGCAACCTACTATCTCAATTCAAATGCTCAAAAGATAACTGCAAATAACCAGCAACTTGTGATTCTTATTTGTATTGATGATTTGATACAATGCTCCACTAGACTAGCCAAGACTCTTGGCATAAACAAGAAATGACAATTATATGGTATGCTAGTATGAAGGATGCACACCTATAGCTGCAAATATAAACTATACTAAAGGATGAATTGTATGCAATGAACCCTAGTGGGATTGAGGCGCCCTTGAGAATAGATGAAGGAGCAAGCAATTTCCAAGTGAAAGGATGATCTCTTAAGCCAAATTGAATTTTCCAAGCCAGCCGCCTCTGTTCTGGGCTGATCTCAAATTTAAAATAATATGCAATAAATATGCGTTGTCTTAAGCATCTAATATCATCTCAATGCTCCAAGGAAGTGGGCGCATCAAGCCAAGCAAAGAATCGATGCAAATTGGAACCCCCACAAGCAAAAACGTCTCTCCCAATGGCGTCCTTTGATTGTAAATATCTGATTTTTTTATCAGATTTCTCTACAATGCAATCTGCTCTCTTAACCAAGAAAAATCGATGCCAAGCTATATAGAAACCAACACCAAAAGATAGCTATGCAACCTCCACAAATTCACCAAATCGATTTCTCCAAAATTGGCCAATGGCCACAAATTTTGCTCCAATTGAGATGACTGAAATATTACCTCCAAATTCAACCTTTCAAGAGATATTTCACCCCCTCAGTTATGCTATCAATGGGAGTTATCGTTCCCAAAGACATTGATTCACTGCATGAAATTCTAGGCTCCACCAGCATACTATAGCAAAGACAACATCAAATCGGGATGATTCATAATGGCAACTCACACCTCCCTTTATACTTTTTTTTTTCTTTCCTTCATTTGGGAAGCTTCTAGAAACATCATAATATTTTATTATTATTTTTCCCTTTTAATATATTATATTTGCACTTTAATATATAATAATGATTTATAACATAAAGTACAAATATAACATCATCTTGTAACATGAGGTTGCTAAAATTAGAAACATTTTAATAAATCGTTTGAAAACCTTTAGAATATGTCGAAACTTCCCCAAAGAAAGCAACTGCCATTTGGGTAACTATTGAAAAAACCCTCTAACCATGCCGTATTAGCCTACGAGGGCCACTGATAGGCTAATCATACTGAAAGTACAATGTCTAGCTAGAAGGGGACATTACAAAAACAGAATTATGTCTTTACTCACAAATTTCAACTTACTCATTACCAAGTTGATCCTTAATGGGCTCTCCAACTCCATGCTTCCGCAACAAACCATTGGAGACTCATGTAATGTATCAAAAAGATCAGGGCTGCAAAACTGAACCAAAATAACATGCGTAACAATGCTGCCCATAATTAATTGCCTCATGGACAATCATTAGAGAATGTGTGCTTCTATATTGAGCATTCCATAGTGTGATAAGACCTTTATACCATGCCAATCCATCTTCAACTTGAAATTGTAATCCTATCATTTGTAGAGAGAGAACAAGCTTATCTAAATTGGAGAACATCCATTGCAAGTGCGTGTCATAATTATGTGAACCAATTTGTAGGAATCCACTCATGTGAAAGGTGTATCCTTCCATTGCCTTCCCTTTGTCAACTTCTTTACATATGCACACATCACCAAACAAACCCAACAAATACTTCACCTTACCCATGAAAGAATGTAGTGTTCTTTGTGGGCCTTTCCATCCATGGTTGTGCAAGCGATACCTCAATTTATTAATGTTAAGGACAGGCTATTACTAAGAGGGGGGGTGGATGTAACAATCCTTGCCCAATCTGGTCTTAATTGTCTCAATTTGCTACCTTGTAATTTTTTCAAACACTTTGTAAGCAAAGTGCTTCTTGCTGGTTTTTGTCACAGTTTTGATGATTTGTTTAAATGACGATGGATTAAAGCTTCAAGAAGTTTTAAGAATGACAATGCTGAGTTCTAGATGCAGGTTTTGTTCTTTTCTATGCAATTAGATGAATTCACAAAGCAAACTAATTACTTACAGCCAATGGACATTTAGTCGAACAATTGGCATGCAACCTACTATCTCAATTCAAATGCTCAAAATGTAACCATAAATGACCAGCAACTTGTGATTCTTAATTGTATTGATGATTTGATACAATGCTCCACTAAACTAGCCAAGACTCTTGGCATAAACATGAATTACAATTATATGGTATACTAGTATGAGGGACGTACACCTGCAGCTGCAAATATAAACTATACTAAAGGATGGATTGTATGCAATGAACCCTGGTGGGATTGAGGCGCCCTTGAGAATAGATGGAGCAAGCAATTTCCCAGCGAAAGGATGATCTCCCAAGCCAAATCGAATTTTTCAAGCTAGTCGCTCCTGTTTTGGTCTGATCTCAAATTTAAAATAATATGCACTGAATATGTGTTGCCTCAAGCATCTAATATCATCTCCATGCTCCAAGGAAGTGGACACACCAAGCCAAGTAGAGAATCGATGCAAAATGGAACCCCCAAAAACAAAAACGTCCCTCCTAGTGGCGTCCTTCCTTGACAGTAAATATTTGATTTTTATATCAGCTTTCTCTACAATGCTTCTGCTCTCTTAACCAAGGAAAAATCGATGCCAAGCTATATAGAAACCAACACCAAGGAGTTAGCTATGCAACCTCCACAAATTCACCAAGTTGATTTCTCCAAAATTGGCCAATGGCCACAAATTTTGCTCCAATTGAGATGACTGAAATATCACCTCCAAAATGCAACCCTTCAAAAGATATTTCACTCCCTCAGTTATGCTATCAATGGGAGTTATCGTTCCCAAAAACAAATTGATTCACTGCAGGAAACTCTAGGCTCCACCAGCATACCACAGCAAAGACAACATCAAATCGAGATAATTCATAATGACAACCCACATCTCCCTTTATACTCTTTTTCATTTGGGAAGCTTCTAGAAACATCATAATATTTTATTATTATTTTTTACTTTTAATATATTATATTTGCACTTTAATATAAAATAATGAATTATATCATAAAGCATAAATATAACATCATCTTGTAACATGAGGTTTCTAAAAATAGAACATTCTAATAAATCATTAGAAAACCTCTAGAATATGTCGAAACCTCCCCAAAGAAACTGACTGCCATTTGGGTAACTGCGGAGAGGACCCTCAAACCTTGCCGTATTAGCCTACGAGGGCCACTGATAGGCTAATCATGTTGAAAGTACAATGTCTAACTAAAAGGGGACATTATAGTGGATCAGTAATAGATATCTTTTTCACTTTTTACATAAACAATTATTCCACTTAAGATATGCAATATAATCAAATCATAACTCACACAACACAAAGTAATAGTGACACAAGATTTATACGTGGAAACGCTTTCGGGAGAAATCTATGGAGAAATAGATCTCAATATAAAAATTCATAGGCACCAACCTACTGGAGCACCAACCTCAATACAATTTTGTAAGCACCAACTTACAGGAGCACCAACTCCTTTGCCAAGCACCAACTCAATGAATCTTCGTGAGCACCAACTCACAGGAGCACCAACCCCTTTGAACGAAGGCACCAACCCTCTGGACAAAATAACACTTCTATCTCTGACTTGTTGCTTACACAATAGATGATAGGACTTTGCTTCTTCACTCTTTTAGATCCTATCAATTACAATATAGCTTTGCTGCTATATGTCTTTATACTTTGCTTATGCTTCTTTGTTTCAACAACCACTTTTCTTCTCAAATATTTTTGCTCTTCTTTTTTTTCTTTTTCTCTCACACTTATATGATCTTCAATCAAATCGAATGCTTGTGATACTTCCACATCTCTTCTCCCTTATATAGCCGTTAAAGGATGTGTCCCATCCAAGAGGTACCTCTTCACCAATAGATGTGATTGTCGATATTTTTGTTCACTTCCGTTGACAATTCCGTTCACTTTTGGTAACAATTCCGTTCACTTCCGACAATAATTCCGTTTGACATCAATGACAATTATTCCAACAATCTCCCCCTTTGTCATTGATGGCAACCACATACTGAAACTGCTCCCCCTTGTTGCACTGTCTCTTTTGTCTGAATCCTTTGCTCTAGCTCCCCCTTTATGTGACATCCTTTTTCTGTACTTCTCCCCCTTTGACATCAATGGCAATGGGTCTATCCAAGATCTAGTACTTAGCTCCCCCTCAGCTGATGCCTTCCTTCAGTGGCAAGAAGCGAAAGAAATTACTCCCAACTTCTCATGTAGGTACTCAAATGTGTCCTTTGTAAGTGCCTTCGTGAAAATATCTGCTATCTGCTCTGTTGTATTAATGTATTCCAACTTGACTTGCTGATCTGTAACTTGCTCTCTCAAAAAATGGTATCTAATTGGAATATGTTTCATTTTGGAGTGCATCACCGGATTCTTCGAAACACTGATGGTACTGGTGTTGTCACAGTATATGGAGATAGGTTGATCATACTTCACCTTGATATCTTCTAGAGTCTGCTTCATCCAAAGCACCTGAGTGCAACACAAAATTGTTGCTATATACTCTGCCTCTGCTACGGATAGTGAAACTGAATTCTATTTCTTGCTTAGCCAAGATACTAAGCTATCACTGAGAAAAAATGCACCTCCACTTGTACTCTTCCTATCATCTAGGCAACCTGCCCAATCTGAGTCTGTATATGCCACTAAAGTGAAATCTCTCTCTGTGGGATACCATAATCCATAGTCCAGGGTTCCCTTTATATATCTGAATATCCTCTTCACAATTTGTACATGAGTTTCCTTGGGGCTACTTGATATCGTGCCACCATGCCTACCGCCTGCATGATATCCGGCCTAGAAGCTATCAGATACAAAAGAATGCCAATCATTGATCTATAGAGAGATTGATATACATATGGTGATTCCTCATCCTTATCTTGTTTCCTGTGGCCATTGGTGTGCTAACAGGTGCACAGTCCTCAAAACCAAATTTCTTCAACATTTCCTTGGCATACTTGGTTTGAGAAATAAAGATTCCTTTATTGGATTAAGAGATTTGTAATCCAAGAAAGAAAGATAACTCTCCAAGCATGGACATCTCAAACTCCTTTTGCATGTTTTCAATGAATCCCTTCGTCAGCTTCTCACTATCTTCTCCAAATATTATGCTGTGTTGCAGGGATACGCCCCCCGGCCCGACGCCACCTGTTCGGAGATGCCTCCGGCACGGGGACGTCCCAGGTACTCCTGGAGGCATCCCGGAGGCGCCCGTCAGCGTGCCGAAAATGTCCAGCACGTCGACGGGCGCCTCCGGGAGTACTCAAGACGTTTCCGGTGCGTTCTCGAGGGATTTTGGCAGAAAAATGGCGATTTTAAAAAAAAAACCTTAGAAAATCCTTAAAAAAAACCCTAAAAACTAAGCAACCCTAAATGTAAATCCAATCTAAACCCAACCATATAGAAATAAAATAAACATTTAATTATAAGATCTAGTTTCTTATACTTTAAGTTATATTTTATTTATATACTTTCAGGATGTTTGAGAGGGGTTTCGGACTGCTAGGAGCTATAATGCAAATTCTAGGTTTTGGAGGATCTTGTCATATTTCAGAGTTAGTCAGATTCCAGGGTTTCAGGGTTTCAAACTTAGCCGTATTTCAGGGTTTCAAGATTTCAAGGGGACATCATAGGAGGTATGAAGGCTGCATGAAGGGATGTATGCGTGATAGAATAGTATGAGAATATCTCTGGGAAAGTGCCACAAGCCAATCCCACCCCATTCCCTGTGCACCCCTTAAGGCATGCACTCGTGAGATTCAATGCACCGATGAGCCCTTGTGAGAGAAAGTGTCAGTAAATGATAAAGTTGAAAAATAATGGGAGTGGCATTCATGATTTTGTGGACAATCGAGATGATTTATTCTAGATTTGAATGTACATCTTGTCTTTGAAGTAATGAATGAATGAATATTATATATTTTTAAGTGTTTTATCATTTATAGACAAATATTTTCACACTATGTAGTTTCAAGTGTTTTACTAAAAAAATGAGTAATATACAATATATACACACACACACACACACAGACGTACCCATGAAGTATCCAAATCAAGGTTTTTGAAAAATGACGTACCCGCATACCCGAGATGTCCCCGTATTCGTCCCTGTACCTGTACCCAAACAACATAGGTATTATGTCATCAACATAGACAACAACTATCAACTGATGCTCACCCACAATTTTGATATACAAGTCGGTGAAACCTCTTTTAAAACCTTGATCTTGCAAATATTTGTCAAGTCTCGCATACCAAGCTCTAGGGGCTTGCTTTAGGCTATACAATGCTTTCTTCAATCTGCAAACATATCTACTATCATTTGAAAGGAGAAATCCTTCAAGATGCTCAATATATATTTTTCTTCTAGTTTGTCATTCAGGAACGCATACTTCACATCCATCTGATATACCTTGAAATTTTTAAATATCGCATAGGCAAGAAACATTCTAATTGCTTCTAACCTAGTTACTGGAGCAAAAGTTTTTTCAAAGTCAATTCCTTTGATCTGAGCATACCCCTTGCACATTGATCTCACTTTGTTCCGGGTCACTTGACCATCCTCATTCAATTTGTTTCTATACACCCATTTTGTGCCGATCACATTCAAATTTATTGGTCTTGGCACTAGCTCCCAAGTTTCATTCTTTTCAATCTTGTCCAGCTCCTCTTCCATTGCTTTCACCCAATGTTCATCATGGCTAGCTTCTGAAAAGTTTTTGGGCTGAATTTTAGATAATAATGAAAAATTTACTTGCTCAAGATTACTTACCAACCTTCTTCTGGTCTGCACTCCAGTATCTAAATTTTCAATAATCTGGCTCTTAGCATAATTTTTATGGACGAATCGGGATGGAACTTTGGTGTCTTATCGCTCATCTTCATCCATCTTTTCGACTTCATTGCCTTCTTCAATAATGTTAGGTACTTCTAATGGATCGCATGCTTTTTAAACTCCAGCTTCATCTACTCTGACACTCACACTTTCTATCATCTTTTGAGTCCTCTTGTTATAGCATTTATATGCTTTACTCTTGGAAGAATATCCAAGGAATATTCCTTCATTTGCTCTCGAGTCAAATTTTCCCAAGTCTTCTTCAATTCTCTTGATAAAACATCTACTGCCAAATACTTTGAAGTAGCTGACAGAAGCTGGTCTCCCCTTCCATAGCTCATACGAAGTCTTGTCACTATTGACTCTAAGTTGTCCTTTGTTCAGGATATATACTGCAATGTGTACTGCCTCTCTCCAATATTTATCTGGTAGCTTGGATTCGTTTAGCATCGTTCTTGTCATTTCTTGAACTGTCCTATTTTTTCATTCTACAACCCCGTTCTGCTGTGGGGTTTTGGCAACTGAGTAATGTCTTTTTATTCCATGTTCTTCACAGTACTCAATGAATTTAGTGGACATGAACTCTCCTCCTCGGTCAGAGCTTAGGCATTTGATTCTCAAGTTAGTTTCATTTTCAACCAAAGCTTTAAATGCTTTGAAATTGCTGAATGCTTCAGATTTTTCTTTCAAGAATGTCACCCATGTCATTTGAGTATAATCATCAATTAACAGCATATTGGTGGTAGAATACTCCTTTGTTCTGAAACGTGCTCTAGTTTGCTTTCCGTGCTAACATTGTTTACAAAGCATGCTTGAGGGCTTTGTAATTTTTGGAATGTCTCTTACCCCCCACTTCTTGCTAATATTCACAAGGTTGTCAAAGTTTATGTTGACCATTTTTGGTCCTGCAGGCCAAAATCGGTCACCTTCTTCCCCTCGCTGTTCTGAGCCAGTTCAAATTTGGTTTGCACAAGTCTTTCGGCAAAAGGATGAACCGGTTCAATGGTTCGACGTCGGGGTTCAACAACATGATCTTTCCCTAAAACTTTGAACTTGAACTTCGAACCATGGTTGGTTCAATCGGTTGGTTCAAAGTGTTTGGTTCAAGCAATTGGTTCAAGTCGTAAGGTTCAAAAGGGGTCTTCCAAAGCCCGAATGACAGGTGCCCTTGCAGAGGGCAGTCAGGCATGAACTGGACCATTCCAGCAGGATGCGGAGGGTAGGGAACCCTTGCAGAGGAATCAAAGACAAGGCAAAAGAGCAGAGTTTTCCTTCGGAAAAAGGACAAGGCAAAGATAGAAGAAAAGGCTAAGGCTGAATTTCTTCAGAAGAAAATCCCGCGACAATAAAAGACAAGGCAAAATCTTCGGACAAAAGTCCAAAAGAATTCCTTTGGACTTTTTAGTGGCTGTACATTCTTAAAAAAATCAGATTTCTCGCTCTTGATACATTGATCTACCTGCCATGTTAGTTCAAAACCTTTGAAGCCAACAATTTCAGAATTCGCCCAAGCATAAATTCTTCCCAATGTGAACTGAAATATGCACTGAAGATGCAAAATCATAACTATATTTGATGATCGGAATTGCCTTGTTGACTCAGAATTTTTTGAATAATAAAATTTAGACTTCGAACCGATTTTTCCAACTTTTTTACTTGGCTGCAATAAGCAAAATGAGTGGTCCTTCATGCCCAAATTTTTTTATGACTGTGCCAAGTTAATTTCAGAAGTTCTTAGTGAGGAAAAGGACCCACCTTTGTTGAAATTCATACTTCGTGAACTGCTGTTCACAATTTGGATCTTTTGCAATCTTACTAGATGCCTCATGCCTTCCATAACAACCTCCTTCTTCCCCTTGCATCAAGGAATAGGGTGCTGCCCATGGAAACCTTGGGGCTGCCCTTGCAAACAAGAAATCTCACTCACCCCTCGAGCATTAGAATGATAAAAATCAGAATGAAGAAAACTCACAAAGTATGTTGTCGCATGTCCTCCTTTGCAAGCAAGTGGCTGTCCATGATGTTTTAAAACAGCCCTATCATTGTTCCTTTCTTCCTTCTTTCCCATGCTCATAAAACATCCTCCCATCATGTGAATTGACGAAGATGAAGGAGTCTCCATGTTACATGAACTATGTAGAATAACTTCATTAACTCCCACCTTAAACTCTAGTTCCAAGTTTAACTTGTGCATGCCTATATTCCTCCATGCCTCAAATGATTTTGATTCTTTCTTTAATCCCATGGAATCAGTCATAAAAAATTTAAAATCAGAATTGAAAACCTTTGTAAAACTTAGAAAATTACCAGGATCCCATACCTCTTGGTGCCAATAATTGTGATCTTGAATCAAGGAATCCACATGCCTTATTTTGCAAACCACGTCTTTCATTTTATCACCTTTTCTTGCATGCTTCCTTTGAGTGATGGAAAACTTGTTTCCCATTGATGAAATGGAATTAGTGGAGACATCTCCAATCCTTATATCTTCTAAATTTCTGATATCTCCTTCAATCACATGACTCTTTGTATGGCTGTTCTGAAAATCAGTCAATAAATATTCGAGGGTTGGTGCAAGATCTTCAAACTTGAACCTTTTGTAAATAACAAGCGATGCCTTTTTTGCTTCAATTTCATCCTTCTTTGGCTCAAGCTCCTTGTTTTCACCTTTTGTGACTTTACTGTCATGCATACAATCATTAGAAAATAAATAGATATCTACTACCAAATAAAAATCTTTACCTTGTACTTCCTTTAGTTCATGCTCATTGATTTCTTCCTCCTTTGCATCATCAATTTGCAGCCTTCTTTGCTACCCAAAAAACTCAGATTTTGGAGGTCCAACATACTCATATGATGGCTGCCCCTTTTATAATTGAAAATTAGTTTTTGGCTGCTCCAAAAATTTTAATTTTTATCCTTCTACATGCTCCACCACCTCAAATTTTAGAGATTCCTCCTTATCAAATCGTTTGATGAGCTTCTCACCTAATTCTTTATGAATCTTGATGAACTTATGTCTTTGTGTCCTCAACTCAAGTTGCCACCAATCAAGGACAACCCCTACCAGGTGTTGTATGATGAATTTTAGAGCTTGCTTCTCACCTTTGAGCCTCAATTCAAGGTATTCATTAACCTTGTTTACCTATACTCTAATTAAAGTACCTAGATCTCCATCAAAGGTTGGGAGAACAATCCTCCCTAAGTCATCATGCATAACTATGTGCCCATGGTATCCTTTGCCATACCTCCAACCTAGCCAATGCTCAAAACTTCTTTCCTTCCTGTACTGTGGTGCAAGTGTCAAATATTCATCATAATCCTCCATCAATTCTCAATTGATAAAGGGTTCTTCCTCCCTTTCAAGGGGTTGGTCCCCTTTCATTGCCTTCATTGTTTGAAGGAGTGTGTCTTAAGTTTCTGTTAACCGCTCTTGGGTTTGAGCAAACCTCTCAAACCTAGCATTGTCCATGTTCCTGAATAACCCTTTTATCTCACAAATGGCCAAGAAATTGGCTCTGATACCACTGTAGTGTCTCCAAATTGGGACCAAAGACCAAAATAGAGGTTTTTCCATGAACTCAAACAAATCTGAAATAAACACTGAAAATTACAGCCTTTTAAAACCTTCAAAAATTCTGCAATTCTAAACAATCAATTACCAACCTTTACTTTTTTCAAATTTGCTCTTAATAATTTATTATTTTTACCTCAAACAACAAAAATTTAGGAAATTCATAACTTCTGAAATACTTGAATTTTTAATATGAATGAGGGCTCAAAACGATCACAAAAATAACAGCTATCAAATATAAAAAGTTTCATAATTTTTCATCTACAAGAGGTCCCACAAATGATATCCCGAAGTTTTGAAAACCCTAATTTTTCAGTCAAAATTATGCAAATAATTTTCTGAATATCAAACCCTTGAAATAAACTCTCAACAATGCCTCCCAAGCCTTCAAAGTCCTCCAAACAATTCATCCCACTAAATAAAATTATGCAAATACTTTTATGATAATTTCCAAGCATTATTCAACCCAAAAACTTGCCAACATGTCTTAGAAATAGGAGGCCAAGGTGTGAGCATTGGTCAGAGGATCTGAATGCAGAAACAGAGCTGGAAGGAACTCTAACCAAGAATGGCGCCGATGATGGCGAGCAAATGGTCAGAGGATCTTCTACTACAAGTACTGAAAGAAACTCAACACCAAGTATGTGCTACCCAGTCCAGTATGGAGTGAGGCGACCATATGGTGGAATACTAAGAATTACAATGCTTACAAGAAACTCAACACCAAGTATGTGCTACCCAATCCAGTATGGAGTGAGGCGACCATATGGCAGAGTGCTACGAATTACAATGCTCTGAAGGGAAATAAACAAGAATGCTGAAATACTCAACGTCAAGAATGTGCTTTCCAATCCGAAAGGGAGTGGAAACTACTATATGACGGAGATGTAAAGTATTACAATGCAGTTTCAGAATATAAGATCAGCATTACAAGTCATGATTAAGCAAGATTAAAGAACTGCTGTCAGTACTACTGCCAGCTTACAATATGATCAGGAATTCCCCTGCCAAGAGCATAGAATTAAAACCATTCAACAAACATTTAAATAGAGAACCCTCCTTGCTTAATGGAACACACCGAGACTGCTTTCTTTCCTCAAAAACACAGATTCACGATTCTGGTCTGTTCTGATCTGCACCTTTAAATGTAAAACCAGCAACCTGAGATCACACTAAAATGGACAAATCTCTCACCCAATTCATTTTATTGACGTGAAACGAAAAGCAAAAGGCCCTAATGATGAAGGCGCCCAAGATTGGAACACCAAACAAACCCAAAAGTTTTTATATAATTATTACACGCATCCCAATGCACACACAAGAAGTACAGTCCAACAAGGGGGTGATTTGCCTTTTAAAATCACAGCAGTCATTAAAAAATCTACAATTTACAGAAGAGGGCCGCCCATTACAAACAAAGAGATATAGCCAATAACCACAATGAAATTTTTTGTCTTTTTTTTATGAACAAAACACAGCGTGCTGTAATGAATATGACAGCGCTGAATTTCTCATAAACTGATCTATAAAACACACACTGAATATAATGCATAAATCCTACATACAAAACAATCAAACTACACTATCTCACCACTAGTCGCTATCTTTCAAGCGAGAAGCAATGCCAAGCTAGGAGGCTTTCATTCCTTGAAGCAATCCCAAAGCCAATCCAGCAGCATAACATTCCTGTAGCTAAGATGATCCAAGTGAGGACCGATGGCTTCTTTTTATAATTTCCGTTTGACCCTTCTAGAAACCCTATCCTCCAATAGGTGGCGTCCAACTTAAGCTTGGATTAAATATTCAATAAGAATTATAATTAATTCTTTCAATGAGGCACCCACCCCATAAAGATCATCTTTTTGAAACAACTTAAAGTGAAGTAGCTAGGCCAAGGGGAAAGTCAATGTTAAAATATAACATTAAAACATGACTTAATTAAAATAATTCGACTTATCTCTCCATTTGTGCCCCCAAAGCCCAAAATTGAGTAAGCCCACAGATCAAATTGACATGGACAGCCAACCGTGCCGAAACCAACCGGATCACTGCCAGAAATAGAATTTACTAAAAATAGTAAATTCTTGAAGATGCTCAGAATGCCAAAAAGAACATATCACTGCGAAGCTCTCTGAAAACCCAGAAAGAATCTGCCATTGAATCAACCGACCTCAAGCAAGAGCATCCTTCAAAACAAGAAACCCTAATTTTACCTTCCAAGTAGCCTATGGGTCTCAGGAATAAGCCAACGGTCACTGAAAAGATCATGCTTGAGAAGGGGACATTACATGCAATGGTTTCTACAAAATTATTTCAATCTAGGCTATAAATTTACTCATATCACTTTGCATCTAGTAGTGGCTATTAGATTTGTACCTTGATAAACCACTTGGACAAGGACTTGAACTACATTAGTTTTATAGCACAAAACCTAGTTGAGCCTTGTAGGTAGAGTTTTGAGATGTTGTCTATTGGTGTGGGTTCAATTCATGTTGTGGTTATTTTTGGTCTTAGGAACGCTATATTATTTGTGATACAAATGCTAATGATGCAGTTGTAACTATTGTTGTCACCAATGCCCAAATTTTGTAAATTTGGGGCCACCTCTCTTTAAAATATTCAAATGATAATAAATCAATGGATTGTCATAAGGAATGAGCTTTCAAAGGTGCTTTTTGCTTGTTTTCATTGGTTTTGCATTCACCTAATGTGGATTCCAGTTTTCTCTTGGTGCGTCCTTTGGGTTTTCACTTTTATTATTCTTTGGTTTTGAGTTTCAATAGGTTTGTGCTTTTGAGTTTTGTTTTATGCTCATGTCTCTTTCGACTTCCCCCTTTATTCAACCGTGAGCTGCTTTCTAGAATGGATTTGGTATCTTTTTCCTTTAATGCAAGCTTCAAGTTAAATAAAACACATATATACAAGAGCTTCACAAGCTGCAAAGACCAGGTCAAGATAGAAGAAAAACTTCACAAGACTCCAAGAAACATCACAAAGCTAAAAGAGCTTCACCAAACCATGAAGATAATCACAAAAAGACGCACTGCAAAACATAAAAGCTGTGCAAAGCTATAAAAGCATCACAAAATACAAGAAGCTTTTCAAGCAAGGCAAAACACCTCAAAAGTTGGGATACCTTTGCAACACTAAAAGCTTTGCACTAGAGGAAAGCCAAAGGCAGTGAAGAGAAGGAAGAGGTTATAACTAACACCTTAGCGATATTCAAGGTGAATTTTACGGGGATCAGGATCAAGAGCTGAAGTAACTTCATATAGTCTTTCCAGTTGTGCTTCAAGAGTCAAGCCTCATTTGCCTAGTCTACTTATGGTATGAAGCAAACGATTGCGAGATTCTCCTAATTTGGCAAGTATGATTCACTTTTGCAGACCTTGGGATTCAGACATGTCACCTTTGGCATAAGAGAATGAAGTCTTCAATGATTGAGGACTCGAGCTAAAATTTGGCTCCCTATTCAAATTAGAATCCCTCTGAGTCTTTTCTCAGAGATAGATAAACAAGAACTAGTCTTGACTTCTATTTATGAATGTTATGACGAATTTGGAAACCATACTGAACACATTAAAAATGGAAAGGAAGGTTCACAAAGAAAGAAGAATGTGCATCCACTTTATTCGCTGGTCCAAAGAAAGAACCACAGTCATTGCCATTGATCTTGCATATCCCCATAATGGGTGGTAAGGGAAGATTGCTTGGTTGACTAGATTCCTATTGGTATATGCATAGTATATGCAAATGTTGCTATATGCAAAGGGTGTGAAATATCTCAAAATAGGATAAAATATTGAAATCTGGAATTTCTGCAAAACCTTAGCCAAAACAAATATTTTTTTTAATTTTTACTGCACACATTAGTGATCAAACCCTCGCACACTGCTGCAAATAATTATGTCAAACCTTAACAATAATTCAACAATTATTACAATGATGAATATGGCATAAAAGAGCCTTCCAATCCTCAAACCCTAGATGCCACAAGGGTTGGAAAATTGTAGAACTAAATAGATGCTTTTCCATCCCGAAATCACTTTATATTATGATCAAATATTACTAGAAAATTATCAAATATTCAACCAATATAAATACCTTTTTCCAGCATGTTTTGAGACTAATTATTGGAAAAATTCTAATAAAATAATAGAAATATTATGCAATGTTCAGATTTGCAAATTAGGCCAATCAAACCCTAGAAAATGATGCCAACAATACTCAAGGGGGTCGCCCAACTGCAAAACAACAAATAAATAAGTCCTTATCCACACAACCCTAGGACAATAGGTCTTCAACAAGTAAATTCCAATGCAGCCCTAATAAAGGAGTCTTCAACAAACAAAATAGTTCGCTGCCCATAAATAGCCCTAAAATCCTTGGTGTGAACTCCCAAAGCAAGTCACCACACTCCCAAGGTGTTCACCACACTTCACAATGTGTATTTTTGGATTTTTTGAATATTCAAGCTCAATTGCAGCGTCTGAAATGATGTTGCCCTAATCAGAAATTAAAGTGTTTCGTTCCTAAATCCTCTTTAGCCTTAAGGTTTTTGCCTCCAAGTCTTGGGTTAAGCTTTTCGTGCCTAGACCCCAAATTTCAAATATCATAATAGCATAACCTCTCCAAATGATCCTCCACTCTCTTTTATATCAATTGCCCCAAGGGGTGCGTTCCATTTTGGAGGGAAGTGTTGGCCATTTTTGGCCCACACATCAAAATTTGCCTAAGTATGAAAAAGGGAACTTTCAGGTAAGGAAATAACGAGTCTTTTGGAGGACTTTGGGTTTTTCAGCAGTGACAACTTTAGGTTTCTGAGAGCACAGTGCAAATCGGGTTTCCAACAGTGCTTGACTTCTAAATGTTTTATAAGTAAAAGTAATTCGGGTTTATGAACTCGAATTATTCATGGACAGTGTATTTTGGGTTCTCCAAGGAACACTACTCGATTACTTCATAAGTTGTGAGCAGTTAGAAACCCGAAATAAGTAAAAGGGCTTGACAACCCAATTTGGTCTTAAAAATTAGTGCTTCTCGGGTTCTTCAAGGGACAAGTCTTTTTCAAAAGAGCTCGAAGGTACACTTCAACTTTTCTGAAGGGTTTTTTCTTCTCCAAGTGGACAGTTGCAATTTTTTCGAAGGGTATATTACCCTTTGGAAGGACCATTTCAAAATTCCCGAAGGGTATCTTTCCCTTCGAGAGGATCATTCGTGGAAGCCCAAAGGGTCTCTTACCCTTCGGAAAAGTCCATTGTGAAAAGCTTGAAGGATAATTTCCGAAGACAGATGCGAACAGAAAGTCCGAAGGAATTCTTTCGGACAAATTGTCCGAAGAAATTCCTTTGGGAGTTTTGCCCAAAAGAAAAGGCCGAAGGAATTTCTTCGGAAGAAAAACCCGAGACCAAGTGTCCAAAAGAAATGACGGGCCAATGGACGTCAAAATCAAGATAAGAGACTAGCCATTGGAAGTAATCGGGTTTGAAAAGCTCAAAGTCATAAGGCTTGGAAACAACAAAGTGAGAAGACTTCAAGATGGACAAGTCTGAAGTAAGTAGGCTTCGAGAACCCAAATTACTCTGCACAAAGTAAATCGGGTTTCTCCAAGTACTTTACTTAAAAGGCTTTATAAGTAAAGGATTTGAGAAAGTCCAAAGTTGAAGAGATCAAAGAACCCAAATTACTTTGCATAGAGTAAATCGGGACTCTTCAAGTGCTCGACTTAAGCTTGGTCCAACAATGCGAGAATCATGATGCAACGAATAAAAGGCTGCCATGTGGCATAAGCTGGGGCAGAAAGGACCAATCAGTAAAGGACAAGTGGCACAAGGATGACCAATGAGCACGGGAGAGTCCAAGCAGCTGGTAGCTAGAAATTATGAAGGCTCTCATCCGTCATAGTTCACTACCCACAATCACCGTTCGACGCTTAAATGCGTCATGCCAAGAAGAGACATTCTAGCTGCTCACAACATGGCTTCTCAGATGCGCCAAAGAAAACTTAAAGACGGAAGGGGCTCGAGAGTATTGTCTAGTGATCTTGAGTGGCGCATTTAGTGGCAACAAAGAAGTACAACATGAGAGTTCTCGCCATCAACGACTTCTTTCTTCCCCTTCTCTCTTCCCCCTTTTCTATATAAATAGAGGCCTTGGAGCCAAGCAAATCATCCTCGGATTGACGATAGAGTTACTTTGTAGAAATCGCTTTGTAAAAGACTCTTTTGAAGCAATATAAGGAAGACTTTTCTATTTTTGGCTAAAACAAGTGTGCACATTTGGTTTCATTTGCAGAATGTATGATTGTCATTCATCACCTGCAATTGTTTTCAGCAACTTGCTTTTGATCCTTCGGTTTTGTGCAAGATTGCATGAAGTGTCTATGTGTTGAGCTCTCCTTGAAGTGCTACTAGTTCATAGTGTCTCCCGTAGACCTATTTTTGTTATCCTTCAAAACGCAAGCTTCCCTTCAACCTCCATGCAAAAGTTCCATGCCTATGGCCTTGAGATAGAACCAAAATAGCCTGTGTCCTGTTTGGGTTCAGCAGTAGTTGGCTCTTTTTTCAGATCAAGTGGATTACTTCTTTTTGGTGCATCACCTCCCTTAGCTTAGATTTTCTTTTCAGTCATCCTCCTACCCCTTTTTATTAGCTGATAGTAGATTTTAGTGTGAAGTCAAGCGCTGAAGTGAAGCACTTGAGGAACTAGCCTCATAAAAAATCCTAGAGGTTCAACCTCACCATAGGATACCCACATCTTGAGGTTGTCCCCATGCTTATAGTTAGAAGTGAGGGAGCTTGAAGAACTCTCTCACAAAAGTGCAATTCCAAGCTATAACAAGACCTTAAAATTCAAATATCATAAATGCGTAACCTTTTCTTTTCTTCTAGTCAAATATTTTGTACATTCGAATCCATATTTTTCCTTTGGAGGGCTCTTCATTTTCAATTTGCATGGTGGAATCCTCTATGGGCAGCTTAATTTTTTGTGGTGATGAAGTATTCATCACTTGTGCTGGTCCTTTTCCTTCTTCTAAGGGAGACTATGGAGGTTTAGGAATTAACCTTATAAACTTAATCCATGCCTTGGGACCCATTGCGCTTAGTTCACTATGAGATTCTTGCATAGCTTGCAGCATCTCTTCCATGGCTTCCAGTGTTGTCTTCATCTTTTTGTCACTGTTTGGCATGAAGCCAACTCAAACCTGAAAACACAAAAAAACTTGAAACTGACTGAAATCCTAGTTGTAAAAGGTACAACCGCTAATCTAGAGCTGTATGGACTAAAATCTACTCCGTTTGATAGGGTACAACAGCTGTACGGATCCTTATGGATATGTAATTTTTTTTCCTCCATAGGCTGCCAAAATCATGGCTCTGATACCCACTATAATGTCCTTCCTAGGGTAGAATTAGAACAAATAGGGTTTCTCAACAAACCCTAACAAATTCTTTTGATTTTTATATCAAACCCTAAAAAAAATTCAGAATTCTAAAATACACATTTATAGCACCAATTGCAATATTTTATTATCAAAATACTTGCCAAAAAATCTAGAATAATTATAACTCATGAAACACCTTCAAATCTGATTTTTGCATACAAGTGTAGTGCTGAAAAATCACAAATAAATACCAGTTGATTATTTGACTGTAAATAAATAAAAATCTCCAATAATCTGTCCTAAAAACTGTAGATTTCTTTCTCAAAGTGAGTTGCCACCCTAGGATAGACCTCTCAAGTGGGTTGCTAACCTAAAAAGGTTTTGCAATGCAGTTCGCCACCCTCCAAAGGGTCTTCAACAACCACGTCTCTCTCTCTGAACCTTAAAAACTGCTATGCATCACCAAATGATGTCCTAGAAAACCACCAACTTGTCAAATTTGCCATTTGCAACCTCTAAAATGAAGTTGCCCAAATGAGGTTAAGGGTTTTCATCCTTAACTTCAGGTTTCTAGTGAAGGTTGTCGACTTAAATGGAGATAAGACAACTGTTTTATGCTCAAACTCAAAATTCAATTCATCAAACACAGTAACCAAAATGAACCTCTTTTCATTTTTTTTAATCATTTTCTCTCCAAAAATCAATTCCATTACTTTCTAACTTAAGGGCCAATTTACATCAAATTAGAGGAGCCCCCTTCTTTATTACAAATCAATTTAGTAAGAAGTTGCCGACATGTTACTTTTTGGCAACTATGACATAATATTATTTTACTTTAAGTATTTAAAAATATTTTTTATTTTAATACTAATTTTATTCTAATTTCAAAAAAGGGGACTTTATATTTAATCTATATAATTTGAGATATAAAGGAAATAACATCAAAATTCGTCAAAATTGGCTTCTATTATACTCCTAGGTCAAACAATGTAGCGGCTGATTTCATTGTTAATCTAGCCATCAATATCGCAAAGGTGGAATTATGGACAGAGAAAGATTTGGAATTGTTATCTGTTGATAGTGGTATGTGCCTGAGATCTAATTTATAAGTGATAAAATGATTCCTATTTATAATTGTGTAGCGTAGATGGATTAGAAGCTATGTTTTTTCTTCTGTTAGGCAATGCAAGAGTATGGTAGATGATAGTATGAATGACTTGATGTTTTATGGTTATACTTTCAGATGGGTTTGAATTCCAAACCATTCACCCAATAAGAGACTTGTCATTGCTTCTCGTTTTAATATGACTTTACTACAGTTTATTGAAAAACAAATTCAAGGTGATAAAGTTTCTAACATCATTGTAATAGCTTCACAACTTAGGAGTTGTAAGACATGGTTCATTCATGTAATTAAACCCTAGTATTTAATAATTTGAAGTTGAAGAATGACATAGTACAGTCTGTTGACGCACTGGATTGCACCTTTTGAAAAGGAAACTCGGCTCCTTTTCTCCATGCGACACAATGGAGACACTCCTCTTGTTGTGGGTAGCAAAACTGAGGATTGAATCTCTAGATCAAGGGCTAGCTCCCCTTGATGCACCTTAAAGTCCTGAATTTCTACTGCTAACAATGGGGGGGTTGAAAAGAGAGGAATGCTATAAAAACAAAACCTAGCTAAAGTGGTGATGCACCAGAATTGATTGGTCTACTTAGTTTTTTTCTACACTTTGCACCAAAGGAGCAGACAGGCACTTCATTTGAATAAGAAACTAAATTGCGTCAATGCTTCAACAAGTGGTTTTATTGAGGTATAATGAGGAAGAACCTACTAGAGTTGCTCTAAAGGCACACTGTTGGATGGTTGCTCACCTGCGCCTATACTTCAACCTGGACGCTTCTTGTTGACCTACAGAAGAGGATCTAGAATACACTAGATATACTGGCATTAACCTATGAAAGAATTTAAAATAAATGACTCAACATAAGACGATACACGAGCATATGCAAAAGTGCAAAAATCAAATGGAGATAAAATACTTCTTTTGATTAAAAGGTAGATTTCTTCAGGGCTTCGCCCTACAAAACTGAGAGATGTCTTTCAAAACTGAGAGGTTACAATATATAGAGAAATAGGAGAAAGATCCTTGACTAGTCAAGAGCAAGAGGCCCATACTGCATTGAACACTTCTGCAGCAAAGAATTTGCCCATGCTGTTGTCGCTTCTCATTAAACGCGCCTGCGAAAGCCATGTTGTAGGTGCCTCATATATTGACTTTGCTGCCTGGGCTGCATTAAACACTCCTGCAAGAGTATGGGTCAATTTTCTTAGCAACTGACAAGGCCCTCCCTCATCATGTTCTAAGCCATGCTCTCCCTTGAATGCTCGCGCAGCTGTCCACTTATTAATGTCAAAACAAGGGAAAATGGGCCGCTCCCTTGAATGTTTGCACAGCTCTCTTAATGGCTATTCGGTGGAGACTATTTCATCTGCAAGCATTTACTTCTCCCGTCGACACCTCTTGTTCCACTTGGCGTGGTGTAGTTCGTCCCTGTGTTTGACTTGCCACACCACCTAGCGGGTTCTGAGTATTTGTCTTATCTGTGCGTGGCCGTGTTCTGAATTACCCACTCTGCTTTCTCTTTTCTTGCTATTTCTTGTCCTTTTCTTGGCAATTCGGGCTCCTTCCTTGGCGGTTCGCTGAGTCTACACTCGGGCTTTCGGGCCTTTGAATTTCTTCGGACAATGTCCAAAGGAATTCTTACTTTACGCTTGCCACACGAGTTAAATGTCCGAAAAAATTGCTTTTTGGGCTTCTCTTCAACGGTTAATGTATCATCTTAAATTTGACATCTGCAGGCTTGTCATCTCATTTGAAAACCAACGGCTATTTCGCTACCCTAAATTTGACGTTTGCGAACTTGTCACCAGACATTTGAACTCCAACGGCTAGCTTACTACCTTAAAATTGATGTCCACGGGCCCGTCACTACCCTATAGCAATTTCCTCGACTTTTTTGCAAACGGACTTTTTCGAATGGAAAGTGACCCTTCCGAAAAAAGGAAAGGTCCTCCTCTCATGGCCAAGTGTCCTTCGAAAGGGCACCTACCCTTCAGGGTCTTGTCTTGTTGAATTTCTCTGGGCTTCTTCACTTGCTGAATTTCTTCGGACAAAAAGTCCGAAGGAATTCCTTCGGACATTTTATCCAAGGAAATTCGTGCCTTGAGCGTCCCTCGGATTTCCTTTGAACATTTTGTCCGAAGGAATCCCTGCTTTGGCTTATCATATTCCCCGAAAGAATCCTTCCTTTACGGGCTTTTTGCCTTGGCTTTTTGCAAAAGGACCTCCTGCCCTCCGCAAGGACACCTTGAGCCCAAGGCTGCCCTTCGAGCTTTTTGAAAAGGTCCATTTCGTCGCTTTCCTGCCCTCTGCAAGGACACTTTGGCCTCTGAGTCGCCTTTCAGAAGAATTTGCAAAAGCCCTGTTTGGCACCCGAGTGCCCTCCGCAAGGGTATATACCCTTAAGACTTTTTGAAAAAGACCCCCGCCTCTTTGAACTTGGCCCATTTTGCCGATAAAAGGCCCACCCGAAGTAACTTGCTTGCCATGCTAAACATCTAGGATCAAAATGCGTTCCAAATCAACCCAAGTGCTTGTCGGACTCAAAACACTTGGCAATCAGAAGGAGGAAACACTTGGTTTTTTGTCATGGAAAGAGGTCTGTCATAGAGAAAACCCATAAAGCGGCTGTGGGATGAACTTGTCAGAAACTGGTTAACAGACCCTGCAAGGAAAAGGAAAAGGGGGCTCAATTTTGGCCTGTAGGACCAAGATTGGGCAACACATTTGGCGATTCACAGGAGAAGCATGCCTGCTATGCTTAAGAAGACTAGTGGCTTAAAGGTCCATTGGGCATGGAGTCAGGCTGCAGCTTGAAAAGGCTGGTAATAGCCTCAAAAAATCAAAGAACCAATAAAGATTTTACCCCAAATGGTAAAGAGAACACACACAAGGCTAAAAAACTAGACATGCATAAAAGCACTTAGGGAAAACGAAGAAAAACGGGGAAACTATGTACATAACAAGAGAAAGTTAGTGACAATGCTTAAGATATATCCCATTGACTGGGATATGTAGTTCTTTACCATCCAACTTGGAGAGTTGAAAAGCATTATGTTTCTTGCATTGGGTGATGACATATGGGCCACTCTACAAGGCATCGAACTTCGTGTGCCTTTTAGGTTTGGCTCAGTCTTCATCCCACTTTAATATAATGTCACATTCTGAGAAGTTTTTTGACGAAGATTTCTTGTCAAAATGCTTTTTTGTTTACTTTTGGTGGCTGGTCATGGCATCCATGGCTTGGTCTCTTGCCTCCTGAAACTCCATTAGTTCACAAAATCTGACCTCCATGCTGTCGCTTTCCTCCAATTGCAGTTGATGAGAAAGATCCAAGGCTGGTACCTCAAGTGAAATAGGAAGTCTAGCTTGCCTTCCATACACAAGTGTGTATGGTGAATTGCCAACCGCCCTTTTTGGGGTGATCCCATCTACCCACAGGGCTGTCTTCAGCTTGGCATGCCAAGTCCTTTGATTTTCCTCCATTGTCCTTTTAATGATCCCGATCAAGTTCTTATTGGTGGACTCAGCCAACCCGTTCCCTTGTAGGTAGTAGTTGGAGGATGTGTTGAGATAGATGCCATATCTTAATGCCCACTTGCTTGTCTTTGTTCCCAAGAAAGCCAAAGCATTGTCTGAAATGATTGTGGCCTGGACCCCAAATCTCGTCACCAGGCCTTCATAGAAGTCTAGGACCGCACTCTTGTTGGCTTCCTTCAAAGCAACGGCTTCTGCCCATCTCGTGAAATAATCTTTAGCAGTCAAGATCCACTTGTGGCCAGCACTAGGAGGGTTGATCATCCCTATGAAGTCCAAACCCCATTGCATGAATGGTTGTTCCACTTGAATAGGATGTAGAGGCATTGTAGCCAACTGCTGCTTCACATAAAAAAAAACACATTTCTGGCATCTCCTCACCCAAGAATGAGTGTCTCTAAACAAAATGGGCCAAAAGTAGCCAGCCCTCATAAACCTTGCAGCAGTGGGCTTGGGAGCAAAGTGACCACCAGCTGGTCCATCATGAAATTTGAACAGTACCCTGTTGACCTGATTTGAATCGATGCATCTCAAGAGTACTCTTGAAAAGTCCTTTCTAAACAACACTCCATCAACTAAGACATAAGAAAGAGATTGGAACCTGAAATATCTCTTAGTTCTATCAAGACCTTGCAGACACTCACCAGTTTGAAGGAAATGAACCATATCTTGTGTCCAGCTCTTCATGATTGCAGGTATTTCCGTTGCAGCTTTATCATTGAGTACCAAAATGCCTTCCTTTGGTTCTTTGAAGTCTATAACTAGGTGCTCGCACAGCCCTCTCCCCCTCACCAGCTTGGTGGTCTTGATCTCCACGTCGTACTCCATCACTTTGGTGATCCACCCTGCCCTTTTTTCATTCAAGTCACGGCTTAGCAAGAAGTCTTTGACACTAGGATGTGCCACCATGATGTGAATCTTTCTATTTGACAACATATGTCTGAATTTTTTTAGGCTTCGTATGACTACAAGTGTTTTCTTTTCAACATAAGTGTACCTAATCTCATAGCCCTCTAAGCCCTGGCTAAAAAATGCGAGAGGTTGTTTGAGATTTTCACCATTCGCTTAAGTGAGCATAGCAGAGATTACCTCTTCATTGCCAAAGGTGTAGAGATTGAAGTCTGGGAGCCTGGGCGATAGCTTGTTTGATGCCTTCGAAACTATCTCTCCTTCGTGTTGTTCATGTGAACGTCTCATCCTTCCTCAGCATGGAAGTTAGTGGCTTGACTAGTTTAGCAAAATTGGAGATGAATCTCCTAATAAAGTTTATTTTGCCAAAGAAGCTTTGCAAGCCCTTCTTGTGTTTAGGCAAGGACAATGCTAAGATGGCATGCACTCTTTCTGGATCAATGGTCAAGCCCCCTTTTGAAATGACATGACCAGGAGTTTGCCTTCGTGAACAACAAACACACATTTTTTAGGGTTGAGAAAGATGCCAAACTCTACACCTCTCGAAGATTTGTCTTAGGTGTTTTAGATGTTGACCTGCCTCCTTGGAGAAGACTATCACATCATCAAGATAAACCAACACAATGTCATTTATCAAACCTTGGAAGGCCATATCCATATGAAATATCTCTTTCTAGATTGGACAAAGTTTTTTCGATTGACTCAATTTTTCAGATGTTCCATTTTGACAAACTCATCTCTCGTTATTGCATATAATAGGTTCAAGTAACACAAGTAGGATTAAATATGAAAATTTGATAACCACTAGCAGAACAGATCATTCACCAATGTCTGATATACAGAGATAATCACTGCTGATAACACATAACAGGCTTGGGCAGACCCAGTTTGAGAGATTAATGAAATTGATATGCAAGCAATACCTTCAGATTGGCTACTAACATATCCATGCTCAGGGAAGACAGTAATGATAGTCTGATTTCAGTTTATTATACTGAGATTTACACATCAGAACATAAGCATATAATTTCTGATATTTCTTATCAAAATGTTACAATAAACACAGTGAGAGTGTAATATCCCAACCTGTAGATAGCAAAAAGTCTGAAATATGCACAGCAGCATATGAAGCCCCTGAAACCTCCAACAAGGCCATGTCTAGCAGAGATGAATCTCCAACACTTCAGTCGACCCTCATATAAGCAAAAGGCAGCTCCAACAGTGCCACAAAACACTCAGAAATGCATCACGTCCAGGTGAGGAATAGACTGCACAAGTATGAGACTCACGTCTCTCTCACAGGCCCCACGTTTGCTCCACTCTCCTTATATCCTTTGTCCTATTTGCATTTGTCATATCTACAGAAAGTGCTAGCTGCGATATAAAATTAAATGTGTGATATTATTAATGCCCACGATGTCTTTTATTCCCACTTTGTCTTTTATTAAACCTGGTGGCTCCTAATACTTGATATATATATATCTCCAAATGTGATGACTCAGGCTTGTCCCTGCCCCTGTATTTTGTCCTTTCCAGCCCCCGTCTTATTTGCCACCTCAAACAACCTTAGGCTCTGATTATTCCAGCGGCTAGCAAAGAATTACAAAGCAAGCACTTAGGTCCTGATACTTTGTCTTTTCTTTTCTATTTTGTCTCTTCTTTCCTGTTTTATCTCTTTTGAATTTGTCTTTTTCGACATAGGTCAGACCTGCATTAGTTTGTCCCTCATTTATTATAGATGTTAATCTGAATCCGCTTATTTCTCACTGTCGTAGCTCTCATGAGTCGGCAGAAGATCAATATTCAAGACTGATTTTAGTCTTCAAATAGTCGGTTTTCCCAACTGTTGATAATATTTATTGCCATGCGTATGATGCAATGATAATATATATTAAAGATCTAACCCCTTATGATAGAATAGAAATCTAAAGACTCTCCTAATAGAACCTCAAACTGTAAACTCTTATATCTTTTAAAAATTAATATAAACCTTGATTTATGCAGATAGCTAAATTATCAAAAATATCAAACTATTCAGGGCACCTGATTTATCGAATAAGCCCAATGTGAACTCCGTTGTGAATCCACTCTTAAAAAGAGCTAGGTTTTCGTCCAACCCTTTTCCAATCTACTGAAGGTTTTCGTCCTCAGAGATTTAGCTGAATCTGAGATTCCAGCTTTTGCAATAATGCATTAGAAATATTACTCAACAATGGATGCCAAATGCTTTGCCCTCAACTTCTTTTAAAGGCTCCAAGGAATCTGCTAGAAGAAGCCAACTTGTAACTAACTCCAACTTCTAGAAGAAACTTATTTAATAAAGCGACCTTTATAATATTTTATTATTTCCATTTTAATTTAATTAAAATAATTAATTAAAGTCATCCTTTTGAAATAATATTAATTTTTGGACAACTTAAATTAATTAAATCACTTTATCATAATTTTGGGGACATTACACCATAGCTCGTTGGAAAGTAGCTCCAACATTTGATACTCTGAATGGCATCTTCCTGTAGGCGAAAGTTCTCCACTTGGTGGTGAAGGTTGTCTTGTATTGGTCGCAGTCTTGCACCAGAATTTAATTGTACGCAGAGTACCCATCCTGGGGGGAGAATTGTTCACTGCTTGTCACTATCTGGAGAATTTGTTCCTTGCTTGGGAGGGGATAGTGGTCTATTTGTCTGCCCAAATTGATGGTATCCTTGATTTGGTCGATAGCCTTGAGCTTGCTACCTCTTGAGGGCCACTAATTCGTTAGTAACACTCTGTAGTAGACTCTTAACCTCGTAGAAATTGTTTGCAGAAATAGCAGCCGACCTTTCTACAGTAGGCAGAGGAGTTAAAGTGGGCGCAACAAGCTGTGCTGAGGGCTGCAAATTAGGAAAGAGCGGCATATGAGGTCTAGGACCTATCTTTCCTATTTGCACTAACCAATTTTCAGCAGCTATGGCTATTTCATAAGCAACGGGTAGAACTTGTCTGCCCTGCCCATGGACTGTATCATGATAGCAATGTCACTATTCAAAGCCTTTAAGTAGTGAAGGAAGGCATAGCTTGGGGTTGGCCTCACTAGAATTGGGATTCTGTCCCAAGTTTTTTGAAATTTAGTGTTAAAATCTTGCATAAATTCATGTGGGGCTCTCTTCATAGTGATCAATTGCTCAGCTAGAAACAAATGGTCACTTTTCTCTCCAAACCTATTTGTCAAGAGGATACCTAATTCATTCCATGAACCAATTGAATTCACAGGCAAGGTCCCATACCAGTCCAAAACTTTCCCTTTACTCTTAACCTCGTAGAAATTGTTTGCAGGAATAGCAGCTGGCCTTTCTACAGTAGGCAGAGGAGTTAAAGTGGGCGCAACAAGCTGCGCTGAGGGTTGCAAATCAGGGAAAAGCGGAATATGAGGTCTAGGAGCTATCTTTCCTGTTTGCACCAAATAATTTTCAGCAGCTATGGCTATTTCATAAGCAATGGGTAGAACTTGTCCGCCCATGGACTGTATCATGACAGCAATGTCACTATTCAAAGCCTTTAAGTAGTAAAGGAAGGCATAGCTTGGGGTTGGCCTCACTAGAATTGGGATTCTGTCCCAAGTCTTTTGAAATTTAGTGATAAAATCTTGCATAAATTCATGTGGGGCTCTCTTCATAGTGATCAATTGCTCAGCTAGAAACAAATGGTCACTTTTCTCTCCAAACCTATTTGTCAAGAGGATACCTAATTCATTCCATAAGCCAACTGAATTCATAGGCAAGGTCCCATACCAGTCCAAAACTTTCCCTTTAAAGGGCAACGTTGGTAACTTGATGGCTATATTTTCTTCAGTAATATTATGGATGTTGTAGAGGTTGGCTATGTTCCTGATATGCTCAATAGCAGTGATCGGCCCCTCTCTACTAAAGGGAGGATCACTCTTGAGGGCTGTCCCTGGAATTGGGTCATACTGCAGAAGGTTCAAAGGAATCTGACCATTGAAGGCCACAAAAGGTAAATCCACGGTTGTGACAGAGTTCAACCTGGATCTCCTTGAGTAGGTGTATCTTATGGTAGGTCTGGGGAATTGGTTTGCTGTATAAGGATGAGTCATTGCAAACCTTAGCCTCTTTATTGAGTTCAAAGGTAGCTCAACAAATTCGAAAGGAACACCCTTAGAAGATCTTGTGGTGACCTTAGGCATGGGGTGCCAGGCTGATTAGTAATCAGAGGTTGAATTCTTAAAAAGGAGTCGCCAGATGCTGAATTATAGCTCTTGCTTTTGGATCTTCACAGTAACAAGGCCAAAACCAATCCTGAAACTCATAGGACGTAAATTCAGTCCCATCAGACGTGCCAAAAACTATTGATGCAGTGGATTGCACCCTTTGAAAAGAAAACTTGGCTCTTTTCTCTATGCGGCACAATGGAGACACTCCTCTTGCTATGGGTAGCAAAACTGAGGAGTTAATCTCTAGATCAGGGGCTAGCTCCCCTTGATGCACCTTAAAGTCCTGAATGTCTACTGCTAACAATGGAGGGGTTCAAAAGAGAGAGGAATGCTATAAAAATAGAACCTAGCTAAAGTCGTGATGCACCATAATTGATTGGTCTACTCAATTTTTTCCTATACTTTGCACCAAAGGAGTGGACAGACACTTTATTTGAATAAGAAACTAAACTGCATCAATGCTTCAACAAGGGGTTTTATTGAGGTATAATGAGGAAGAACCTACCAAAGGTGCTCTAAAAGCACACTGTTGGATGGTTGCTCACCTGTGCCTATACTTCAACCTAGACGCTTCTTGTTGACGTGCAGAAGAGGATCTAGAATACACTAGATATACTGGTATCAACCTATGAAAGCATTTAAAATAAATAACTAAACATAAGACGATATGCAAGCATATGCAAAAGTGCAAAAATCAAATGGAGGTAAAACACTTCTTTTGATTAGAAGGTAGATTTCTTCAGGGCTTTGCCCTACAAAACTGAAAGATGCCTTTCAAAATTGAGAGGTTACAATATATAGAGAAATTGGAGAAAGATCCTTGACTAGTCAAGAGTAGGAGGCCCATACTGCTTTGAACACTTCTGCAACAAAGAATTCGCCCATGTTGTTGTCGCTTCTCATTAAATGCACCTACAAAAGCCATGCTGTTGGTGCCTCATATATTGACTTTGCTCACTGGGTTGCATTAAATAGTCCTGCAAGAGTATGGATCGCTTTTCTTAGCAACCGACAAGGCCCTCTCTCATCATGTTCTGGGCCATGCTCTCCTTTGAATGCTCGCGCAACTATCTACTTATTAATGTCTATTGACCATTTTTGGCCCAACAGGCCAAAAATCGGTCCCCCCTTTTTTCCCTGCTGTTCTGAGCCAACTCATTTTTTGATTTTGCACAAGTTTGCAAATTTCTACGGACTCTGCAGGTCCATTTCTACGGACTCTGCAGGTTTTCTACGAACTCAGCAGTGGAGTTTTCTACGGACTCTATAGGTCCATTTCTACACACTGCAGGTTTTCTACGGACTCCACAGGGACTTCTATGGACTCTGCAGGCGAGTCTTTCAGCGCATGAAGAACCAGTTCAAAGAGTGCAAGGTTTTACAAAGCTTCTTCGGACTCTTGTCCGAAGAAATCTATAAGGAAAGAGAGCTAAAATGGTTCAAAGACACTTTTCCTTAAGGTTGGAAGAGTGGTTCAACGACATAATCTTTCCAAGAGTTAGCATCTTTGAACCGTTGAACCATCGAACTGGTTCAATGCTTTGGTTCAATGTTTGGGTTCATCGCGTTAGTTCAATCAAATGGTTCAAGGGCTGAGGTTCAATCAAATGGTTCGTTAGCTTGGTTCAAACACTTGGTTCACTCAGTCGGTTCAACGACTTGGTTCAGTCGGCTTGGTTCAAAGTGTTGGTTCAACGTTCGGTTCAACGGTTGGTTCAAAGGAGCGGTTCAAGCAAAAGTTCAAGAGAATCTCCTGAAGGACAAGTGCCCTTGCGGAGGGCAGGGAACACTTCAAAGAGGCCACAGAGAAAGCCACAAAGGTAAGTTCTTTCGGAATTTTGTTTAAGGCAGTCGAAAGGCAAAGGCATAATTCCTTCGGACTTTTGTCCGAAGGAATTCGGAAAGGCTGCAAATAAAAATCCCACAAAATACTTAAGGCAAGAAAAATAATTTCTTCGGACTTTTTGTCCGAAGGAATTCCTTCGGACAAAAAGTCCGAAGAAATTTGGAATGGAAGATAGCCGCGGGGAAAGTGGCCGGGAAGAAAACCCAAAAGAAATCAAAGCGGCCGAAACAATTCTTGCGGACTTTTTGTCCGTGGGAAAAAGTTTGCAGGAAAAGCCCGCGGGAAAATTGTCCACGAAAAAGGCCGAAGAGGAAAGGCGAAGAGGATCCAAGGGGTGACGGGCTGGAGGACGTCAAAGTCAAGCACGACGAACTAGCCGTTGGTTTTCAAGCAATGACGGGTACGCGGACGTCAATTTTAAGACGGTGAAATAGCCGTTTGATTTTAAAAATGCGTGAGCGTCAACCAGAAAAGAGCCCAAGGAGCCAGCGACCCACCGAGAAGACAGCCCCGAGGGCCGAAGGAGCCAGAAAGAGACAAAACCAGGATGAGACAAGGCAAGGAAAAGACAAGATAGTCCAAGTGGCGAGAGGAGGTGTCAACTCAGGGATTTATTCTTGCAGTTGGAACAGCGCTTGCCAGGTGGTCACCAAATGGTGCAAACAGTAAACGGCGTGGCCTGTCTTCTCCATTTTGCATTTATAGGGGGACAAACCGCGTGCATGTCTTGAAGGAAGTAGTTTGTTGGCAGAAAAGAGGCGCGACTCGTGCTTTCATATTAATGTTGAAACGCCAAAGTCAAAGCAGGAGCCGACAATAAAGCGGCTTCTTCTTCCCAAGGCTCAGAACGCACATGGGCCACTTGAAAAAAGAGAGCCAAACTCTTTCCCAGAAAGTGCCAAGTTCTCTTTCTCTTTCTATATATTGTAAAAAATCTCATTTGAGAAGGATCCATCTCTTAGCCTTAAGGCAAAGCTCTGCCCAAAAATCTCTGGGTTTGTAAGGCAGAATTTTGCCGGATTTTACCTTGAATCAGGACTTAGCATTTTTACCTCTATTTGAGCTTGCACTTTTGTATGTGTCTATGCCTTTGTTCTGTGTTAAGTCATTTTCCTTATGCTTTCGCAGGGTGATTTTAGCATGTTTAGTGCATTGTGAGTTTCTCTTTTGCAAGTTCCCCAGAAGTGTCCCTAGAGGAGTGTAGGTGCCTATGAATAGGCTGCCATAAGTGTGTCTGAAGATGCCTCAGTTAGTTTCTTCCTCCCTGTATTTCCATGGACCCCTAGCTCACTGATGCAGAAGGATTTCTCGTATCAAATGAAGTGTATAGACGCTTCTTGGTGAAAAGTATATATTCGGGCTGTGTGGGTCATCATTTTGGTGTATCACCTTTCTATTTTTAGGTTTAGGTTCTGTTTTCAGCATATCTCTCCCTTTTCATCCCTCCTGCCTTTTTACATTTATTTGTTAGCAGTAGGAGAAACTAGGACCTAAAGGATACATTAGAGGGAGCTAGCCCTTATCTAGAGACTCTCCCTTCCAGCTTCGCCGATCCCACAGGCAAAAGGGAGTTTCCATTGTTGCGTGTGGAAGGGCGGGAGCTAGGCATCCTGCCCTGGGTGCAATCCACTACGTCAATGTCAAAACAAGGGAAAACAGGCTGCTCTCTTGAATGTTTGCACAACTCTCTTAATGGCTATTTGGTGGAGACTATTTCATCTGCAAGCATTTACTTCTCCCACCGACATCCCCTGTTCCACCTAGCGTGGTCTGGTTCGTCCCTGCATTTGACTTGCCATGCCACCTAGCGGGTTTTGAGCATTTGTCTTATCTGTGCGTGGCCATGTTCTGGATTACCCACTCTGCTTTCTCTTTTCTTGCTATTTCTTGTCTTTTTTTTGGCAATTCGGGCTCCTTCCTTGGCAATTCGGGCTCCTTCCGTAGCGGGTCGCTGAGTCTACACGCAGGCTTCCGGGCCTTTGAATTTCTTCGGACAAAATGTCTGAAGGAATTCTTTCTTTATGCTTGCCACACATGAGTTCTTTCGGACAAAATGCTCGAAAGAATTCTTTCAGACATTTTGTCCGAAAGAATTGCTTTTTGGGCTTCTCTTCAACGATTAACCTATAATCTTAAATTGGATGTCCGTAGGCCTGTCATCTCATTTGAAAACCGACAGATATTTCGTTACCCTGAATTTGACATTCGCGGGCCTGTCACCAGACATTTCTCCAACGGCTAGCTTACTACTTTAAAATTGACATCCATGGGCCCGTCACTACCCTTTAGCAATTTCCTCGGCTTTATTGCAAACGGACTTTTCCGAAGCAAAAGTGACCCTTTGAAAAAAAAGAAAGGTCCTCTCATGGCAAGTGTCCTCCGAAAGGGCATCTACCCTTCGGGTTCTTGTCTTGTCGAATTTCTCCGAGCTTCTTCACTTGTCAAATTTCTTTGGACAAAAAGTCCGAAGGAATTCCTTCGGATATTTTGTTCGAGGAAATTCGTGCCTTGAGCGCCCCTCCTTGGATTTCCTTAGGAGATTTTGTCCGAATGAATCCCTTCTTTGGCTTATCATATTCCCCGAAGGAATCGTTCCTTTACGGGCTTTCTGCCTTGGCTATTTGCAAACGGACCACCTGCCCTCCGCAAGGACACCTTGAGCCCAAGGCTGCCCTTCGGCTTTTTGAAAAGGTCCATTTCATCGCTTTCCTGCCCTCCGCAAGGTCACTTTGGCCTTTGAGTCGCCTTTCAGAAGAATTTGCAAAAGCCCTGTTTGGCACCTAAGTGCCCTCCGCGAGGGTATATACCCTTCAGACTTTTTGAAAAAGACCCCTACCTCTTTGAACTTGGTCCATTTTGCCGATAAAAGGCCCACCTAAAGTAACCTGCTTGCCATGCTAAACATCTAGGATCATAATGAGTTCCAAATCAACCCCAAGTGCTTGTCGAACTCAAAATACTTGGCAATCAGGAGGAAACACTTGGTTTTTTGTCATGGAAAGATGCATGTCATAGAGAAAACCCATAAATCGGTTGTGGGATGAACTTGTCAGAAACTGGTTAACAGACCCTGCAAGGAAAAAGAGAGGGGGGCTCAATTTTGGCTTGCAGGACCAAGATTGGTCAACACAATCCTTAGCACGTAATATTCCTGATAAGGACTTATACAATATTTCACCTTTTAGCAATGCATCACAATATGGGGTAGTTTAAATTTTAAAATCATCCCTTTTGCAGTCAGGAGCTTGTAATGCGCCATTTTTTAGATTAAAATAATTAATAATATTATTTAAGTTAGGCCTGGGAATTTCTAATCTTTTGGGCTCCTTAATAATATTATTATTATTAAAATAAAAAATATTCTTAAATACTTTAAAGTAAACTAATCTAATGACTAAGTGGCCAAAAAATAATGTCGGCAACTTATGTTTTATTATTAAAATAAAGTATGGAGTTTGAGTGGGAAAAGGTATAAAAGGCAGAGAGATGTATTTTTGGCATCTATCTATCATCTATCAATCAATTCATTTGATGTTAAGCATGTTTTTTTTGCATTCTCAGAGCTTGATGACATAAACCCTCATTGGCTTCAGTATTTGAGGATGAAAAGCCTCAATACTCTTCCAGTGGCTTCATTTAGGAGTTGCATTGTGCATCAATTCATCATTTTTCGGCACAAGGGTCACCTTGGAGGCGGACATTTAGTTTGGGATAGTTTGAAGGTGATCAAAACAGATTTGACAGCCCTAGGAGGTGGGCGATTCAGTTGAACAGCTTCCAGGTAGTAGCAGATTAGTTTTACAGCCCTTGGGAGTTGGGTGATCTAGTTGGCAGCTTGTGGAAGGTTTGCAGAACAGTAAGGCAGGATCTTGGTGGATCATTGCAACCCTAGAAGACCTCTAGGTGTGGCGAATGGCATCAAGGGTATGTTTTCAGTGGAGCAACAATTGGTGGGTGAAAACTTGTAATGTCCCCAAATGGGGCAATTCAACAACTATGAGGTTTCCCAAGAAACCCTAGCAATGAACTTATACAAAATTAAAGCACAACTAGAATTAATTATCTCAAACCCTAACCTTGCGTTATGACATCATAGAAATAGTATCTTGGGCATAAATACTGTTTATATCCACTTCTGACACAACTTCATGACTGATATGCCTCATTAAACCACTCAAAAAATTCTTTATCCATCCGACAATTGGCTATAAATTAGTGTAAAACACCAACAAGTTGTATATCTTTGGTTAGACCTACGAAGACCTTCCAAATTGCAAGAATCAATCCCTAATAGGGGTGCTGCCCTTAGGGTTACAGCAACACCTTTCAACAATATTATTTATAAATCAGAATCAAGATGGCCCAATTATCTATTCGTTCCTCCACAAAAAGATGCTGTAAATTATATAAAAAATATAGAAAAATAGATGAATGTTATAGTTGTCTTGTAGACCTGGAAATTACCCTCAAAAACTCATATCAGGCCCTCAAATGGAGGTGCCACCCTTGAATGTGCAGCTGCTATTTTTTAAGGCATAGCCTACGTCTTCATTGATGCTCCAAAGCCCTATATGTAAATCGCCCAGCCAAGGTACAAATCAGAAATATTCTAAACCCTGTCAATGGTCAAATCTTGCCTTTCAATCTTCCAAAGTGCTGCCACCAACCTCCCAACTAGGTCGCCCAACTATAGCAAATATGTTGTTGCTCTTAGAGGGTTTCAAACCCCCAAAATTACTTCAATATTCCCTCAAACCCTAGGAACTGATCTAGGTGGAATAATACCTTGAAAATGTTGCTCCCTTTACATACAAACCAATGAAGAACAATGCAAACCCCTGAATGGAGGATGCCCTAGTTGTTGTCAACTTGGAGTTGCACCCTAAAACGAAGACGTGCTGAAATGACTAACCCTCTCTCCAGTTGAAACAATGGGATCTTCTCACGAGGGTGGGTGCCTGAATGGTGAGAAGAACCTCCAGAGAACGCTGGTTCCTGTAAGATTTATCAATGCGGATCTCTACTTTGTGCTGCGAATCTACCATGGAAAAGAGAAAGAAACTTGAAAGGAAAATCTTACCTAATGACGGTGATACACTAAAATGTTGATCCACTGTACTTGGAACCTTGAACACTGAATCAAACAAGGGAAAATGAGGACCTTTGATTTCAATTGATCACTATGCATATGTATTTCATGAGAAGGTTCGATCCAATGACAAAAATGTGAGAGAAAACGATGGAGAGAGGTCAGATACAAGACACTTCGCAGCCACCTAACATCCACTAACAGCTTCAATAAAAAACATATAAAACACTAAACATGAACTGTATAACATGATGAGCTAGCAACTAGGTACGAATCAGAATTTGGGAAGGGAGAGAAATCTACCATGTATGCAAATTGTTGAATGAATGTACACTATGCCAGCACTTGAAATCTGAAAGTACAGTCTTTTATTGATTGAAAAGGTTACACAACTCACCAATGGCAGAGTCTGGTCTTACGAAGAGAGGGATGGATTTTACAAAGCTGAAAAGCCATTAATATAGAAATTTACAAGCCAAGAGATTGGCATTGAAAAAAGAAGTTAACTCTTCATTAGCCCAAGTCCAAATTGCATTGCATGGATCTTCCAAATTTGTCTTTTCTTGGCTTATACCTGGCTGTCTTGCATGAAGAATCCTTGGCGTTGAAAAAAGAAGAAGAAGACAAGCTTTGGATGCATGACACCTACGAATAGATGTTTTGACTTGAAAATTAGTCAACTTCAAAACAAGAGTAATCAAATTCACTCAAACTGCTGAAACGTTTGAAAGTCTCCCCTTTGCCTGAAATTAATGCAAATGCCAAATAAAAAATTGCGTTTGAACCACCAGAATGTTTCGAGCAAACGAGAGTGCGTGCATGGAATTTCTAGTTGTTTGAAACGTTCAACACTTTGCCTGTTCATCATGCAAGACAATTCTATTTTCAGAACTGAAGCGTGCTTGCATTCTTAAACGCGTTCACTTCGTTGGAGTCACTCACATTAGTCTGTGCAGGATTTTTGTTTATCCTACCTTTGTTTTTATTCTGCATTGGTTTTATTTACTATTCATGCTTATCTCCATGTTCAGTTCTGCTTTAATCTTTGCTTAGTTCACTTCGTGTTTTTTGTAGATTTTCCCGTGTTTTGCTTTAATTTGGGAATTAGGCTTTATTTTAGTTTTCGTCCTTCGGACAAATTGTCCGAAGGACTCTCTGTCTCTTCTCTTTCCTGGGCTTGGCATTTCCTTTTCTCTTTTTGGCTTTGGCTTACGCCCTTGTCTTTTCTATCGAGTTTTTGAAACTGTCCTTATTTCTTCGGACAAAAAGTCCGAAGGAATTCGTTTCTTTGCCAATTTTCCCGAATTTATTCTTTTAGGCTTTTATGTCTTGCCCTATGATTTTTTTCGGACTTTTGCTGACTTCATTTTCCTATGGATTACCTGTTCAACAATTATTCTGAAGGATCTCCCTCTTTGCCTTTGTTTTTTTAATTTTCTTCGGGGTTTTTATCCTCCCAAATTTCTTTAGACTTTTTGTCCGAAGGAATTCCTTCAGACAAAAAGTCCGAAGGAATTCGTCTCCTTTGGCTATCTTTTCCCCGAAGGGGAAGTGCCCTTTGGGAACTTTGCTTTTGTCCTTTGCTTTATGGAGGTGCCCTCCACAAGGGCTTCTGCTTTCCAATAATGCCCTTCGAAATTTTTGAAAGGGTCCTGCCACCAACCAAGTGCCCTCCGCAAGGGCAGGTGTCTTTCGGAAAAATGAATTTTGTCTTTTGGAATTTTCGCCAAGGTCTTCTTCGTGCTTGAAGTGTCGCCCGCAAGGGCACATACCCTTCGGGGAAATTGTAAATGTCCCTACGCGATGCCCAGATGTCCTCTGCAAGGGCTATGTTTTCCAGGAGTGCCCTTTGGAAGAATTGAAAAGGTCCACTTCACTGACCAAGTGCCCTCTGTAAGGGCATGTCTGCCTTCAAAAGTGTTCTTCGAAAGAATTGTAGGGCACCTGAGCTTTTTGAAGGGCACTCGGGTTTTTTGTAGGGCACCTGGGCTTTTTGAAGGGCACTCGGGCTTTTTGTGGGGCACCCAGGCTATTTGTAACCGTCCCTTGCAACTTTCGTCTTGACTTGAAAATCGGTCGTCTCAACTATGCTTTTCTCTTTTCTTTCGGACAAAAAGTCTTAAGAAAATAAGCCTTGAATGACTGCCACTTAGTCATTTTTTCGGATTTTTACACAGTCCTTTGAGAGCTTTCTCTCGGACAAAATGTCCGAAGAAATAGTTCACCTCTTATATCCTGAAAAATTCCTTGGGATGACAAAATAAATAAACTTAAAGCTTGTATATCTTGGCTGTATTTGCACATTTCGCTGTAATCAAGCAAGCTCCTTGGAAACCTCTGAATGACTAAAATTCACCTGGCTGTAGATGGCCACTTGGATGGCTGTAAATGGTCATTTAAGGACCCCAAAACTGATTCACAAGACAAACTTGGCACCGTAGCAAAGTTCCGAAGTGTAGGGGTGACAATTTGCCCTGTGAGGGGAAAAATTGTCAACACTAGTTAGACCAAGGGTTTCCGTCCTTGTTCCAACATCTATTGAAGGGTTTTCATCCTTACAATAGATCAGCCAAGCGTTCATGCTCAAGCTCCAAATTAATTATCAAAACATAACATCCCTTCAATTGATCCTTCACTATCTATTTATACACCTCCCAAAGGTGGCATCCAAATTGGAGGGAAAGATCTAATTTTAAATCTAAAAAGAGTAACTCTTATAATTTCCACTTAAGTCTTTGGGTTTCCATGACCCTCAAAAGGATACCACTTAAGTGAAAATAAAGTACTTTTACATTTACTCTTAGAAATCTAAGTGTTTCCCTTTTTTTTCCTTGATCTAGAAATGGTACATGCCATCTTAGCACTGCCCTTGCCTAAGCACAAGAAGGGCCTACAAAGATTCTTTGGTAAAATAAATTTCATTAGGAGATTCATTTCTAACTTTGTCGAGCTAGTCAAATCACTAATTTCCATGCTGAGGAAGGATGAGACGTTCACGTGGACAGCAAGAAGAAGAGAGAGCTTCAAAGGCATCAAGCAAGCTATCGCCCAAGCTCTTACCTTGATTAGTCCAGACTTCTCGAAGGACTTCAATCTATACACTTTTGGGAATGAAGAGGTAATCTCTACTATGCTCATTCAAGCGAATGGTGAGAATTTAGAACAGCCTCTCGCTTTTTTTAGCCAAGGTTTAGAAGGCTACAAGGTTAGATACACATATGTTGAGAAGTAGGTGCTTGCAGTCATACGAAGTCTGAAGAAGTTCAGACATATGTTGTCTAACAGCAAGATTCACATCATGGTGCCACATCCTAGTGTAAAAGACTTTTTGCTAAGCCGACACTTGAATGAGAAAAGGGCAGGGTGGATCACCAAAGTAATGGAGTATGACGTAGAGATCAAGACCACCAAGCTGGTAAGGGGAAGAGGGCTATGTGAACACCTCGCTACGGATTTAAAAGAGCCTAAGGAGGACGTTTTGGTACTCCACAATGAAGCTGTAGTAGCAATACCTACAGTCATGAAGAGTTGGGCACAAGACATGATTCATTTTCTTTGAACTGGGGAGTGTCCACAAGGTCTTGATAGGACCAAGAGGAGGTATTTTAGACTCCAATGTTTTCTTTATGTCCTAGTTGATGAAGTGCTGTTCAGAAAGGACTTTTAGGGGTACTCTTGAGATGCATTGATTCAGACCAAGTCGGCAGGGTATTGTCCGAGTTCCATGATGGGCAAGCTGGTGGCCACTTTGCTCCCAAGGCCATAGCTGCAAGGATTATGAGAGATGGTTATTTTTGGCCCAGTTTGTTTAGAGACACTCATGCTTGGGTGAGAAAATGTCAAAAATGTGTCTTCTTTGATGGAAAACGACGACCGGCTGCCATGCCTCTTCATCTTAATCAGGTGGAACAACCTTTATGCAGTGGGGGTTGGATTTCATAAGGGTGATCAATCCTCTTAGTGCTGACCACAAGTGGGTTTTGACTGCTACGGATTATTTCACATGATGGGTAGAGGCCGTCGCTTTGAAAGAGGCCAATGAGAGTGCAGTCCTAGATTTCTATGAAGGCATAGCGACGAGATTTGGGGTCCCAGCCACAATCATTTTAGACAATGCATTGGCTTTCTTGGGAACAAAGACAAGTGAGTGGGCATTAAAGTATGGCATCTATCTCAACACTTCTTCCAACTACTACCCACAAGGGAATGAGTTGGTCGAGTCCACAAACAAGAATCTGATTAGGATCATAAAAAGGACAATGAAGAAAAATCAAAGGACTTGGCATGTCAAGTTGAAGATAGCTCTTTGAACAGACAGGATCATACCAAAGAGGGCGATTGGGAATTCACCATACACACTTGTGTATAGAAGGGAAGCTAGACTTCCTATCTCACTTGAGTTACCAGCCTTGGATCTGCCCATCAGCTACAATTGATGGAGAGTGACACCCTGGAAGTCAGGAATTGTGAGCTAATGGAGCTTCAAGAAGTAAGAGACCAAGCCATGGATGCAATGACCAACCGCCAACAACAAACAAAAAAACATTTTGAAAAGAGCTCTACACCAAGGAGCTTCTCAGAAGGTGACATTGTCTTGAAGTGGGATGAGGACCAAGCCAAGCCTGCAAGGCACACAAAGTTTGACGCCTTGTGGAGTGGTCCATATGTCATCACCCAATGCAAGCAACACAATGCTTTCCAACTCTCCAAGTTGGATGGTGAAGAGCTACATATCCCAGTAAATGGAATATATCTTAAGTATTGTCACTAGTTTTTTTTTGTCATTTACATAGTTTCCTTGTTTTTTTCTCGTTTTTCGTAAGTGCTATTATGCATGTGTGTAGTGTTTTTAGCCTTTGTGTGTGTTTTTTCATATTGTTTGGGTAAAATCTTTGTTGGTTCTTAGGTCTTTACAAGGCTGTTGCCAACTTTTCAAGCTGCATCTTGACTCCATGCCCAATGGACTTTTAGGCCACCAATCTTCTCAAGCATAGCAGGTATGCTTCCCCTGTGAATTGCCAAATGTGTTGACCAATTTTTGGTCTTGCAGGCCAAAATTGGGCACCCCCCTCCTTTTTTATTGCAAGAGTCATTCAAGCCATGTTCTGGCTAGTTCATCCCTCAGCTACTTTGTGCAAAATTTTCTCTGTCAAACCATTTCCCATGGAAAAACTAAGTGTTTTCCTCTTTTGCTTGCCAAGTGCATTTCGGGTTTGACGGGTGACTTTACTTGTAAAAAATTCATAAGTAAAGCCACTTGCAAACCTCGGTTTGGTCTTGGATGCTTTGAAAGACAAGTGAATTACTTCAGAGAGCTTTTCGTCAGCAAAATGGACCAAGTGGAAAAGCCGAAGGGTCGTTTGCAAGATTCCTGAAGGGTATGTACCCTTGCGGGGGGCACTTAGGCAGCAAATGGGACCTTTACAATTCTTTCGAAAGGCAACTTTGGAGGCCAAGGAGCCCTTGCGGGGGACAAGCGATGAACAAAGTGGATCATTTTCAAAAGTCTGAAGGGTAACTTTGGGATCGAATTGCCCTTGCGGAGGGCAGCCGGTTGGAGCAAAGGGGCAAGACAGAAAACCCAAAACGAACTTGCCCTTCGAAAAAAAAGTGACAAGCCAAAAGAGAATTCCTTCGGACTTTTTTTCCGAAGGAAAACCAAAGAAGAAAAATCAAAGAAGAATTCCTTCGGACATTTTGTCCAAAGAAATTAGAGTCACAAAGAGTCCAAAAAAATTCAAAAGACAAGAAGTCCAAAGGGTAGGTGTCTTGGCAGGGGGCACTTGGTTATAAAAGAGGACCATTTCAATCTTTCTGAAGGGTCACTTTCCCTTCGAAAAAGTTCGTTTGTAAAAATGTTGAAGGAATTGTCCTAGTGGGCGACAGGCCCGTAAACATCAATTTCAGGGCGATAAGCTAGCCATTGGGATTCAAATGTCCGATGATGGGTTCGTGAACGTCAATTTCAGGAAAGTAAGCTAGTTGTTGGAAAAAACCAAAGGAGAATTCCTTCGGACATTTTGTCCGAAGGAACTTAGAAAAGGGAGCTCGAAGGCCCGCCAAAGTTAAGTCAAAGAGTGTAAACCCAAAGGAGAATTCCTTCGGACAAAATGTTTGAAGGAATCCAAAGCTCGAGAGTCCGAAGAACAAATGAGCAAACAAGCGAAGAAAGGAGCTCGGGAGAGTATAATAAGCGCTGAGAGCCCGAATTGCCAAAACAAGAGGAAATAACAAAGTAAGGGAAAATAAGGCAGGTAGCCTAGAGCGCGGCCACACACACATAAAACAAAAGCTCAACACGCTCCAGGTGGTGTAACAAGTCAAAGCGCAGACCCAAAGATGAACCAAACCAAGGTAGGTGGCACAGGTGTCGTCAGCAGGAAGAGTAAATACACTTGGTGAAATAGTCTCCACCGAAAACCAATAAAAGGATTGGTTTTGAAGTATAGAAAAGAGTGGCCCACATTTTCGTGTTTCACCATTAATGCACAGCCAGTTGCACTTAGCATTGAAGAGAGCATGGCCTAGTCAACACAATTTGGGGATGGCTTTGCCAGTTACTAGAAGAAGTATCCTATGCTTTTGCAGGCCCAAGACAGCATGGACAGCGACTTGGACACCTACAACATGGCTCTCCCATACGTAATTGGAAGGAGACGGCAACAACATGGGATTGTGGTCGCTGCAGAAGTGTTTAATTTAACATGGGTTTCCATCCCTTGACTGGTGAATTATTTGTTTTCCAAGCTTTCTATATATATTTGTAACTTCTCATTTGAGAAGGATCTCTTAGCATTGTATGGCGAAGCTCTGAAGCAATTTACCTTGATTCAAAAGAAGTATTTTACCTCCATTTGAGCTAGCACTTTTGCATATGTCTATGGTCTTATGTTATGTTCAGTCATTTCGTTTAATGCTTTCATAAATTTATACCAGCATATCTAGTGTATTGTGAGTTCTTCTCTGCAGGTCAACAAGAAATGTATAGCTCAGAGTATAGGCGCATGTGAACAGAGTGTCCAATAGTGTCTTAGAACACCTCTGGTAGTTTCTTCCTCCCTATATCTCCATAGGATCCCATGTTGAAACACTGATGCAGGCAAGTTTCTTATTCGAATGGAGTGTCTATTTGCTTCTCTTTGGTGTAAAGTGTAGTCAAGCTGAGTAGACCAACCAGTTTGGTGCATCATCGCATTAATTAAGTTTTGTTTTCAGTATTTTTCTCTCTTTTCACCCTCTCCATTGTTAGCAGTATGAAATCTAGGGCCTTAAGGTGCATCAAGGGGAGCTAGCCCCTAATCTAGAGATTCATCCCTCAAGTTTGCAACCCACAACAAGATGAATGTCTCCATTGTGTCGCATGGAGGAAGGGAACTGAGTCTCCTTTTAAAGGGTGCAATCCATAGCATCAACAGTCATCTAGGCCACTTGATAGTGAGCTTGATAGCTTTCATTCTAACCTACATTTGGAGGGATGATCTACAAGCTTTGCTATGTGTCATCATTAGTTTATCTGTTGGTGTTTCTTATAGTCTTAGTTAAGATTTCCAACTAACCACCAGTTGATTTAAAAAGATACTTCTATAAGACTCCTTAAAGAAACCTCGTTGTTCTATATTTCTAATAAACTTGTTCTCTTAAATCAGTGACAACATATCACCCTCACTATTGGAAGCAAACAAAAACAATGTCACTTGGCAATCTCCCTTATAATAGCTTCCCGTCCTTGGAGAGAAACAATTCAATGGTAGATGCACTATTGATGATTGAATAGAAGTTTTCAAATGCATCTTGTTCAAATGAGGCACCTAACATTTCTTATATAGTCATCTAGGCCACCTAACGGTGAGCTTGATATCTTTCATTCTTACCTACATTTGGAGGGATGATCTACAAGCTTTGTTGTGTCATCATTAGTTTATTTGTTGGTGTTTCTTTGGATTATGTCTAGCTTTTGGGTCTTTCTGACTGATTCATATGGTCTTTTTGAGAGCGATCATCAGTTTAGTGCTAAATTACATTATTTTATAATAAGTTTAATGGATTTCCACCTTTACGATTGTATTTTTGAGCTATGGATCTAAAATACTATAAATAGCAATTTTAACCCAAAACTACAATAACATCAAAGGGAGAAAAATATAAGAACAATAAGCAATTAGAAATGAATTCTTACCATCACCTTGTCCCTAATGGCTTCCCTCCAAGATTTCCAAACTGATTTTTCAATGCTATTTGACTTGTTTATGGATTGCTTGATAATAGCTTCAAGATAGATATAATGGCTTCTTTGGATGCTAGAGAGGATGCAAGAGAGTATGAGTGCTTGGGATAGCTGGTATATGGATGCAAAAATGGCTTATGAGCTTTCTAATTAGTCTAGCCTTGCTCCAAGTATGGCTATTTATAGGTTGATGGAGGAGTTTTTAGATGAATTTTTAATTCATATAGAATTCTCTAGTTTAGATAAGATAAAGATAAAAATAAATATATTAATGTCCAACTAATGACCACAAAAGTAGGTCAAAGGGACTACAAATTACAAAAATGTGTTAGGAAAAAGCGGAAAACCAAAAAGGTCTCCAAAAACGAGAAATAGTATAAAACATGGCAAAAAGAAACCATGCTCAGAGTCAAAGAACCAAAGGACCAAAAAGCCACGACCAACCACACTCAGGTCAAAAGAAGGGAGCAGAAGAAATGACCAACCCCCAAGAATCTCTAAACATTGGGAGCAAGAGAATGAACCCTGAAAAAGAACCAAGAGGGAACCCATCAAGAGTTCGATCCAACTCTTCTAGCATCCAAGGCCAATGAGAAGAAGCACCGAATAGAAATATGACCTGAAGAAGGGGAGGTATGATGCCTAGTCTGTCCTTTAATCCTCTGCCTAGAAGGAAAAATCCTCTGTGAAGATCTGGTGGATCTAGTCTGTCTCCTGATGCCAGGTCTGAAGTGAATATGATGATGAAAACTCGAGGAATTGTGAGTAGTGTCTCTGGGCCACACTGATCTGGAATGTGAGGTTGTACTGATGTCAATCTGTCGCTTAGGGCCTCTCCTTGAAGGTAGCACCATGAAAAAGGAAGTAATCCACTAAGTGGAGACTGTTCTAGTGGGTCTCTGAATAAGATGATCACGAAGCTTAAGAGCTCACTATATATATAAAGCCAAACATCTCTGGGCCTCATATCTGAAGAAGTCAGAAAGAGTCAATGTTAGAGAATTCTAAAAAATTAGGGAGAGTTCTCTAGATCTAGAGGATTCTAGATTAGATTAAGGGATAATAGGGTTTAGTTAGGGGTTTAGGGAGGTTTAAAGCTTATAGGGGTGTAGGAAAGGCGAGGGTTAGGTTGGCTAGGGAGTAGTTGGAATATATTTGTATTTTTAATTGACAAGTGGGCTAGTGGTTAGTTAATGAGGTAGGATTAGTAGTTAAGTGGGATGTTAGTGGGGTAATGAAGGGATTAATATGTCATGGGGGTGTAGAAAGGTTAGTAGGATGTAGGAAATATTTAATAGGGAATAGGATTTAATTAATTGGTTAGGACTATGATTACGGGATTTAAATAGTGGAATTAGTGGGATAATTAGGGCAAGCGGATTTAGGTGCATACACCACTAGATCTGGACAATTTCATCTTGTTTTTACTAGTCTTTATGGATCTCAAAGCAAATTTTACTTTATCACCAATTATGTTTTGAATCTTTTATCAAAGAGGATAACAAATAATATCTTACTTTCTAAGTGTAAATGGATGGCACAACTAAGTTATGAGGCTTTGCCCCTAGAGGCATTGACTCATCTTTGTTGATACTCCCAGATTTACCTTCTATATTCAATGCTAATTCTTGAATGGACATCATCAACTCCCGTAGGCTGAGCATGGAGGAATCTTTTTGAAATGATTCCTTGAATCTTGATTTCAACAAAAATCCTATAGCCATCAACTACATCGTGTGCCATAACAAAAACAATTCTTGGTCATCCAAGTGTCCCCAATTAGGGGATTCTACCAGGGGATGGGGACACCAAGAATTGGATTATATTCAGCTTGAAACCAATCCCAAAATGACATGGCTGTTGGGCATTTCCGTATAATATAAACAATGGTTTCTTCTTTTCCACGTCGCCTACAAGTAAAATCTGTAATACTGACCTTTTAAAGCCTCTCTTTGATTGTTGACCCTTGGTAGAGCGTCAACCATACCAAAGCCTTTTGCTTGAAGGCAGATCATGCATTCCAAATTGATAGGTATCACTTTTTCCATCTCACTCCAGGATCTCTCACCTCCTACATATTGTTCAATTGTGGAGAAAGGAATGATGCGTGTCTAGTGGACTCATAGATATCCTTTGTCTTATAATTGATGAAGGCCTTCCCACTGCACCATTTCCAATCTCTCAAAATTAGACAAGACCTCTGAAGCTGCAATTCAAAAAGGTATCTTTCTGGTGTCATTCAGCAAAGGTCTTGATGAGTTATCTTGTCTGCCATAGTAAGTTTTTTGGGCACAGTTTAAATGACGCCAAGCATCCCAGTTTTTGAGTTCATGATTTCACAAATTTCCCCACCAAAACAAACCTTTCCTAGCCAGCCTTTTGCCAGAAAACCTAGGCATGAGACTAATCTGACCTTTTGGGGAGTAGAACATCTAAATAGGCCTTGAAGCTATATCCCAAGCATTTCATAGCCCCTCAAAGTTGCGATGAAGAGAAGCTGATACTTGTTGCCAAGGTGCAGCTTCTTTTGTTTACGGTATTCTTTCTTCACACTTGATTTGATATGTGCATGACATTTTTTTTCTATTTGCAAAACTATAATTACATTTTGTGTAAGTGGAACCCTGCTTATACTGTTTATTTTTCTCCTGCCTTCTCATTCAGTGGAAATGATCAGTTGTTGCCAAGTGGCGAAGAGGCACTTCGACTTAAGAAAGTTTTGAAAAACTGCAAGGTTCGATATTTCAAAGACAGTAGTCATTCGCTTCTTTTGGTAAGTTTAGTTTATTTTTTTTTCTTTATTTTCCTAAGGGTTCAGAGGCTTGCTAAAAACTTTGCAGTCTAATGAGTAATTTAAGAAAAAGTTGTATAACCAAATGAATTTTTACAATTTAAAACCTATGCAAAGTCTGAATGCAGGAAGATGGTATCCAATTGTCAACTGTTATTAAGGGTGTTGGCTTTTACCGCCATTCACGGGCACATGATTATGTTTCTGACTTTGTACCACCAACTTGGGAAGAAGCTGGAAGAATCTATGAGGAACATGGGTATGACTCATATCCTAGACTTTTGAACAAGTTATGAATTAGATCCATCCAGTAAGATTTAATATGCTTAGAATTTTTCATATCATGCTTTACTTTCTAGAATACAGTGTCATGTTTTGTGTAAATTATTTTGAAAAAAATATTTGAACATTTGTATTTATGATTGCCTTCTATGATAGACAACGATTTAGAAGTTGGTGAGATACATGACAAGCATGTTGATTGTATTTGTTACTGCATTATATTTCTTATTCACAATTTTTCTATGTAACATGGATACCATTTTAACTGTTGTTTCCGTACAGCTTGATGAGAAAGCTAGTCAGCCCGGTTATGTTTTCGACAGATGGAAATGGAAAAATCATGAAAGGACTTGCAGGCATTCCTCAAGAAGGTCCAGTTATTTTTGTAGGGATTCATATGTTGATGGGCTTTGATATACCTTTTATGGGTCTAGAGTTATTTAAACAACGGAATATAGTGGTTCGTGGAATAGCACACCCAATAATGTTTAGTGATTATTTGGAAGGAGAATTGCAAGAAATGAACTACTATGATAAGATCAGGTTGCATGGTGCAGTCCCTTCTTCAGCAAAGAATTTTCATAAGCTATTATCCTCCAAATCTTTTGTTCTTTTGTACCCTGGAGGTGCACGTGAAGCGCTACATCGAAAGGTAAATATTAAATCGAAATACTGTTGAACAATTAAATAATATTTTTGTATGTTAAGGAAAACTTTAGAGGTCAAAGGAGAAAAAATAGCGAGTATAGAGCCTTGTTCTGAAAATTTGTTCTTACACAAAAAAGTAGTTCTACATGAAAAACTCTTACATTTAGGTTATGAGTTCATGTAGTACTGGAGGAGTATGAAATTCCACTGTTTATGTACTAGATCATGACACAGGTACATAGTTCTATGTCAATCAAGGTTTTTCCTTTTGAGAGATTGGTAATATTTATGATAGTTTTGTTTTCTTATATCAATATATATCACCAAATAATAATTAATTTCTTTTCATGATGTTCCATGTAAAATTGATAGATATTAAACACAATTGGGAATGGGTACCATTGTATTTTTTTCCCCTTTAGTAAGTGATGTACCATGAAGAAGAGAGGGCATACACTAATTTATTTTGTCGTTGCAATCTCTTTTGCAACCTACTTATCACTCCTTATTCAATCTTTTTTTTTGTTAAACAATATTGTTTGAGGGAATTTTGTGTATGAATATTTTTAATTTTGATTGATGGGTAACAACATTTCAGAATATGGTGGAGAAGGGACCCCTTTCATTTGTTTCTAGGATGAAGAACACTATTGTTTTCATTCCTTGTAAGGATTATTGATAAAAAAATATGCGCATCATATTTCATTTTATAAGTCCCATATTCTTCACCGAGAAGTAATCAATTGCATTTTGAAGATAATGGAAGAAGGTCTATAGGTGAGCACTGGATGAAAATCAAAACTAGGGAAAGTAGCACCTAAGAGACTCAAGGAAATCATTGACATCATCAAACATCATTAAAACCATAGTGTACATAACCGTATCCAGCGAGTATTCGCCGTGGGGATGTTTTTTCAATTGGAGACTACTGTCGGATGTGGTCGAATAACCGGGAATAACTAACAAAGGAAAAAATTACTTAAATTTATCAAAAAAACATAAATTTTATAGATATTATAGTTGCAAAATGTATCAGATGAGTCTGTAAAACACTAGAAAAGTGTTTTCTATTAGATTTGAATGCAAATAAATCACAAAATCACATAATCATGCGAGTACAATTGTGACACTATCAAGTTGTCAACAACAAATTGAAACAATGATAAATACAAGAATCTACAAGACTACAAGTACAAATTACAAGAATTTATAACTTTCTCTTCCCAGCTCTCTGAAAAACAAAGGGATCCTAAGAAAGTCTAGTCCTCCCACTCGGCTGCCCCTCCTTACTCTGCCTAGAATGTTGTGGCTCCACCTCCACCTCTATCTCTGCTTTCGCTTCATCCTCATCTTCAAGGATGTCCTCTAATCCAATGTCTCCTCCTTTTGTTATAGTTGCACCTTCCATAGCCTGCTTCTTGAAATCAACAATCTCTTGCTCTGTGAACATGGAGGCCTCCTCCTGTGCAGTCCAATCACTGTAGGGATCGATCTCATCTAGATTGATAAGCTCCTGTGATGTGTTCTCCAACTTCATTATGTGAAGACAAATGTTGTATTGCACAAAAATCAGGTCATTGAAGCGTTGTTGGCTCAACTTGTTGCGCTTATTCATGTGAATGGCATCAAACAAAATTCAGTTATGCTCAAATCTAGAAGCGTTAAAACGCTAAAAATAAAATGCGGATGGCTAGCCTTTGAAGATTTAGGGTATTCCCACCCTAATCTTCCCACCAAAACCCTACAAACAAGATATTCAAAACTTTGTAAGTAATTAATAATTGTAAATTTGTAACTGGTAAGGGACAAATAAAGACTTCATTTTCTATTACCAAGTGATTGCGTAGCTCTTCCTCGGATAGCTAGGGTTGAAGAAAAGAGCCTCCCCCTAGCCTGCTTGTAGTTCTACAACTCTGAAATAATGAGTACCCTCCCCTCAACGTCAGGGGTCATATTCCCAATACATGTTGAGAACCCCTCCATAACTTCTTCAATAGCATTTGTGAAGCCATCGTAGTAGAAAAACATGGGGTTAAGTAGTACCTTGCTACATAGAATGGTTGATGGAATTGATTGGTCCACCTCTGATCAATTAATTTCTTATTGGAATCAAATTTGGCACAATCCCCCCTATAATAGTTTTGGATGGCTTCTTTGGCTTTATTCATGAACTCATAAATATAACCCATTGGGTTTTGCTCCTTATCCATCAAGTGCAAAACCCTCACCAAAGGCTCCAACACCTACAAAGTTACAAACAAATTAAAGTTAAAAATTTATAAATAAAAAAATACTAAGTTTAAAAAATTGAAAATAAGAGAATCGACTTGAAATTTAAATTTAAATTTCAAGTTGCCTTGACAATCTTTGTAGTTCTCTTTTTGAAGGCCTTGCTGAAAACTACCTTCCCAATCTTAACTCCATCATATTTCTTGGAATATGACGAGTGTAATGTCCCCTTTTAGCTAGACATTGTACTTTTAGCATGATTAACCTATCAGTGGTCCTCGTAGGCTAATACGACATGGTTAGAGGGTTTTCTCTGCAGTTACCCAAATGACAATTGGTTTCTTTGGGGAAGTTTCGACGTATTTTGGAGGTTTTCTAATGATTTATTAGAATGTTTCTATTTTTAGAAACCTTATGTTACAAGATGATGTTATATTTGTACTTTATGTTATAATTCATTATTTTATATTAAAGTGCAAATATAATATATTAAAACGGAAAAATAATAATAAAATATTATGATGTTTTTAGAAGCTTCCCAAATGAAGGAAAGAAAAAAAAAAAGTATAAAGGGAGGTGTGGGCTGCCATTATGAATCATTCCGATTTGATGTTGTTTTTGTTGTGGTATGCTAGTGGAGCCTAGAGTTTCATGCAGTGAATCAATTTGTCTTTGGGAACGATAACTCCCATTGATAGCATAACTGAGGGAGTGAAATATCTCTTGAAGGGTTGCATTTGGAGGCGATATTTCATATATCTCAATTGGAGCAAAATTTGTGGCCATTGGCCAATTTTTGGAGAAATCGATTTGGTGAATTTGTGGAGGTTGCATAACTATCTTTTGGTGTTGGTTTCTATATAGCTTGGCATCGATTTTCGCAGATTGCATTGTAGAGAAATCTTATATAAAAATCAGATATTTACAGTCAAGGAAGGATGCCATTGAGAGGGACGTTTTTGCTAGTGGGGGTTCCAATTTGCATCAATTCTTTGCTTGGCTTGGTGCACCCACTTCCTTGGAGCATGGAGATAATATTAGATGCTTGAGACAATGCATATTCATTGCATATTATTTTAAATTTGAGATCAGACCAGAACAGGGCGACTAACTTGAAAAATTCGATTTGGCTTGGGGGATCATCCTTTCACTTGGAAATTGCTTGCTCCATCTATTCTCAAGGGCGCCTCAATCCCACTAGGTTTCATTGCATACAATTCATCCTTTAGTATAGTTTATATTTGCAGCTGTAGGTGTGCATCTTTCATACCAGCATACCATATAATTGTAATTTCTTGTTTATGCCAAGAGGCTTGGCTAGTCTAGTGGAGCATTGTATCAAATCATCAATACAAATAAGAATCACAAGTTGTTGGTCATTTGTAGTTATCTTTTGAGCATTTGAATTGAGATAGTAGGTTGCATGCCAACTGTTCGACTAAATGTCCATTGGCTGTAGGTGATTAGTTTGCTTTGTGAATTCATTTAATTGCATAGAAAAGAACAAAAAAAGAAGTCATTCTTGCATCTAGAACTTAGCATTGTCATTCTTGCATTGTTCTTGAAGCTTTAATCCATTGTCATTCAAACAAATCATCAAAATTGTGACAAAAACCAGCAAAAAACACTTTGCTTACAAAGTGTTTGAAAAAAATTACAAGGCAGAAAATTGAGACAATTAAGGGCAGATTGGGCAAGGATTGTTACAGTGGTATCAAACACCTGATCCTGCCATCCTGGAGGGTTAAAATATCACATGAGAGGTCATCACAGGTACTATACCCGCAGAATAGGAAGGGAATTGGCAAGAAGAAGATCCATTTACAGAGGTACCTTTGGCTGAAATGGGTGATGGAGCAGACGTGGGTCCACACAGAGATGAGAGAAGAGACACTAATAGAAATGGTGACAGAGAAGTGAGAGACACTCTGAGAGATTTACGAGTTGGTCAACAACAGGTAGCTGGGGCATTATAACAGTTGACAAATACTTTGCAGCAGTTGAATTTACCTAGAAGACAGCGTCAGGTCCGAGAAGATGATAGGAGTGTAGCTGGGACCCGAAGAGTGCAAAGGGCACCCTTCCGTGCTGCAGATAGGCCTACTCGACCCACATTCCTGAGAAATGAACCAGCTGAGGAGAATATTGAAGAGGTTGAGAATCCAACCTATGCTGATGCATACATGGCTGTCCACGATGAATGGCAGCAATTGACACTTGAAGCACAAGGGCTTATGCATTTTGATCGGTTTGTATAGTCAAGGATGGATTATTGTAAGTCTCGGCAGGAGAGAAGACCTAGGAATCAGAATAAGGAACTCCAGCATGCTACTAATAAGCTTACAATACCCATGTTTGATGGCAGTGACAAGACTACGGCATAGTCATGGATTCATAAGCTGGATACCTTCTTGGCTCTTCGACCCATGACAGAAGAGGAAGCTATCAAATATGCCACTTTGCATCTAAAGGGAGCAGCACACGAATGGTGGTATCATGGACTAGTTACATTGCAACACAGTCAGATCACATCTTACCAGGAGTTTGTGGATAGATTGATTGAGCGTTTCTATAGGAAGGATCCAGAATCATACTTTAGGTATTTGGCCCAGCTCAAGCAAGTTGGTTGTTTGGAAAGCTATATTGGAGATTTCCAGAAACTATCAATAATGGTGCCCAACATCTCAGAGAAACGATTGGTGGTGCTAGTCATTGAGGGGTTATTGGAGCCTATGCAAGGATGGATTAAAGCATTTGATGCTCCCACACTTTAGGAGGCAATGAAGAAGGTTAGGAGCATGGAACTTGCAGCCCCGCAAAGCAAGTACTCATCAAAGGGATCTTCTTCATATCGAGACAATAAATCTTTCTCTAAATAGAACAAACCAAATTTTAAGAGCAAATCATCAACACCTCTAGATAGGGATACACTTAATGATTTGCGCAAAAAGAAGTTATGTTTCTACTGCAAGGGGCCCTATGATGCAAACCATGATTATCCCTTAAGACCTAAAGGAAAAGCTAATAGAGTGATGTGGGCATATTATGAGGACTCTGAGTTGGAGAAATCAGATCAGCAATCTGATCTTGAGGATTTAGGTACGGAGCATGAGGAAGATAAGCATAAAAGAGGAGAGCATGAAGGGGCAGCGAGGCAACGTGATGCGCACATCACTAGCATCTAGCAGGAGGGATCATTTAGAATGCGTGGAGTTCTAGCAAGGCAAAAGATTATTAATCTTCTTGACACAAGGGCAACTCATAATTTTATTGATGTCCAATTGGTTGAGAGGCATGGAATCAGGATAGAGGAATTTGAAGGAATAAGGGTTAAGGTGGCAAATGGTTATACCCTCAAGTTGGAAAGGAGGATATCAGATTTGCCTATGCATTTGAAAAACTATGAGTTCAAGACCAAATTTTATGTGGTGAATATGGGTGATACAGATATGGTACTTGGCATGAGATGGTTACATGACATGAAAATTCACCCTGGATCTCAAAGAGAGGGAAATGACATTCCTGGTAGATGGAAAAACTCATGTCCTCAAGGCTATTTGAGATTCCAGTTTTAGGATGATTTCTTTTAGGAGGATGGAGAGACTTATGAGGCATGACATGGTTGAGTGGGTAGCTGAGTGTGTTTTGATGCTTAAACAAGTGAGCAACAGAACCCAGTTTACCATCCAGACATTCAGGAGTTAAGAATTACGCACAATCAGGTATTCAGTGATATTCCACCAGGAAGACCTCCAGGCAGAGGGATTGAGCATATCATTTAGTTGGAAGAGGGCGCTAAGCCCGTGATGGTCACCCCAAGAGGCTGAAGGATGAAATAGAGAAAACTATTAAGGAGTTGCTGGCCATGGGACACATTAGACCAAGTCACCTTTTGCATCATCAGTGGTCTTGGTCAAGAAAAAGGATGGTACATTCTGGATGTGTATTGATTATAGGCTCTTGAATAAAAGAACAATCAAGAACCGTTACCCCATCCCTAGAATTGATGAGTTGATAGATGAGTTACATGGTGCCTGCTACTTCTCCAAAATTGACATGAGGTTGGGGTATCATCAGATTCGTGTCAGGGAGCAGGACATAGAGAAGACGGCTTTTAGGTGCCATTGTGGACATTTCGAGTTCGTGGTTATGCCATTTGGGCTAATCAATGCTTCGACGACATTTCAGTCTACGATGAACAGGGTCTTCCATTCACAGTTAAGGAGGTATGTGTTGGTATTCTTTGATGATATCTTGGTATATAGCAGAACATGGGAGCATCACATTGCACATCTTGATGCGGTTTTGGGTATTCTTGGAGGTGAATCCTTGTATGCCAAGGAATCCAAGTGTGACTTGGGAATGACAGAATTAATGTGTCTTGGGCACATCATCAGTGCTGAGGGGGTACATATGGACCTAGAGAAGATCAAGGCGATTGTTGAATGGCCTATTCCAGAGAACCTTACTCAACTTAGAGGATTTTTGGGATTGTGTGGTTTCTACCGCAGGTTTGTTAATGGATATTCACGGCATGCGGCACCACTCACTGATTTGACGAAGAAAGGGGCATTTGTTTGGACTCCTGAGGCACAAGATTGTTTTGAGATGTTCAAACTAATTATGACTTCTTGCCCAGTTCTTGCATTGCCGAATTTCCCCAAACCCTTTGAGCTACAGTGTGATGCATCAGGGGCGGGGATAGGTGCAGTCCTTATGCCGGACAAGCATCCGATTGATTTTGAGAGTCAAAAGCTTCGCGATCGAGAGAGAGGGTACATCATATATGACAAGGAGATGTTGACCATCAATCATGCATTGGCCAAATTCAGGCATTTGGTAGGCAGCAAGTTTGTGGTGAAAATCGACCATAACAGTTTGAGGCATTTCCTTGCATACAGAGATCTTAATGATCGGCAACAGAAATGGGTCAACAAGCTGCAATCATATGATTTTGACATCTTTGTCAAGGGGACACAGAATGTGGTTGCTGATGCTTTATCTCGACGTCCACACTTGAGTTCTATGACTGGGATAGCAGATGATTGGCGACACTTGATAGTGGCAGAGTATGCCAAGGACAGTTGGGCTGCATGTATTGTTGAGGGGTCAGTACAGGATGCTAGATATATAGTTGTAAATGATTTAATCATTTACAAAGGAAGGATTTATTTGACCCCAGGATCGGAGATGAAGAACATTATTTTGAAGACCTTTCATGATACACCCAAAGCAGGTCATCCCAGGTATTTCAAGACTTACAAGCAGATTCAGGAGAGGTTCACTTGGAAGGGCCTCAAATCAGATGTTCTACGATATGTCAGAGTGTCCTATTTGTTAGCAAAATAAATGGGAACACATATCCAGTAGGTTTACTTCAACGACTTCTGATTCCTGATAGGAAGTGGGAATGTTTATCTATGGATTTCATTACTGAATTACCCGAAGCCCAGGAACGGGATTGCATATATGTGGTTGTGGATTGTTTGACTAAATATGCTCACTTCCTTTTGATCTCAGCTACTTACTCAGCTACGCAGGCAGTAGAATTGTTCTTCCATGAGGTATTTAGGTTGCATCGGTTACCTCGAAGCATGGTCAATGATAGAGACAGCCGGTTTATGAGTCATTTTTGGCAGGAGCTATTCAATCTGTGTGAGATAGAACTCACTCCAAGTACTAGTTACCACCCGCAGACTGATGGACAGACGGAGATTGTGAATAAATGGGTGGAAGGCTACCTCAAGAACTACATAGCAGGGCAGCAGAAGGGTTGGGTTAAGTGGTTATATTTATGCGAGTATTGTTACAATACCACTTACCATCTCTCCATTCAGATGACACCATTCATAGAGTTGTATGTGTATGATGCGCTGAGCTTTCTGGATTTGTTATTTGGAGATAGCCGAGTGCCTAGTGCTGGTGATCTATTGTAGAACTAGGTCATTATGAGAGCATTGTAGGAAAACATACAGATGGCTCAAAACCAACAAAAGCAGTATGCAGATCAAAAGCGATTTGAACGCTTGTTTGAGGTTGGTGATATGGTGTATTTGATGCTACAGCCACACAGACAGTCTTCTCTTAAGAAAAGTGGAGTCGAGAAGTTTAAGCCACGATACTATGAGCCATTCAAGATTATCAGGAGAGTGGGCGAGGTGGCTTATGAGTTGAAGTTGCCAGCGGACAACAGAGTACACAATGTCTTCCATGTGTCACGCCTCAAGAAGGCGTTAGGACATCGTGTGGTTCCTTCCATGACTTTGCCAACCCTGGATGATGAGGGGAAATTGATACTGGTGCTCGAGGCCATCTTGATGTTCAAGAGAGGACTTTGCGGAGACGGGTCATCAGGGAATACTTAATTAAATGGAGGTACTTGCCAGTTGAAGATGCTACTTGGGAGAGTGAGGAGATTCTATAGCGTCTAGATTTGAGATTGCTTGAGGACAAGCAATTTCAGATGGGGAAGATTGTAATGTCCCCTTCTAGCTAGACATTGTACTTTCAGCATGATTAGCCTATCAGTGGCCCTCGTAGGCTAATACGGCATGGTTAGAGGGCTTTCTCCGTAGTTACCCAAATGACAGTTGGTTTCTTTGGGGAAGTTTCGACATATTCTGGAGGTTTTCTAATGATTTATTAGAATGTTTCTATTTTAGAAACCTCATGTTACAAGATGATGTTATATTTGTACTTTATGTTATAATTCATTATTTTATATTAAAGTGCAAATAAGAGAAAAATAATAATAAAATATTATGATGTTTCTAGAAGCTTCCCAAATGAAGGAAAGGAAAAAAAAAGTATAAAGGGAGGTTTGGGCTGCCATTATGAATCATCCCGATTTGATGTTGTCTTTGTTGTGGTATGCTAGTGGAGCCTAGAGTTTTCTGCAATGAATCAATTTGTCTTTGGGAATGATAACTCCCATTGATAGCATAACTGAGGGAGTGAAATATCTCTTGAAGGGTTGCATTTGGAGTTGATATTTTAGTCATCTCAATTGGAGCAAAATTTGTGGCCATTGGCCAATTTTGGAGAAATCGATTTGGTGAATTTGTGGAGGTTGCATGGCTATCTTTTGGTGTTGGTTTCTATATAGCTTGGCATTGATTTTCCTTGGTTAAGAGAGCAGATTGCATTGTAGATAAATCTTATATAAAAATTAGATATTTACAGTCAAGGAAGGATGCCATTGGGAGGAACGTTTTTGCTTGTGGGGGTTCCAATTTGCATCAATTCTCTGCTTGGCTTGGTGCACCCACTTCCTTGGAGCATGGAGATGATATTAGATGCTTGAGACAATACATATTCATTGCATATTATTTTAAATTTGAGATCAGACCAGAACAGGGGCGACTGGCTTGAAAATTTTGATTTGGCTTGGGAGATCATCCTTTGACTTGGAAATTGCTTGCTCCTTCATCTATTCTCAAAGGCGCCTCAATCCCACTAGGGTTCATTGCATACAATTCATCCTTTAGTATAGTTTATATTTTCAACTGTAGGTGTGCATCCTTCATACCAGCATACCATATAATTGTAATTTCCTGTTTATGCCAAGAGTCTTGGCTAGTCTAGTGGAGCGTTGTATCAAATCATCAATACAAATAGTAATCACAAGTTGCTGGTCATTTATAGTTATCTTTTGATTATTTGAATTGAGATAGTAGGTTGCATGCCAACTGTACGACTAAATGTCCATTGGCTGTAGGTGATTAGTTTGCTTTGTGAATTCATCTAATTGCATAAAAATAACAAAAAAAGGAGTCATTATTGCATTGTTCTATAAACACTTGAAGCTTTAATCCATCGTCATTCAAACAAATCATCAAAACTGTGACAAAAACTAGCAAGAAGCACTTTGCTTACAAAGTGTTTGAAAAAATTACAAGGCAACAAATTGAGACAATTAAGAGCAGAATGGGCAAGGATTGTTACAACGAGTCCATCCAAGCTTGACTCACAAACATTTGTTTCAAAGAAGTCAACAAACCATAAATACTTTGCAACGTAAGAAAGTGTGTTTCAAACCTATTGACACCTATTCGAACAAGCTCTTTTCCCTTGGTGTGCTCTCTCATCAAGTTGAGAACTTAAAGGTGACTATATATATTTATGTGTGTGTGATTTCTCTAGCTTCTTCTACAACCGGTCACACCCAATCAAGTTTATGTCCTCCAAAATAAGGTCAAGACAATGGGTTGCACAAGGGATCCAAAAGATTGACAGATGTCTTTCCTTGAGAAGTCTCCCAGTGGCCACATATGTTGCTGCATTGTCTATGACAACTTGGACAATATTCTCGATGCTCACCTCTAAAACAACCTACTTGAGCATCAAGTTCAAAGATTTTGCATTTTTTATCTTGTTAGATGCATCAATGGATTTCAAAAAAACCAACTCACCATTTGAAGATGCCAAAAAGTTTACGAGGGTGCTGTTCTTTCCATTCGTCCATCCATCAAAAAGAATGGTGCATCCAAACTTATACCACAACCTCTTCTGATTTTATACAATTATCTTTGCATTTTTAATTGTATTCTGGAGCAACCTCCTACTCAAGTCTATTTGAGAGGGTGTCTTGTACCCTTTGTCTGCAACTGTCAATGTGCTCACCAAATATTCTTAATATGAGCTCTTAGCCACATTGAAGGGAAGGTTGTTGAAGTACCAAAAATTTGTACATGTTTTTTTTACTTTTGTGTGTGCCTCCTTGTTCCATCTTGTATCTTGTGACGAAGGTTGTTTCTAAGGTGTGTTTCTAGGCACAAAAAAAGAGTGTATCTGGCTCCAACTCGATAAAGATGTGCCATGGCATTTACGTGGCCCATGAGTAGAGCCCACTTTTTTTTGTCATAGTTGCCTCTACTTTCTCTACCAATGTGAGAGCAATGATCACTAGTATGACTGCTTGCATCCTTGTCTTCTCTAATTTATTTTCCTCCAACAATGTAAGCTCTGCTATCATCTCTTGTTTTGTCTTTTTCATGACACTGAGACAAGACATGACATCATATCAAGGAATGCATGAAAAGTGGGACTTGAGATGATTGATGCCCCCTAACATCTTCATGCAAAATGAACAAACTGAAAATGTTTGGGACGATCTAACACACATGACATACTTTCAAGCAACACTGCAAGAATTAGGGGGAGCCATTTGCCCACCATTGACTGTATCTGACCTTGATGCACTGACAAATGCCATTGTTTGCTACGGTATACCTGCAAACATGTTCAAAACAACATTAAAAATTAAAAATGTTTAACACATAAAAATACAACATTTAACAAAATAGCCTTACATCGTAAACTTGTAAATTTAATTCTAAACATCTTGATGTAACCCTAGGACAAAATATTGAAAACATTGAGAATGATTCTCTACAATAAATAATTATAATGATAAACGAAACATAATAGTTAAAAGAGGCTTCAAATGATGTCATGATGAACCTAATGAACAGTCAAAAAAACTTAAAAGTTGGAAAGATCAACTTGAGCGATCTTTCAAAATGGATGGCTGATATGGACAGATCTTTTGCATCTATACATGACAACAAAGATTGTAGTGAGTTGTAGGGTTCATGGAGAATCACCATGACATACCCAAGAAAGGTGTATAAATGGATGACCAAGCAAGATTGATTTGAATTTGACCTTGCAACTGAACAGGCAAACTTTTTGGGTAGGGACATGAAAGTTGAAAGATGCTGTGATGTGTTTGATGATATAATTAATTGGAACCACATACCTTGTGAATCTACATTTACAATGCACACCATGGCTTACATTGAAGCAATAGATCAAGGTTCCATTGATGAAGCCAATGATATTTACAATCACAAGATTCGACGTAGAGGTTTTCAGCCAAGTCCCAATTTACAGAGTTCTCTTTTCAAGGCCCTCTTATGTAGGATAGGAGGGACTACCAAACATTATTTAAAGCAAGAAAGTTCTATGTTTCAAAATATGCAAGCAACTGAGCATAGTATAAAGAAAGATACATATGAACGCTTGATATGGTTACACAGTTATCAGGTCTACATAAATTGTGAGAGAATTCAATCTCTAAGGAATAATATGAAAGAATAAGGAATCAAGGAAAGTGGAGACTTTTTGGTCTCAATTCTTAGGGCGTGCTCCAAAATGCTAATGTAGAGGAGGAAGAAAGAACATGGAATTGTAAGTCCCCAAGGATGAATTGTGATCTAGGTATTACAAAGATGGTTAGTTGTAGAGAGTTAGAGCAGTTGAGCTTGCAATTGCTTGAGGACAAAGGACTGTCATGTTCCCTTTTTGAAATATTTAATATGGAAATAATTAATGATAATACTTTAAGTTGTCCTAAGTCATTTTTTATTTTATAACATCAAAATGACATTTATTATTACTATCATGTGGGCCAAAAAAGTAGTATTTTCAAAAAGTAGTAGTATTAAGAGAGTCAAAAAGTAATTATTATTAAGTGGATGAAAAGTAATGTTTTATTAAAAGTATTGTTGGCCATTTTTTGGCCCACATATCAAAGTTTGCCTAAGTATGAAAAATGAAGCTTTCAGGTAAGAAAATGGTAAGTCTTTGGGAGGACTTCGGGTTTTCCAATGGTAAAAACTTCGGGTTTTTTGAAGGCACAATGCAAATCGGGTTTCCAGCAGTGCTTGGCTTCTAAATGTTTTATAGGTAGAAGTAATTCGGGTTTACAAACCTGAATTACTCATAGACAGTGTATTTCGGGTTCTCCAAGGGGCACTACTTGATTACTTCATAAGTTGTGAGCAGTCAGAAGCCCAAAATAAGTAAAGGGGCTTGACAAACCCGATTTGGTCTTGAAAAATGGTGCTTCTCAGGTTCTTCAAGGGACGAGTTTTTTCGCAAAATATCCAAAGGGGCTTTTTAGGGCAAAAGGGACCAGTCAACTTTTTTGAAGGTACACTTCAATTTTTTCGAAGGGCTTTTTCTTCTCCAAGTGGACAGTTGCAATTTTCCCAAAGGTTATGTTACCCTTCGAAGGGACCATTTCAGAATTCCCGAAAGGTATCTTTCCCTTCGGGAGGATCATTCACGGGAGTCTGAAGGGACATGAAAAAATCCCGAAGGGTCTCTTACCCTTTGGGAAAGTCCATTGTGAAAAGCCTGAAGGGTAATTTCGAAGATAGACATGGATAAAAAGTCCAAAGGAATTCCTTCGGACAAATTGTTTGAAGAAATTCCTTCGAGAGATTTGCCCAAAATAAATAAGTTGAAAAAGAAACCCGAGACGAAGTGTCCAAAAGAAATGACAGACCAATGGATGTCAAAATTAGGATAAGCAACTAGTTGTTAGAAGTAATAGGGTTTGAAAAGCCCGAAGTCTTAAGGCTTAAGAAACAACAAAGTGAGAAGACTTCAAGATGGACAAGCCTGAAGTAAGTAGGCTTGAAGAACCCGAATTACTCTGCATAGAGTAAATCGGGTTTCTCCAAGTAGTCTACTTAAAAGGCTTTATAAGCGAAGGATCTGGAAAAGTCCGAAGTTGTAGAGGCTAAAGAACTCAAATTACTCTGCATAGAGTAAATCGAGATTATCCAAGGGCTCGATTTAAGCTTGGTCCAGCAATGCTATAATCATGATGCAACGAGTGAAAAGCTACCACATGGCGTAACTAGAGCAGAAAGGGCCAATCAATAAAGGACAAGTAGCAGAAGAATGTTCAATAAACATGGGAGAGTCTGAGCGGTTGGTAGCTGGAAGTTATGAAGGCTCTCATCCGCCATGGTTCATTGTTCGCAATCGTCGTTCGACGCTTAAATTTGTCATGCCAAGAAGAAACATTTCAGCTGCTCACAACATGACTTTTCAGACGCGCCAAAGAAAGTCTTAAAGATGGGAGGGACTTGAGAGTATTGTCTGGTGATCCTGAGTGGCGCATTAAGGGGCAACAAGAAAGTGCAATGTCAATTTTCCTGCCATTAACGACTTCTCTCTTTCCCCTTTTCTATATAAATAGAGGCCTTCATGCCAAGCAAATCATCCCCTAATTGGTGATAAAATCACTTTGCAGAAATTGCTTTATAAAAGACTTTTTTGAAGCAATACAAGGAATACTTTTCTGTTTCTGGTTAAAACAAGTGTGCATATTTGGTTTCATTTTGCAAAATTTATGATTGTTATTCATCACCTGTGATTTCTTCTACCACCTTTCTTTTAGTCCTCTCAATTTTGTGCAAGATTGCATGAAGTGTCTGTGTGTCGAACTCCTTTGAAGTGTTACTAGTTCATAGTGTCTCCCTTAGATCTATTTTGTTATCCTTCAAAGTGTAAAGCTTCTCTCCAACCTCTATGCAAAAGCTCCATGCCTATGGCCTTGAGACAGAACCAGAATAACCTATTCTTGTTTGGATTCATTAGTAATTGGCTCTTCTCCCAGACCAAGTGGATCACTTCTTTTAGTGCATCATCTCCCGTAGCTTAGATTTTCTTTTCAGTCATCCTTCTTCCCCTTTTTCTTAGCAGATAGTAGATTTTAGTGTGAAATCAAGAGTTAAAGTGAAGCACCTAAGGAAGTAGCCTCATAAAAAACCTAGAGGTTCAACCTCACCATAGGATACCCATATCGTGAGGTTGTCCCCATGCTTATAGATGGAAGTGAGGGAGCTTGAAGAACTCTCTTAGAAGGGTGCAATTCCAAGCTATAACTAGTAATTTTAAATACTTTTAGGATAAATTGGAAAAGAGAAGTTATAAAAGGAGGAGCTGGGCTCAAAAGGTCATTATTCATTATTCAACTTTGGCAATCAAACCCTAATCTAGAGTTTGAGCCATTGTGTTCAATCTTTTCATTTGAGGACAAAAACCCTCTGATATACAGATTTGGAAGATGAAAACCTTCTAACCCATTGAGGTGATTCTATTCAAGAATTATATTTGTGATGACAAATTATGATCAAGTTCCAATTTTTAGTTTGCTGGAACTTACTATCAATTCCCAGAATTGTGAGGGTTTGGTATTTTTTACCATCCACTATTGTGCTGCAAATTGTGACTGCATTGAGGTTCATAGTCTACCATACCACTTACGGCAGATAGTTATATTGGTGGCTGACATTTGTGCCTGCCATGCTATTGGAAGCTTCCTCAAACCCCAACGCAACCCTCCTACTACCGTCCCCAATACATCACTGCTGTATCATCATTGAGGCTATCGTACTTGAAGAAAGGTCCAAATTGTGGGAAATTATTGACTATTGTACATCAATTGGTGGGGAAGTTTACCTAGTGGACTAAGTTTCATCTCAAATAGTAGGTCATGACCTTGGAGTTACTGTTTCAATTTATGCAGCTTTTGTTACAAAGTCCAGTGTACCGTACCTTCATCTGCAATTGACGTAACATTAAAATCAGTCATCAAACCCTGCTGTAAGCTATATCATACATCACTGCTCTTGTAAGTGTTATGATGCTGGATATTGATAATAAACTAGAGTTTCATATCATATATAAGATTTTTTTGTTGTTGACGATCAGTTTGTGTAAACATCCATATTTTCCATTCAATACATTAAAGATTTCAATTAAGTTTACAGTATCAACATTACATGTGGGATGTTTTAGAATTTGTTTGATATCCAGTATTGAAAAGGAATAACAACTTTAGAGTTGATAAATTATCTAGAAAGAGATATTACACTATGATTGTGTATATCATCGACCTCAGACCAGATGCATATGTTACCTATTTATACAAAGAATACAAAGGTATTTACAATTATTGAGGGCTACAAGTCATTTAATCTTATTCTTGTGCAATGGTTGAACTTATTCCAAGTGCGTGGCAGTTGACCTGCTCAATCAGACAGTCGCTCTGAGGGATTTCTTGATGTGATGTGACATCAAGAAATGCCATCTGGCAAGCCATGTGGATGTGATGTGACAAGCTGCAAGTGGGGCGCATGAGATGTGGCATGGGTTCTACGAGGCACAAGAGGCTTTGTGCAAAAGTGAAGTGTTGCATGACAATGCAATGGTGCATAATTGTTTTGCTAGGTGCAAGAGGCTCTGCGCAGAAGTGTCGTGAGACTTGTCAGCACGTGCAAGGAATGTAGTGCGAAGGTCTCGAAGCTGAGTTGTGTGCAAGCCGTGTAGGTGCACAAAGGAGAAGTGTATGTAGTTTTGTAGCTGCGTGTGAAGTACTAATGTCAAGTTTCAAAAATCCTCAACGTTGCTTATAAATACACCCTAACATCACCTCTTAAGACATGCAAACATCATCTAATAATGACACCTCAATGGCACGCCATGAGTAAGCCTAAAGTTATGTACAAAGTCATCATAATGTTACTAAATTCATTTGTTCTAAAGACACGCTAATGTCACCCTTTAGAGATGCCTCCTTCTTGTGACTTTAAATATGACTTATGGGTTCTAATTTTGACAAAAAAGAACCTATGTGAATTTGAGGTGACTTTAGAGGGCGTCTTTAGATGGTGTAATGTCCCTTTTAGGGCAGAATTAAAACCAAAAGGGTTTCCCAACAAACCCTAACATGAACACCAACAATTCTAATTTTTTTATTCAAACCCTAAGCAAATAAAATTCAGAAATTTGTAGAAGCTAATTTTAGGGCACGCAAATAATATTTCATTACCCAAAATACTTGCCAAAAATTATAAATATTACAACTGCATATAGAACCCTCAATCTGATTTTTTTGAATTAAATATATGGCAAAAAATTGCAATAAAATACTTGCTGAAATTCTGATTTAACAAACTTGTCAAAACCCTCAACAAATCAGTCCTAACAGCCAATTCAATACTTCCAAGAGGTTCGTTGCCTTAGGAAAAGTATCTTAGGGGTTCACTGCCCTCACAAAAGCCTCCAAAGTAGTTTGCTGCCCTAGAAAAGAGCCTCCAACAGCTGCATCCTACTCACAAACCCTTCCAATCTATTGTGCTCCCCACAAAAACTGGCCTAGAAGTCTGAAACTGCCAATTTTTGCTCAATGTAACCCTTGAAATAGAGTTACCTCACTGAATGTTAATGGTTTTCGTCCTTACTTTAACCTTCCAATGAAAGGTTTCGTCTCTAATAGATGCAAGCCAAGCAAAACGTGTTCAAGCATATGATTTCAATTGACAAGAATAACATTATCCTTAAAATGAACCTCCTTTTTCCTTTTTATATCGTTTCCCTCCATTATACTTTCTATATTAAGGACCAATTTATATCAAATTAGACAAGTCATTTTTTTGTTATAACTTCATTTAGAAAGAAGTTGTTGACAAGTTACTTTTTAGCAACTTGAACAAAGAACCAAGTTTCTCTTGTATTCTCTTTTAGTCCTCGGGAAATCAAATAGGGTAAAAGGTCTCCTTAGCGAGCTAGCTTTGAAAAGGGGACATGACAGATGGTCTAAATTTGTAATGTCCCCAAATGAGACGATTTAAACAAAATGAGGGTTCCCCTAAAATCAACAATTTTTGAATTCTGAATTTAGTAAAATCAACAAACCCTAGCTATTGTAATTGCACCTCCAAACTGAAAATTAACTCCAATTCACCTTGAAATGAATGAGAAATAAATAACTTGTGATTTTGGCCACCAATGATTCTTGCCACAAAGAAGAAAGAGCTTGAAATGGATGTTTCAATCCTCCAAACCCTAGCACCACACTAGTTGAATTGAAATCCTTTTTTTCACTCTAATCCCTCTTCAAACATCAAGCCCTTCAATCCCAAACAAGTCACCACACTTGAGAAATTAATACAAATGATAATCAGAGTTATTATGCATCAAACGGACCTCAAATAATCTACCAAAACATCGCAATAGCCTCAAAACAAATCGCCCCACTTTAGGGCAAATAACAAAACCTCCTCTAGCAAAGGTGGCGTCACAAGACACCTTTTGTAGAATGATCAACACCAAAACAACGAACACCTATTGGACATGCATCCCAATAGCTTCTTCAAGCACGAAGAAACAATTATCAAATTCAATATATCTTCAATTGTGATCTTCACCTTGTATTTGTACCTTCCAAAGGGAGATGAACCACCTTGGGGAGGTAAAATACCTCATAACTCTCTCTTGCCAACTTTTAGGATATCTTTTCCTTTTCTTTGCTTTAGCTCCCAAGCCGACATTCCTTTTAATTTCACTTTAGGTCTTTTTGAATTAATTAAATAACTTGCCTTAATAAATTAGTAATTAAAATTACTTTTTGGTAGATTAAATAATTATATTATATCAAGTCCTTGCTTAAATAATTAATTAAATTGCTCTAATAATTAAAGTGATAAAAATCACTTTTCAAGCGATTTATTAATTATAAAGCCTCTTAGAATAATTATTAAAATTACCTTAATTTTTCAAATGGTTAAAATCACTTTTCCGGTAATTCGAATAATTATATGAGATAGTTCTATTTTAATAATTAATTAAATTGCCTTATATTTTTGAATAATTAAAATCACTATTTGGACAATTTTATTAATTATTAAAATTATATGAAAATGGAACATTACAAAATTTTGTAGCATGTATGCCAATTTGTGTGTCAATATCCTCTCAATTCTCATTTTTGAGAGATGCCAGATTTGTAAAAAATATTTTTGGCACACCTAGAAATTCTACAAATATCATAAATCAATCTAGAAGACCCAAAAACTACAAAATGACCATTGGTGTTTGCAAAATAGACGCTAGGTGTAAAAATTATATTCAAAGAACCTTATGTCCAATACTAAAATTTTGAAAACTAAGTACTGACCAGATTGAATTTTGAAAAACTATCTGGAATCGGTTTCAGAAGATCCAGAGTGGCCCTAATTTCTTATATTTAGTAAAATAAATTTATATTGTTATATTTAAATGTTTATTTTTCTAAATATACGAAAACGAAAAACATAGCAAACACTATCATATAGCCTTTTCAAAGGGTGTGCACCCTTTGCATTGCATAGGGCACAGACCCTTTGCAATCAATAGGGCGTACACCCTTTTCTTAGGGTGTGCGCCCTTTGTTATGTATTTTTTGGTTTTTTGTCATTTACCTCCAAAATAGAATCATTAAGGGCATGCACCCTTTGTATTACATACGGTGCACACCCTTTAGGCTTGGTAAGCCAAGCCAATTCAAATTTAGGCTTGATAAGCATAGCCAATTAAAATTTAGGCTTGGGAGCATCATTCAAAGGGTGAGCACTCTTTTTAAAAGGGCACTCACCCTTTTTTAAGTAATGGTCATTTTTTTCAAGAATGGACCCTGTTTTGTCCATCTTTGTGCATCCACCCTCATAAGGAGTTGTCTTCTTTCTTGTTGTGTTGGGTGTTTTGGATTGACACTAGGGTCCTTTAACTTGACGCTTGCCATCAAACTTGTTCCCATCTTTGTCTTTGTAATTGTGGGCCCTGTCAAATTTAGAATTATTATTTTTGGAATTACTTTTGAATGTTGTTTCAATTTTTACAGCATACATACAAGCATCTCCCAATGTTGAAATGTTCAAGGAATCCATCTCCAGTTAGCTATATGGCCCCAAGCCTACAATGAACTTCAAGATCTGATTCTTAGCTGTATTATGGATGCTCAACTTCTTTGTCATGCTATTGAAGATATTGGTGTATTCTTGAATAGTTTGGAGACATACTTGACACAATTGTTTTAACTTGATAAACTAGTCATTATAATTACATTCATGATAGTAAGCTTATTTGAAGACGATAGCAAAACTTTTTCAATGCTTGACTAGCAATATTACTTTTGCTAAGGAGAATGCAATCTTCTCATGTTCTAAGGAGGTGTTACCAAAAACGTAGGACTCGAATTGATTCAATTAGTTTTCTAAAACATTTGCATCTATCTTTCCCTAAAAGAAAATGCCATGATTTGTTTGCACCTTATATGACATCTGACCTCCAAATGCTTTCTTAGATACAATGTTTGACAGGGATGCATCCTCGGGGATCTAAATGATGTCTCAGGAATGAGGACGAGGATAGGATGTCCCTCTCGCATCGCCAAAGGAAGAAAAAAGGGGACATCCCCAGGAAAGGGGGACATCCTATGGGCACCCCTTTGTTTGGGGACAAAATGACGTCCCCAAGACAATCAATGGATGTCATGGCATTCCCAACGCCTTCACCCTAAAAACAAGAACCCCTAAAAATGATGCATTAAAATATATTTAACATTAAACTAATAAACCCTACCCTAAAAGCATGTTGATGGATGCTTCTTGGTTATGAGTTTGACATTGTACTTTGAGTAATGAAAATCATAATTTATAGTTCAATATTTTGGATTATTGGATTAATGGTTTTATTTAGTAATTTATTGTTTTAAATTTCAGCTTATTGTTTAAGTTGTTTTTATTTTTTAATTTATTTGTATTTTAAATATTTAAATATTATTTTTTATAAATTACTTTAATAGCCACCCTACCATCCCTATTGCTATGCCCTATAGATGCATGGAACATTGCTTAGATGAGAACAATTGGCTTGATGAAGATGATTACAAATCCTGTTGAATGCCTTGTGTGAAAGAATCTATCATCTTTGACTTTTCCCTCTAGAAATGATTTGTCATCATAGTTACCAGGAAACTCCAATATAGGGATAAGGACCACGTACCGGTCCCCATACCCACATTTTTTGATGACAACATTTACATACAATTTATCCGTACCCTTATTTATTTACTCACATACCCTGATATGAATGGCGTCTCTGTCCACGTACCAATCCCTGTACCTCCACGTCTCTTGGCAACCACGTTTGCCATACATCTTGCTACGTTGAAGTGCATACTCAGTCGCCTTTTGATACCAAATTGAATCTTGCATCTTCATTGTCTCCTGTTTTTCCATCTGTGGTTGTTTGAAACCAAAAGGTAATTTGAAGGGTCATAGGTTTTGATACCATTGATTGTGATCCCAGGAGTTTTTAGGTGGACAACACACTGAAATATGGGATTCCAATTTGTTGTGGGAAGACATAGTTTAACCTATTACTTATAATAGCTACTGGAGTACATTAGCAACAAGAAAAATAATAGTAAAAGAATTAACAAACATTAGGTATAATGATGCATCCACATGAAAACAAGATATAAAACTGTTATGGTAGAGTTCTACTGTTTGACTAGTTCTGTACAATTTGTGAGGATGATAGCAAATATGGCATGATAAAACTGTTGAAATGGAGTTCAATCTATGACCAATATGATAAATATTTCTTCACGTTACAATGAAGGAGATGAAATGGAGCCATTATAGGTGCTATAACAGTTTGTATTCCATCTCTAGTACCTCTAGGCATTACTATTGGGTCTTGGATTCACATGTAGGATTGATGCTTCAGAAGTTCCATTTCTAGCATCAAGCTACAATGCTCACTATGACAGGTGTTTGACTCAATGGACTGCTGCTGCAACCTAGATCAGTGTAAAAACCTGACTAAGCTCCTCAATCTCCTCAAGTATATTATCTGGCCAAAATTTGCTGGTTAATGAAACAAGGGAAACAGAATTTATATGCTTTAGTGAACTAGTAAAAAGCCTATCATTTTGAATAAATCGTATGCAACTTGTGATCTGGGTTATCTACTTAGCATTTTCCTTCATTTTTGTTTCCATAAAAATGAATCGTGTATAGAACAAGTCAAATTATAATATCAACTGCTATTAAGATCTTTACTTCCCTGCCATACCAAGCAAGGAACAAAATCATCTTGGATTGGACTGCTACATCAACTGAAACGATCTTCTTCTTGAGAAGATGGAGTTCAGATCATACCTGATTGGCTCACCATTCATTAAATGGTGAACATATGATCTCTAGACTTTAAGCTTTCAAGATCACCTTGCATCATATCATTGAATTGAATGATATAGTTGAGAAAGAAAGAAAGATTTTTTTTTTTTATATTATTAATGTCCATGAATGACCAAAAATAGGTCGATTGGACTCAAGAATACATCCAATTGCAATAGAAAGTGCTAGGGTAAAAGTTCCCTAGGGTTAAAGACTAACCCAAAAGCTATATGGCACCCTTTTATGTAGGTTTGAATCTCAAAAAAGTACAGTAGACTATAAATGCAGGAAAAAGAATCCACATTAAACTTTAGAGATTTTTAAAATATCTATAATTGCATGCTTTATGTTGATATTGTCTTACATCAGCTTGTAGCATGGACAAATGGTATCTTGTGTCTTCAACATATTTTTGGTTTGCTTCTAAAATCATAACTATGGCAATTTGCAATTTCTCAGCTTATCCTTTGTCGATCTTGTAGGGTGAACAACATAAGCTCTTTTGGCCTGAAAAGACAGAGTTTGTTCGAATGGCAGCTCGGTTTGAGGCCACTATTATACCTTTTGGCATTGTGGGGGAAGATGATATTGCAGAGGTTTGTTCCCTTATAGTCAACTACTTAAGTTACTGGAAAAGGGTAATTTTGGACCACGTTTATTTTAACATTTATTTGTAATTTGTGCTAATTAATGGTTTTTGTTTTAGCTTAAAATAGTTATGCTGCTTTGAATAATTGTAGGAAGTTATTATTTATTAAGTGCAAATCATTTATGCCATGTTGAGATATCCTATTCAGATGAGTCATAGAAACAAAAAGGCATATACTTATCGTTAATAGTTATATAGAAACATAATTTATTGAGCAATTAAACAACATAATAAGTGTAATAAATTTATATTACTAAGAGGCGATTTGTTTTAAGACTACAATGTAATAAGATGATTAGCATTTTTGACATGAAACCTTATTTTTTTAATAGTCACAAACTTCCTCTCTTTTTAAAAAAGAACCAACGCCATGTGAACTAGTTAAACTTTAATCTAACTAATTTCTAGCTAGTTTATTAACTATTTCTTAAGTGGAAATATTTTGAAAGGGGGATTAAAGTGCTGCAAAGGATAGTGTTGAGTGTGACAACATCTTGATATTGCAGATCAGTCCTTCCTCAACCTTGAGTACAAAGCTGAAGAACAGGAATGGTTTTTTAGTTGCCTTGGCTGCATACCTGCTGAAGCATTTGCGGACATTGAGATTATCAACTACACATTCAATTTTGCTGCAAAAAATATCAGTGTATCTAGTGTCATGCTACATGACCATGGTTGTCTTGGAGTCCACACTTTAATGGTTGGCGTCATGTGACAATTTGACACATTCTCCTTGATCCATCAAGAAACTATGAGGCAGCAATAAGGAATTTGACTTCAACTTAAACATCAATTTTGATCCATACACAAAGACATCTAGTAGAATGAGATATGTAACCAAGTCATTGAAGAGGAACAAGGACTTGGGCAAGGGAGACATGAAGCCTTTCTCCACGAGCTTCCCCAAGGATCATATAGAACCCAAAAAGAGAATCAAATATCTCCAGGCCAAATTAAATTCTGTCAAAGAGGACCTAAAACTGAAAGACATCAATGAAAAAACTAGGCCTTGAATCACTGTGGAGTGGGAGAGGGCTATTTCTGAAAGCGACATCGTGCAAGACCGAATGAATTCTCAAAGAAGTCGTCAACAAGGCCCTCGCACATGAAATAGGATCACTAAAGAAGGTGGCCTTGGAGTTCAGAAGCTGTTCCGGTCCTGCAACAAGCTACCATAAAATTGCATTGGACCTCATAGAGGAAGCAAGTATCACAATCATCAGGCATGTTAGGGAAAAATAATGTTAAGATTGTTAGAATTATAAAAATATTAAGGGACTGCACATCTGCATGTTCAATTTTTTTTCCATTCGTATACAATAAGCTATGTCCATGTTGAAAAACATTGTGGGCTCCAGGCACTGCAACTTAAAGCCATGGCATAACTGAAAGGCCACAAGAGAAACTAAATATATTTAATGAAATTGCAAATACTATTTGTTACATGAAGATTACATCACTAATAAGAGGCCATGTGTAATTTCTGACCAACATTGGAACTATACTTTTAAGCCAACTTGAACCCAAGATAACGTCCCCCAAATAGGACTGTTGTCAACCTGGTGTTGCACCCTGAATCGAAGACGTGCTGAAATGGCTAATCCTCTCTCCGGTTGAAACAATGGGATCTTCTCACGAGGGTGGGTTCCTCAATGGTGAGAAGAACCTCTAGATAAGGCTGGTTCCTGTAAGATGTATCAATGAGGATCTCTACTCTGTGTTGCGGACTACCATGGAAAAGGGAGAAAGAAACTTGAAGGGGGAATCCTACATAATGACGGTGATACACCAGAATGTTGATCCACTCTACTTGGAACCTTGAACACTAAATCAAACAAGGGAAAAGGAAAACCTTTGATTTTCAATTGATCACTATGCATAAGTATTTCATGAGAAGGTTCGATCCAATGACAAAAACGTGAGGGAAAACGATGGAGAGAGGTCTGATACAAGACACTTTGCAGCCACCTAACATTTACTTACAGCTTCAACAAAAGACATAAAACACTGAACATAACCTGCATAACATGATGAGCTAGCAACTAGGTACGAATCAGAATTTGGGAAGGGAGAGAAATCTACCACGTATGCAAATTATTGAATGAATGTACACTATGCCAGCACTTGAAATCTGAACAGTACAGTTCTTCTATTTATTGAAGAGGTTATACAACTAACCAATGACAGAGTCTGGTCTTACCAAGAGAGGGATGGATTTTACAAGGCTGAAAAGCCATTAATATAAAAATTTACAACAAGCCAAGAGATTGGCATTGAAAAAAAAAAAGTTAACTCTTTTTTAGCCCAAGTCCAAATTGCGTTGCATGAGTGTTCCAAATTTGTCTTTCCTTGGCTTATACTTGGTTGTCTTGCATGAAGAATCCTTGACATTGAAAAAAGAAGAAGACAAGCTTTGGATGCATGACACCTATGAATAGATGTCTTGACTTGAAAACTAGTCAACTTCAAAATTCACTTGAACTGTTGAAACATTTGAAAGTCTCCTCTTTACATGAAATCAATGCAAATGCCAAATTAAGAATTACGTTTGAACCGTCGGAACGTTTTGAGCAAACGAGACAAACGAGAGTGCATGCATGGAATTTTTCGTTGTTTTAAACGTTCAACGCTTTCCCTATTCATCATGCAAGACAACTCTATTTTTAGAACTGAAGTGTGCTTGCTTTCTTAAATGCATTCACTTCGTTGGAGTCACTCACGTTAGTCTATGCATGATCTTTGTTTACCCTGCCTTTGTCTTTATTTTGCGTTGGTTTTATTTACTGTTCATGCTTATGTCCATGTTCAGTTCTGCTTTAATCTTTGCTCATGCCTCTATTTCTTTGTTTGTCTTTTTTCTTTTTAGTTTTGGCTCAGTCCTGTTTGTGCTTACATCTCTGTTCATGCTATTGATCATGCTCAATTCACTTCATGTTTTCTCTGGCTTTTCTTGTGTTCTGCTTTAATTCAAGATTTGGCCTTTATTTTAGTTTTCATCCTTCGGACAAATTGTCCGAAGGACTCTTTGTCTCTTCTCTTTCCCGAGCTTGGCATTTCCTTTTGTCTTTTTTGGTCTTTGCTTATGCCCTTGTTCTTTCTATCGTTTTTTTTTGAAACTGTCCTTATTCCTTAAGACTTTTTGTCTGAAGGAATTCCTTTGGACAAAAAGTCCGAAGGAATTCGTTTCCTTGCCAATTTCCCTGAATTTATTCTTTTAGGCTCTTATGTCTTGCCCTTTGATTTTCTTCGGACTTTTGTTGACTTCATATTCCTGCGGATTCCTTGTTTGACAATTATTCTGAAGGATTTCCTTCTTTACCTTTGTTCTTTTTATTTTCTTTGGGTTTTTATCCTCCCAAATTTCTTCGGACTTTTTGTTCAAAGGAATTCGTCTCCTTTCTCTATCTTTTCTCCAAAGGGCAAGTGCCCTTTGGGAACTTTACTTTTGTCCTTTGCTTTATGGAGGTGCCCTCCGCAAGGGCTTATGCTTCCCAATAATGCCCTTCTAAACTTTTGAAAGGGTCCTGCCACCGACCAAGTGCCCTCTGCAAGGGCAAGTGTCCTTAGAAAAAATGAATTTTGCCAAGGTCTTCTTCGTGTTTGAGTGTCCCCTGCAAGGGCACATACCTTTCAGGGAAATTGTAAATGTCCCTACGCGACGCCCAGATGTCCTCCGCAAGGGCTGTCTTCCAGGAGTGCCCTTCGAAACTTTTGAAAATGTCGACTTCACCGACCAAGTGCCCTCCGCAAGGGCTTTTTGTCCTCAAAATTGCCTTTTGGAACTTTTGAAAGGGTCTTGACACTGACCAAGTGCTCTCTGCAAGGGCATGTCTGCCTTCAAAAGTGTCCTTCAGAAGAATTTTAGGGCACCTAGGCTTTTTGAAACTGTCCTTCGAAACTTTTGTCTTGATTTGCAAACCGGTCTTCTCAACTGTGTTTTTCTCCTTTCTTTCGGACAAAAAGTCCGAAGAAAATAAGATTTGAACGACTGCCACTTAGTCATTTTTTCAGACTTTTACACAGTCCTTTGAGAGCTCTTCTCTCGGACAGAATGTCGGAAGAAATAGTCCACCTCTTATAGCCCGAAAAAATTCCTTGGGAAGACAATATAACTGAACTTACAGCTTGTATGTCTTGGCTATATTTGTACATTTGGCTGTAATCAAGAAAGCTCCTTGGAAACCTCTGCATGACTAAAATTCACCTGGCTGTAGATGGCCACTTGGGTGGCTGTAAATGCTCATTTAAGGACCCCAAAAATGATTTATAAGACAAACTTGGCACCATAGCAATGTTCCAAAGTGCAGGGGTGACAATTTGCCTTGTGGGGGGCAAAATTGTCAATATTTTTGATGACTCTGCTGGGAAGCATGCCTGCTATGTTAGAGAACTGAGGCCATATAGATGCTATTCGAACTCCCAATGGTGACCTTGATTTTTGATTGAAAATCTCCTCCTGACCTTGGCTGAAGTAACCTTTCTCCCTCAAAAAGGAAAGGAAAAACACGAAAACAGAAAAACTAAGAAGCAAATGTGCAAACAAGCACTTATTGAACAAAATTGAAGCAAACTCTGTGCTTGAACAGCACTTGGAGGAAAGCAAAAACAACTATGTACATAGAACTTTGCTCTTCAATAGCAATGTTTCAGATGTATCCCATTGACTGGGATTGGAAGCTCTTGGCCATCCATCTTGGCAAGTTGCAAGGCATTGTGGGATTTGCAATTGGAGATCGTGTACGAGCCACTCCAAAGGGAATCAAACTTCATGTGCCTTCTTGGTTTGTCTCGATCCTCATCCCACTTGACCAAATCTCCTTCATTGAAGCTTCGTGAGGAAGCTCCTTTGTCAAACGTTCTTTTCACTTGTGCTTAATGACTTTCCATGGCTATCATGGATTGATTTCTTGTCTCTTCCAACTCCATAAGCTTTGCATACCTAATGTCCATAGGCTCATTCTCCAACAACTCAAGTTGATGCATTAGTTTTGAAGCTCGAAACTCAAGAGAAATAGGTAACCTTGCTTCCTTACCATAGACTAGCTTGTATGGAGAGTTGGCTATTGACCTCTTGTAGGTGATCCTTTCAGTCCATAGAGCTGACTTCAACTTGAGATGCCATGACCTTTGATTGTCTTCAATAGTCCTTTGTATGATCCTTAAGAGGTTCTTGTTTGTAGATTCAACAAGGCCATTTCTTTCTGGATAATAGTTCGATGAAGTGCTAAGATAAACTCTGTGTTGGACAGCCCATTGGCTGATCCTAGATCCCACAAAAGCCATTGCATTGTCAGAAATAATGGTTGAAGGAACTCCAAACCTAGTGAGTAGACCTTCATAGAAATCAAGAATATTAGTTTCGTTTGCTGCTTTCAATGCAATTGCTTCCTTCAATGCAATTGCTTTCGTCCAACGTGTGAAGTAATCCAGAGCTATTAGAATCCACTTATGCCCTGAACTCAAAGGAGGATTAATGAGACCAATAAAGTCCAATTCCCACTGGACAAACGCTGATCCACTGCAATTCGCTGAAAGGGCAGGGCTGCAAGTTTAACTTTTCCTACAAACATAGCACATTGTTTGCACTTCCTAACCCATGTATAGCAATCGCCAAATATAGTAGGCCAATAGTACTCACCTCTCATGATTAAGTGCTGTAGTTCTTGCAGAAAAGTGTCCTCCACCATGTCTATCATGGAATTCTTCAAGTAATCTTTGAGTTTGGCTTGGTTCCACACCCCTTAGTAACATTCCATTAATATCTTTTTTGAACAAAACACCACCAACGAGCAAGAATGGAATTGATTGCAATTTGAAATACCTTCTTTTTGAAGCACTTAGGTGAGAAGGGTAAAAACCATCTTGCAAATAGCTTACCAAATCACGAAACCAGTTGGAAGGTGAGGTGTGAACAGCAACAATCTCTTCATCATTTGACACTAAAACAACTTCATTAGTTTCTTGCAAGTCCTGAGCTCGATGCTCACAAAGTCCTTTGCCTCTAACCAGCTTTGTAACCTTAATTTTCACGTCATATTCCATTACCTTGGTTATCCAACTAGCTCTCTTCTCATTTATGTCTTTGTTCAGAATAAATTCTTTGATGCTTCAATAAGAGACCATTAGATATATTTTATTATTAGACAAGTGCCTAAATTTCTTCAAAGATCTTATAATTGAAAGGACATGCTTTTTAACAAAAGAATACCTTGTTTCATACTCCTCCAAGCCTTGGCTGTAGAAAGCTATTGGTTGCTCCAAATCTTCATGATTCTACTGCATAAGAATGCCTGAAATGGTGTCCATATTAGCACACGTATACCAAATGAAATCTTTCGTAAAATCTGGATTTAAAAGCGTAGGAGCACTTGCCATGGCTTTCTTAACATCTTCAAACCCTTTTACTCCCCCTTTGAACTAGTTGAAGTTTTAATTTTTCTTTAGGATGGCTATAAGTGGTTTAGCTACAGTAGCGAAATCTGAAATGTATCTCCTTATAAAATTGATTTTTCCAAAAAAACTTTGCAAAGCCTTTTTGCTCTTAGGCAAAGAGAGTGTAAGAATGGATTGAATCTTTTTAGAATCTATGTTTAAATCATGTTTTGAAACATGTCCAAGAAGCTTACCTTCATGAACTGTAAATACACACTTTTTGGAATTTAGAGATATCCCAAATTGCCTACACCTTTCAAAAACTTGCCTGAGATGAACCATGTGATCTTCTGCATCTTTTGAAAACACTATTATATCATCCAAATAAACAAGCACAAACCTGTTAAGAAGGCCTTGGAAGGCCATATCCATGGCTCTTTGAAAGGTTGCTCTAGCATTAGACAAACCGAATGGCATCTTTTTGTATGCAAGTGTCTCCCATTTAGTCATGAAGGTTGTCTTGAATTGATCCCCTTCTTTGACTAAAATCTGATTGTAACCACTATATCCATCCAACAAGGAAAACCTCTCTGAACCTGCAACAAGCTGTAAAATTTGTTCCATTAATGGCAATGGATAGTGGTCTTTAAGCAAAGCCCTGTTTAAATCACGAAAATCAAATCACAAATGAATCTCACCATTCTTTTTCCGTACTGGAACAAGGTTCACCACCCAAGTTGAGTGCTTGATTGGAAATATAATAGCTAATTCTATGAGCTTGTGAAGCTCAGCTCTCATCAAAGGCTCAAGCTTTGGTTTGATTGACCTTTGTCTTTGTCTCACTGGTTTAGTTTCCTCTTCTAACTCAATGGTGTGTTGAGCCAAACTTGAATCAAAACCTTTGAGATCACTATACTACCATGCGAATATATCAACAAAACTCGTGCATAAATCAATGAAAGCTTTCTTTTATGGAGGAGTGCATACCTTGCCCAATTTCAAAATTTTACCAGCTGCAATCTCTACATTGGCATAGTGCTCTTTGTTGACAAGGATGGTTTCTCTTTCCTTAGCTCATCGTCTTCACTAAAAATATTTTCAAGAGTGACCAATCCCTTGGGTAGCCTATTCGTTTTCAGTTGTACAATCTGATCACCATACTACTGTAAGTGTTTTGATTGATTTCTTAAAGAAAACTCAGCTTTCTCCTGCAAAAATCTCACAATTTGATTGTCATTTTCAAACCCCTGCCAATTCTTTTGGTTATCCGAAACAAAAGGCTTTACAACTACCTTTATATGTGACTAAAAAATGTCACTTTTTACATCAGCTGGAATATTAAATTGTGCCCCAACAACAACCAACCTATCAACATGTTTATTCCTATCTCTTGGTATTGCCTGAATATTAAAAGCCTAAAATTTTTCAAGTAAATCCCAAACTCTGTGTTTGTAAGATTTAAGCAGCAGATTCTTGCATATATTCAAATCTCTTACTTAGTGGACTACAAGTTCACTATCTCCAAACACTTGCAAACAATTTACTTTCATCTTCCTAGCCCACTGCAAACCGTGAACTAGTGCTTCATATTCAACAACGTTGTTTGAACAACCAAACTGAAATTTAATAGAGAAAAAATACCATTGTTTTGTAAGAGAAATTAACATCATTCCAACTCCAATTCCATACTTATTTCTTGATCCATCAAAGTACAATTGCCACAAGCCTTCATTAGATTCGTCTTCTTTGACCATGGCTAGAATTGGTGCATCATTCTCATGAAGACAATACACACCAAGACCTTCCTCTTCAATCAGCTTGTAGGGATCATGCTCATGCAAGGTAGAAGCCCACTCATCAAGAAACAAATTTGGAACTCCATCCAAAGGCGAGTCTTTTTCTACATCACTAGTTTGTAATATTTTATCTGAGATGATACAATTTGCATTGACCACATTTGGCGTATAAGGCTCCATATAAAAACGTGCAATAGGATTTGAATGAATTGTTATCTTTGTACCATATCTAGTTTTGAACAACAAATAGGTCCAATCAATGGATAAATATCCCCCAATCTTTGAGGTGAAGTCCCTTGAAAGGCACATAGCGAAATAAGGAGGCAAGTCCATCACTGCAACAACCTGTTGAATAGTAACGTTAGGCCAAGCATGTAATGTCAATTTCAAATCTTTGATAATGCCTAATGTCTTTGTTGGTGAACCATCCAACTGCAATAACCCTTTAGTATTTGGCTCATAAACAAGGCTGAGCTTGTCTACAATCTGTTTGGGCATTATTGTACTGCGAGCTCCACTATCCACCATACAATTATGAACCAAAGTATTACCCACTATCAAATAAAGATAAAAAGGGGGATTTTTTTTCATTTTTACCTCAGTTTTGTCCACCTTTGACATCTTATCTCTTTGCTGCACCTGTTGCTTAGTTGGCTGATCCGAATTTATCAAGACAACACCTTCTTTCTCAACCGATTTTGGAGACAATTCAAGCGCTGAAAGTTCTTGAATGAGTTTATCTTTTTGCCCTAGAATTGAAAAAGAATCCGACATGCTAATGCTGAGGTTAGACTTCTTCATTTGATCTACAATATTGAACTGAGATGCACTAACCTTTGATTGCGCTTTTTGTGGTACTTGCTGCTCATGAATTAGAGGTATTTGTTGCACTTTACTAACCTCTATATTCTGATTTTTTGGGGCTGTGGGAGCAGCAAGCTACTCTTTTGTACTTTGAGCAACAATACTAGGAGCACTTGAAGTATTTGCTATCACTTGGGCTTCTTCAATAGCTCTTTTTTTAGTTCTTTGATAGGTTATAGCTGCAATTTGACCACTTAAATTGTTAGTTTTAACACCCTGAATAAAAGCAACATGGTCATCGACCTACCAATTTGCATTAATAACATCAGGCTGCCCTTGAATTTGACGAGTCACTCTTTGTGATGTCAAACCTGTATCTTGATATTGACCTCCTTGAAAAGAGAACTCTTCTTGTGTCATCTGTGGCATGGTGATGTTCTGTGATACTAAGGCTTGGTTTTGACAATAATTGATCTTTGAGAGCTGCCACCCTGAACCCTGCACCAAATTATTTTGAGGTGGGGTTGGAACAATGGCTTTTGAAGTGGAGGGAGCATTCGGATTAAGAGCAACATATGACTTAGCTGGAGTTATGGCTCCTTGTGCTTGATAGAGTGGTCTATTTTCTCTGAAACCCTGATAAGGAGACCTTTGATCTTTGAAAGACTGATAGTTGTTCTGATTTTGCTGTTGATAGAGCCTATTTGACTAAAATTGCTACCTTTTGAGTTGTACTATTTCATTTCTAAAAGATTGTAGTAAACTTTTTAACTCTCTTATCTCACTAGCTTGACTAGTAGGGGCTACAGTAGGAACTTGAGGTGCTGGAATAGGAGCGAAGGATGGAATTTGAGGAACTTGAAGGGCTGGTACAAAACTTATTTCTGAAAATATGGGCATAGGTCTTAGAGAAAGCTTACTTGCTTGTATCAAACTATTTTGTCTTTATTGCAACTTCATAAGCATCTGGCAAAGTAGTACCACCTATTAACTATATCATCACACTAATGTCAGAATTAAGAGCTTTCAAAAAATATAGAAATGCATATTTAGGGGATGGCCTAATCAAAACCGGTACCCTGGTCCATGTCTTCTGGAATCTGAGATTAAAATCGAACATGAACTCATGAGGAGCTCTTTGTATTGCAGTTAATTGCTCAACTAAAGATACGTGATCATATTTGTCTTGAAACTACTTGACTAAGGCTGCACCCAATTCATCCCAGGTGGAAACGGATCTAAGTGGGAGGGTTCTATACCACTGTAATGCTTTTCTTTTGAAAGAAGCAACAAGCAATCTAATAGCAACATTATCCTTAACAACATTATGAACTGAACAAAGATTAGCCACATCTTGGATATGCTCAATAAGGGTTGTTTGATTTTCCCTTGAACAGAATGAATTACTTTTGAGGGCAGATACAAGAATGTCATTTAACTATGCTAGATTCAGTGGACTTCCCCTATTAAATAGAGCAAACACTTGATTTATAACGGCCATCTGGATGGTGGGGATTGTAGCATTTAGAATGATAGGATGAGGGGGAGGTAAATATTCCCTTTGAGGATATGGATTTGCCCTCCTAGACCTTGCTCATTTATAAGTTACAAATTCAAAAGGAATACCTTTACTTGTTGATCTTGTGGTAACCTTTGGCATGAACGGATTGCTTGAATTATGCTATGAACTTTGCAACTGGATGTAGCTGAATATCCTCTGCTGCTATGAAAAATCTATGCAAATTTTTTTTGTGGTCCCACTGGGCGTGCCAAAAACTGTTGTCAACCTGGAGTTGCACCCTGAATCAAAGACATGTTAAATGGCTAATCTTCTCTCCGATTGAAACAATAGGATCTTCTCATGAAGGTGGGTGCCTCAATGGTGAGAAGAATCTCCAGAGAAGGCTGATTCCTGTAAGATGTATCAATGAGGATCTCTACTCTGTGTTGCAGACTACTATGTAAAAGGGAGAGAAACTTGAAGGGAAAATCTTACCTAATGACAGTGATACACCAGAATGTTGATCCACTCTACTTGGAACCTTGAACATTGAATCAAACAAAGAAAAATGAAAACCTTTGATTTTCAATTGATCACTATGCATAAGTGTTTCATGAGAAGGTTTGATCCAATGACAAAAACGTGAGGAAAAATGATGGAGAGAGGTCCGATACAAGACACTTTGTAGCCACCTAACATCCACTTACAGATTCAACAAAAGACATATAAAACACTGAACATGACCTGCATAACATGATGAGCTAGCAACTAGGTACGAATCAGAATTTGGGAAGGGAGAGAAATCTACCACGTATGCAAATTGCTAAATGAATGTACACTATGTCAGCACTTGAAATCTAAAAAGTACAGTCCTTCTATTGATTGAAAAGGTTACACAACTCACCAATGGCAGAGTCTGGTCTTACCAACAGAGGGATAGATTTTACAAGGCTGAAAAGCCATTAATATAGAAATTTACAAGCCAAAAGATTGGCGTTGAAAAAAAAAGAGAAGTTAACTCTTCATTAGCCCAAGTCCAAATTGCGTTGCATGAGTGTTCCAAATTTGTCTTTCCTTGGCTTATATTTGGTTGTCTTGCATGTAGAATCCTTGACATTGAAAAAAAAAGAAGACAAGCTTTGGATGCATGACACCTACAAATAGATGTCTTGACTTGAAAACTAGTCAACTTCAAAACAAGAGTAGTCGAATTCACTTAAACTGCTGAAACGTTTGAAAGTCTCCCCTTTGCATGAAATCAATTTAAATATCAAATTAAGAATTACGTTTGAACTCTCAGAACGTTTCAAGCAAACGAGACAAACAAGAGTGCGTGAATGGAATTTCTGGCTGTTTGAAATGTTCAACGCTTTGCCTGTTCATCATGCAAGACAACTCTATATTCAAAACTGAAGCGTGCTTGTTTTCTTAAACGCGTTCACTTCATTGGAGTCACTCACGTTAGTCTGTGCATGATCTTTGTTTATCTTGCCTTTGTCTTTATTCTACGTTGGTTTTATTTACTGTTCATGCTTATGTCCATGTTCAGTTCTGCTTTAATCTTTGCTCATGTCTCTATTTTTGCCTTTTTCTTTCTTTTTGTTCAGTTTTGGCTCAGTCCTGTTTGTGCTTACATCTCTGTTCATGTTATTGATCATGCTCAGTTCACTTCGTGTTTTCTCTCGCTTTTCCCATGTTCTGCTTTAATTCGGGATTCGAACTTTATTTTAGTTTTCGTCCTTCGGACAAATTGTCCAAAGGACTCTCTGTCTCTTCTCTTTCCCGGGCTTAGCATTTCTTTTTCTCTTTTTTGGCCTTTGCTTATGCCCTTGTTCTTTCTATCAGTTTTTTTTTTTGAAATTGTCCTTATTCCTTTGGACAAAAAGTCCGAAGGAATTCGTTTCCATGCCAATTTTCCTGAATTTATTCTTTTAGGCTCTTATGTCTTGCCCTTTGATTTTCTTTGGACTTTTGTCGACTTTATATTCCCTCAAATTACCTGTTTGACAATTATTCTGAAGGATTTCCTTCTTTACCTTTGTTCTTTTTATTTTTTTCGGGTTTTTATCCTCCCAAATTTCTTCAGATTTTTTGTCCGAAGGAATTTGTCTCCTTTGGCTATCTTTTCCCCGAAGAGCAAGTGCCCTTCGGCAACTTTGCTTTTCTCCTTCGCTTTATGGAGGTGCCCTCCGCAAGGGCTTCTGCTTCCCAATAATGCCCTTCAAAACTTTTGAAAGGGTCCTGCCACCGACCAAGTGCCCTCCACAAAGGCAAGTGTCCTTCGAAAAAATGAATTTTGTCTTTTGGAATTTTGCCAAGGTCTTCTTCATGTTTGAAGTGTCCCCCTCAAGGGCACAAACCCTTTGGAGAAATTTTAAATGTCCCTACGCGACGCCCAGATGTCCTCCGCAAGGGCTATGTCTTCTAGTAGTGCCCTTCGAAACTTTTGAAAAGGTCAACTTCACTGACCAAGTGCCCTCCACAAGGGTTTTTTGTCCTCAAAAGTGCCTTTCGGAACTTTTGAAAGGGTCCTGACACCGACCAAGTGCCCTTTGCAAGGGCATGTCTGCCTTCAAAAGTGTCCTTCAGAAGAATTGTAGGGCACCCGGGCTTTTTGAAATTGTCCTTTGGAACTTTTGTCTTGACTTGCAAACCGGTCTTCTCAATTGTGCTTTTCTCCTTTCTTTTGGACAAAAAGTCCGAAGAAAATAAGATTTGAACGACTGCCACTTAGTTATTTTTTCGGACTTTTACACAGTCCTTTGAGAGCTCTTTCTCTCGGACAGAATGTCGGAAGAAATAGTCCACCTCTTATAGCCCGAAAAAATTGCTTGGGAAGACAATATAACTGAACTTACAGCTTGTATGTCTTGGCTGTATTTGTACATTTGGCTGTAATCAAGAAAGCTCCGTGGAAACCTCTGCATGACTAAAATTCACCTGGCTGTAGATGGCCACTTGGGTGGCTGTAAATGCTCATTTAAGGACCCCAAAACTGATTTACAAGACAAATTTGGCACCATAGCAAAGTTCCGAAGTATAGGTGTGACAATTTGCCTTGTAGGGGGCAAAATTGTCAACATAGACTAAGTAGACACACTTGTACATGGGATTCTCATTAAGGATTTGTATCATGTAAATACTCTTGTTTGATATATTTTTCAAACAAAATTTGCTTTTGAAGTGTTGCCATCTTATTTTTGTAATTATAAAACCTTGTTGTTTACTACAGAACTCCCCATTCTTTCACATATATTAACTCTTCCGATGCTGAAGTTCTTGTAGTTAGCAAAAGAGACCATTCATCTGATTATTAGAGAACAAGAGGTTCTTTTCTAAGGTGTCTTGTTGTAAACTTTATGAATGCTCTTCTATAGTTTTTTTTATCCATGATAGCATATATATTCCACAACTAACTCATCAACTTGAATCTTATTTTATCCACAGTCAAATTAATTGAATTTGAGTGCTGTTCACCTAGTATTTGCCTGAAAAAACAATAGTTCTTAGAATGAGTTTCTTAAGTGCCATCATTGACATAGGTTATTGTATGCATGTAATGAAACAAACAAAAGCTGAAACACACAGAAAATAAAGCTCAACACGAAATTTTACCCTGGATAAACCCAATGTGGGAAAACTCCAAGAGTAAGGCTTTGCCTTTTTGCCACTATCTTATTTGCAATATTCCTAGATTATTTCCTACTCAAAGCCTTCAAGAACACCTGAATCTTGCTTCAATGCACACTCCGCCTACTGCACTTGCATGCTACAACTCCTTAGACCACTCAACCAAGAATGAATGAAGGAATGAAAAGAGGGTGTACATAACCAAATTCGGCAAGAATGAACCAAATGGTGAGTCCAAAACATCAAAGAACATGAAGAGATGATATCTTCAGCCATTACTCTTCGTTTCTGTTTGACATGGGAAAAATTGCCAAAAACATTAGGGATAAAATTTCCATGACACATCCACAATCACCTTGACAATGGCGTAACCACCATGACATAAGCGGAACCACCATGACATAAGCGGAACTGCCATGATGCAAACGTAACTTCCACCCTACTACAACTGGTGGATGTCTTTGTATTGCCCTCTGATTCTTCTCTATTTCACAAGCCTTCTTCAGTTGTTTTCATGATCCCAAGGTTTTCGGATCATCTTGGAACCATCTACAACCTCTGTAGACACTCATACCAGAATATTATTAGTCATTCTTGATAGAGCTCATTTCTTTAAGAGTGATAAGGGTGTTTCACATTGTTGTAGCCTTTTTGACTAGTAAGTGGGATTAGTGGCTTGTTTAGCTGAACTTTACTTGATTTCATTATCCAGTTTGGATCTTGTTTTCCATTAATTATGATAAATCCTCTTAATTGAACTCTTTCTGCTAACTGCAACAAATGAAAATGTATATTATGCATGCTTCAAGTGATCTTCAAGCCTAGGATATGAATCTTATAGCGATGGTTGGCAACACTATATTTTTGTGTTTGCTTTGGACATATATTATTTGGTAAACATACTTCAATATAAAAAAGGGAGTGATTGCCCTAGAATGGGCTGTTGCCCAAGGGTTGTTACCCCAAAATGGATTGTTTCTCAAGTGTTGTTTCCTTGGAATAGGTTGCTATCCAATGATTGATCCATTCAAAAGAACATGGAGGGACAAGAAATGGCTAGACACAAGGAATCCATACCAGCCTCATCAATTGTGACTTGTGAGTAAAGACTAGCGACCAAACATGTGGATTTTCCTTGAAGATTGGATTATGGATGGGACACGAGCGCACTGCAAAAGGACAGATTTACTCTAGAGGAGGATAAAACAAAAGTTTATCTCTAAAAACTAGTCACGACAATCAATAACTGTTTGGGCATATAGTTAAAAATTCAGAATCTTAGTAAGTCAACTGCCATACTTGCTGCAAGATTACCAAAGTAATTAAATTCATTGATGTACTAGAGCCTCATGTAGAGAATATAATATTTGCAATTTTTTTATAAATCTGGGCAAGAAGATATCTTAATTACCCTTGAAGTAGAAATTTGTAAGGGAGTACCTTTTCAAGAAAAAATGTAGGGGAAATTAATATGAACATTGAAAGAGACAATAAATCAAAATTTTAAAGAAATAATCAAGGGACACAAAAAATTATAAACTCGTATGTAATTAGCCAAACAATAGGTCACCATGGAACAACCTCAATAATTTCAATTTGGTTTGTTTTACTGATTTATATTGTGCATGTTCAATAGATAATAGAAAAACAACTTTAGGTTTATTACTTCAATATTGTTTTAGCCTCATGGATAAGAAATAAACAACTTATGGTTTCACTTTCAAATACAAATATAGAGTACAGGGCAATAGAAGGAACAACTTGTTAAGTGATATGGCTATTAGGAATTCTTAGTGATTTGAAATGCAGAAAGCCACACAACTCTTTTGTGAATAGTTAGAAACAAGTAGGAACAGGATTCATGTATTTCCCGCTCAACAACAACATAGGGGCTTCATTGTTTTATAAAGCATATCTCTTGTTTAACTAAATATCAAGTTGTATATACATTCACCAAGCCTTTAAGCAAATAATTTTTTGTTAATTTAGGGATCTATTCTAAGAAATGGGAAACACTGATTTTTTGGAAGAACTGGATATGGTACTATGCGGAGACATTTGCACATAATATATAAAATACACATTATCAATGTTTTGTGCATAATCAACATAAAAATAAACCAAAAAAAACAAACAAATAATCTATAGTATAATAGGTTTATAAGTTTTGATATTATGCCATATATAGGAAGGGTGTGATTGCAAAGTAGTATTAGCTAGAGGAAAAGTGTATAGAATGAGAGTTAAGTTTTCATTTTTTTTTGTATTTTTTTAAGGATTTAGAGGCGGTTGGGTTAGGTTGTTGAAGAGAGGCGTTAGAGGGTGGGTCATAGGTAGTTTAGGATATTATTTATTTATTTATGTTATTTTTAAATTTGAAACTTTTAACTGATTCACTACGGCAAATCCTCAGTGGAAACATCTCGAAAACGCTTGGTCTTTCCATAGGTCCTCCGTCAACATTTCTGGGAAGGGACCGACATTTATGTGGTTTTTGAAATGAAATAGGCAGTGACCCAAATCAAGTCTCAAATTGATTTCATTCTAAAATGCAAGGGGTCAGCTGGGACAGAGGATTGTTTGTGCCAATTCCTAGAACACAAAATGTGCGTTGTGTGGTGTCCAAGAAAATAGTCATTAGGCGAGTGTTTGAAGATAATGACCATTTATACATAGTAGTACTCATTCTAATATTTATGGAACTAGATATTATCAATAAAATGTCTTGTACGTAGGTATAGATGGAATTAATGACTAAATAATATGGGATTTGTTTATTATTCTTCTAGATTCGTTTGCATCAAAATGTTTTGTTTGATGTTTTAGATCCCACTACTGGCTTCATTCCTTATTCACCTAAAGATAGATCTAGAACTGGGATTCGAAATGTTGGACAAAAACATTTTGACACAAATGAATCCAAACGAATAATATACATTGTTACATTGTGGAGTAACCAACCTTAAAACTAAAATATGTGCTTTATTAAATCTCTTTTGTTCTTGAAATAAATAAGACGAAAAACACAAATTTGAAATCCATCTTCAACATATAAACCTAAAGAAAATTTATAGACATGGAGTGCTTCCTTGCACCTAGAACAATCATCACTTAATATTTATGGAAGTCTCGCAAAATTTATCTTCCGGTCTACCCCTTCGAGAGTTTGCTTCATATGGAAGACCACAACTCTTTACTTGAAAGTCATGGTTGAGCATTGTCCGCTTTGTAGAAGGTTGTATTAGGTTGGTTTTATTAATGGGCAATAATCAATACTTTAGATAACTGAGAGGATTTTGACTCCTGAAAATTCACATAAATGTAGTTCAAATTTTGTAAGATGATGTGTCTCATCGAAGCTACCCTTCGTACAACATCATAGAATTTTAATAACATGCATTAAAATTAAAGACAATAACCTAAAGGTATTGGAAAATGGTCTAAAAAAGTAGTATCCTCTCTATGCTATTGGTTAAAACACACTAATTACTCATTTTGGGAAGGACACAAACTAATGTTTTTCTTTTGAATTGTACTTACAATATTTTATAATGAGCACACAAGCTTACATGTCATGACTAACATTTCTTGGTACTAGCATACTATTAATGCAAATTTAATTTAACACTATGTAATGTCCCCAAATGGGACAATTAGGCCAAGATGGCCTTTCCCAACAAACCCTAAGATAAATCTATTAATGTACTGAAATATGCACCCAAACGTGACAAACCCTAGTCCCAATCAAGATGCAAAATATATCCTCCTCAATACTTAATATAGACAAACCCTAGATGCCAAAGAACCAAGGCTAAATGCTAATTTCCAGTCAAAAATCAATTCAGATTTCCTTTCATAAACATGCCGAATTAACATCAATTTATTCCCAATAAATGTTGTAATGAAATACCTCTTTAGTTGTTCCTTGTGAGATGAGTTTATCACCTCAAGTCTGATTTTATATGAACTCACAACTATTTGATACCTGCTCCAAACACATTGAAACCCTTGCAAATGCTTCAAAAGATACATTAAAAATACTATCAAAAAATTGTGGCCTTGAACGCCCCTTATTAGATGCTCACATCCACTACCAAACCTTTCTAATCAAATCGCTACCCTCATAATGTTATCAACCATACTTATTGATGATTATGCCATTCCCAAACCCTCATATAATTTGCCCAACAAGGTGGAAATGATTATCAAAATAGGCATAAATTATAGGGATCAATTTACCAAGTTTTAGGGTCAAATAACACCCTACAATATCCACAAAAATTCCCCAAGGTGGATCGCTCCACTTGAAAAATATTGCAATTAATGTTCATATTTCTTAGGCTCTAAATAGCCCCCACAATTGCAAGAAAATTTCAGAATATTATAATAATAATTTCAGAATTATTATTATCAAATTAGGGCATCTTTTGGCCACTCAAAGGCCCTACAATCCGTCCTAACCTAGTCGTTGAACTTGGAGAAGTCACAATAAAAATCATAAATTAATGTCCAAACCCTAGGAGGGGGTTTCCTTGTAGAGCAGCCCTCAATGAGGGGTCTTCAAACCTAGGGACCGAGTCGCCCCTCCTCCAAGATCCCACAAACCTGTCAGTGGCTTCCAAAAATGAACCATTTGTCCAATCTGAATAATGAAGCATGATTTGTAGCTCTTGATGTAGAACCACTCACATAGAAGGTATAAAGGTTTCCATCCTCACATCTTATTCACACTTCGAAGGATTTCATCCTCAAAGTGCCTTAGCCAAGTTTAACATAAGCAAAGATCCAATATTAAAAATAGCATGACCCTTCAATGAATTCCAAACTTCCTTTCTATACTCAACCTTTTAAGTTATGAGGGAAGAGTTAAGTACATAAAGGTCGGTTAGCTTTTAAAACTTACTTAAAGGCACTGTATGTCATTTAAGTCACAAAAGGGCCCTCCTTAATGCAAAAATAGAACAACTTTAGTGATCCCTTCACTTTTACCTTTCAAAAAGGGTAGTACGTGTTTCCTTTCTCTCTTTCTTTCTCATAGCCTAGGGGAAACACCAAAAATAGGCTAGGGGACATGTCCAAAGCCCTTAGGCTAAAAAGGGGGACGTTACAATTCTCCCTACTCAAAATTGCTTGTCTTCAAGCAATTGCAATATCCAAAGAGGTGTCCCAACACATCTCGACATGCAAACTCTTCCTGTGATGGCTTTCCATGGAAGAGAAGTTCCAATCCGAATCATCTTATTGTTGTGACTGTGTTTTGAGGGCTGCCCCCAAGTTCTGAAGTGCTACCACAGCCTTCTAAAGGCCTCTCTTGCCCCCACATAAGGCTGCCATGAATGTATACGATGCTGTTAACAGGCCACCAGCCCTTAGCATCTTACCAACAAGCTCTATGAATGCAATCTTTTCCAAACAACATGCTGCCCAAAGCATAGGCTGCCTTGTGTAATTCATAACAGCTGTTACTATGTCTTATTTTAGGCCCCAAACTCTTTAAAACAGTCCTCCGAAGAGCTGGACTTTTCCGTGGTGAAGCCTTGAACACTTGTTCCTTCATCCAAGAAGGAATCACCTTACCAAAAAGAATTTACATGCTGATATATGGGTTGTTTATGTGATGTACAGCCATGCCATTAATTCCACAAGTCAACCAATTCATTACCACGTTGACCTTTTGTGTGTCTTCCATGTCCATATTCTTCAAAGATGCCAATATGAACTCCCACAATATGAAAAGAAAGCAAGAACTGCCAAAAGGAATTTTTTTGGAAAGTGATACCTTGGTGCCCCAAATGGAAAGATCCATTTGATCTTTGTCCCTTATGTGGATACTAGGGTGGCCACTTTTCAACAACTCTTTGGTAGCCTCTACATGCCATGACAAATATTTTCCAACTTGCAAACAATTTACCAAATGAAATGCTTTGAACAACATACCTTGGGAATAATTTTTTCCACTTTTCAATCCCATTTGGGGGCCCTCATCATGTGCATGGTGTATCCCATCCATGGCTGTTCCTTCTTATTGATCATGAGCAAGCATGAAGTCAAGTAGCAGTCAAATGAATGCTCAAAACTCAACAAGATCTATTGCTGTTCCATGACCTCAAATTTCACCTTTTTCTCATGCAAACCGTGCCCCTCAATGATGACATTTTCAGAATTTATGAGCTGCTGACAGTTGTAACAAAAGCAGTCATATTGCTCATGTGAAGGGGCTGTAGAAGTGTCATGAAAAGTGGATTTTCTAATTGAAAAAATCAGAATTCAATAGTGCAACATTTCCCTTTGGTATGAGCAATACAATGCCCCCAAAATCAATCTTTTTGCTCATGATGGCCGGCTGTAGCAAAACATTCAACTCAAAAAAAATTATGACAATTTTCAGACCCTTATCAAAATTTGCTGACTTATTTGTTGGCTATAGTAGTGGCATAGAAACTGAGTTTTATGATTGCACAAGATCAAAATTACACCAAACAACATTTCTCCAATATCAAATTTCTTATGCATGATGGGTGGCTGTAATAGATTGCTCAACTCAGAATTTTCAGAAGCAAAATTGTAATGTCCACAAATTGGGACCAAACCACAATAGGGGTTTTCCACGAAACCCAAACAAATCTAAAAATAATACTAAATTCTAAAATTAAAATCAATAACCACTCAATTCACAATTGCAGTAAATAAAATACCTATTTTGTTGTCCTTCCAATACAATTAATTTCAACTTGCAGCGAACTGATATATGCTTTAAACACCCTGAAACACCTTGCAAACACTTCCAAATAAAGTCGCCACACTTAGAGAAATATAAGAAATAAAATTAGAATGCTGAAAACCTCAACTTGCCCTTCAATAAGCTTCCAAGTCTCTCAAAACAAGTTGTCAATATTGGAAAATTAATGCAATAAATTTCAAAGTATAAATCAGAAAATATATGATTGTTCCTGTTGACAATTCTTCCACAAGTCGGATTGTCTTTTTCCATTTAGAAAGTTCACGTCTCTAGCCAAGGGAAGAAGGATACATTGTTTCTGGTAAGGTCCTTTGCTACAAAAAGGATGAATTCCTTCGGACTTTTTGTCTGAAGGAATGGTTCATGAAATAAAAGGGAAGCCTATAAGCAAAAGGAAGTAATTCCTTCGGACTTTTTTCTAAAGGAATACTTCAGAGAAACCAAAAGTCCATTCAAACAAGCAAAGCCATGGAAGTACCCTTCAGAAGGATCGTTTTCAACATTCCCGAAGGGCGCCTACCCTTTGGGAAGGCACAGGGCCAAATTCAGAACCTTAGCAAAAAGCCCGGGTGCCCCACAATTTTTTGGAAAGGCACAGAGGGAGAGCTAAATGCCCTTGCGGAGGGCACTTGGTCAGCGGAAGGGACCATGGCAAATTTCCCGAAAGGCACTTTTCAAAGGCCGAAGGGCACATTCGGAGGGAAAGGTAAGGGAAGATATCCTTCAGACTTTTTCTCTGAAGGAATTCCTTCGGACAAAAAAGTCTGAAGGAATTCGGAAGACACAAGGAGGGACCAAAAGAAGAGAAAGAACAAAGAAAATGAATTCTTTCGGACTTTTGTCCGAAGGAATTCCTTTGGACAAAAAAGTCTGAAGGAATTCGGAAGACACAAGGAGGGACCAAAAGAAGAGAAAGAACAAAGAAAATGAATTCTTTCGGACTTTTGTCCGAAGGAATTCCTTTGGACAAAAAAGTCTGAAGGAATTCGGAAGACACAAGGAGGGACCAAAAGAAGAGAAAGAACAAAGAAAATGAATTCTTTCGGACTTTTGTCCGAAGGAATTCCTTCAGACAAAAAAGTCTGAAGGAATTCGGAAGACACGAGGGACCAAAAGAAGAGAAAGAACAAAGAAAATGAATTATTTCGGACTTTTGTCCGAAGCAATTCCTTCGGACAAAAAGTTTGAAGAAATTCGGAAAAGTTGCAAAGCAAAGGCAAAGACAGGAAAAAGAGACCTTCGGACAAAAAGTCCGAAGAAATTTGGAAAATAAAACGGAAGTAGGAATTTTGAAGGCTAGAGACCGAGATAATTCTTGCAGACATTTCGTCCGTGGGAAAGAGGCGAGACAGAAGTCTGAAGATAAACGGAGAAGAGGTTCCGAAGGAAAAAAGAAAACTTCGGGTGACGTCCCGCAAGTCGTCAAATTTTGACCGCGGGAAGTAACCGTTGGAATAGAGGTAATGCCACAATTCCGAAAGAAAAGGCCAAACGGGTAAAAATATAGACAAATGCATCCGAATATAGAATCTTGCCAAAAATAGACACGAACAGGCAGACCAGAATAGGACAGAATACATGCAAGCAAGAGCTATCTTCGAACGCCGTTCGAAGCTTCAATTGACTGGTTATTAAAGTCCTGCTCATCGCCAGATCATCTCAGCGTACCAAACAGTCCAACTCAGCATGATCTCTTCATTTAACTCAGCTTTCAAACGCTACGACTCGGCATCAAGTAGCTCACAAAGAAGTTCTAAAATTAACATTTGCGTGGATTTCCATGCAAAGAGAGGTGAGCGGTTCATAACAAAGAGAAGTTCACTTCATCAAGCGCAAGAAACTTCATGCAAAGATAAAAGAAAACATATTTTATTGAAAGGCCAAGTAAAAACTGGAGTTAACACTAGTGAATCCTTCTCTTCAAATTTTCAGCGCCAATCTTTGGCCTCTTGTAATTTTCTATATAATGGCTTTCAGCCTTGTTTGAAATTAATCCAATCTCTGTCTTGGTTAGACCAGACTCTGACATTGGTGAGTTGTGTAACCTCTTCAATCAATAGAAGGACTGTACTTTCAGATTTCAAGTGCTGGGATAGTGTATATTTCTTCAGCAATTTGCACAAGTGGTAGATTTCTCTTCCTTCTCAAATTCTGATTCATACCTAGTTGCTAGATTATCCTTGTGCAGGTCATGTTCAATGTTCTTTATTGTCTTTTGCTGAAGCTGTAAGTGGATGTTAGGTGGCTGCAAAGTGTCTTTTATCAGACCTCTCTCCATCATTTTCCCTCAGGTTTCAGTCATTAGATTGAACCTCTCCATGAAATATTTATGCATAAGTGATTGATTGAAGTCTAAGGTCTTCCCGTTCCCTTGATTGTTCAGTGTTCAAGGTTCCAAGTTGAGTGGATCAAACTTCTGGTGTATCACCCCTTTTAGGTAGGATTTCCCCTTTAAGTTTCTTTCTCCCTTTTCCATGGTAGTCCATAGTGTAGAGTAGAGATCCTCATCGATACATCATACAGGAACTAGCCTTCTCTGGAGGTTCTTTTCACCGTTGAGGCACCCACCTTCATGAGAAGATTCCATTGTTTCAGCCGGATAGAGGACTGGCCATTTCGTGCACGTCTTCGAATCAGGGCGCAGCTCCAGGTTGACTACAGTTCCTTTCAAGGTTAGAGCCCAACAACACTCCAAAAATCCTTCTCAAGTGAAATGCTCCACTTAGGAAAAATAATAGGAATAATTCAAAATTATTCACCTTGCAATCAGCCCTCAAATTACCCAAATTCAACATGCAAAGTTGATAGAAAAATCAGAATAATTTAATAATAATTTTTTGAATTATTATTATAACTTAGGACATCAAATTGACCATTCAATGGCCTCAAAATGCTACCAAGATGATTCGCCCACCCATAAAAAATTCGTATAAAATAGCTCAAACCCTAGAAGAGGGTTTCCTCAATGCAAGACCCTCCAAAAGAGTTTCCAAGACCTCCAAGTAATTCGCCCAAAGAAACTTGCAAATCAGCCTCTCAAGGTAATTCGCCAACCTTCCCAAGCAATTCGCCCACCTTCCAAAGACCTGCAATTTCATTGCCCTTTCCAAACAATTCGTTGCCCACAATCATTATTATTTCTTACAAATATGCTGAAACTTCAAAAATTCATAGCTCCCTCAATACTTGGAATTATGATGCAAATAAGAGCTCAAATTGACTACAAAATTAGTGACTATTAAATAAAAATAATTTCAAAATTTTCTTTCCATGAGAAGCCTATCAAAACTTGCTCTAAAATTCTGAAAATCCTAGTTTCTAGAATTTTCCTCTTCAAACCCTAGATTCACTCAAATTTTCAAAAGTAGGTGGTGTTCCAAAACACCATTTATAGAATCAACACGTCATAGTCTTTGAAGGGTAACATTCCTTAAGAAACTATGCCCAAATTAACCAAGTTTGACATACTTGATCAATCCACATCAATATCATCCATTCCATGCATATTAAATGATAGCTTACCTTCTTTTTATATTCTTTTTTTTTTTAAGATAACCCTCCCTTTCAAAACTTTAAAAGGACATACCTTATGATTTCACTTTAGGCCTTTTTGAATTAATCAAATAAACTTGTCTCAATAAATTAGTAATTAAAATTACTTTTTGACAAATTAAATAATTATTTTATATTAGGTCCTTCCTTCAATAATTAATAAAATTGCTCTAATAATTGAAGTGATAAAAATCACTTTTTAAGCAATTTATTAATTATAAAACCCCTTAGAATAATTATTAAAATTACCTTAATTTTTCAAATGGTTAAAACCACTTTTTTGGTAATTTGAATAATTATCCAAGATAATTATATTTTAATAATTAATTAAATTGCCTTATATTTTTGAATGATAAAAAATCACTATTCAGACAATTTTATTAATTGCTAAACTTATATGGAAATGGGACATTACAAAAATTTCCATGCCTTTCAACAACAATTTCAGGTCTCTTAGTTGGCTGCCATGTACAAACAGTGTGCCTTTTTTTGGGGATCAATGGCCAAGATTGTTGCCAACAAGTTTCTGAATTTTTCGGAAAGAAAAAAAGACAAATTTTTCTTCACCAGTTCACGTTGCCAACTACTGCTCATGATTTGAACCTTTGCCCAATCTATGATGGACTTTAAATCTTCTTCCATGTCATCCATGTCATCCCTTCCAATTGGTTGCCCCTATATGGAAGCCAACTTATTCCTTGCATTTCCCTTTGCAAGGGATCTCCAAAATAAACCTACACATGAAAAAAGCAAGTTAGGAAAAACATTGGTGTTTAATAACACTCTTTTGATCCAATTGTCAATCTCTAGGATCATAAGGCACGTCCCTCCTTGATGCCTTGGTTCTTCCTTGCAACTCCCCCTCCCTTGGAATTCAAAAAATAGGTTCATGTTGCTCTTGTCATGGCTATGGCAACTTCTTTTCCCCTTCATTCTTTCCCTTATAGTGACTGGAAGTTACTTATATATCTTAGAAGCACCTTTATGGTGTTGGGGTGTGAGGGGCACACCTTCCTAGGACCAATACACATCATGTGAGCAAAAAATTGTAAGGGAAACAAACTGAAAGTGCAAAAAACAACAGCCATTATGATCTTGGGACCATGATAGCCCTTGCTTACTTCCTTCTTTATGTTGGTCCAACATGATATAATAGCAAGGTCACCTTTGTAGGGCTCACCTGGATCCCATATCTGTGATGGATACTTGTCATGTTCATTTGTTTGTAAGGATTCTCTTCCCCATCGAGTGCCCTTCACCTCAAACTTAGTGCTAGTACAAGCTTTGCAACCAAGATAATGAAAGAACCAAGCTCGAGGAGAAATCAATGAACACTTACCAAGATGACAACTCAATTGCTTACCCCTACATAAATCTGATTTTCCTTATTCCCAATGTCAAGTGAATTCTTTCTCTTCCTTACCTTTCGCTTTGTCTTGTTCTTTTGATTGTTCATGAAGTTGTTGAACAACTTTTTGCTTAACCTTTGGAAGTTCTGATTTTTCTGTTATTTCCACCTTCATGTCTACCATTTGCAACCCCATTGGTTGCCCTATAGCTTGTTAGAAACCTTCACTAGGCTGCCCTTGAATTTCTGATTCTTGTGGTTCAAAAAATTTAATCATTGGCTGCCCTTTACTAAGCTGAAACAATTCTTTTTGCTGCTCCAAAATCTCTGATTTTTCTTCCGTTCAATGCAAGCATGCCAACTCCTCATAATAAGGTTCGGGATCACCCTAATCGAATCTCCCAATGAGCCACCTATTGAATTCGTCATAGCTATCTATGAGATGGTGCTCTTGGGTTACCAACTTGTGGTGCCACCAATTATAGGCAACCCCCTCTAAATGTGATATGGCAAATTTCATGGCCACGTCTTCCTCCATGGGACGAAGTGAAAGGTATGTGTCTACCTTATCAACCCATGTACTAGCTGAAATACCTACAGAACCGTCAAATATGGGAATAACAAATTCCCCAAAGGCATCCTGTACTCCCTTTTGTCTATGTTGGTCCATCCTATGACTGCATGTTCCTCTCTTCCATAACACAAAATGAGCTTTAGGGCCGTTCAAATAGAGGGTGGAAAGGTCATGTATTCTTCATAGGTTTCCGTGAGATCAATCTGAATAGAAGGTTGCCCCTTCAGATCTTCTATGTCATGTAACCCTTCAATTCCCACAATTAACGAAGATGTTGGGTCTGATACCACTGTAATGTCCCTAAATGGGACAATTAGGCCAAGTGGGGTTTCCCAACAATCCTTAAAATAAATTTGTTATTGTACTGAAATTTGTACCCAAAACTAACAAACCCTAGTGCCAATCAAGATGCAAAATATATCCTCCTCAATGCTTAATACAAACACAAACCGTAGGTGCCAAAGAACCAATGTCAAATGCTAATTTCCAGCCACTAATCAATTCAATTTTTCTTTCATAAATATGCCGAATTAATATGAATTTATTCTCAATAAATGTTGTAATGAAATACCTCTTTAATTGTTCCTTGTGAGATGAGTTTATCCCCTATTTTTGTTCCCTTCAAGTTTGATTTTATATTAACTTACAGATACCTAGTGGCTGCTCCAAACATCTTGAAACCCTTGCAAAACACTTCAAAAAATACTATAAAAAATTGTGGCCTTGAACGCCCCTTATTAGATACTCACATCCACTACCAAACCTCTCTAATCAAATCATTACCCTCAGAATGTTATCAGCCATAATTTCTGATGATTATGCAATTCCCAAACCCTCATAATTTGCCCAACAAGCTGGAAATGATTATCAATACGGGCATAAATTATAGGGATCAGTTTACCAAGTTTTAGGGTCAAATAACACCTTACAATATCCACAAAAATTCCCCAAGGTGGAATGCTCCACTTGAAAAATATTGCAATTAATATTCAGATTTATTAGGCTCCGAATAGCCCCCACAATTGCAAGAAAATTTCAGAATAATATAATAATCATTTTTGAATTTTTATTATCAAATTAGGGCATCTTTTGGCCACTCAAGCCTTACAATCCTTCCCAACCTAGTCACTGAACCTGGAGAAGTCACAATAAAAATTAGAAATTAATGTCCAAATCCTAGGAGAGGGTTTCCTCGTAGAGCAGGCCTCAATGAGGGGTCTTTAAACCTAGGGACCCAGTCGCCCCTCCTCCAAGATCCCACAAACCTATCAATGGCTTCCAAAAAACCAGCGACTTGTCCAATCTGAATAATGAAGCACGAATTGTAGCTCTTGACGTAGAGCCACTCACATAGAAGGTATGAAGGTTTTCATCCTCACGCCTTATTTACATTTTGATGGGTTTCGTCCTCAAAGTGCCTTAGCCAAGCTTAACATACTTGAGCAAAGATCCAATATCAAAAATAGCATGACCCTTCAATAAATTCCAAACATCCTTTATATATTCACGCTTTTAAGTTATGAGGGAAGAGTTAAGTACATAAAGGTCGGTTAGTTTTTAAACCTTACTTAAAGGAACTTTATGTCGTTTAAGTCACAAAAGGGCCCTCCTTAAAGCAAAAATAAAACAACTTAAGTGACCCCTTCACTTTTACCTTTCAAAGAGGGTAATATGTGTTTCCTTTTTCTCTTTCTTTCCCATAGCCTAGGGGAAACGCCTAAAATAGGCTAGGGGACATGTCCAAAGCCCTTAGGCTAAAAAGGGGGACATTACACACTATAATTACTTTACAACCTTTAGCAGCTGCTATGGGAGATCCCATCCTCGAAGATGACTATACATAGTCTTTGACCAAGTACCTTAGTGTGAATTACTCAAATATCGTTAATGAGCTTCTTCCATGTTAGATAATTATGATAGTTATACTTTATTGGTTTAAAAAGGGTTTTGAAGCTTAGTTCAATTGCAAG